>OY747135.1:12500-612500 GCA_963556465.1 Berberis vulgaris
AGAATTCTGAATTATGAAAAATAAATGATATTGGTACACCTGAATTTCTGAAAATATAAACCACTTGGGCTTGTATCACTTAGAACTACCACACCTCTTTTGTTTATTATTCCCCCTCTCTTACTAGAGAAACTAAATGACCAGTGGGTCGTCTTGCGGAGTTGGGGCACCCATTTCTTACTAGAGAAACTAAAATAACATTCGGGTTAGTCTTGCGAAAATGTGGTGGATTGTATGCCTAAAATAGGCTTGGATATTTATCCGTAAAAAATGTGACGTGAGTTTATGCGCATTGATAGCCCAAGGGTGGCTTTTGGCACTCATATAGTTAGGGGTATCCGCGATGTATGCCTGTATGTGATGTCCCCACTTGGGCATGGATGACGGAGTAGTCCTCCTTTATATGAGAGAGGCATACGGGCATGTATGTTCGGCACGGAGGTGGTGCGAATGTGGTATCGTCTAAGTGATCAATCCGTTAAAAAGATGAACCTAATTCAAATAAAAAGAATAAATGACGTTGCATTGTTTCTAATCCTTTTTATGCAGGATGGCAAGTCCACTAATATTTCTGCAGGTCCTACTTGCCATAGTCAACTCCTATAGGGTAAGTACAGGTAAATGCATATTTACATGTTAGGATGATGATATGACTGCCTCGTTGAGGAACTAAATTCTTGGAACTGTTTTTCTTGCATCACACCTTTGCCTCGTTGAGGAACTACCTATTGGTGTGATGGTTTGTTGTTTGTGTTTTGCTTGATGTTTATCACGTGCGATTTTTATTGATTTTGGAGTGAAGATTTCTCACACCAGCTTTATTGCTGACCCAAGTGAGCTTTTGCTTCTTGAGTACATTCCTTTGGGAATGTAGCCGATTAGCTTTTCAGGTTCAGAGACCGTTGAGCAGCGTTACGGGAGTTTCGCTAGTGAGGCTAGCGACGTCAGTTTTTTTCCTGGTTAGAGTTTTATTAAAAATTTTAGTTTGTTCTATTTTCTAAACTATATTTTGTCATTGCTGCTAAATGTTTCTGTTGTTATTGAATCGAGCTCCCACAATTGACAAGTTAATGGTCACACAAGTGATCCCACTAACCAGGGGAGAGTAGTTGATAATACATCAAATCATCAAACTCTTTCACCGTTGTGCACTTCAAATACTTTCTTCCCAAGAACCAAGGGTTTGATGTTCATAACACTTCCACATGGAACAACCACATGGAGTTCTGCAATCTGGAGTAAACAACCAGAGAAGGTCTCACTCCATACTTATCAGCAATGACTCTCATCCATATAGTTTCTCCATACCAAACCTCCATATCCATTTCGTGAAATTTTTTAGAAGAAGGAGAGGATCCCCAGGGAAACATTTCATACATTTTTCAACTCCGTTGGCAATTGAAATAGGGATGACAAAAAGAGACATCATGTGGACAAGAATGGAAGCAAGTGTGCTTTGTGTCAGAGTTACTCTCCCAGCCTTTGAGATGTATTTCCTTTTCCATGTACTCAGTATTTTCTCTATTCTCTCCAGAGTTTCTTCCCATACTCTTGAGCTCTTGGGAATTGGAATCCTATTCCAAATGATTCCCATTTGGAATAGGATTTGAGGTGTTTGTTTAGAGAGGAAAACAATTCACGGGTCTCCTCTCTCTTGCTCACGGGGCTCGTCTCTCTCGTTCTGCTCTTCATTGCCAAACCAAACCCTAAACACGGGTCTCTTCTCTGTCTCGCTCTGCTCTTGATTGCCAAACCAAACTAAACCCTAACAACACATTCTCTCCAGTTCGCGAGCTCTCTCCGCCTCTTCCATCGCATCAGAGACTATCATCTTCGTCACCATCTCTAAAACAGATTAACAACGAAGGCTTCTGCGCAACGAAACTTGAGACGATTTTCTTCCTTTGTCTTCTTTCTTCGAGTCCATCTTTAGCAGTAACCACGACTAAAACAGAAAAATGGTTCAACCTTTGGACACAAAATCGACAAATCCACTGGGTGTGTTCATCTCAGCAAACTTGAACAGGTCCTTTTCTTCCTACTTTTTTTGTGTTATCATTCAATGGGTACTTTTGATTTTCTCATAAATGTTTTATTGAGACTTTAAATTTAGACCCCATTTTGTTGAATTGATTGTTGATCAAGGTGAAGGAAACATTGGACAACTTTTTTGAAGGCACGGAGGATCCCCCACCCTCTTTTCAAAACATTTGCTTTGAATTTTCAGTTTTTCGGTTTTGATTGGCAATTGGGTTTTTGAGTAAGAAATTGTTGTTGTTTCTGTTTGATTTTACAGCAAATGTTGTCATGTAAATTGAGACAAAATGGAGAAAGTTTTTGTTTTGTATTTTATTGCTTGTTAGGACAATAAGGACACAAAAACAACCCTATTTATTTGATTCCTACATTGTTGATGTTAATAATGCTTTTGTAATAAGGTTAAGGCACCATTTCGCTTGGAATTTATTGTAGACGATCATTTCTCGAGTTTATAGCACTATGATACACACTACACTACATAACATAATCGTTGCAGTTGAAAGCAATAGTTCTAAAGCATGCTGAGAAATGTTAAGCCAGTTGCTATAGTTTATTCCCTGCCCTCTTTCCCACTTTAATGTTAATTTTGCAATATGTAATTGTTGGACAGATTTTGAACAATACTACACTACATAAAGGATATAATTTATAGTTTACATGAGTTATTTTGAATTAGTGGCAGCGATAGCAATTTGACTTTTTACGAGTTTGATTAATGAAAAGGGTTAATTTTATAGCATCGTTGGTCGTTTGCTAAAGTCGGGAATGAAAATGGAAGAAGTCGTAATCACCTTCACTGGTGAACCTTCTTACATGCTCTTCAACGTCCAACTTTAAACAAAATGAAACAGTTTGGTTTGACATGAAAATGCATCTGGGTTTAGCTAGGGCGACACCAACATATATGGAGTTTGGGGAGCATTAATGGTGATTTGTGACTTGAATCTAGCTGAGCTCGGAAAAAAATGCTCTAGATCGAGCTATAGGGTAGGTGGAGAGGAAACCAATCTCCTTAGTTACTTTGTGAACAAAGGGGTTTACATTTGAGCATCAAGGGCTGATATCAATATGTTTTTGGAATGGAAGAGTTACAAAGAGTTAGAGGTGATACAGTCTCAGATTGAATCACATGTGTTCTGGTACAGCCAACGTTGTCGAGTATTGGGAGGCTGTCAACTTTCAATTTACAAGGTAAAGACCTGCCTCATGGAAATACATGCAGAGCTTTTGCAAAAGCATCTCAACATCTGAACAATTAGCGGACAGTGAAGAGAACTCAGAACTGGACCATGAATCATTTCCTGATGAGGAAGATGCTCTGCAAACTCTAGAAAAATGCCTGAATTTATGACAATTGAGGAGGAAAGGATGCAGAGCCCGACTACTTTTCCTGAGCTGTTGCATGGAGATGTCAATGAAGAACCAATTCACCCTGACCAGGATGGACCGATAGGATTGACCTACAAAAGAGGTGTGAGCCCAGAAATGTGGCTTCAAGAAGCAATAGCGTTAAACCAGCTCAGAAGACAACATGGAGTTAACGGCTATGATAGCCATGGAAGCAATTGTTTTTAATATCGGCCAAGGAAACCTACACATTTCAATCAGATCCACACTGGTCATTGTTAAGCCAGTTGCTATAGCTTATTTCTCTACCCTCTTTCCCCTCCTCCCTGTCTCTCAATTAGTATGACTATGGAGCAGAACTGTAATCAATGTAAGATATGCGTGAATTAGATGTTACCCCGACAATGTTTTGAACAGTTGACATTTTGCTAGGACATATTATTGTGATGTGTAATTTTAAGAAAGTGAAGTAGTTGAAATAATTTCTAATGTGATCTTTGCCAGTATAGTTAAATTCATCAAGATCGTATGATTGGGCACTCGATCTGCGGCTTTGAGCCGCAACCTGAATTGGGTTTGGCCAGAGTCGTATGAGTCAACAAAAATCGAATCACAAAATTGCGATTTTTCGAAATCTCACAAGTCGAATTAGGATGGATTAGGATGGAAAACTCCAACAGGATGGGCAATCTAAACCCCAACCATCTTCAGTCAATTTGGTTTCCCAATCGATATGTTGTAGAAAGGGGACAAAAGAGGGATTCAACAACAAGATTCGAGAATTTTGTGATTCGATTCAAACATTTGCTTTTAGGAAATGTTATTCAATTTACACTTTGACAACCTTGATCCTCCGTTCTTCAAGGAGTTGATCACATCGTTGGGAAAGGAGATAGAGTCAACTTTTGGCATAATCAATAGTGGATCATCGGTTCTTAAAGATGATTTTCCTAGACTATTTCAGGTTTTCTATTTTGAGTTAGGATAGGCTCAAGAATTCTATGTGTGTCCACTGAGGTGGGTGGAACCTTCATGCTAGAAGAGCACTCAACGAATGGGAAGTGGTGAAAGTCGATAGTTTCATGATGGTGGTGGAAGTGGTCTATGAGTGTCTTTCTTGGTCTCTTCCTTCTATAATCATGTAATTGATGAGAGGCCTCCATGAGGGCTAGGCCCAACTTTGCTAGTACACTTGTGTGGAGGAAGTGCCTACTTCTGAAGGTGCCTTTCTTTGGGTGGGTCATGTGGAGACGTGTTGCGACTCAAAGATGTTTTTTTACTAGGGTATGGATGTGGAATGCAGTTACCCTGTTAGTGTCAATGCCTCAATGGGGTGAGCCTCGAGATCATTTTCCCTTCATTTTGAGCTAGCTACCTTTGTGTGGCTCTGCTTTGTGCTTGTCGGGTGGATTGGGTGATACATCAATCCATTGTGGACTTGTTTCACGAGTGGATATGCTAAGTGTGTGCGCTCTAAGGATAAAGGAGGGTTGATATTGCTTTTCATCCCTTATGCTTTTGTTTGGGTGATGTGGCAAGAAAGAAATGGAAGGATGTTTGATGGATCTTCCTTAAAGGAACATTGTGATGGAAGTCATGGTATTTTTGGTATTTGTATTCTTCTCATGTTTTGTTCGAGGGTATTAGGTTTTAAGAGTTCTTTGTAAGTTGGAATATGTTATGAAGGTAAAATAATGTCTTGCTATTGTATCCAGATATTAGAACCTCTTTGATTTGGTAGTTAAAATCTTTCTTTCAATAAAATTGAACAAACATTAAAATCTTTTTTTTAGACGAAACAAAATGTATTTCATTCCATCAGAAAAGCCAAAAAGTCTTAGGATATGATTGCATGACTAATTTGTCTAAGGACATGGTAAGTCAGAGCTCCATTCATGGTAATCTTGGCCAAAGGCCAGGAACTCAATCTCAAGTTACAAAGACCAATAGGAAAGACGGGAACTGTAGGCTCCTTTTCTCTCTATATGATCTTAGATAAAATTTGAAAATCTAAAATTACAAGTTTTCTACTAAAATTAAAAGCTAAAACTTATATGACTTTGAAAGTGGAACAAAGTAAAGAGAAGTAAATCAGTAAGTTAAAAGATTTTAACCTTCCATCTTCTATTGTTTTCAACACAATGGTAGTTCTATTGTTGCTCACGTTTGTGTGTAATCTACGTTGTATGGGACACAGGGCGAGGTGCCATGGAGCTACTAACACCTATTCATCATTTTAAGCGTAAGCTTGAAACTTAATTATTCAAATTTTATTACCTAGGAAAAGAAAACTGATTTGCTTCATAATTGGTCCACTCAGTATCGCTAAAAGTGTGTCACAAAAAGTTTGTCACAGACCCAATATATGACATAGAATTGCAATTATGGTTTGTTTGTTTTGGGGTACTCTGCACAAACTTTGTTTGTTTGTTCAAATATGGAATGCAGATACTTGTAAAGCACTTCAATTATGAATGTGTGAATCTCACACTGCCTGTGCCTGACATGACTGCCTGCAAATTAGATTGCATTCTATGTGCACACCACACATGCTTACAAACATTATATGAAGACACTCAGTTAAGATTTTTTCTCAAGATGATAAGTGTGTGTTCGGGCACTTCATTGTTATTAATGGATTCTGAGCTAAAAAAAACCAAGTAATAATAGATTGTGATTCTAAGTAGTTGTATTTGCTAATCGTGGTTTTAGTATTCCTGCGTTCCCATTTTTGTCAAATATATCACAAATTCCTTGAGGCGTTTTGGCAAAGAGACGCCTCAAAATGATGCAAGGCAGAACGGTGAAGTGAGGCGTCCGCCTCGGGCCACCTCAGCCCATTTACAGCTTAAAAACCAAAAGCCTATTGCAGTCCACTTGTCTTTTAAGGTTAAGAGGGGGGTATTTAGAGTTTTAGACAAGAGAACGACTCCTTGGGGGCTATTGTTGTTGTTGTGTGTGTGTGTTCTTCTCCTTCTAATCAGGTTCCCCTCCTTCAAATTAGGTATTGCCTATTTCATATCAGGATGTTTTCTCTCTTCTTCCTCCTCCTTCCTCTTCTTCTTCCCTCTCCTTCCTGCCTTTTTTTTATATGATTTGTTCTACTCCTTTTTTTTATATGATTTGTTCTACTCCTTTTTTATATCATCTGTTGTACTCCTTTTTTTAATGATCTGTTCTGTTTTTTTTTATATATGAACTGTTCTGCTCCTTTTTGTTATATGATTTGTTGTGCTGCATTTTTTTTCTTCACAATAAACAATAATAAGTAATATTTCAGTGTATGGATAGTAATATTTTAGCATATGGATTGAAATTTGGTGCAAATTTCCAAAGTTAAACCAATGACACCTGTTGGGTGATGCCTCACCAAATTGCAATTTTCCAAACACTGTTTCAAATTTCCAAAGTTGAACCAATGAGAAGTTGATGAACTAGTTTACATTATGCTTTGATGTTTTTCTTGTTTGTTTCTTTTTTAATGATTTAGTGGATAGGCAAGTTAAGTACACTTATGTAGTGCATCTTTTTGCTATGCTATGCAACTTTATTATGTTTTCATTTCAATTTTAAATAGTTGTATGACTTTTTGTACATATTGGCATATACAAGTTATCAAAATGATGATGAATATTACTTATCTAAATGTGTTTCAATTTATTATAATAAAAAATCTTTAAAAAATGTTAAAGATCGCCTCAGTGATGAGAAAATCAAAAGTACCCATTGAATGATAACACAAAATAAGTAGGAAGAAAATGACATGTTCAAGTTTGTTGAGATGAACACACCTAGTGGATTTGTCGATTTTGTGTCCAAAGGTTGAACCATTTTTCTGTTTTAGTCGTGGTTACTGCTAAAGATGGACTCAAAGAAAGAAGACAAATGAAGAAAACCGTCTCAAGTTTCATTGCGCAGAAGCTTTCGTTGTTAATCGGTTTTAGATATGGTGACGAAGATGATAGTCTCTTATGCGATGGAAGAGGCGCAGAGAGCTCGCGAATGGGAGAGAATGTGTTGTTAGGGTTTAGTTTGGTTTGGCAATGAAGAGCAGAGCGAGACAGAGAAGAGACCCGTGTTTAGGGTTTGGTTTGGCAATGAAGAGTAGATCGAGAGAAAGAAGAGCCCCGTGAGCAAGAGAGAGGAGACCCGTGAATTGTTTTCCTCTCTAAACCGAGGCGTCCAATTCTCACCAAAGGTGGGAATCTGTGTCACGTGCTGGCATGTCATGCTCATGAATAAAAACCTAAACAAACACCTCAAATCCTATTCCAAATGGGAATAGGATTCCAATCCCCATGGAATGGGTACAACCAAACATACCCTAAATGGTGCATACTGGGCAGAAAAGAACCCTTCTCTATGGATTACTGTGCTTTCACTTTTTTTTTCTTATCTCAAAATCTTAACTTCTTTTAAGCCTGTGTTACCTATTGTACAATGTTGTTGGGACTGGACACTTGATTGCCAATGCAACCATATGAATTATCAAAGCAAATCAGAAGAAGAAAAATGAAAAGATTGGTGCAAAGAGGAAGAGAGAGTTCTAAACTCTGACTAGTCTAGATAAGGGCACACTGCCCCTCAGCTGTAGATGTTGGCTAGATTGACTGCACTATTCTGAAAGATTGTCAAAATTAAAAAATTCTTACTAAAGATCCTAGAAATTTCATCTTCCTTTTTAGCCAAATCTTAATTTTCATCATGCCTTTTGTATAAGTTGAGGGAGACTTGTGGAATTTAAAGCAAGTATTAGTTTTGAACTAGGGCTATTAACTCTTTGATGTGAGTTGATGAGTTCTCAATTTAGTTTAAATGAAAATTTAGGCTTACCCTAGTCTGGAGGTGTTGAACTGCTGATATTAATTTATACTTGGTCATTCTCATTTGCCCAGCAAATTGTTTCAATCTTTCTATTCAACAATATGGTCTTTGTGGAATGTAAAGTTTTCAATATTCTAATCCTCACTCGTTCGTAGATGATGTTTATTAAGGATTTGGTCTGGTATCCTAAATTACATGAGCTTACTACCATGCATTAAGTGCTGTAGTTGATTTATGGAATAAAGCATTGACTGAATTCCACATCAATGCCACTATTCCTTCATCTTTTATTGACTGGGTGGACAACTTCATTGTTGCAAGAAGCGGCCGCACCAGGTTTTCTACTTTTGGATTAGATTAGTAAGTTCAGAGAGATTAGATTAGATTAAATTCTTTGATTGCATGTTTAGTAGGGATTCACTTGTACCCAATACCAAGCATGCCTGATGTATACTTTTGTTGGTAGTGTCCAGTGCACTACCTTTTCTCTTCTCACATATAATACAATACTCTGTTTTCTGATAAATTTTTTGTTTCTATTTGTATTTTTTTTTGAAAATTCTGAAACTAAAACACAATTATTTGATTAACACAAAAATTCTATATTATGTTGCAGATTACTGATGACAGGGGCGGTTAGGAAGTTCTTTGTCGCATCAATGTTTATGTGGGTGATTCCCGTTGCAATTTTATATGGTTTCAACCATGATATATTTCTTGGTAAGCTTCCTTTTACACACAGTTCTATCTTCACTGTGACATATTTACTTTGTAACTTGCTATCTTTCTGAGCTGAGCTCAATGCATACACAAAAAAGTTCAAAATTTTGTTTTTATCTCACCAAAAAAAAAATTAATAATAATAATAATAATAATTAAAGTATTGGACCCATAAATGAGGTTACACATATTGGGATGTCTTGGCTCGATTAGTGTGTAAATAATTGTACCACTTGGGACATGAGGTGTGACTTGCGAGTCGCGACAACTCTTTAAGTGGAAACATGTGTCTCACTAGTAATGAGGACTTTTGGGTTGTGGTACTTGCGATACTCCACCTTGACACAAGTGTTATCACAGTGATTTGGGGACAATACAACACACAGCTCTTTATCCCAATGTTTATGTTAAGGGACATATTTGTGTGTGACCCAACATCACCTTCCCATATTCCATATTTTCATCCCCGCTAATACTTTTAGGTAGTGGCAGAAGCTCTATGCTTTCAAGTATCACCAAAGAAGAATCACATAGGACACAAACAATGGGAATAACCACTGAAAATGACCCCTAAGTGCTAAAACTCACCTAAACATCACAACTAGGGGTGGACACGGGAAGGGATGGACCTCATCCCTATCCCATCCCGTTACTTCGGGATCGAGACGGGATAGACCTCATCCTGACTTCTTCCAATCCCAAACGGGTTCGAAATTGCGGGAGTCATTGGTTCAAATCCAATAGTAGGTAGAACTTATTAGATACCGCAACCAATGGTATCTAATAAGTATTTTTACCCACCTTTTTTTTTCCTTTCCATTCCCCGCTACTCAAGAGATAGATAAATAGACACATCCCATTGCACTGATCGAGGGCGTTTGTAGTGACTGAGGGGGTCGAAGACCAAGAAGCGAGTTATTTATACCAAATATTCTTCTTATGGCTAGATCTCCTTGTCCCTGCGGAAAGGGGAAAAAAAAATCACATTCTTCGTTTTGGGAAGGGATGACTGGGAAACCAAAAAGGAGGTGCATGTTGTAGAATAGATAAGAAAGTTGGTCCAATCGAAGCCTTGTCTGTTT
Organism: Berberis vulgaris; assembly: GCA_963556465.1. NCBI lineage: Eukaryota > Viridiplantae > Streptophyta > Magnoliopsida > Ranunculales > Berberidaceae > Berberis > Berberis vulgaris. Next base: position 22,514 of record OY747135.1, read on the forward strand.
TTCGGTTCTTCATTTTGTTTACCCATTTAGAATATTGTTTACCTTAATCTAAGTTCGGGACGACACGGGATGAGCAGGATTGAAAATCTTCATCCTGATCCCATCCCACTCTAGATCGGGATGTGACGGGATCGAGATGAGTTTGATCAATCCCAAAATGATCCAAAAAAATCGGGACGAGATGAAATGAAATCGGGATCGCAAGATGAAATGCCCACCCCGCAACCATCCAACGTTGAAGTCAGTGAATGTCAGGCCTTCTTACATGCCCACGTGATGATTTTTTAGCATACACACATCAAATCTTGGGCATATTGAAAGCTTGCAATTCACCAACCTTTTGGCAATTCACAGTTAATGTGGTTTCAGAGGCACAAAGAGAGGAAGGAAAGTGGCGGATGTCACTGGAGAGAGAGAGCATGGTTGTAATAAAAAGAGAGGCAGGTTGGCCTGTGGTGATTTTGGTTGACAGAAAACAGAGATAGATTGCAGTAGAGGGAGAAGGATTGTGGATTGCTGGTGTGTTGAGAGAAAAAGTGAGGGAGAGAAGAGGGAAGACTATTGCCAAAGTTGGTATTGCCTGGTGGGGTGCGGTGATGGTTGCTGTGGAAAAGATGGGGGGGAAGGGGATGTGAAGGAACAAGGTTTTTTTATTTACTTTTCATTTATATTTGTTTATTGGTAGAAGAGAGTGGAACCTGTAGATCCACATAGCAACTGCCCAATGTAATAATGTATTAAGCATTTTTCTTCTGAACAGGTTCAATTCAGTTGTCATCATCCTCAAAAACGCTTCTCAGCGGATTCCTTGCTGTCATATCAGTTAATGTGGTTATTGCATTCTACATTTGTATGGCAATGAAGGAGCCTTCAGATAGACATCAACCAGATCCTGCCTTTCTTGCAGACGCGAAAGCTAGCATTAATCAATCTGTGACAGGTGAAAATGAAGAGTCCTCCCAATCCCATGATAAACAAGAGTAGGTCTTACTTCACAAGTTGCCATTGTGTTTTTTTAATCCATAAAAAACTGTATGAAGCCTTTGGAATGAAGATTGACAACTTTAGGCTCCCGGCATACTTCTCGTACCCTAGACACAAGCCTGAGGGCTTGTAAGGCCATATTTAGCGTAATTGAGATGTTTTTGCTTGGTAAACATCTTTTGAAACTCTTATACGTAACCTATTGGTTCTGTGATCTGCGCTCACTAGTGAAAATAAACTGAAGGTTGGTTTTCATTTACTTGTGTAGAACTTATGTATTTGTATAATAGTTTTGTATGGTATGTTATTTGAGGGGGAAATACTGAAATGGTCTTGCAGAGTTTGTATACTCTCCTGTCCTGCTACTTGCCACTGTTTGAGCATAAGTGCCAACATTATCCAAACTGGTTGTGTGCAATAAAAAGAGTATGTTGTAATGGTTTGAGCATGTTCTTATAGTTTTTGAGTTGGGAGAAAGATGATCAAGGCATGCTGTTTTACACCCTTCTTTTAACAGATTTGCTTCCGATTTGTATTATTTGTTACAACAAAATTGTGGTGATATTCTTTGTGATGGACTTCATTTCATGCTGCAAGCCCAAATTGATTATCATAGTCATGCTCAGATCAAGCATGTACAGTGACATCAAAAACACATTTTATCGTCAATTACAATAACATTGCGATATGAAAAAACGATGTGCACTGGTTTTGACAATCGGTGTTCATTCTACTTGCATGCAGACATTGGATTTTAGTCTGAATCTGAAGTATATGGGAGATGGATTTTGGGGTTCAATTCGATTATGATCTAAATCCCCCCACAAATAACTTAATAATAGAGCAAATATGGATTTGAGGATATAATCAAATTTGATTTTATATTATATAATAATATTCATAATTTTTAACAAGCATTAGATGCATATATATATATATATATATATACATATACATATAGGTGGTGGGAGGCTTTAGAGAGTAAGGGTTTTAAAATTAGTCGTTTGAAGATAGAATATCTAATGCGCAACTTTGGTTGTGAATTACGACGGTAGAATAATGCAATTGAGAATGAAGGCGTGGAGGTTCCAGAGTATATAGACCATAGGATTAAAACTGCTTGGACGAAATGGATAATGACATCAGGATTATTACGTGATAAAACGATGCATACAAGGTTAAAAGGGAAATGTTATAAACAATTGTTCAACCAGCCATGCTATGCGGTTCAAAATGTTGGGCTACTACGAGACAACATACATATAAAATGGCGGTAGCAGAAATGCGTATGTTAAGATAGATGTGTGGTAAAATTCATAAGGATACAATTAGGAATAAAAATATTAGAAGATACTTATGTGTAGTGCCCATAGAATACAAAATTAGATAAATGTGATTAACATGGTTTAGTCACGTGCAGAGGAGATCAAGCACGGCGCCAATTAGAAAATGTTTAGATTGGTAAATTAATAGAGGGTGTACACAATTTAAATGTCTATAAATTGGATATTCGCTAAATATCTATAAATTGGATATTCGCTAAATGGTTAAGCCTGTCTGATTTTGTCAAATATTTACAGTGATGGGGCCCTAGGTGATAGTCGATTACGGGGCCTATACCTCAAATGGATTAGAAAACTAATAATTTTGTATATAACTTTTTATATATTTATGAAGATCATAACGTATAACATTAAATCATCTTATGAAAATTTATAGATTTCCATTCAGCTTAAGATGCATAATATATATTGTTAACTTTGAAATTACAAACGAAATTTGTACACATTTCATGTATTCACCACATCCTCATCCACTAAAGTCACACAATTCATCCACGTCGCCTCTTGCATAGAGTATAATCTTAAGATTTCATCAATGTAAAGTATAAGATCTTAAAGCTTTGAATAAGATGAATAAAAATGGGTTAATCATGTCATAAGCTTGGAATCTTGTCATAAAGTCGATTTCGAAAATTTATAAACATGCATACACTATATGTAAATGTGTGAATATATATATGGCAATTCCATAGTTTTATGTAAAATCTAAAGTCAATTAACAATTTGCAGACTTTAATCAGACAATTAGGAGTTTAGTCCAACAAGCTTACATGTAAGAGCATCTTCAATCAATCCAAGGAGAAATTCTTTTCTCCAATCAATATCCTAAATCATCCCTTATAATAACTCCACATCCAACTTCCCCTTAAATTTAGAGGAACCAAACCATCCCCTATATCTAAAATAACAATAATAAAATATTCCAAATATTTGATTTTCTAATTTTTTAATACTAATTATTAATATTAAAAAAAATTAACTCTCAAATATTTTAATTAGTCAAATTTAAATTAAGTTGAAATTAATAATAGTATAATTAAAAAAGTATCTAAATAATAGTATAATTGAACTTAATAAAATTATATATTTAAATTGAAATTAATAATAATATATATTTAATAATATTATAATAATATAATTGAAACTAATAATAGTATAATTATATTAAGTTGAAATCAATAATAGTATAATTGAAATTAAATTGGTATAGAAAAGTTGAAGATATATTATAATAATGATGAAAAAGTTAAAATAGGGGATGTGGTTGGAGTGATGAAGAAATAGAACCCTAAATTTAGTTTTTGGTTAAAATGGATGATGGTTCATCCCCATTTTAACTTTTACTATTGGAAATGCTCTAAGGAAGTAGAAACCCTTGATAAAACCCCTCACCAAACCACTTTACTGAAGAAAAAAAAAAGATATATCAAGCGTCTTAGTTATAAAATATAGTATCATGACATATTCAGATGGTCTCCTATATACTATACAGTTAAGCATGCCTGATTTTTTCAAATACTTACAATGGTAGGGACCTAGGTGATAGTCGATTACGGGGCCTATATCTCAAATGGATTAGAAAACTAATAATTTTGTATATACTTTTGTATATATTTCTGAAGATTATAACGTATAACATTAAATCGTCTTATGAAAATTTATAGATTTTCCTTCAACTTAATATGCATAATATATATTGTAAACTTCGAAATTACAAACGAAATTTGTACACAATTCATGTATTCACCACATCCTCATCCACTGAATTCACACAATTCATCCACATCGCCTCCTTGCGTAGAGAATAATCTTATGTCTTGGTTGTTTAGTGGTGGAACGCGGATGTGCAACAAACCATTGCGGAAAAGAAAAGATGCTTTAAGGCGTGGCAAAAAGATAGGTGCCTAGAGTCTTATGAGCTTTATAAGCAGGTTAAGAAGTTGAGTAGTAGAGCAGTAGGGGAAGCTAAGAAGAGAGCGTATGATGCTCTTTATAATAGGCTAGGTACGAAGGAAGGGGAGAAGGATATTTTCAAGATAGCGAAGGCCAGAGAACGAAAAACTAGGGACTTGAGTCATGTTAAGTGTGTTAAGCATGAGGATGGAAGAGTCTTAATGCAGGATAAAGCTATTTTAGATAGATGGAATGATTACTTTTGGAACCTACTCAATGGAACACATGTAGGGGAGTTAAACTTGGAGGGGTATGCTTCACAGGAAGGGAGAGATTGCGTGTTCCATCGCAGAGTTAGTGCCACAGAAGTGAGAGAAACTTTAAAAAGAATGAAGACAGGGAAGGCCGTTGGACCGGATGATATACCAATTGAAGCATGGAAATGTCTGGGAGAAGTTGGGATTCAATGGCTAACTAAGCTCTTTAATAGGATTTTGGAAACTATAAAAATGCCAGATTCATGAAGGCATAGCATTGTGGTACCAATTTATAAGAACAAAGGGGATATCCAGAATTGCTCGAACTATAGAGGGATAAAGCTTATGAGTCATACGATGAAACTTTGGGAGAGGGTTATAGAACAAAGACTTAGGAGTTTAACCACGATTTCGGAGAATCAATTTGGATTTATGCCAGGTAGGTCTACTACGGAGGCCATCTTTCTGCTTAGGCAAACTGTAGAAAAATATCGAGAGGCACGTAAGAGTTTGCATATGGTTTTTATTGATCTGGAGAAAGTATATGATAGGGTCCCCAGGGAGTTAATTTGGTGGGTGCTTGAAAGGAAGAAAGTGTCTCAATGTTATGTCGATATCATTAAGGATATGTATGAAGGGGTTGTAACAAGTGTTCGCTCAGTAGGTGGGATGTCTAGTGAATTTCCAGTGACAGTAGGACTACATCAAGGGTCGGCGTTAAGTCCATATCTCTTTGCTTTGGTCATGGATGAGTTGACTAGACATCTGCAAGAAGATGTACCTTGGTGCATGTTATTTGCAGATGATATTGTCTTAATGGATGAGACTAGTGCAGGTTTAGGTCAGAAATTAGTTAAGTGGCAGGAGGCTTTAGAGAGTAAAGGTTTTAGAATTATCCGTTCGAAGACGGAGTATCTAGTGTGCAACTTTAGGTGTGAACCAAGAGGGAGAAGTCATGCAATTGAGATCGAAGGTGTCGAGGTCCCGGAGTGTGAGGCTTTTCGATATCTAGGGTTTATAATTCAAAAGAATGGGGCTATTGGAGCAGATGTAGACCACGGGATTAAAGCTGGTTGGTTGAAATGGCGAATGGCGTCAGGAGTATTGTGCGATAGAAGGATGCTTGCAAGGCTAAAAGGGAAATGCTATAAGACAATTGTTCGACCAGCCATGCTATACGGTTCAGAATGTTGGGCTACTACGGGACAACATACACATAGGATGGCAGTAGCAGAAATGCGTATGTTAAGGTGGATGTGTGGTAAAACTCATAAGGATAAGATTAGAAATGAAAGAATTAGGAGATACTTAGGTGTAGCGCCCATAGAGGAAAAAATTAGAGAAAGACGTTTAACTTGGTTTGGTCATGTGCGGAGGAGACCAAGCACGGCGCCAATTAGAAAATGTTTAGATTGGCAAGTTAATGGAGGGTGTAGACGGAGGGGACGACCGTTGAAAACTTGGATGAAGACGGTGAATGAAGATATCATTGAGCTTGGATTAGGTGAGGAAATGTGGGAAGATCGCATTGCTTGGAGAACCAAAATTCATGTAGCCGACCCCGAAAATCTCGGGAATGGGCTTTGATGATGATGATGTCATTATAAAATCTAACAATTATATTTATATATCTTTCAGGCAACTCTATCTTTTACCTTCCTCATCTTCTCTATATTTATAAAATCTAATGATTATATTTATATATTTCCCAATTTATTCTCTCTACTTTCACCCCCTCCCCTATTCTTCCTCAGTCAGATCTTCCTGACTTTTCGCCATGCCCTTTTATCCCCAACTGAATAACAGTCGTATATACGGCTGTTGTCGTTTTGTCTAGCCTCTTTGTTATTTTTGCTTTTACCCTAAAATTTCTTTGGAGCACAGGAGCAACAGGTGCAGTTGCAGGAGCGGCGGGTGCAACTGGTGGAGCGGCAAGTGCAGCAGCTAGAGCGATGACAGATGACACTATGGAGATGATGGCTTTCGGATTAGGTTTACTTGTTTTTTAGGTTCTTATTTGTAATCACTAAAGCATTGATGTATCGGAAAAAAAATTTTAGTAAGATCTTTTGGTCGTGGATTAAGTGAGCAAGAGATGTAATACACATTTATAAATATATTTTTAATCACCCCTTAGATTTATTTTTATTTCTTATGGTAACCTCTGCTTGACACTTAATTTTGGGTTAATGGTCTATTGTTGTCACGACCCGATCCACAGAGTACTATATTATCCGTTTTGGGCCCAAGGCCCGTACGGCTTTAAAACATGTTGTACTTTATAGATCCAACCTCGTACATATATAGCACATCCTCTTCCCTCACCTAGGCGGTGTGGAACTATAATCTCTCCTTGGTAGTTTGCCTAACCCCTCTTGTGATCCACGAGCTTATTGGGTTTCGCCATCACGGGCCTCTCCCGCACCCTCCTCTCAGGTCTGCCCACACAAGGGTATCACAGTCCACCCCCCTAAGGGAGCCCAACGTCCTTGCTGGCACACTTTCGGCTAGGTCTGGCTCTAATACCATTCTGTCACGACCTGATCCACAAAGTACTATATTGTCCGCTTTGGGCACAAGGCCCACATGGCTTTAAAATGTGTAGTACTTTGTAGATCCAAACTCGTACATATATAGCACATTTCCTTCCCTCACCCAAGTGATGTGGGACTATAATCTCCCTTTGGTAGCTCGCCCAACCCCTATTGGGATCAACGGGCCTATTGGGTTTCGCCATTACGGGCCTCTCCCACACCCTCCCCCTCAGGTCCGCCCACACAAGGATATCACACTTCTGTCACGGCCCGATCCACAAAGTACTATATTGTCCGTTTTGGGCTCAAGGCTCGCACAGCTTTAAAACGCCTAGTATTTTCTTTTCGTTATTTTTGCTTTTGTTTGTTAGTAGTTTGTTTTTCCGCGTTTAAATCTTTCATTACATGTGCTATAATCTATTAACATTGAGGACAATGTTAGGTTTAAGTGTGGGGGAACAAACGTTGTTTTTATTTAAAAAAATAATAATACTAATAAAAAGTGTCAGCCCATTAAAAAATACAAAAAAATGGTTGGTTTTTATTTTCTTTATTGATATTAGTGTCATAAATTTTTTAAAAAAAGATTTTAATAAAAAAAATAGTTGTTTTGAGTCTTAGGATACTTTCCAACACAATGATGAGATTTGGTTTTTAATTGCATGACTTTAAGGTGATTTATAAACATGATTTAAGATCTAATATTATTCTTTGGTTAATGCTTATTCATGGCTATCATATATAAATTCACATGTAATCAACTTAGTAATTGGTACTCATAGCATGCTTAATTGAATTTAACTCATTATAACTCATATGTGAGTTTTGAGCCTATTACTCATTTGATTTTGAGAATTTTTAGTTAGGTCATCTTTTATTTCTTTTGTCAATAATAATTCGTTGCATGATCTTAATTTTGTTTGCTTTGGTTGCTACTTGGATAAATTAAGAATTAAACACTAGAACTTGTATTAATTTCGTTCAAAGCATCATATTGAATTGCATGACATGTTTGACATGATTAAGGCACCTAGTTTCCACCATTGCCAAATAAGCCTGATCCATAATATATTTCCTTTGGGTTAACCCCATTGAGCCTGTTATTAAGCATTTTGTTTCATTACCCTCATTTTCTATCTCTAACCTAATAAGAAGGGTGGAGCATAATTTGATTTGCAAAGACTTTATTGTGGTTCAAGGTATGTTGAAAAACAAGTGTGGGGGAAGACCCTTGTGGTAGACAGTTCAAGAAGAAAGAGTTGCAAAAAAAAAAAAAAAATGGTGCAAAAAGTTACAAAAGGGATACAAGTCCTTATCTATATCCATTCAGTATTTCAGTACCATACAGATAGTTCAATTCTTTTCATTCAGTAGATACAAAATAATTGCTAAAACTCTTCATTATCAGTGGATCACCTCTTCATTTTCCTACTTATGTCTTGAACCATACAATTCATTGCCAATGTCTCTAATCTTATTGCATGCTTTCACCATTTCTTCAAGCCCTTTGAAATTTCATATCCGTTCTTTCTCTTCCCTTGACCCCTAGCCCCATTACAACCTGAATTAAGACATTTTGATTGAGTGTGTCTTGTAATGTCACGATGTGGAGATTCGAATGAGGTATGAGCATATGGTGTCACTAGTTCTTGAATTCAAGTAGTAGCATTCCTTCCATGAGATCATATATCTGGAAAAAAAAATGTCTTTCTTTCTTGTTATATCATATGTGAGCTATTTGTTTCCCTTTTACATCAATCCTCTCACATATAACTAGAATAGGAAGAGTGATTTTACCAAACAATCAGTGAAAAAGAAAAGAGTGCATCCAGTGAGATTTTTGGGTTAATTCTTCTTGGCACGAGCTTGAGTTTCACAATCACTTAGATTGATTTAATTGTGAATTTTTATATCATCGCTATGAACATGTATTAATTTTCGAATGGTGTAGATTTAATCTTGTGTTTACAAAGAATCTTAACACGTCATGATCCGTTGAAAATCTCTGAGACAAATGTTGGAAAGTATAAATTGAGTCATTTGAGTCTTTTTGTTTCTTGGATTTGCTCGAGGACTAGCAAAAGATAAGTGTGGGGGAATTTGATAGGGGCATAATTAGGCTATTTTTAGTACCATATTTCTATATATATTTTTAGTTATTACTTGTTAATTATGGTACTAATTGTTATTTTTCGTATTTGTGTAGGTTTCCAATTACAAGATTCTAAAATAGAAGCTAAGTGAAACAAATTAGCTACTAGTTGCACAAGGAAACCACACAAACAAGGAAACCAAGCAAAGAATGAAACAAAACAATTATAAAAGGGATGATACCTTGCTTTGAAAGATCCATCCCGCAATAGCATCCCCATCGATAGCCTCCACAACAAGCCCTAACCCATCATCACAAAGTTCCTCAGCCGTCTTCCTCTTTTCATTCAAAAAACCCACAGCGCAAACCCCCATTTCTGTCTCAGTTCATCATCCAGCACAACCTCCTCGCCAACACCCATCATCAACCATCGATCGACCCTTCATTGTCCTCTCATCACCATCACAGACTTCTCTTCATCATCACATAACGCTTGCAATCACAGCAAGTTGTCGTCCTGAACCTACCACCATCATCAAATCCAGCCATCACCCTCCTCCTCGAAACAACCTCGCCAAACCCTAGCCATGTCTCCCTGTTTCACTCCCATCACAGACACACAGACATCGTCACCGTCTTCATCTCTCATCCGATCGCCTCCACCAGTCAGATAAAACCCCCATCTCAGTCCCTCTTCGTCCCTTCTCGTTCTCAGCAAAAGCCTTCATCACCATCCCCCTCGCATCCTCTTCTCACTGGAGCAGTGACTGAAGAAGCAGATCGTGAGCAGATCGCGTGAGGAAGGTGAAGGAAGAGTTCGCACTATTTTCACCCTAGTACTCCTCTCTCTACCACCACAGATCAGGCTATAGTGTTTTGTCTCATCTCTTAACTTTTTCTCTTAGTTTTAGTTTGATATTTAATTATGTATTGTTATTCTAACATAATTAATATGTCTAGCTAAACTTTTCTTAGTTAGGGGTGGATTCGAAGCCTCGAACATGTGTTTTATAAATTAATTGAATTTAATCTTCCTTGCTATTAGTGATTGTGTTTTGCTTAATTGCTTTATAGAGAACTTTTCTTTGTATGTTTGTTAAGGTGGCCAACTTAGTAAGCATGCTAGGATCTGGGGCGAGAGTATAGGAGAGTTTTCACCTAATTGTTATAATCTTGTACTCACAAGTAGTAAATACCAAGGAACGTTGGTAAGGTTAAGTAAAAACCTAGGTAAGAACAAGATGTTGATCATACTTGTAATTGCCTAGTCAGTGTTCATACTTTCCACAAAACTTAATGATCTTAGATTGTTGTTTAACTTGCGATTCCTGTTTAGATAGCATGATAAGAATAGTTTGAAAGCGACGCTTAGTTTAATTCAACGAACTTGGGAAAATAATAAGATTAATGCAGTGCGGTCACGGTTAATCTTAAGCATTGTCTCTCACGAGTGAGCAAGTGATTATTGAAAATTGATTTATAAGCATATGTTTGGTGTGTGGAGATAAACCCTTAGCTAATTTATCATATTTGCCATCCCTTTAGTTTTATTATCTTTATAGTAATTTTTGTAGTTATTTTCATAGTTTAATTTAGAAAATCCGATCCCCCATTATTTAATTAATTAGGTTGTTAGTTGTCTTTTAGTTATTATTAGTGTTAATTGACAAGCCCTCTAATCCCCGGTCTAGAACGATCTCTACTTATTCTATACTACAATCACAAAGCAGGGTATTAAGTTGTGTGCTAATAAAATAGTGCATCACCCCCCCCCCCCCTAAGGGAGCCTAACGTCCTCGTTGGCACACTTTCGGCTAGGTCTGGTTCTGATATCAAGGCTCGCACGGCTTTAAAATGCATAGTACTTTGTAGATCCAACCTCGTACATATATAGCACATCCCCTTCCCTCACCTAGGCGGTGTGAGACTATAATCTCCCCTTGGTAGTTCGCCCAACCCCTCTTGGGATCCACGGGTCAATTGGGCTTCGCCATCACGGGCCTCTCTCGCGCTCTCCCCCTCAGGTCCGCCACACAAGGGTATCACAGTTGTTGGGAAAAAAAAAGACCCTTTGCTGTAACAAAATATCAATACTTGCTTCTTTTCATTCTCATCAAGGAAACAAGCTAGGAGCATATATCTCAAATGGATTAGAAAGCTAATAATTTTATATATACTTTTGTATATATTTTTTAAGATCATAATGTATAACTTTAAATCGTCTTATGAAAATTTAGAGATTTTCCTTCATCTAAGATTCATAATATATATTGTTAACTTCGAAATTTTACACAATTCATGTATTCACCACATCCTCATCCACTGAACTCATACAATTCATCCACATCGCCTCCTTGCGTAGAGTATAATCTTATATTTTGGATGTTTTTTATTATTATTATTATTTTTTTTAGAATTTGTCATTAAAAAAATTGAACAATTATATTTACATATCTTTCAGGCAACTTTATTTCTCACATTCCTTCTCTTCTTCTCTATAGGGTTGAAAATCGAACCGACTTTGGTCAGTTTTAAAATTTTCAAGCCAAACCAACCATTAACAAAATTGAACCGAAACCGAACCGATTCTAATTTATGCAAACTGTAATCGAACCAAACCGACTTAAATCGAAATAAAACCGAACCGATCGACTATTTTAAACATATTATAACGTTTTTACATAAAATATATATTATTTATTATATATATTCCATCGGTTCGGTTTTGTCGGTTAAAATCACATAGAAACCGAAAATCGACGGACCATTTTGATTTTGAATTTTTTAAAACCGAACTTAATCAAACCTAAACCAAACCGATTGGTTCGGTCGGTTTGATCGGTTTTTTATTCAGCCCTGCTTCTCTATCACCCTCGCTTGTCCTGTCCCTAACTCTCTTCCAAATATATTTTCCAAATTACCCTCTCTACCTTCACCCCTTCCCTTTATTCATCCCCAGTTAGGTCTTTCTGACTTTCCGCCACGCTTGTTTATCCCCAACTGGATAACAGTCGTATATACGGTTGTTGTCGCTTTGTCTAGCCTCTTTGCCTTTTTCGATTTTACCCTAAAATTCCTTTAGAACACATAGGAGGAGGAGGAGGAACATGTGCAGGAGCAAGTGCAATTGCAGGAACGGCAAGTGCAGCGGCTACAGCAACGACTGATGAAACTGTGGAGAGGAAGGCTTTCAGATTAGGTTTACTTGTTTTTTAGGTTCTTATTTTTAATCACTAAAGCATTGATGTATCTGAAAGAATGTTTAGTAAGATCTTTTGGTCGTGGATTAAAATAGGAGGAGATGTAATACTCATTTATATATTTTTAATCGTCCCTTAGATTTATTTTTATTTCTTATGCTAACCTCTGCCTAATTGTGGCCCTTAATTTTGGGTACATATTCAAACACATTGTCTTTCAAGGTTGTCTCATTGCATCTCCAAAGAAGCTAAGCACCACACCAATAACAAATCTTGAATTAGAAGAAATGGGTATTTGCCTTCCAGTTTCATCTCCTAATCTTCAAGAAACCAAGAAATTCAATGGAAATGGTCCGTTGTTGAGAAAAGAAGAGACCATTTGCTGTAACAAATTAACAAGAGTTGCTTCTCTTCATTCTCATCACGGAAACAAACTAGGGGCCTATATCTCAAATGGGTTAGAAAACTAATAATTTTGTATATACTTTTGTATATATTTCTGATGATCATAACGTATAACATTAAATTGTCTTATGAAAATTCATAGATTTTCCTTCTGCTTAAAATGCATAATATATGTTGTTAACTTCGAAATTACAAACGAAATTTTTACACAATTCATGTACTCACCACATCCTCATCTACTGAATTCACACAATTCATCCAAATCGCCCCCTTGCGTAGAGTATAATCTTGTCATAAATTTTCATTAGCGTAAAGTATAAAATCTTGAAGCTTTAAATAAGATGAATGAAAATGAGCTAATCTTGTCATAACGTCGATTTCAGAAATTTATAAACATGCATACACTAAATGTAATTGCGTGAATATATGTATGGCAATTCCATAGTTCCATGTAAAATCAAAAGTCAATTAACAATTTGCAGATTAAACAATTAGGAGTTTAGTATAGTAAGCTTATATGCAAGAAAGTAGAAACCCTTGACAAAACCCCCTCACCAAACCACTTTACTCGAAAAAATATATTTCAAGCGTCTTAGTTATAAAATATAGTATCATGACATATTCAGATGGTCTCCTATATACTATATGGCTAAGCTGGCCCGATTTGTCAAATACTTACAATGGTGGGGCCCTAGGTGATAGTCGATTATGGGGCCTATAACTCAAATGGATTAGAAAACTAATAATTTTGTATATACTTTTTTATATATTTTTGATAAGGTGGTAAATTGGATATGGATTTGATCATTGCTAATTAATCAGTTTATCATATCAAATCGGATTGAACCCTTTTCTTTATTGGATTGATCAACTATTTGAACCAAATAACCTAAAGTTGAAATTTGGAGAAGCTTGATCTTTGCTAAAAAGGTTTAATGCATGTGAATTTCAAAAAAAAAATTCCCTTTTTCGTATTCATATTGCATGCTTATTTTCTTTTCTTTTTATCAAGAATATCGAAATTGCTTTATTAAAAGGAAAAACCATTTAGGTTCAAAGTAGATCTCATCTCAAAATCATCATTATTACTATTTACCCTCATCACTACTGGCATAGACTGATGCAGCCAGCCGATTAACAGTTAAGTTTGTGTTTATTCTAATGTGAATTGCTATGAATATTTGAAGTAAACTAGTTTGTGTTCCGGCCAATACTGCCAAGTAACATTCTATTGTCATGATAAATGCTCACTTCTACCATTGATGGCTTCTGCAATGTCTTTGCTATCAGTTATCACTACAACCTTTTTGTACATTTTGTCATCGATCATTCACTTGCTAGTCTGACCCCTTCCAATTCAGCTTCAAAACTTGTTGTCATGCCTTTTCTACACCATCCTTTATTAATCCATATTATTTTACGAGTCTCCATCAATTATGTAAAAAGCAAAACATCCATCACACATGTTCCTGTGGAAAGCAGGATCAGTGACCAACATAACAAAGTCATAACCTGAGATTGTTTTTGTTTCATATTGCTTGAAATCTGCCAGAAATTTATCGAGCTATTTGCTAGTGAATTTTTTGTGCTGAAAATCAGACTATTTATAACCTGTCAATATGATCTAAGAATGCAACAGCTTTAACCATGCTTTGTTTTCTTTCATATCTGTTGTTGTTCATATACTATAAGCTCAAGCATTTTTTTTTTATGGAACACGGAACATTACTCCATTTCAAGTCGTGTTATTAGAGATGTAAACATATTGGATTTGACTAACGAAAGTGGTTAAATTAGGTTTAAGTTTTCACTCGGATCCGATTTTCAGATCCAAATACTATTGATTTTCTTCAACTATAGGATTCAAATATGCTTTTGGGTGAGCCAATGCCTCTCACTCCTCAGATCGTTAAATTTCCTCCTTCGAATCACCATTGAGATTCTCCACCCACCTCCACCTGATCAGAGAACCCTAAATATAAATCTAAATCTAAATCACGCCACCAACAATTTCCAACCACCCACCTCCCACCTAAATCGGGTTACCACCCTAATCCAACTACCCACCACCACCAACTCTGAGAACCCATGTCCTCCAATGGCCACATCTTCTCCATTCAAGTAGAGTCCTCCGATCGAGCTTTGACTTCTGCATCTCCTCTTCTCAAAACTCGTCAACCTCCTCACCTCTCCACCCGCTACCAAAATTGTGAAATTGTCTTATGGAGGTTGAAAGAGATCATCTGATTATTCTTTAAATTTGTATGGGCAATAATTTAATTTCAGCTAGCTAGGTTTTTCCTAAAAATTTGTGGAGTTGGCTGCATGTGTAAACTTTTAACAAATTGGCACTTCATTTACAGCCCCCTTGAATAAAACTTGAACATGACTTTTAAAATGTGGTATAGTGAATTAGTTTTCAAAATCGGTACTTAAACGATTACCTATGTTCAGGGGATACTAAAGACGGCAACGACTATTGCCACCACACATCACCACCATCACAAAGCCCAAACACGACACAACACTACACATCCATGATCATTATCTCCTGGCTGGGGCTGATATTAGACTATTAAATCTTAAAAGTACCTAAAATTATTATTTCAAGAATGCATATAAAACAGATTTTTTGTGAAACCGGGCAGAAAGAAAACACTGCTACAAAATTTTCATTACAAGTACTCAAGTATAATGGGCAATTATAGGAGGGTTCCAATTGACTGAAAATAAATAAACACAAAAATTGAGTACAGTTTTTAGTGAAAGAAATTCAAACTTTGAAAGAACCCAAACATGCTTGGGTACTTGATCGCTAAAAAGGAAAACGAAATTATGCTGTAATCGCAAATTCAGAGACCCCAACACTAATCTAATACAATCAAACTGACAGGAACACGTTAAATCCAATGTCCAAATGAAAAACAATCAGTTTCTACTGCTATTTATACTCTTTGTAGTCACATTCTCCTCTTTTTCTCCTATTGTTATTATCGTAACATTCTTACCTTCTATGGTTGGACTTGACCTCTAAAAATTCATTGCTTGGTCCTAACACGTCAGGTGGTAAAAGCCAAGGAAAAAAAAATTGGAAATTGGCCACATGCTCTAAGAGGGACCCCAACAAAGGGGTGCGGTGCACAAACCATCTAAACCAAAACATCCCCTGAAACTTGCAACGCTGCTATGAGCAAGCTATTGTCAACTGGTGGGTGCAGTCAGTCACCTGATACATACAACCTACTTTCATAGTATCTCCTCTCACTTTCTGCTTTCTTCTCATTGCGTTTCTGCAAAGAATAATATAAAAATATTAACGCCAAAGGCAACTTAAATATAACCAGACTTCGTTACCTGAACAAATAATGCCTTCTAACTCGGACAGTAATTATGGATTCCAAACATGTAAAAATGTGACAGCCATTCCAGCGTAGTTTCTTAGAGCATCCACAGGAGGTATCAGGTATTATAACCTTTTTTTTTGCATGTGGCAGGTATAACATGAGTTTGTAGAGGAGGGTATCCACAATAAGGAAGCCTTATAAAAGGGATAAATCTCTTTTATTTACGTATGTAATTCTTTTCAGTCATCATGCATATATTCAGAAAATATGATTCGTTAATAATTAAAAAAATTTGGCACCAATCAACAACCATGCTATACATGCAAGGGTGGTAAACACATGCAGGTCATCTTGCATATACCGTGACAACTCAATTTGCTACAATAGCAGCTTACTGTGGATACTCTTATATTTCCCCTAGCTATTAGTAGAAGACATACTGAGACCACTGATACATCTGTTGTTAATGTGCACAGCTTTACACCAAGAGGTGTATAACACCAAAGGGATGGTCAGACTACTGGATGCCAAGATGTATATGTATATATATATATATATATATATATAAAGATGAAACTTGAGTTCAGTAAAAGCTAATCACTGAACCTGATAAGCCTCGTGATTTGATACAATCCTTTTAATTATTGTTGTTGTTGTAATATCCAAAGGGCTTTCCAATAGGCGGTAGATACCCATGCTCATCGGAACATCATAAGGATTGGATGTCCCCTGAATGAAGAACAAAACTTGATTTCAGTTATTATACAATAATAATGGCATTAAATAAATACTGGAAATAATCAATTCAAAATTCTGTTTACCATATGATAGTCATTGTTCTCTGCAACTGTACCGTGTACCACCAGTGAGATGTTAAAGGTTGTAATCTGCAATTATAAGATGTCAGAAAGTTAAAAGTCATCAATCAGCCCTTGAGATATAGTGCAAAGGTCATAGTGATCAGTTAATGGGTAATGACTAGTTGAATATATCATCTCACATTATCGGGTGTTCGAAATTTCATAGACGAACATGCTACAAGTTTACCTAGTAGGCCCTATATTGATTTGTTACACTCCTACAAGACCAGATGTTATATTCCTAGTCCTAGTTCTCAGCTACCATGTCATGAAAGAAAGTTTGTTTATCAACCACACAAGGCTGTGGGTATTAAATGAGTAAAAATCTTCAATCAAACCTCCTTTCCAAATGGCTGCAGCATTTTGGGGTTCACATCCATGTTGTACTATTTCTGAATAATTTGGTTTGGAGGATCATGGATGGTTCAATAGAGATGTTAAGTTGTCAATCAGGCACATGGTAACTTTTATTGAGGCGTGATGTGGAAATGAGAAGCTTCACCACAATGATTAGATGTAAGCCTTAGGTTTTTGTAAAAAACTAGAGAGAATAACACAAATCAATTGTTCAATGAAATAAAACAATTTATTGAAATAAACATGATAGAAGCATACTAAATAAGAAAATTGAGCATTGTCTAATCAGACCTATCATATTTATAATGGTTAGGAAATGTGGTCAAAAATTGAAGTTTGGTTTTCTTTTAAAAAATTTATTTAAATTGTTGAAATTGAAGCTTAAGCCTCATAGGCCTCAGTGCTTATGCCTCAATTGAGGCGTTAGCCTTCAGAATAGAAGTTGTGAGGCTTGCCTCAAGGTGTAGGCACAATGCATTTTTTTAGAACCAAGCTATCTTATTAAGTCGGCGATTAATCTCCGATTAATCTATTCTCGCTAGTAGAGCGTTATGATTTTTGAATTAATCGTTTGAATAATTCCTCGGCCGAGTAATTGACGATTTTTTGTTGATTTACCAATCGATAGTGATTATTCGTTTTCAAAACTCACCGATTGATCGGTCCAGGGCAATATGTTATAAACAAATGAGAAAAAATTAAAGTTTCTTTTCTTTTTTTTTCCTTAACCTCATCAATACCTACCCATAACGCAATACCAAGAATGTGTGAAGAGGCTAGAGAGATAAAGATGAAATATATGTATATACATTATATTTATATATATGAAAAGAAGAGAGAACGACCATAGGAATAATAAGCAAAACTAAACAGTATGGAGTCACACCTTTATGTGACATTGAATTCTTAATTTTGTTATATTTGCCTTAAACTATGACAAGCGATGTTTACTACTTCAATACACATTAATGTTTTTCTTGAAGTAACATATTACTTAAAAGGATAAAAAAAAATACGTTTATAAAATATAGGCCGATTAATCCCGATTAATCTCATATCACTCCTTAACCGATTAGGATCCGATTAACGATTTAACTACACAAGTCATATGATTATGCTGTGGAGAAAACTAAGAATCTCAAGCCTAGCTTTCCTCTTCGCGTCAACTTCTCTATGGGTAATAGAGCTCCAGTAGCTTTTAAGAATTTATGTATTAACAACAAATCTCTCCAGGTTTAGCTTGCGAGATGTTTAGAGCTTTGATTGTAATCTCGGTATTAGAAAAATTTATGGATCGTATTTCTTCCAATGCAAGTTCTCAATCCTTGTTTGGTCTTGTGGCGGATGATTGCCAACTGCAACCTCTTTGAAACAACGATTTTAGTGGAATAGGTCTTTCGTCCTTTCATTTAGAATTGGGTATATGATTACAAAAGTAAAAAAATATTTCAGGAAAAAGCAAGGAACGGAGGAGTGCAAACTTGTTGATCTATTATGTTCACAGTTTGGCATTAGCAAATACTTAGGTTGTCGACTACCTTCGCTTTTTATCTCTCATATTCGACTCCGAGCCTTCTCTAATGAATTCAATCCTTGTTACGTTTTTTTAAAAAACCTTCTGAATCTTTGGCAAGCAAGCGAGTCTTTGTAAACTCTTGTCCTATTGTCCTGCACAAGTTAAATTTCTTTATTATATTTTCACATTCATGTCTGGATCGGTGTAACCTGATTCACTTGCAATCTAGCACTTCAACCCCATAACTTGGCACATTTATATATATCTATACACGACAGATGAAAGGGATATAATAGTGAAAAGACAATGAAATGGGATAATGTCGCTCCCTGATGAAAGGGATAATGCACCATAGTATGAGCCAGGAAAGAATCAAGAGACAAGAAAGAATAAACGGTTTTCGTTCTTTAGGCACATTTTCCCAATTTTCTACTTCACTTTTGTTTTTTATCACAAGGGTTGACCCTGAGATTTGTGGGGCCCTAGGCGAACTTGTAAAATGAGCTTAGTTAAAACGGGAAACAGACATTTCGCGATCCAGGATCGATTTACGATTAATCTGAAATAATCAGATTTAATCAATCTATTTTTTCAAAGTATATATTATTAAAATTTAATCATAGTCATGTATTACTAAAATAAATAATTAATAAGAAGATTCAAATCACCTGGAGAAAACCCATCACAAGATTCAACACAAATGCCCAAAAAACCAACATGAACAATTTTTTGAAAAAAAAAAAAACACAACTCAAAAATCACTCAACAAGTGACTGAGTGATAAAAGGTCAAGGAATACTCACCTGCTGGATTTCAAGCGTCTGATGATGGTAGATAGATCGATTGGATAGCTCGATCGATCGGTGAGCTTCTACTTCAAATCTTTCAGTCTATCTTCTTCCTCTTTTCTTCTTTTCTTAGTTTTCTCTGCTTCTCTCAATCTCTCTTTTTTTTCTTCGATTTTATCTTCTTATTCAGTTTTCCTCCCTTCTTTCCCTTTCTTCTTCCCTGAGTCTAGGCATTGCGATCAAACGAATTTTATTTCTAGGTTTTATAAATAGCGAGAAATCGGCGAGTTGGATGGGCTGATTTCACGTTGACTCGCCGATTTCTCACCAACCGATTAAAAGCCAAATCGGATCGGGCACCCCTCCCAACCGATTTTTCACTGATTTTATAATACAGAAAATGAGGGAGGGGCTTACATATTGAATAAGTACATAAATAAATGTTTGTGCTTAGGTTTTAAACACATTTTAAAATCTTGGGTAAATTTGATTTTGGTCCCTTCTGGTAATGGGATAAATGACGTTTATCCTATTTACAAATTGTACTTGAGTTTGGCCCCTTGACCACTGTTGACAGTTAAGTTGGCATGTGTCGGCAAGTGTCTTGCATGTGACCATTTTTAAATCCAAATACCCTCCTCTTATATACAAAAAACATCTCAAACAATTCATCTCGAGGAAAACAATCAAATGCTCTTTGTGATTACATTTCCCCTCCACCAACGGCCATCCCATCCCTCTCTCTGATTTTCGTTCCCTGTCACCCCTTCCCCCGTCTAGATCACACACCACTACCGCCTCCTCTTTCCCTCTTTCTATTCGTATCAATTTAGAAATCAAAACACGAAAAGAAAAAAAAAATTCAACAAACACAAAGTCAACACAAAAATTTATCCAATTCATGATAGCAAGCAAGAGAAGTTGGATCGATTTGGATGAAAAGAGGATTTGAAACCAAACAAATTCGCAAAGAGGTTCAGAGACTTGAAATGGAAAAAAGGTAAAAGAAGTCAGAGATTGAAAGCCATGCAGATTCAAACTCGATTGTTTGAATATTCTTGTGCCGAATCATTCGTTCACTACAGCAGAGGCTCAATGCCATCGCCACTGCAAATCAAACTTGCTAAAAGACAATAAAAATGTTGAACGATTTTTCCTCATTAATTAACTTGACCAACAAAACAAATATCTTCCATTTTAAACTCATTCAAATGAATATGAAGAAGACAACTTCCCCAACTCCCTTTTTAACTCGCACACGAGCTTCCTCGGAATCAAGGTCAAACAACTACTCACTCCCATTATTTGATCAAGTCAAAGCAAAACATCAATTGAGTTAAGAAATCTTTCAATCCAGTAGCTTCATCAATACAATAAATATTCAAACAAATCAGTTCCATCTTCCTCGATCAATTTATTTCCAATAAAAAACAGCTCAATTGCATTTAAGAGATGAATAAGACGCACACACCATAAAGGAGTGAGGAGACGACATGAATCGGGTAAATACACAGCAAAAATTCGAGATTCAAGTCGTGAAGGAGCTTGGGTTGTTTGGGTACCTCGAAATAGCCATTGAAATCGGCTAAATCTTATGATTGAGATGCTTGAAGGATGCATTAAAACAAATAAAGATAGGGAATGGGGAAGAAGGATCGGTGGTGGTGTGTGATCTATACGGGGGAGGGGTGGCCGGGAAGAAAAATCAAAGAGATGAGGATGGGATGGTCGGCGGTGGTGGGAATGCAATCACAAAAATGGGAAGAGGAAGGGGAAGGGGTAGAAGCGAATGGAGAAAATGATTATTTTTTCCGAAACCATGGGTCGTCATTGAGATGCACTTAATTTTTTTCCTCGAGATGAATTGTTTAATGTGTTTTTGGTGAGATGAGAGTATTTAAGTAAAAAATTGTCACATTCAAACTTAATTGTTGATTAGACAATCAACGACAGTTAGTGGCGATCAAGGGACCAAACTCAAATATTATTTGTAAACGAGATCAAAGACGTTTATCCCATCAGTAGAAGGACCACATCAAATTTATCCTAAAATCCAATCTAGAAATTTTGGGTCCCGAAATTGGGTAACACAATATCCACGACTTTTCAATGACTGAAACTCCAAGGAATTAGAGTTCAACACAAACTATTTATTATTCTACTTTTATAACAACTTTAATTTTATTTATAGGGGGCATTGGGCTAAAAGGACTAATTTGGGCTTGTCCTGCTAGTTTAGGATCCTCCAATTAAATTTCATTTAGTCATTTATCTAAAAGGACCCTATCCAAAAAAAACAAAATTTGTTTATGAACTATGTTTTTGGTTGGTTTATGATTGCACGCCACAAGTTACAATTATCTTTAACAAAATAGTCATGGCACCCTCAATAATTCAGCTCAAGCGGAGCATCAAAAAGCATAATGTATCTACAACCGGGCCAAGTAATGGCGAGTATCTAAACGTTAACACATTATTTCTAATATTAATCCGCACAATTCCTCAAAAGTTTTGCTCAAATAGATCAGTGAAGAGCATAGTTAATAAGCAAATAGCATATTTCATGCGGACATCACTCCTTGAAGAGCAAAAAAATAAACTATGAAGTCTTTGATATTTGATATGAAAAAAAAAAAAAGGTTTTAGTCCCTTGAAACCCAATGCCCCTAATATAAATTTGTTCAATTGGATACTAATAAATATAAATTCTTCATTTACATGCAATATGTGGATTTTTGGTGTATTATTCATATAATTAGTTAGTACCAAGAATATATCGAATAAAAGCTCCAAAATGACCAATGACATGGCACTCTGTCCTTGATAAAGCTTCCGCCAAATGTATGGCATACTACTAAAGGGTCATTCCGGGCACCCCAACCCACACCATGTACCTTGTACCAGTGAGTTTCTTTCCTGGTAACATTGGTTTGGAACATTAGGTTGGAGTACTTTCTTGAATAGAGCATAAGTTGGGTTATGCCAAGTTGCAAGAAGAACTCTATATTTGTAATAATTTTACAAACAAAAGAAGTAAAATGCACCGCTTTTGTAATCTGGTCAGAGCAAAGCATGTGCTCTGAGGGAATTGTCCATGTGTATAAGACTAAAGAGTTCATACATGTGGATGTGGTTTACGGTGTTTATAAACTTCAAAAGGATTTAGTTTGATGATTATTTGGTGCAGTGGATGACATCCTCATTGTAAGATTTTGGTCGACTTTCTTTGTTTTTTTCAATGTTCACGAGGTTAGTTCAACATTCCTTTTATTTTTTGTACTTTGCTCTCATAAAATTTTATTTTGCCAATAAATAATAGTAAGATGGTATAAAAGGTGCATAATGACATAAATGCAAAAAATGAACATGAAATATGAACTAACCATATCTTTTGAAACTTCCCAAGGAGCGCCGATTATCACCTCATCAACATATCGGCAAGCCAAAACACTCAAGCTTCTTTCATGAAGATTCATGATGGGGCGATGTACCCCTCTATTAGCACTGCAATACAAATGACACAACCATGTCTTACAATTATAAAATAAAATAAAACAAATTATATATATATATATCTTACTCTTTCGATGTGGAAACAAGTTGCTCAAACTAACTTACAAAAAGCAACGAGATTGCAAAGTGTTATAGAATAACTTATGTAATTACTTGTTTCAAGCGGAGTGGTGTGAGTCTTGGTGGCGATGGGGTGCTTACCGTCTTGGGAGTGGTAATGGTGGTGATAGTATTGTCAATGGACTAGGCTTAGGTCAGTGACATCCATTTGGGTCCAAACCCTACCCAATTGAATGATATATGAGCTTAAATTAAAGAAGAAAAGTTTGCAGAGAGCTACGATTTGTATTTCAAGATGCAATGGATGGTTGCAAATTTTTGGCCGTCATGTTCTGGAACCTTTTGTTGTGCAGGAGACACAATCCTTGCTTTTCTCTCAATCCCTAACTCTGATCTTTTCCACTCTCTCTCGTCTCTTTTTCCTTTTTCTTTTTCTAACTTTCTATGGAGAATTTTCTATAAAATTAAACACACCCTCAGATTCAAACCCATAGCTGATGCTGGAACTGCGGCCCATACATGTCCTCGCTTTTCTTTCAATCTCTATTCCATAATGATATGATTGTACAATATTTTTCGTTCAAACGCGGTAGAAACAATCAAATATTTAAATGACCTAGAAAAAACTTCCCCAACTTTCATTGTTCAAACAAGCATTCTTTTTCATAAATACCATCATCCTCCGCCAATTCAAAAGAACTCGACCTTGAGTTCGCATGTAACCGCCAATTCAAAAGAACTCGACCTTGAGTTCGCATGTAAATAAACGGTCAAAGGTCAAAAATCTAGATCCAAAGAGGACAATAACTGAAATGATACTCATGAATTGCCACATTCTGAAAACCCTTCCACATAACCAGGTCGCAACTAGGAACACCATAAAAAGGCTAACATCAGCACTTTCTAAATTACTCTCAACACTGTGCTCCAGAAGGGGAATGGGAGGGTTGTGATCACCATCGAATGGCGTCTAAGTCTGAAACATTAAATGTCATGTGCATGCGAAATTCTTCTAGCAAGTCGATCTGGTAAGCATTGTCAGTGACCTTCTTCACAACCTGAAAATAACACGTTGAGTTCAAAACCCTTTCTTGAAGTATAACTTTGCGACAATGGGAGCATCCACCTTGGAGAAACGGCAACCACAATAAAAACATAATTAAAATCTTGAATTTCACAAAATCTATGAAAAAATCCGACGATACATCCAACCAAGGTCTTTCAGGGATTGGAAAAGGGAAGGAAAAACCTATGTTTGTGCCCCGCCCTTTGTTGTTTGATAAAAATAACACTTTCTTTCAAGACATTTGTATCACAACTATCAACACAAATAGTAAGTTAAAAATATCTCACATAACAAGTGTAACATAAAGATCAATTGTTTACACAATGAAGTAGAAATATCATCCTATAATGGAAATTTCGTGGAATCCCATTTTACCACTTGTTGACCCAACCAAGGAATGAGATTTTGGTGAAATTTTCATTTTTTGAAATTACAAAAAGAAAAAGGGGAAACAAAAAATTACATTTTTCGAGGGTTTTTTGAGATTTTTTTAGTAAATTTCAGAGTTTTTTTAGAAATTTTATCTTTCGTAAAAAAAAAAATACAAAAGCCAGCTACTAAAAAATACATATTTCGATTGTTTTTCCGAAAATTTTCGGAGTTTTTTCGTAAATTTTGAGGTTTTTTATTACCATTTCTTCTAATTATTTATTGAATTTTGAAATAACCCCCTATTTTCAAATTTTCATTTCTGCTACTTATATATTGATTTTTGAAACCACCCCTTGATTTTCTTATAATATATTAATTTCATGTTTGTTTCATTTCTTGGTATTTAGGCTTCCTTTAATGTGTTTAATAAATTTACTTGCATCTTATTTTTTCACATATTTCATATACCTCGAAATTCATTATATATATTTCATATATCCTAGTAATTTTTAAGTTTTTTCTTTACCCACCGAAATATTTCTTAAAATCAGGAGACCAAAATTAACTCAAAAAAAGAAATCACAATCCTTGGGCCCAACTACTAACATGCCTTTGTGTTAAACTGGAAGCCTTTTTGCACAATGGTTCCAGTTTCAGCTCCAGAGCACCAACAAATAACTTTGCATCATAAGTAGAATAGTTCAGTTTGAGTATTATAAAGCTTACCACTATAAAAAGCCATTGGCCTAGTATTGCTCCCACTTCCGTCTTACAAGCATCACATGACAATTCAAACCTCCTTTTTTTTTTTTTTTGAAAGGCAAGCATACCACCGGTGGGTATAAAACCCAAGACGTGGGGGTTAAACCACCACAGCCTTAAACCATCCAACCAAACTGCCATTAGCAATTCAAAGCTCTTTAAGAAATCTGATAAAGCAAGGATTTTGTTGTCATCTTAATTTGGTTTTGTCAAATGCCTTTTGACTACTCTCATCCCGCTAGAACGAAAAATGCTTCATCGATATTGTGATTGGAGGCTTGGAGCCATAATATTTCTAAACATTGGGCGATGCACTCTCCCTTATGTAATTCCTCATGTTCCTTGGGTGCCATAGGTTAATGCCTGCTCCTCAAACTAATTCAATTATATGTTGGACTAATTCAATTACACGTTGGACAGCATGTACTAGAGAAATTTGTCCCATACAGCCACTACAAACATCTTCATAACCCCAATAACAATTGCATACTCCGCGAGATAGGGGATCTGGTAACTGGAACAGGAAAGTGATGGTTCCTAGTTCCAATTATCTCAGTCATGTGGAGAGTCAACTGACTCTGTCTTCACAAGTAGCTTTGTAGTGCAAGTTTTAGGTGATGCTTAGGGGCACAATAGATGACAACTTTCCACTAGAACTATTGTCCACCACACCTGGTCATTGTACTCACTACTCACTAATTAAAAAGGAATCAAACACCTTGTTGTGGCATGCACCTTCTAGCTCGGGTCTAATCACCTAGTCGCAAATGGTCTCACAAGGGTCTCCTTCACTCCCAAAGCATCCACCATGCTTCAAGACACTAAGTTGTCACTTGTATCCTACTCCCACCATAAAATATTATCCCTGGTGACCTATCGGCACCTGGAAGCAACACTCTCCATCAACATTCGTCGCAATCTAGCGAAGTCTAATCAACCCTACTTAACTGTTCAAAAACGCCAAAATTCCCTAAATCACTTCACAAGAATGGGCTTCGTCCTATTCCTTTTTGTTGTGCAAGTCACCCCTTGGTTATTTTCACCCAATTCCTCCTTGTTTGATTTTCCCTTTCTTTTTCTTTTTCTTTTTCTTTTTCTTTTTCTTTTTCTTGTTCTTGTTCTTGTTCTTGTTCGACACTGTTGAATCCTTCACGAACTGACTCTGAAAGAAATAAGTCAAAACATAAACCCTATGAAGAACTTCTCTTCAAACCAAACTTTCATTATTCGCTCGTTGTTCACTTTGGTTCATTGCTCATTGTTCGTTCTTAAATTAAACCTTTAAAACTGATCATTTGAACAAGCATTCCTTTCCTAAATAAAACATATTAGGCCAACTATATGGGCCTCCATATAATAAAGACTATTTAACTGGAGTTATCTACAGCCTTTTTTTTTTAAAGACGAGCGTGTCGCCGGTGTGTATAGAACCCAAGACGTGAGGATTAAACCACCACAGCCTTAACCATCCATCCAACTAGGCTACCATTGGCAATTTACATCCTTACTAACATCCGTATCACCATCAAATATACAATGACCTGAATAAAAATCCCATTATTAACTACCAATCCAAACATCATTTCGACTAAGCCTAACCCTACCATACCTTCTAGTGAGACAGAATAACACACGGTACTCACATTCAAAATGCTAAGTGAACGACCCTCATTGGAATTGGCTTGAATAAGTGATGGTACAAAATTAATAAATGAAATACAATAAGACGAGCTTCAAACATTGTAAGATCCTACAAGCTATTGGTCAGAATCTATTAAATGGATGTCACGTTTGAGAAAAATATGCCCTCAAATAAGAACTAAAATATCAAACAATTAATTATATGAATGCAGGAACAAAGACAGCATGTGACCTGACTGTTTGATCCGTGTGAATCCCGACAAGTAGAAAATCTCCAAGACCCCGAGCGAGCTTTAGTATCTACACATCGTCAACAATCAAGGCAGCGTCACAATTAAATGAATTACAAAATGAAAGTAATGTTGTATTGCAAATGGAAATAACTCAAGTATAAACGAGACAACACAAACTCAAGGAATAAAATACGTCTCACTATAAACTTCTATGCTGAATTTGTGCTCAGTCTCATGCACAGGCCACATGTACGATTGTTTGCTTATTGATTGGAAATATAAATAGTTTAAATTTTCAGAATATTTTCATTGGAATACAATACATACTATACTAATACTATTAT
Organism: Berberis vulgaris; assembly: GCA_963556465.1. Classification (NCBI taxonomy): domain Eukaryota; kingdom Viridiplantae; phylum Streptophyta; class Magnoliopsida; order Ranunculales; family Berberidaceae; genus Berberis; species Berberis vulgaris. Next base: position 50,078 of record OY747135.1, read on the forward strand.
ACAGTAAAATCCTTTCAGTTCAACAAGACTAGCATTTACATCATTACATGAATATTTTTAGATTTAATTTTTCTTAATTTTACAAAACACTGACCAAAGAAATGAGTTACTTGACCAAAAAATAACAATGAAGAGACAAATCATATATCGGTCAAAGTGCCACTTGTGAAAAGGAGTAAGGAGGTGAGCATTTATTCTTACCTACCCAAACTCTCAAGTGGTAACCAACTCGCTTTCACGGAAGATTAGGTCTTCATCAAAGGATTCTTGACCCTTTGACCCTAGGATCATGTCAATTCGGTCGTCTAAATCTTTACAAGTAATTATTTCTGCATTAGCTGGTACCAAAATACATTTTGCCTCACGATTTGGTCCATTGTGATATATTCAAATGTTAGTTTAGCTTAAGTTCAATAACATGTCTACTGAATCAATTGATTCAAGTGTAACATCAAACAATGAACACACCCAAGGTAGTCAAGGAATAGAGGCAAAGGCAAAGCAAAGACCCCTCGTACCACTTTAAGTGAAAAGCAAGTGAGACCGTTAATAAAGAAAATCATGAGATCTACTTAAATTTTATAAAAATGCAAATAAATTCATTCATTTTGCCAATGTCTAGGTGTCTAAATAGCAAAATCGAGTAATGATATTATGAAAAACTTGATTTACCAATATATAATAATATTATAACCCTATTCACTTTCCACACAAAAAGTCATAATATTATGTTAGTTATAACTATGCATGCAATTCCCATATTGGAAAACTTGATTATTAATATACAATATTATAACACTACGCGCATTCCAAAAAAAAAGTTATAAATATGCATGTAATTCCATATAAATTGGGCACTAAAAGCAAGTATAAATTAATGAGTATACAATTCATAATTTAATAAATGATAACTAAGTAAATAATAATTTGTTGTACTATGGAGTCTTTGGAAATTGGGCCCCAAGTCACATTTACCAAAAAGCGAAAAAAAAAAAAAATGAAATTTTTTTCTTTTTTGGTTTTTGTTTTCGCTTTGGCTCGGTTTGACTACAATGATACGTACATTTTAAAAGGAAAAGAGTGTCTCAAGAGATAAAATCATATGATTTTGGAATCTATTGTTACAAACTAGTTTAGCTAAAACCGGTGAGAAACCAAAGCATTCGAATGATGAGTGACCAAGTGCTAGTTACCCATCCACATTGAAGAATCACCAACCCAAGCCTTGATGAAGTGTGATAATATTAGCACTATTTATTTTTCTAAAGGTTCAATTTCATTAGTACCCAGCATAATTACACCGAAGAACGGAAAGACCCCATGGCATGAGCCTTTGCACACAAAAATGGATAACATTATATTAGACTCCGCATCCGTTTGAGTACCAAAAATCAACTATAAACTTAATATAACCATAAAACACACGAGACTAAAAACCAGCAAAAACGAACAATCACAACGAGCTAAAAGTAACAAGACCAGATTGTTGTCAAACGCCTAAAACTACCCTAGCAAGGTTGCTACATGTCCTCTACTTGACGTCCTCCAACCCTGCATCCATACTAAACCAACATTCTTCGTCTACATCATATGTGAGATCCCATTGCCAAGGATTACATATGTAAGGGAATCACCATGTTTCTAGAAGCACCCTCCCACCATATTCAGAGCCACTAGACCTAAATGAAGTGTGATTGAGGCTTCGTCGTCCCCTTCGTCTTCATAGTAGTTGTGAGCAGACAGGTTGCTAGGGAATTTGTGAGACCCACTACCCAGATTTCACCGTAAAATTCTAGCAGAAACGGCTCGATTTGTGATCCCATTCAAGCATCTTGAAGAGCTTGAAAATTGTTCCCTTGCCTCAATCCGTCCCCATGACATCTCTTAATGCATTAGAGAATCTTCTCCAACCTGTTGTGCTGTGACTGGATGCACATCTGATTAGCAGCCCCTTCCGTCGTTGTTAACGATCCTCAACTAACATAATTAGAATTCTCCCTTTGTTCAAACAGCACCCAATCAGAATTGTCCCCCCAGTTTCTTGTTGGAGCCTTCCTCCCTTTGTAAGCACCAAACTCCATCACCTTGCAAACATCGAGAACAGAAAACACTAGCTTGAGCACGCAAAACAATTTATGTAATCCTGATCCCCTCTCTCATAATCTGAAACCCATTTCAAAGTGACACTCCTTGTTCTCAACTCTAACAACACTCGCCCCTTCATGGCCCCAAAACAAAATAAATCCACCAGCATAACGCAGCCACAAAGGAGGAAGACAAGGCAGGAACCAAACAAAAGAAACACATAAGAACACCATCATCTATCTCTTCCTTTTATAACCTAAACTTAGGGCATTAAGTTTTCTCCACCCACGACCATTAATAATCTTATTATCCCCATTAAATATTTCCTGAATTTAATCCTCCCCAAAGTAATCTGACCAAAAATATCTCCACAAAGGGTAATCACGCCTTAAGGCCTTCACAACGTTGTGACAATTGCCAAAGATGGCCTCTTCCTTGTGCCATTTCATTAAACCCATTGCATGAACACAGGATCAACAATATCCACTTTGTTGCAGATAATAGCTATCACATCTAAGGGAAGCTCAGAGCATATCACCTTACGCCATGCACACGAGGGAGTTTGTCACGTGCACCTCTAGTTGTCCCAACCTTACACCAACTGGAGTCCACTTCTTTAGTTGGTCGATCCCGAGGACAATCTCGACAAAAAACATGTCACTTCACATCAGTCCAGGAACAAATTTATTTACTATGGTGATGGGATTGCTCACCGTCTCCCAATGCACACGAAACCCCCTCCCGCCAACTTCTCTTATCAAGAAGAGAGATGCATGATTACCTAGATAATTATCAAGCTCTTGATTAGACACACACATTAGTTGTAAGGTTTCTATTTCCATTGGACACTTCCTTGATACTCTCTCTTCTCATTATAAGTACCATCTCTTCTCATTATAAGTAACAGATTGTTGCTCAACCAACCCACCATCTATGCAGTTAAAACGGATAACAGGTCCATAACGATCCAAGAGCGTTATGGGTTATAACGGGATATATCGGGATATAATGATATATAACGAAATCGTTTTTAAATATATTTTTAATACCCTCGCAGAGTATTAATGTATTATAAAGTCAAAAAAGTAAATATGTTCATTACATTAAATTCAAAAACAAAAAAAAAACATTAATAAAAAAACATCTTCCCTTCATATGGAGTGAGATCACAACAGAGTGTGATCGACTCTTTGTCTTTTTTTTTTATCTCATTCTCTGTCAAACGGTGAGATCCAGTTCTCTGTCGATTAGCAATGACAAGCTCTGGTCCTTCTTCTTTCCAATGAGTCTAAGGTTTTGGTTAGATCGATAATGAAATGGATGATTTTTTATATGTATTAGAACAAAACGTTAAAACGGCGTTATTGAAAAAAAAAACGTTATCTTAATAACGGTCATATAACGTCGTTATATCAGAGCTGTGATACTATAACGTGATAATGACATAACGTAACGACTCACCCTGTTAAGCGTTATATCTCGGGTGAAGAGATGGTTGTTGCCTTTGGTAAGTAGAACTTTTGAATCCCCCAACCTTCTTCAGTAAGTTACATTGAATGAGAGCTTGCAACTCCACCCAACCTACACCATCCTGCCCTGCCCTACCCTACTAGAAACAGTAATGTTCGATGAAACCCTCCCCACTGGAACCTAGCTTTTGCAAAGGTTCCAAATTTGTTATGACAATTTCTAGCAGGGACCAAGTATTTCATTCCTCCGCTTTGTCGTGGCGAAAGAATTTATTTCACTCACGGCAAAGCAAAGCAGAGTGAACAATCCATCCATTCAGCTGGTAAAGACTTTAAATGTTTGCTCCCCTTCTAGAAAGACTTTAAATGTTCCCTTCTTTGATTTTTCAGATAGAACATAACCACATGGATTATAGACATGAAAGGTCGCAGTGTAGCTAGTCCGCAAAAAAAGATGTGAAAGCAAAAGAAGTGTCTCAAACTGACCTAATAGACGGATGCAATCATTCAATCTCTTGAATGCCGCGTTGGATCATAGAAGTGAAGCTACTAGAAGAGGCAAACTCTTAAGTGTGACATTGTGTAGCTAAGAGGAACCCTTGAAGGATTAGGTTTTGGCCAAGGAGGTGGACAACTATTCCAATAAGTTTCCTAGGTGTGCTGCTTGCAACCAAATTTCTCATATAGTAACTTGTCTTTATCATCTAATGTGCAATCCTTTTCTTTTTGAGTAGCGAGAGTAGACTTCTCAAATGAAACAACCGATTCATATTTACAACGCATCGCCTTTAGCTTGGATATAAGAGAATATCTGCGACGTATCACCTTTAGCTTTCGCTTGGATATAAGAGAAGACCTGTCTAAGAGGGTAATACCCAAATACTTGTACCATATCATACTCATAACTGGAATTCACACCCTCTCAAAAATTCAGAGATTCAATTCCTCAACACGATTGGCAATTGGCACTACAACTAAGATCTGGTATCAGAGTCCTCCTCAAGTTTATGAACCTTTGATCCAGAGATTGTTAAAACACTTGTGATGATCTACAAGACACTGCAAGAAACATCCAGCCAAATCATGATCAATTCCTCCAATAAACAAAGCAACAATCATTACAACTTACATCACCTTCACCAATCAAATAAAAACAAAAAAGGAAAAGTAGATAATAGAGAAAGGGTGAGAACAATGTATGTTTTCCATTATTTGACCATGTGAATTAAGAGAGTTTTACATAATTACATGTATGTCCCTACATAACACGATAATAACAAAGATGCCCTCGCAACAATTACAATCAATGTTGCACGGTTAGCATCCACAGCAGGTATATTTCTGAAGTGATTGATCCAAGAAAAAGAAAGAAAAATAGCATTACAGATTTGAAGACATTCTTTAATAGCTATGAAATGGATGTCAAACTAAAAAAGGGTACATCAAACCATTGAAAAAATGATATAAATAAACAAAGGAATGGAGAGGTTTCAATATTCCAAAGTAAATGAATAGTCGGAAAACCCATTGGTTGTAGGCTAGGAAGCACGGACTCTCGAAAAAACCCTCTGAATCCTAGTAAAACGCGTGTTGAATACGGATATTCGTGCGACACGCGGCCGACACATATCCGACTCGCGGTCAACATGTTGGTCAACTTAACTTGGTCCGGACACAGTTCGGACTCAGTCCAGACTCGGTTGGGTGAAAATGGTTGCAAATAACTTTTTTTTCAAATCTTAATAAGATCGAATGAAGGAGATTAAAAGCCCCAATATAAAACCTAACTCCACGATTTTGTCCTTTTCAAACCCATTTGCAGACAACAAACAAAGAGAAAGAAAGGGGAGGAAGAAGAGAAAGAAGGAAGAGGAAAAAAACCGTCGGACTGTTGCGTGAAGAAGACGTCCTGAGAAGAAGAGGAAGAAGAAGCTTCCCACTGAAGCAAACGACGATTGAAGCAGTGAAGCTCCATCTCTCAGGTTCGTCTCTCACTCTCTGTCTTTCAACTCTTCTGTAACTTTTGTTATTCTATTCTTCTGTAACTCTTCCACCTCTCAATACTACTATATTGTCATTGTTCAACAAACATAAATCAACCTTGCAACTATGTCCTTCAACTCTTTTGTAACTTTTGTTCCCTTCTTTATCTTTAAAACAACTTCATAAATGGTTACACTACACCACATGATGCACATCAAGATCCATCACGATTATCAGTTGATGGACCCATCTGGATTCACTTAGTCAAAAAAACTATATTGCAATCACCTATGTTAAATAAATGTTTTGTCACACCTTGAAGTTGCGCCAGATCTTTGTGTATCTTTCCTAGTTATGCTCAAGTGCTCAACATAATGATAAACCAAAGGCAAAGTGCCCACGACTGATACATGTAGATTGTAGCACATTGCTTCTATAGAAATTAGAGGAATTGCTCAATTTGCTGGTATTGAGACTTTAGATTTATGATATTAATACAAAACCACATAAATTCTTACATTTCTTCTTAGTTATTTGAATTTTTTTTGGTTCTGGAAGCATCTGATGTTATAAGCTCTTTAAATTTACAAATTATTATGCATCTAGATGTTTTATATGTTTGGATTATTAATTATTGTTTATGAGTTATGACATTATGTTAATAGTTTTTTAACAAAATATAAACATAAAAATAAGGTTTGATGTGTCGCCGAGTCTTAGTTTTTTTAAAATTGCTGAGTTGTCGTGTCCGACACGCGTATCCGAGTCTGTACATCCCAGGTTGTAGGGCAATGACAATGTATTGGAATATGGTTTGGCTTAAAAAGTATTTCAAGTTTTCAATTATTGACGAGTTTAACTAAAGCCCGTAAACTGACTTTGATTGATGTAACATGACTAATATTTTTGAAATCTTTCCCTCATACTTGTCTTGTAGTAGATGATAGGACGAGGGCAAATAAGGCAATACCTCTACATGTCCTGCATGAAATAGATCGAAAGCACCATCTATGTAAACTATGCGAGCATCTGGTCCTGGCCCCTGCCATAGAATAAAACTTAAAGATTATATCAGCATAGAAAGATATTTTTGGTTGAACCCTATTGAGTAATATTAACAGTACATAATCAAGTTTGATTTTCTATCAACATGAGGATACAACTCGAAGCATATACTCCAATTATCAAGCAGAAATTAAAAAAAAAACGTGAAGCTACAACTCCTGTATAATGTAGGAACACAATAATAAAATATGAAAGGGTGGTTCCTATAAAGTATTTTTACAACATCATTCGAGGAAAATGGGGATGGCTTCAAGAATGATTCAGTATAGAATTATGAGATTAAGAAATCTGGGCTTGAAGTTGTCCTTGATGTTTCCATACACATTACAAATCTATGAAACAGAAGCTAGCCACCACCAGATAAAACTTTTGACTATCAACCACCACCCCCTCCATGCCTAGGTACTATGAAGTGAGAATGCTTAGTAAATTTTAGTTTCTCATTGGACTTGAAGAATTTATAGAGGTTGACATTATCGTTGACATGCAGTTCCTTCTGCTTTTCTCAGGTGTATTATCACAAGACTCCTCTTCCCGCTTTGTTTGATACTAGTGAGTTGTCACTCCTAATCACCTATGTTATCACACCCCCGACGCCTCTATGCATCTACCATAATCTTGTGTCTCGTACACTCTCCCATGTTGGTAAAATTTTGCATCAGCTTTAACGCGCCATGCATTGGAAAGGGGTCTCAACACCAAACACAGTTGTTTAAAATTTTCATTTAATATATTCATCTCTAACCTCATTCGAAAAATCTCAAAAATGTTTTTCCAAAATACTGAACCTACCTTTTAATATTTAAAAGTACAAAAATTCCTCTATGCCACTTGTACATTTTCTTTGTCCTCATATAAAAACTACTTTTTGGCCTCTTCCTCAACCATAGATAATGTCATAGACAAACCGTGGACCTATGATACCATCTGCCACACCAACTACGCTAGGCAAAAAGATGGGTACAACACAAGGATTTCCCAGGAAGTCACTCATCCTAGGGTCCTCGCCCAAGTACTCTTACCAGAGTTGATGGCAACTGAAATTAACCATTGGATATACGAGAGTTCTGCTTTTGGTGTTTCTTATTAGGCATTAGAAATTGGAAGAGCAAGGTTATTAGTATCGGTTTGAAATCCTTAAACCAGCAAATATTCATTGTAAAGAATCAAACATATACCTTCCCATTAGAAAATTGCACAATCCTACGAGAAGTTGGAAGAAAATGAGATACTCGAGTTCCACTGTTAGATTCACCATCTTCAACCTTTTGGCGGTGGCCATGGCTAAACTGCCTTTGCAAGGAAGAATGATTATGGTTCTCACCAACTGATCTATCTCGCACACAGAGAAGCATACGACCTGCACGCGTACAAAATCATAACATGGTAAAAATAGAGAAGTTAACATTTGCTGGTACCCTTAGCTAAACATAAGTCAACTTCGAAAAGGTTAATGAAGATATCAAAACTTCCTAAAGATTCCCAAACAACAAATGAAATGAAACAAAATTAAACTGCATGGCAAGATATCTATTTATGTTAGATACTTGTCCTTTTAACTAAATTTACTAAATTCTGTAGATTCTTCCATCAAACATCAATCAGAATAAACTATATGGCATATAAGTGAACCTACAATATGACAAAACAAATACCAACAATATCAGTGCTTGACACTCCTTCAGTACGCTTGATCTGCTTATAACGACCAGCCATCTTAGCAAGGGCATAGGCATCCGTTCCATCAGGAAGAAGGCACGGATCATCCCCATGAATGATGTAATCTATGTTATATTCGTTAAATAGCTTTCTCATAAAATCTTCGGTGATTGCATAAGGAGCATCTGGAATGACCTCATTTACCCACTTCACACCACTCACCATAATCATCCTACAGTGAAATTAGTTGGTAAATAAATAATCATTCCACATTAAATAAAATGACATAAAATAACATATATATAGAGAGAGAGACAAACAGAACAACATTCAGAGGAAGAACACAATGTTAAGTGCCATACAAAAGCCCACTATAAATACAATCAAGTAACTGTTCCATTTAAAGGAACCAAAATCAAACTATCACATAAAAAAATGGATAAATATAGTTGGTGCTCGTATTATTTTTCTACATAACCAATTGATATGTTTTATGCTCAATGCTAAGAAGCAAGGACACTCGTGTCTGTGTCAGAATTGTGTCGAACATGACAAACCTTGGATAATTCTTGAACAATTCCCCAAATCGTTTTCTCACCAAAAGAAGAAGTGACATTTTTGCATAATCTTTTATACTCATGAAGTTGTATAAGTTCTACTTTTATAAAGATTGACAAAATGGTATTATATGCATTTGTTTTAATATGATATGTATCAAATAAGTGAAAATCTCTACTTAAGTGATGCTCATACTCAAAATTATAAATAAAATAAACAAAAAATCAGCAAGACAAAATGAATTTAATAAAAAGGGAAGGGGGTAAAAATAAGACCCGCACTTCACCACGATACATTAAGAAGGCATTCCAACTAAACATACAAGAAGAGGATTAGGTATATTTGCTACCCCAAAACCATAGGTTGAACTTATCACCCTGATGGTTGACCCATAAATCACACTACCCTGTTTGTTAGATATTTGGAAAGGAGACTTTGAGTGCTTGGTCACTAATCCACTTGTGATTCCAGAATTGAATCATTGCTCCATTTTTTTATTGTTTTTAAAGGTAAAATATTGCTACAAACCTATAATTGAAGTATTGAAGCATTGATCCATTTTTTTATTGTTTAATTTGTTTTCAAAGGTAAGATATTGTTATTTTCTTTGAATTCAAAAGCCACCTTGACAATATCAAAGGCCCACTATCGATGAATTCCAATTAGCATACAAAGAATCAAAATATAGGCTAACAGACACCCAACTCCATAATAAAATCAAAATCTCCATAGCCACTATCTTCCAAATAGAAGCTTGGACATAATCCTTCTGGTTCATAGTGCCTTTCCAAAGAGACCGGACATCTGATTGAGAAGGGACATTAAGGAACCACCTGCCTCCACTGGGCACCAGGTGGGTAACGCGGACACTTCTAAAAGAGTGACTTACCCACGTGACACAAATACTCTTGTGACATTGTCGTTTGCAATTTGAGCATGGAAAAAATTGTGATATCCACCAAAAATCTCTAAGAGAGTAAAAGATCACCGTCTAGCATATGATAAACAAGAAACCGAATAATATATAAACAAGAAGGATGAATATTAAAAAATAAAAAATAGAGTTAGAGATAATAAGCTGACCTCTCGTGAAGGGGAGTAACAGGAGGGCCTTTGTTGGCAACGATCTCAGCATCGCTTACAACACCAACAACGAGTTGGTCGCCAAGAGCACGAGCCTGGCGTAAAGCATTACAATGTCCGTAATGCATCATATCAAAACATCCATCCATGTACACACGGATGGGTCTCTTTTTCTTCTTCCTGAAACCACCGAAACCAATGCTGCTGCCCAAGTAGAAGAACCCTAGCACGGATGCCCCAAAAACTATCCCTATGCCACCTATCAAGCAAGTAGCCACGAATCTTGAGTTGCTAAGGCTCTCTGAATGCCCAAAACCAAAACCCCCCATCGGAAATGGTAAGACTTCTTCTTCTTTTTCTCCCTCTCTAGGGTTTGTTTGTTTGTCTGACTGTCTGCTTTCAAGAACTTGCCGGTGAATTCTTCCCTTTTTAGTAAACAAACCCACCGCCGACTCTTCCGACCGAGACAACACTTATCTTGATCATTTTTTTTCTTTCTTTTCTAGGTTTTCATCTCATCTCTAAAAGTTGGGGAACGATTCCGACAGTGCGAGGAGGGATTATTGATGACAAATGAAATGAAACGAAAACGGAGGATGATGAGATGAGCGTAAAATGAGAGAGACTACTAAAACACCGAGCCAAACCAACCAATCATATTCACCATCGCAAAGGGAGACCACTAGCACTTGTATGGTGCGGGAGGAAGCAACGGCACTTTGCACGGAGTTTGGAATATTTTTTCTTCGACGAATGCTAGCCACCCATCTTCTCTAATTACCTTCAACCCTTTTGCGACACCTTCTTTCTTCTTTGGGTGACGTGTCCCAAAACACAGAAAAATCTCGGACTTTTTCGTTAATCTTATTCAAATAATGTAGCGAGTATTTCACACCACCATATCCTCTTTCTCACACCACCATTGATTTTTTTTTTTCACTTTCTCACCCCACCAATAAATATGCATAATAACTTAACATAACAAAGAAACTCAAACTCAAAACGAAAAAAATGTAAAACAATATGACTTTCGACCAATTTAAACCCTCAGTTGATACTGATTCTCAAGCTCATTAAAACACAAAAGTTGCAGTACTGTGATTATCTAATAAACACAATTTGAATCACTTGAAAATAGTTTGAAATGAGCAAGTTATTGTCATTTTACTAATGTCGCGCAAATCTGTCTCGCAATGGGATAGTGTTCTTGACTTTCAGCCAACTTATGTGTTCGATCGAGACCGATTCTCAAGTTGATTAAAACAAAAATATTGTAGTATTCTTAGTTTCTAATAAACACAACTTGAATAAATTGAAAATGTTTTGAAATGAGCAAGTTATGGTCATTTTACTAAAGTCGCGCAAATATGTCTTGCAATAAAAACGGTATAGTGTTTCTGACTTTCGGCCAACTTATGTGCTTGATCGATATTGATTATCAAGTTGATCAAAACACAATTTGTATTACTCTGAGTTATCTAACAAACACAACTTGAATCACTTGAAAATGTTATGAAATGAGCAAGTTATGGTCATTTTACTAAAGTCGCACAAATCTGCCCGAATAAATTTATGTCGCAGAATTCAATGCGGGGTGCAATTTTTTCGGACAGATTTGCACGACTTTAATAAAATGACAATAATTTTCTAATTTCAAAATATTTTCAAGTGGTTCAAGTTGTGTTTGTTAGATAACTCAGAATACCACAACTTTGTGTGTGTTGATCAACTTGAGAATCGGTCTCGATCAAGCACATAAGTTGGCCAAAAGTCAGGAACACTATCCCGTTTTTATTGCGTGACAGATTTGCGCGACTTTAGTAAAATGACCATAACTTACTTATTTCAAAACATTTTCAATTGATTCAAGTTGTGTTTATTAGATAACTCATAGTACCACAACTTTAGTGTTTTATGAGGTTGATAATCGGTCTCAATTTTAGAGGAAGTACCTTGTCCGTGTCAGGCACAAATTCTTGAAGCTTTCTTATCCGATCACTGATTTGAATCCTTCGAACGTGGTTTCAAGCAAAGACACTGAGGGGCAAATAACAAACTCTTGTTGCACTTAGCTCATCCAACTCTTCAATATTCATCTTGTTATCTGCAAGTACCAATTGATAACAAAAGGCAAGTATAAGAAATCAAGTTTCTTCCTTTTACTATAAGTTAAGTCATTAAGGTATGTGAAAAGCCATTTGGCAAAAGACCAAAGAACAAAACACCTGCAATTGTATCTTGAGGTGGAGACCACATTTGGATCTAAGATCTGATCAAACATTATCATCTCATTGCTGTTAGAATCAACTATATGAAAATTGGCAGAGGTAACCACGTGAGATTATGAAGGAAGCCATAATAGAAAACCACAAGCAAACACACACAAAAGTACCAAGCCAACGAGGGGACCCTAAGCCACCTCATATACTCTCACGTATTGTAATGTGTACTGAACATACCCTACAATGGGCTATGCTTTGCAATTGTTCATGCAATAGATGGTTAGATGCCACAGATGGCAAGATTAATTGTCAGTTTCTCACAATTGTCAGTTTCTCACTTTCTCCTTCCTTCCAGTCTCAAAATAAGAACAAAAAACACCAACAGACGTTCAACTAATAAGACGATCAAGAACTCTTGGCATCAAATTTAAGTATGCAATTTATGCCCAAATGTGAAATGAAGTAAAATGTGATATTTTAAGTAAAATCAACCCAAAATCCAAAAAAAACCTCAAATTGTTGAAAGGGTTAAAGCAGAATCAAGTAATCCAAATAGGAAACCTGAAACCTGAAAGTAGTGAACGGATTAAATAGAGTATACTGGAAACCGAAAGGGGAAACACAAAGAACAGATACACTTGATCTGTCAATTGAATCGAATTATGCGAAGTGTAATTTACCTTACTTGCAAAAGACATTCAAAATCATAGTTTTGTTTCAGGGGGTGGTATTCAATTACGAATTTTAATGGATTGTGTTGGTTTTTAAAATCTATTAAAATTCAGGCGTATATAATTAATAATTTAAAATGATACATGTGAATCTAGGGGTATTCAAATACTGATTTTAAATGATTGTTTTAAAATCCATCAAAATCAGAAGGTATTCAATTCATGTTTTTAAAAAATCCACTGGGTATTAAAAAAGTAGTGGATTTTAATGAATTTGTTAAAGTTGTGGATTTTGAAGGATTTGTGAGTGAAAAATATATATAACAAGAATTATTCCAAATCCAACCTTCCCCCCTCATATTTCAACGGATTTGTATTGGCTATTGTTAAATAACACCACCATTTTCGCTAAAGGACGCCACCATCCCATTTTTTTGTGATCTGCTCAAAGACGCCACCACCTTCCTTTCTCTTCTCTCTTCACAAGAGCAGCACCATCTCGCCCCACAACTTTTGTCCACACCACCATGCCCTACCACCGCTGGTTGTACCACCACCCGCACTTCCTCTTTTCTTTTGTTCTTGTTATTCTTTTTTTTTTCTTCTCATTCTCTTCCTCTTATTTTTTATTTTTCTTGTCCTCTCTTCATCTTTTTTTTTTCTTTTTTTTTCCTTCCGATTTCTTCTTCTTCTTCTTCTACTTTTCTCTTTGTTTTTCTTAATTTTCTATTTTTTTTTCATTTATTCGTCTTTTCCCATTTTTTTCTTCTTCGCTCTTGCGAAGGTTCCTGCTAGTGGAGGTTCCCCACTTTCCAAAACCTTCGCGAGGGCAAAAAAATAAGAAAAAAAAAAGATAGGAGAAAAAGAAAAAAAAACAGAGAGAAAAAAATGGAGGAGGAAGATAAGAAGAAAAAAGAAAAGAACATAACAGAGAATAAGAAAAGGTGAGGGGGGGGGAGGTTGAGAATGAGAAGATGAAAATGGGTGGAGGTGGAGGTGGTGATTGATAGAGGAGAAGAAGAAGAAGAAGAAGAAAAATAAGGAAAAAAAAGGGATGAGGAGGATGCGAGGTGGCGGTGGTGATTGAAAAAGAAGAATAAGAAGAAGGGAGAAAAGGTGGCGGTGGCGGGAATAACAATTTGAAGTAAAATAGTTATTTGTATTACTTTTGGACCATCTTCAATGTATTTGATTTTTTTTTTATTTGAAATAAAATTCTCATAACATACAAACAATTGTTTAATTGATGTTTTGAGATATGTTTTATGATTTGTATTGGCATGAATAACAATGTAGGTGATTTTTTTTTATTGTTTTCTATGACTAATAACACATTTATAAAAATTCATTGAATTTATAAGAATCCATAGAAATTCATAACAAACTTTTATAAAATCTACAAAATCCAATCATTTAAAACTCATCAAAAATCCAGTGGATTTTGTAAAATCATTTGAAACCTTTTAAAATCCACGAGATTTAAAATTCATCAGATTCCATTCAAATTCCGAATTGAATACCCCCACCTTATTCTCTTTGCGCCATTTCACTGTTAGAAAGAAAATTAGTAACATTTGATCAAATGGGTATTTGTTTTTCCTCTATATCAAGGGTTTGTTGGGTAACTTTGTGGATGTCAATTGATTTGTAGAGTACTTGAGAGTGGTCAGTCTTCATGTTGCAAATTAGAATTTCGTGGGCAAGTCGAGTGTGAGAGTTGAAAGCACAAAGCAGGGATTTGAAAGCTTTGAGAAGTCGATGGTCAACATCTAATGCAGTGGAATTTGTCGCCATATCCGTCGAATCCATCACATTCCGATTAGCAGTTTCATCGTCCTTCTCCGATCCATCTTGAGCTAAAAAGGGAAGGAACAATTTCAAAGCAAATTTGCCCTAGCTCTTACAAGAGGTAGTTCGGGGAAGGGGCTCATCCTGCGACTGTACAGTTGGTTCCTAACGATGAGGCCTTCAGAAGCTCTCCTTATTCAGATACATGGAAGACACCTTCAGATCGTGGAAATTGTGCCCTTTATTCATGGAGGGATTTATACGTGGGCTTTTCTTTTAAAACTTTTGGTTTTGTTTTGTTCCCCTGGTCATACAATCCATTGGTTCTGCGACGTAACGTGAAGACGTGCAAAAAATGCAAGTCGTTAGTGTAGACTATATATTTACAATGACTTGTTTTATGACATACCTCTTATGAACGTCCTCCAACCAAGCTACCATGACGTGTACAGTATGCAAGTCATTAAACAGAGTCTTGGAAATCTATATTTGTTGTAGTGGCTTGATAGCTAAAATGCTTACCATTTGGTTGAATTTGAATTGGATCCAAGAATTATTAGGCTATTGTCGATTTGGAACATGAAACGTGGATCCAAAACCATAAGGGAATATAAATTAGAAACACTAATCGTGTATCGAAAACATAAGAGATAGAAATTTGAATATTTTCTCCAATAAGAAATGTTTGTCATGGGAACTGATGTGTCCAAATTTGTCGCTATCGATTCCTGACCTGCAAAACGAACAACCAAGGACCATCGTTTTCATAGTCGAAGGCACTCCAATTATAAAGTCAGGTGACTGATTTGTAGATTGCAACAATTGGGGTTGCAAGTGTGTATATTTCTCATCCCTTTTGCTTACCTTGAGCCGATCAAAATTTCTATTTATCTTGTCCTAAAGTCTCTTCCTCTCGTCTGGTTGTTGCATTTGGCAAGAATATTTTCTACCCATCTTTTTTGGCACCTATCTTTTCCGTGTTGGATCCATTGCTACTAGTGTTACGTCTTTAATGATGTTGGTGTTGTCTTCATTCCTTCCAACTTTTTTTCTTCTCAGAGCATGTCGCCCATCCTCGATTTTGATAGCATCCTCAATGATTGCATAAACTATCTCCATATTTGAGCGAATCTCTTTCTACCAGCCTCTCCTTTGTTCTTGAGTTAGAAAAAAATTCACATCTTAAGAGCATAAATCGTCGCTTTCTTGTCCAAATTATGAACTTTAACCACCTGAGCTTTGAATCCAATGAGATAAACTTTTAATTACTTAAAGTAGGTGTACTTTCACCATTAGCGAGCTTTTTCTCACTTACAATTTGTTCACTTGGAGGTGTAGGGAGGAGGTGTTGGCATTGAGCCTAACTAATCAAATGGGGAAAATGACACGGGGTTTATTTCGGGTTTAAATAACAAGATACAATTGACCCGTGTGGAATATTGATTTATTTTTTATGAGGTCTAAAATCAAAAGATTGGGGTCTATATAAAATTACCCAACTATAATTAAATGTATACAAATAAAACTAATTTAAATTAAATGTTCGTCTCATCCAATCTTTTTTCAAAATTTGGAAGATACTTAGTGATAATGATATGTTTTACATTAAAATATAGATGAAATATGGCCATTATTCTCTTAAATTAGTGCAATTCAGGTTCTTTCTTTTTTATTTTTGCATCACGTGAGAATCACAAGATAACATTTGCCTAGATGTCAACTGACTATGAGGGACCAAAGACTAAAGCAATTTATCCTATTGCGACAAGGGACCAACGTCAAATTTACCAAAACAAGAAGAAAAAGTGATGTTTGTTTGTTGTTTAAACTTTGTCATATATACATGAAAATGTGATTTTTTAAGACATGCAAACCAAATTGGTCTGTCTATCAATTTTGATTTTTTTTTTTTAGACATGCACATGTTGTTATATCAGTTTTAATTATGTTAATGGGTAATGCACAACTTTATGTGACTTGTAATCACGTACTTCGTAGTATAATCCTTAAGCATTTATTGATGCTAAAATTGTGAGAAGCCCATTTACACATAAAATTTCTAAGTCACAAATGGAGATTATATTTTGTATATTAAAAAACATTTGTTAAATGTGACTACGGGTCATTTCCGCATTGATTTTTTGCCGTAAGAAATGAGGACCGCCACCACCCTATTTTCATTTGTAAGGTCAAAGCATAAGTTAATAATAATATGAAACGAACAAACTCGAAAACACATGTTAATCATGATTATTGATCGTTTCCATGTCAATCTTTTGCCACGAGGAATTGACGATTGCCCCTACCCCATTTCCATTTGGAAGGTCAAAACTTATTCTAATAATAATAAACTCGAGAAGTCATGTTTCAACACACAATAAATGAATAAACAATAGATGAAATAAATTAGAAGAAAAATGTAACTAAGGGTGTGTTTGGTTGCATGAAATCCTATGTCATGGGAATCCATGAAGGGACCCCTACATTTTAGGCTAAATTGATATATCACTTTACATCTACCATTTTACCTTCATTTGATTTTATGACCAATGGTGGAAATGGAAGTCCCATGAACATGGGAATCCCACTCCTTGGTCCCAAAGGCATGTGATTCCCATGTTCATGAGACTTTCATTCCCACCATTGATTACAAAACCAAGTGGTGGATGTGGAGTGATACATCAATTTAGCCTAAAATGTAGGGGTCCCATAATGGATTCTCATGGCATAGGATTCCATGCAACCAAACACACCCTAAATAGCGACATTAAATTGACATTTACAATAGACATGGCACATGATAAGAGGGATTTCACTTTGTTATTACGTGTCATCTCCATGTTGTGTAATCCACAAAAAGGCTCCATATTTTAAGCTCCTAAAAGCAGACATTAGATTAAATGGATGGAGAAAATCAAAGTCAACGTAATCTATGTCTATAATAAATCAAATAAATGGATTCTTCCTATTTCACCTCACATTCTCTCCCCCACTCTGATTTTCTACCTACCTCTAACATCCATCCACATCTCCACATATTTCCATTAACAAAAAACCAACAAGGTAGTCTAGCCAATTGATTCGCTTTGGCTGGTTCAATCGGTTAGGCTTTCCTTGTTGGTACATACCATTCCATACATACTCGTATATATTTTTTTTTATTCTACTATCTGAATTCGTTCCATCAATCTAATCATCATCACCTAGCTAGCTATATAGCTTGATAAGAAATTTATATTAGCATGGGAGAAGAAGTAGCAACAAAGCCAAATCGTATCCGATCATCATCATCATTTCGACTTCACTCACAAGGTCTCAACTTCCTTCGCCTTCGACGTATATTCGACTTGTTTGATAAAAATGGGGATGAGATGATAACGATTGAGGATCTTGGGCAAGCCCTCAACCTACTTGGTCTTGAAGCAGAATTTTCAGAACTTGAATCTACGGTGCGTGCGTACATAAAAGAAGGAAAAACGGGTTTGGAATTTGAGGATTTTGTAACCTTACACAAAGCTTTAGGAGACACCTACTTTGGAGGGGAGGATGAAATGGCCAACGACCAAGATCAGGAGGAGGACACTGAGGAATCTGATCTTATCGAGGCTTTCAAGGTTTTTGATCTTGATGGGGATGGGTATATATCGGCAAAAGAATTGCAAATAGTACTAGAGAAGTTGGGATTCCCTGAGGCTTCAGAGATGGATAGAGTTCACAAAATGATTTTATCAGTCGATCGTAATAATGATGGTCGCGTAGATTTATTAGAATTCAAGGATATGATGCAAAGTGTTGTTGTTTGAACCATTTAATTAGTATAGCTAGCTCACACAAACACACTGCAAGAATGCATAATGCAAAGTCATTGCTTCAAACAAGAGACATTTTGATCTATTAGCTTTTGTTATTTTTCTTGTTTTTTGTTCTCTTTTGTTCACAGCTTGAACTTGGCCCACATTTAATCTCCTATATTTTAGTGTTCTTTTAATGGCTTTTTTGTATTCAACTACTTTGATTAGAGAAGAAGAACCTAAGATTTATGTAACAAATATCAAGGGGAAGGTTGGATTGGGTTAACATCACTCATTGAAAAGTTAAGCGAGGATGGGGAAATATGTTCTTACTTTTTTTTTAATGCCATCACTTTGACACATGACATCATCTAGACCGTGGTTTCAAAACTAGTTACAAATTAAACCTATGAAAAGCCAACTCTGTATCAAAGCCTATTGGATAAAAAGTTTGGGGTTGGCCCTCATAAATAACTTATTTAACCCCTGCGGAAACTAGCTATATATAAAACAATTGCGCGAGTGCAAAAATATGTAAAGCAAAATAAACATCACTAAGTAAACTCGGTGAACACCTCATATATCTCCTTCATCATTTCTTTTCGATTTCATAAGCCAAAAAATACTACTTGAATTCGACAAAAAACAATTGTTTTTTTTTTGTCTTGGAATCAAATATTGATTGATATCTTGACTTTCTCATTATATTTTTCGCTAGATTTTCGACATAACAACTTCACTCACTACCCTCAACTAAACAAACCATGTGCACTTTATCATGTTTTATCTTAACACACACTTTTTAAACTGCACAAGGAGGACATACAATCAAACAACTTAACGCCTCAGGCTAGATAAAGTTTTTTACCAATAGAACATAACCGAATGTTTATGCTTGTTTGCTTAGTACATTATCTCATGTGTTATTTTTATAGGTTGACTAGTGCATTACTCATGTCGTTGCATGATAGAAAGTGTGTCGTGATATTAAAGTCCAAATTGGTCAACGCTTTTATCATATAAATAAAAAGTTGTAAACAGTTGAAGTGGAGTTCAGATATTCTTAATTTGTTTGAATATGCCTTGAGAAACCTTCTCATTTCTTTGAAAAATAAATATTCACGACGTGAAATGCATTAGACTTTTTTTTTCTTAAATGCATATGGTGTGAAATGCATGTTTTAAAATTTATGTGTTTGTTTGCAATTCATAGATACATAACATGTCTGTAAACGACCTTTATGGGGGGGGGGGGGGGGGGGGGGGGTCAAAAAACCTGAATCTGCATAGCCAACTAGGTGTGAATGGTTGGATAAATCACAAGAACAAAACAAACCCATATTAATTGTACCACGGAGATATCTAAATATGTGTTTAACTCCATTCCAGTGTCTACATGTAGGTACAAAACTATACCTTGCTAATAAATTTACAAAAAATGTTATATCAAGTCTTGTACATTGTGTCAAGTATATTAATGCACCAATGACACTTAAATATGGTGTTTTAGGACCAAGTATCTCCTAGTTTTTTCCTTTGGTTGATATAGATCTTTATTTAAATCTAAAGATCGAACAATCATTGGTCTACCAAGTGGATGAGATTTGTCCATATTAAAGCATTTTTAAATGTTTCAACATATGGATCAATATTTCACTAGTACTTCACTCGATCCGCATGCCAAGATAAAATTTTATTTTTCCAAAGTCTTTGATTTAAAATTATTTCTTTAAATAGTTTGCAACATTTTCAATATATCCAATAAGATTTATATCATCTACATAAATTGCTGTTATGAAAAAGCTAGTAATAGATTTCTTATAAAGACACATGGGCAAATGAGATTATTTGTGTAACCTACTTTACATAGATATTCACTAAGATGATTATACACATTCTTCCGGATTGTTTTTAAACCGTTATAAGGCTCGTCATAGTTTTATCGAGTAAATATTTATTGACTTTGCTTTAGGCAATCATTCAAAGATTTTCGTGTAAATATGTGTATCTAAATACCTATGTAAATAAGCAGTTACGACATCAATAAGTCTCATATCAAATTTTTCAGAAACTAAAAGACTTGTTAATATCGTAATGTATATCCATAATCGGGGAATATGTTTCATCAAAATCAGTTTCGAGTTTCTACAGGAACCCTTGAGACACGAGTCTTGCCTTATATTTGACAATCTCATTTTTCTCATTTTATTTTCTTACAAATACCCATTTGAAACCAATTATGTTTACATGTTGAAGTGTTTGTATATGCTTATTTCGATATTTCGCTAAACCATTCCGTGGATGACACATGAGACTGAATGTTCAACATCAGTCTCTATTGATGGGAAAAAATCAATAAATACTTGTGAAGTAAACTCTATTGCATTATTAAGACAAATAGACTTGATGTGATGGTTGAATAATTGGGCACTAAGTTTAATAATTTGCTTTAGGAATCTAGGAATCGCAAGATTACGAGTGAAAATAAGAAACAAATAAAACCATATAGTGGAAGTGTTTATTAAAACCATGTAATATCTATAAATCCACTGACAGAGTGAATTGGTCTACAAATGCCGCATTGTATTATCTGTAAAAGTGATGTCAACTCGGTAGCAATCGTGAGAGGATGTGGTCTGGTAATAGGTTTACCTTGTGAACAAGGAGCGCATAAGTATCACAATAAGGCCATTTTTATCTAACAACAAGTCCCTGCATTGTTATTTTTATTAGATTCCCTTATGTATACATATAACTATGTACATGTATATAGGCATGAAATGAAGGGAGGCATGAAATGAAGGGAGACTGATCCGTCTGTGCTAGATGGGAGTGACAAATGGGTCTTATGTGTCACTCAAGTAAATGTGGATCATTGATAGAGGCATAATTAAGTTATTTTTAATACCATATTTCTATATATATTTTTAGTTATTATTTGTTAGTTATTGTACTAATTGCTATTTTTCGTGTTTGTGTAGATTTCCAATTACAAGATTCTAAAGAAGCAAATTAGCTACTAGTTGCACAAGGAAATCACACAAACAAGGAAACCAAGCAAACAAGGAAACAAAACAATTATAAAAGGGATGATACATTGCTTTGAAGGAATCGATCCAGTAATAGCATCCCCATCCATAGCCCTAACCCATCATCGTAGCAGTCATTCATCCATCTTCCTATTTTCCTACACAAAATCCACAGCGCAAACCCCCTTATCTGTCTCAGTTCATCATCCAGCACAACCTCCTCGCCAACACCCATCGATCGACCCTTCATCGTCCTCCTCCTCACCACCGCAGACTTCTCTTCATCACTATCCACGCTTGCAACCAGAGCCACCCACCTTCATCTCCTCTTCCATCAAACCCATCATCACCATCTTCATCTCTTTCTCGACCTCCTCCTTAATCATCGCCAACCCTTATTTCGCCGCCATTTCCCTTACACCATCTAACCAACACAGACACAAAACCTCTTCTCACTTAAGATATCAGGAGCTGAATAAGCATATCGCGTGAGGAAGGTGAAGGAAGAGATATCACGCTATTCGCACCCTAGTTTCCAATATCTACCACCACGGATCACGTTACAGTGTTTTGTTTCATCTCTTAACTTTTTACTTATTTTTAGTTTGATATTTAATTATGCATTGCTATTCGAACGTGATTAATATGTCTAGCTAAACTTATTTTAGTTAGGGGTGGATTTGAAGCCCCGGACATGTGTTTTATAAATTAATTGAATTTAATCTTCATTGCTATTAGTGATTGTGTTTTGCTTAACTGCTTTATAGATAACTTTTCTTTGTATGTTTGTTAAGGTGACCAACTTAGTAAGCATGCTAGGATCTGGGGCTAGAATATATGAGAGTTTCACCTAATTGTTATAATCTTGTATTCACTAGTAGTAAATATCAATGAACGTTGGTAAGGTTAAGTAAAAACCTAGGTAAGAACAAAATGATGATCATACTTGTAATTGCCTAGTCAGTGTTCATATTTCCTACAAAACTGAATGATCTTAGATTGTTATTTAACTTTCGATTCTTGTTTAGATAACATGATAATAATAGTTTGAAAGCGACGCTTAGTTTAATTCAACGAACTTGGGAAAATAATAAGATTAATGCAGTGCGGTCACGGTTAATCTTGAGCATTGTCTCTCGCGAGTTAGCAAGTGATTATTGAAGATTGATTTATAAGCATATGTTTGGTGTGTGGAGATAAACCCTTAGCTATTTTATCATATTTGCTATCCCTTTAGTTTTATTATCTTTATAGTTATTTTCATAGTCAAATTCCCCATTTTTAATTAATTAGGTTGTTAGTTGTCTTTTAGTTATTATTAGTGTTAATTGACAAACCCTCTAATCCCCGGTCTAGAACGATCCCTACTTATTCTATACTACAATCACAAAGCAGAGTATTAAGTTGTGTGCTACTAAAATAGCGCATCAATCATCCACCTGTATGATGCTAAGGAGGTGGTATGACACCTCATGCTCATAACATGAGGAGGTGGACATCCACAGGCTTTTCCAATACATTTGAAATAAATCAACAAAAATTAGATACAAACGTCTCGAGATATAGACACATATCTCAATGTATATAAATAATGAAGTTCCTTTTTTTTAAAAGAATTAAAAAAAACGATCATCGTCTCCGAACACATCCAGCCCCTCCCCCAATCTGAAAAGTATTACACCAAACCCCACCATCTCTTATTATTTCATCTTCCTACCTCTTACGCTAGAAACCCAACACCATCCTAGTCCACACTCCCCCACCCATTTGAACCAACCCTCTCGTCTCTGCCTGAGCCACAATCACTTGTCTAAACCAACACCTATTTTTTCATTGAATTTGCATTTTTCTTTAACTGAAATCCAATCTAAGCGAAGCTACCTTGTCTAAACCGATGATCCTCTGCTCATCTCGTCCCTGCACATCATCAATCTTGCCATCAACCTTTCGTCCAAAGCCTCTTCACCTCTCCATTATTAGGTACGCAACATCAACTTTCTATCCTAAACCACTTTATTTTTTCAATCACCAACTCACTGAATCAATCATTAAGCCTTTATTATTATTATTATTATTATTATTATTATTATTATTATTATTATTATTATTATTTTGTTTCTGGTTAGTAGATAAAGTGAATTGGAGTTGGGGAAAGCTTGAGCGAGTGGTGGTGCATGGATGGAATTGTTCCATCACATCGAGGTTGGTAAAGGCGATGCAGGGGTGGTCGTGGGTGAAGCTTTGATTGAGTCAGAAAAATTTAACATTTCAATTTTCTATTCAAATTTGAGCAAACAAATTACAATTTAAAGGGGAAAAGGGCGCTTTCGATTTATGTTCCAAGATTGGAAGCGGTGGTGGTGGTGGATGGTTTCTTTAAAGGTAGATGGAACAAAGAAGAATTCGAAGAGATAGATTGGGGTGGCATGGTGGGGTGGTGGTGATTCACTAACGGCGAAGGAGTTGGGGTGGGATGGGAAAATGCCAGTGTTGAAGGTGGGTGGTTTGTTCAGTTTAGATGTGGGGTGGCGGTCAGCGAGGATATTGGAGATAATAGGAGGTGGTAGTGTTTTTTTTTTTGAAGAATAAAAAGGTAAGGGAAAAGAGGAATATTTTTTTCAATTGCCTTTGGATGCAATCAAAATATGTTGGATTGTATAGGGTTGTGTTTTTTTGTCTTTTTAAATGTTTATTGAGTTAAGTGGCGTTTGTTTTTTTAAGTGCTTAGAAGCTAACTTCTAATTGGAGTTAGAAGTTCTGAACGAGTTTCTGAATGAACTGTATTTGTTTTGTTTCTGAATGAGTTGCTGATTATAAGCTGTAAAATTAAAGGTGTTTGTTTTTAGGTGCTGAATAGGAATTGTTTGACAATTTGCCCCATTGAGGAGACAAGTACAGGAATGAAGAGATGGTGGGCTGGAAACTCGACATTACACAGTGGTGATTAATTTGTCAAAGCTTTCAAAACTACATGCTACGTAATAAAAAGCCACGTGCTACATAATAAAAACTTGAAAATATACATGAGAGGGAGAGTTTGATAGATGAAGAAAAACTTGAAAAATACAGAAGAATAAAACAAAGATGAAGGAGAGAAACAAGATAACCTTTTACGGTTGAATAGTCCTTATGAAGGTAGGTATAACGACAATGCTTGGTGAAGAGAATGAAGGTGTGAAGTAAAAACTTAGCCCTATTTGCTTTTAATACGAGGGCAACAATTATTATTACAAAATTATTTTAAGGTTACTATTGGAGTAATTTTGAGTCAGCATTCAGTGCTGAGCGATCAACACCTCCCTGTTGCTTACTCCAATTAGATGTTGAGTTTCTGATAAAAACAAAAAACAAACACTCTAAATAAGGTGTCCCACTTCTTATTAAAACTTCTGATTTTATTCAGAAGCAAAAACAAACACCCTCTTAGTAGTTGAAGTTTTATCTGGGCTCTTCCTAAAAAGAAAAATGAGAGAAGAAGATCAGAGAAAAATTTAGGTTTTGCCTTTTATGTGTGGTATGGAAGAGAATTGTGGTGTGGGACAGAAAGGGAGTGGTCTCAGAAAGAAAAAATTAGACGGGTAAATCTGTGGTGTTGCAGCCTTTATAATATGGGGTATCTCTATGAAAATGGATCGGAGCGGATGCGAAATAATTCGAAACCCGAAACCCGATTTATTAATATTTTATTTTATTTTATTTTATTATTATTATTTTTTTTAACCCGATTTATTAATATATTATATTTCACCCCATCTTCTCTCTCCAACAGCAACAGCGCAGCTCATTTCTCTCTCCCTCTCGTTCTTTCACTGCTGCGTTGGCTTTAGTTCTTCAGTCAAACTGTTGTCTGAAGCCAATTTCTTAACCAGATTTTCAGGGTTTCTTTGTTTAGAAAGAGAAAGAAAAAAAGATCCGGCACTGGGGTTGGGAGATTTTATTTTTAGTTAAGGGTTTGGGTTTGGGGGTTTGTGAGATGGAGGGAGGGGAAGGATCTCTGTGAGCTCTCGTCCAGGCTCAGGTCGTCGGGTATCGGCAAGGAGGAAACGCCCTCGAGTAGAAGGATTCATCAACAGCGTCAAAAAGCTTCAGAGACGAGAGATTTGCTCCAAGAGAGATCGGTCTTTTAGTATGAGCAATGCCCAAGAGCGCTTTGCCAACATGCGCTTGCAGGTAACTTTCCTAAATTCAGGGATTTTTAGGTTTAACTATTCCTTCTTTCTTCTTGCATTCCATTATCTAAAACCCCAAAGCAAATACAAAAAAGGAAAAATTATTAGTATTTGGATTCGTCAACTTATACACATAACTCGAGCAATTTCAACCTTCATTTATAACACAGCTAATACAACAAATGTGAACCTCTCGAGAGGTGAAAACCTCCAATTTGTTGGTATATCTTAGCTGCCACAAGCAACAGAACCCGCAATGAAATTAAAATAAGAATATCTCCCAATTCCTTTACTACATCCTAATCCATAGGGACCCTGTTCAAACAGCTGCCAAGCATTGCTGGATAAATAACATGTGCAATATATGGAAATCAAAGAGCTATGTATGAAGGGTTCGGGTTTACAACCGGTCTAGATGACATGGCGGGAATGGAGTTGAGATCCTGAAATGGGGAGATAGACAATGTTTCATTCATATGATTTTAAAGCGATTGGGAAGGTGAATATGTTGGTGACTTGCCAAAACAAAACATTTTTCGATATGTTTGCATGCCTTCCTTGTGGAGGGCCTATTTAGCCACTTCTCTCAAGTGCTTGTTCCATGAGCTGCTGCTGTGGTGCTGTTGGTTTGGAGGTTTAGATTTTTACGAATGTGAATTAGGGAATATTTGGATGTCATTGTTTAGCTCTTTTCATGCTTAAAAGCAGTGGTAGTGAATCGTGAATCGTATAGTAAATCGGAAATGGTAAGATTTTGATTTAATTGTAAATCAAAGCATAAATCGTAAGATTCATAATATTATGAGTATATGTATTTAAATTAATAAATATCCATAATTTATACCCAAATAAAAAAAATCAAATATATAAGAGTGCATTTT
The DNA here is from genome assembly GCA_963556465.1 of Berberis vulgaris. Taxonomy (NCBI): domain Eukaryota; kingdom Viridiplantae; phylum Streptophyta; class Magnoliopsida; order Ranunculales; family Berberidaceae; genus Berberis; species Berberis vulgaris. The sequence continues at coordinate 76,531 of OY747135.1, forward strand.
CATTGAATTTGTAAGTTTTTAATAATATAAAATGTCTTTTGTGAAGATTTGTAAGTGGAAAAGCATGGGTTTTTTGGCCTATGACTTATCATTATGTGTTTTAAAACATAAAAAGACTTGGTTATAATGAATATTTCTCAGCATTAATCTTTAGAAGCTCATGTCATGGGCCTGATTTTGTATGTCAAATTTAAAATATATACCCACAATGATTTAGGCCATTTGGTAAGGCCCACTATTTATACTATTTAGGTAACTATATTACTATGAACTGAATTTAACATAAACTCTGATTATTTTATTTACCTTTCATTATAATATGTATTTTGAATTAATTTGTGTTGATTATTATATAAACCCAATCAATCCTCTACATGTCAACACGCGTAGCTGCATGTTCAAAGCAAGCCATTAAAGTCTCTCTCTAGAAAAGTGGAAACACTTAAATGAAGTGATATAACATCACCATTAATAACACAATACACAACACCATGAATGAAGTGACATAACATCACCATTAATAACACATCACACAACACCACTTTTACTCTCCTCTTTAAAGTCTCCACCTTCACTTTCATTTCTTCCCCTTTCACTCTCCCATCTCTCCTCCAACACTACTTTTTCTTCATTCTGTATCACTCTTTGTTTTCTCCGATGGCTCCAAAACCAACTGAAAAAGCAACAGAACAACCCCTCAACAGAACAACCCCACCCATCTTTCAATCTGAGATTCTCTAAAAATCTACACAAGGTGATGGTGACAGGAAACATAGCAGTAGAGAATCTGATTTAGAGGTTGGTAAAAACAGGGAAGCACGCGAAGATGTGGCTGGAGAAGGTCGAGAAGAAGGAAATGACTGTAATCCTCTTTTTTTTTTCCTTCTTATTTTCTTGTATTTCGAGAAGAAGGAAATGACTGTAATCCTCTTTTTTTTCTCCTTCTTTTCTTGTATTTATCTGGATGTATTCCTCCTCAACATAATTGCACGATCCTGTTACAATTGCGATTTAAATCTTGAATCGGGGACGATTCACATCGATTTGGGTGAAACCTGATTTAATGGGTGATTCAAATCGGTTGTAGACCGAGTCAAGTCAAATTGCCGATTTGACTTGCGATTTTGAACGATTCCTACAACACTGCTTAAAAGTATGCGAACAGATCAGCAATCATACCACACAACCTAAATAGTATGAGGCTGTGATGTTCCCAAATTGCACTTTGCCATTATTATGGTGCGTGTTTGGGCATGCAAACTTGTAAAAAACCCCCCACCAAGAACGCCTCCTTGAAGTTTTGTAAAAGACTAGTTACTTGGGACTTTTTGTAAGGAAAAGAACTTGAGAATTTTAGCCATATCTCTAAAGGAAGATAGTTGGCAATGGGGTTCAGCTCACAAAACTATTTAGACTGTAGCTTTTGACTTATTGATGTTCGGACAACCTTCTCTCTTTGTATTTTGTTTCCTTTCTTCTATGTTGGGACTTGATCTATTCTGATAGCGTTTCTTTTTCGTCATTTTGTTGAAAGTTCAGATTTTTTCTCTTTTGAAATTCTTTTCCATTATGAAATTCAGGCTTTGTATATTGATCTCATGAGACCTAGAAAAAATCTCTAAACCCAAAATCAAGTTATAATCAACACTTATAGCTTGACTGCACCCAAATTTCTTTCCATATGATAAAACCCCAAATCGAAATAAAAACAAAAAACCCACAAGATCAATCTTAAGAGATGGTAGCTGGAGACCAATTGAACGGAGTTTGAGAACATTACGTTTGAGGAGATGTGAATCGAAGAGTCAACCATCGGGCTCGCGGTGAGCGCTATGGGTAAAAAATATTCGAGAGAGGCAACAAAACAACCTGAAGAGGGAGAGAGATAAAAAGTGTTTGTCTGTGAGAAGAAAAAACTTAACAAACCGTGAGAAGAAAAAATCTAATAAACCATGAGAGAGATTGTCTTTAGGCATCTGGGAGATTTAGGCATCTGGGAGACATAGAGAGGAGTTTAAGAGAGAAATTTATAGGGAGGAGAGAGAATAAGTCTGGCCGTCAGATTTAATTCATCACCTCTATTTTTATTTTTATTTTTTTATTTTTTTTCAGTCAAATTCATCTCATCCTTGGGTTTATGTATAAACATGCTACCTAAGATAGATTTAAGTTGGATGGGTTTTGTTAGATAGATTGGAAAACTGAAGATACAAGATGCAAAAACAACTAAAGTTGATCATGATGTGCATGGACCCTATTCTCACGTGACGTGAAACAAAACACTTAATATCCAAAATTCATTACTCATGCCCCTGCCTCTTTGTTGGGTGGTTTGGTTAGAACATACTTCCATAATGTTTTGAAATAAAGCTTCTCTTGGATGCTTTGGTATAAAAAATTTAACCTTGTTTTGGAGCTGGGTATCACATCATCTGTCCTTTTCAAGGGTTATTTTCTACTCTTTGTATGCTAATTGGAATATATTAATTGACCTTATGCTTCAGAGCTTGTCTCTTTTTTTTTTTTATTAGAAATGAAGTGTTACCTCAAAACACACACACACACACACAACATTTGATATTCAGGGGTGGACCTTTCAAACAGGGGTCATTCTCCATATGACTTTCTTGTACCATTTATCAAAATTTCTTGTCAGAAGATCCTAGCTTATCGTCTGTCAAAAATTCAAGGTCTTCACTTCAAATGACTTCCTCTTCTCCTTTTTCTTTAGGAAGAATATGACACTCATGATCCTAATGGGCACTGTTCCTTGGTGCCTCCTTTTCTGAAGAAGAGATTGAAGATCATTGAAATTGTTGCTGCACGTGATATCATCCTCGCCCTTGCACAGTCCGGTGTTTGTGCAGCATTCAGTAGAGGTTAGCACTTAACACAATGATTTGCATGCTCGGGACCTAAATTGGAAGTTCAAATTTGTATGATAAATGGTTCCGCTTCAATATATTTAAAAGCCCCTTTCAACTTCTTTGTATAACAATTTTGTTCAATTTTTGGATTTTGAAAATGCAGAAACAAATAAGAGGATGTGCTTTCTGAATGTTAGTCCTGATGAAGTCATTCGGAGCTTATTCTATAATAAGAATAATGACTCTTCGATCACTGTTTCAGTTTATGCGTCAGATAACTTCAGCTCTTTGAAATGTAGAACAACAAGGATTGAGTGAGCAAAATATACCTTCTTTATTGTACTTGTTCTTCTGCTTATCTCTATATGTTGAATGTTTGCTTGAACAAATGGTTTAGGTACATAAGACGAGGTAAACCTGATTCAGGCTTCGCTCTTTTCGAATCCGAGTCCTCAAAGTGGCCCGTTTTGTTGAGTTTGATGATGTAAATGGGAAGGTTCTTACGTATTCCGCGCAAGACAGGTATGTTTGTAGCTTCTTTTGTTCTATGTTGTCCTTTGGTTCATTTGATCAATCTGAAAATCCTGTCATCTACTAGCATATACAAGGTGTTTGATCTGAAGAACTACACCATGCTGTAGTCTGTATCTGATAAACACATACAAGAAATTAAAATCAGGTAAGCTTCTTTGTACTCCCTCTCCACACTGTCTTTTCCTGTCATTTCCTTATTTCTTCTTTGTTTCCATTTCTCTTTTTCTTGCTTATACTCTTTAAGCTTGTTTAATATGTGTCTGTCTTTCCATTTTTTTTTTTTGCCTGTACTATATATTTCAGCTTATTTATTGACACAACATTGACTTGATTGTTTTCACTGGAAATGCCATTTGACAATGGATTTCTATTCCTTCAATTCTTCCCACTGTGATACTTTGATTTCGTAAATATTTTTAGTTTTGCTAGATGTATAATGAGGCTCTGTTTCTTTGATTTCGTAAAATATTTTTAGTTTTACAACAGGCATTATAGATTCTGGGTGTTATGTTTCTTTGGACCAACACTCTCTGGAAGCTTATTTTAGTTTTAAGAGCTTTTGATTTTCAATTTTTATATTCGTAGAGTGCTACTTGTACCCCCTCACTCTAGTAGCACCGATACTATAGTATTACTTGTCGCCCCTCATTTCTCGCAACATTGTGACTACTCTTGGGCTGGTCATTGTTTCCCTTCAATAACAAATCAATAACAAATCGCAAAACTTAACATGGATTAACACCATGTATAGAATTCACAAATTGATCTCCGAAGTCTCTGTGAAACAATCAATGTGCCTATTCAATTTCCCCCTAACGGATCCTGAACGTAGCCACCTAGGGTATCCATCCTCAATACCAATTATAACACCCAGAACATAGCCACCTAGGGTATCCGACCCTAATACCAATTATAACACCCGACGTGAGTCTCACCAATACTGACCTGCTTAACTACGGTACAAGGTGTGGGGATTTTAACACAAAACTAATAAATTGGCGTGTTCAGGACGGGGTTGAACACCACACCTGTAAATGACTATAACTGTCATTGACTACAAAATTTCCCAATTGAGCAGAAAAGGCTCGAGTGTTAGAAGAGTGCAAAGGTAGTGTGGGGAGGTTATATAGCATACTAAGGAAGAACCTTTTCAGTTTACATCTAAACATTTTTAGCAAAACATACAGATGCGTTTTTTTTGGAAATTTGTTGCCTAAAAATCTTGGCTAGGCCTACGCAACGCCCAGGGGTCACTGTGTTGCCTTGCCTGGTGCATGAGATGACATAGAGAAAATTACAATGCAGCCTACTCCTGTTAGATCATAGAAATCATCAGGAGCAATGTTGTATGAATCGTGTAAAATCGCGAGTCAAGTTAACGATTTGACTTGACTCGGTCAACAACCGATCTGAATCACCCAATAAATCGGGTTTCACACAGATGGGTGTGAATTGTCCCCGATTCACAACACAAATTGCTAAATCGGAATTGTAACAAAATTGTGCAATTTTTTTTATTCATACAAAAGAAAGAAAGTAGAACGGAACTGAAGAGAAGATGAAGAAGAACAAGAGAAGAAAATGTACACCAAGTCAATCAAAGAATCAAGAAATACATCAATTTAAGAAACATCGCACAACCAAGCCCAGCCTCATCGACGTGCTTCCAAGTTCCAACAGCCAGGGTCGACAGACCCATCCAAGGCAGGATTAGCAAAATCATCTTCTCTTCCACCTCTCGACGCTTGTCCTCACCGCAACAACTCCATTAGCCTTTGACGATTTCTCATCTCCTGACGAAATACTCAACAACTCCACACCAACTCATCGTCATCCACATCCATTGATTTCTGACTCTGCTACGGCTTCGACATTGCTACTACTTCTTGATTTGAATTTTGGTTTTGAAGAATTAGGGTTTTTTTTTTTCTTGGGGGAGGTTGGATGAGACTTACCACTGGTTTGAAGACCTTTTTCGTGCTTGCCAAATGAATGATTAATTTGAAATGAAATTGAATTAAATGAAATTGAATGAAATGAATTTGGGTTTCATTTCATTTGTGCTCATTTTTTCCTTTGGGCTTGATTTAATTAATTTTTCTTTTTAGGCTTATTTTCTTAAAATGCACTATTTACATATTATTATTTTTTATTTGGTATAAATTATGGATATTTATTAATGTAAATATATTTATAAAATTATGAATCTTACGATTTACGATTAAATCAAAATCTTACCCTTTCCGATTTACTATACGATTCACGAATCACTAACACCGATCTGGAGAAGGATTATCGGCCGCCGCCTCTTTCCATATCCTTCTGCTCGCACATGCCAAACCTCAAGCCAAAAGGATTACATGATAGCCAAAAGGGGTACAAGATAATACAACATGAGATAGGTCCGTGACCTACGAATCGAGGTCAAAACTAATGTTCACCCCGCCCTTTGGAGTCTAGATTAAAAATATATTAGAAATGAAGCCATGTCGCTAGTAATACCGTTTCACTTGGAGTTCATTTCTTCGACTGATTGTGCTTAGCAAGGAAGCACAGACTCTTCGAAAACTTGTCGTATCTGTGTCCGACACGTATCTGACACACGACACTCGCTCGACACGCCTCCGACACGCGTTAGACACTTGGTCAACGTGTCGGCAGGTGTCAGACATATGGTCAACGCATAGGCCATGTCTCCGATACACTCGGTATTTGGTCAGGACACAGTCAAGACTCGAAAACCAACTTTGTTTTATATTTTACTTTTAGACGTTTGCAAATAATCACATAATATAATGATTGTTGATTCATCTGAAGTGAATGACTAATTCAATTGTGAATTAAGACAAACAAGGCCAAAATCCACTAAAGCATATCTCTATGCTTCTTCTTAATATGTTTCTTATTTTTATTTCATTGACTTATTCTCTCCTCCACTTCTTCTCTACTATACTTTTTCTCTACTTTAATTTTTTCATGTAACAATGTCATCTTTTTCATGACACTCTAGGAAAACATTTTATTAGATTATTATTTATATTTATGACTTATTAAAAAAATAGTATGACGTATCGACGTGTCTTCGAGTCCTAGTTTTTGGGAAATTGCCGAGTCGGCGTGTCGTGTCAGTGTCCGACACGACACGCGTGCCCGTATCCGTGCATCCTTGGTGCTTAGATATAACTGACATTTAGGAATTTCCAGATAAAGAAAGACGGCGGTAGGGGGTTGGATGAGTGATGCTTATGCCGTTTTGCATGGATATACATCAGTATTCAGTATGCCTTGCATATATCAATAACTGTATACTTGCTATAGGACTATAGATTTAGTATTAATTCGTCCTTGATTAGGGTGTGCAATGAATGAATAATTTTCTTCTTTATTGCTGCTACATTAAATGCCTTTTACCCCATTCCATATGAACCTCTAGAATCTTAAGTAGAAAACAAAGATGAAAATTTTGTAGACATCTTAGCATCCAGATCTGATTTTGAGTAGATACATGTTTTACTCTTTTTACCAGGCCGAGAAGGTAACCTTTTTCTGTCTATCTTTTCTGTCAACAGTCCAGGCATTATGTTGTTGATATTTACAAGAGCTAGCAGCCATGTTCCTCTTAAGATTCTATCAATTGAGGATGGCACAGTTCTTAAAGACTTTAACCATCTTCTGCATCGCAATAAGAAGGTCGACTTCATTGAACAGTTCAATGAAAAGCTTCTTGTCAGTTGTCAAACAAGAAAACGAAAACCTCCAGATTCTAGACGTAAACCCCTAACATCTCACCTATCTTATAAAGGGAATTCCCTTAAAAAGGGTGATGTTACTAATGTACTTATTTATGCTGTTGTAGGTTCAAAATGCTGAACTAACAGAAGTTAGCAAGACAGAGTTCATGACTCCATCGGCTTTTATATTTCTATATGAGAATCAGCTATTTTTGACTTTTAGAAATCGAACTGTGGCTGTGTGGAACTTCCGTGGGCAGCTCGTGACTTCATTTGATGATCATCTCCTGTGGCACCCTGACTGCAACACAAATAATATTTACATAACTAGTGACCAAGATCTTATAATTTCTTACTGCAAGGCTGATTCGGATGATCCATTGGAGGGAAATGGTAACTATCGTATCAACTGCCTTTTAATATTTAAATATTTTTCTTGAATTGTCATTTTTTTGCTATACTTGGAGATGTTTCTTGTTCATGCACCTTTTCTTGTCACTATTTATCTTCTGGTACTATTGTAGTATTGTGCTTATAAACCTCTTCTAGCTGTAAGTACATCTGTACATGTATTTCCATAGTCAAAGATCTCTCTCTCTCTTACATTTAAAAAAAAAAAAAAACAAAGAAAGTCGGTCAACAATTGACTCGGTTGGAGGTGTGGATTTTTTGCCCCGTGATATGTATTGCAGAATCACAAGCAGATTGAAAGAGAGATCAAAGAATGAAGAATTGTTTATTGAAGAAAAGAAGAAGTTTATACAATGTTTTCAAGCACTTCGAGAGGCTTGTCTCTCCAATTTTAGAGCAGAATTCTCAATGCCTCAATTGTCTTTCCTAAGTTCCATTTATACAATGTGCATCTCTTCTAACATTCACCACAATATTGACTAACTAATATAGAGCAACTTGGCAGACTGCTATATCACAGATGAACAACTTGACAGACTGCCTCTAACTGAATTGTAGCCCACTTGCTTGCTATGCATTCTCTTGGTTGTTAGATGGCTCCAATCTCTTGCTACGCCTTCTATACGTGTACTTTACTGGTGGTCTAACAATTCCTCCCCCCAAAGCAGCCTCCTTGACCTCAAGGTGAAATTCTGGAAATTGAGTATTGATCAATGAAAAAATCTTTCCAAGTGGCTTAAAAAATGGGCAAACCTTTCTATTGTATAAAAACCTGGACCTTAGAACTGCCCCCTTTTGAACTAGGCCGCCATTCCAAGACAGCAACAGGAGTAACTACTAACTCCATGTCTTCATTCAATTGTGGAGGAAGTAATGAGGCCTCAACACATTGGCCTTTGGCTCGTCACAATTAAGAAATATGAAAAACAAGATGGATAGCAGCAGTTGATGGTAGGGCCAATTTGTAAGCCACTGCGCCAATCTTTTGTAGGACTGTATAAGGACCATAATACCTTGCTGCCAATTTCTGTGTAGTCTTACGAGCCAAATAATGGTGGCGATAAGGTCTCAACTTAAGAAATACCTTGTCTCCCACCATGAACTCATCCTCACGCCTGGAGAGATCAACCTGTCTTTTCATCATCTGCTGTGCACGCAAGAGATGCATACACAAATCATCAATAATGGCATCCCTTTCCATCGTCAGTTCTTCCACATTAGATATAGTGGTACACCCTCTGTCAACCTTCAGTAAATGGGGAGGATCTCGCCCATACAGTGCTTTGAATGGAGTACATCCTAATGAAGTATGGAAAGACGTATTGTACCAATATTCCGCCCAAGCCAACCAATGTACCCATTGTTTCGGTTTGTTTGACACAAAACATCGCAAGTATGTTTCTAGGCAACGGTTAATCAGCTTGAATTGACCATCGGTCTGGAGATGATACACCGTACTACGTTTTAGAAAAGTTCCTTGAAGTCAAAACAACTCTTGCCAAAAAAACTTAGAAAAATCTTATCCCTGTCAGAAATTATAGAGACTGGAAACCCATGAAGTCTGACCACCTCCTGAATAAAAATCCTGGCCATAGTGGCAGCAGTAAATGGATGACTTAATCGTATAAAATGAGCATATTTGCTCAAACGGTCCACCACTACCAATACCGTATCAATTCCCTTAATCCGCGACAATGCCTCGATAAAATCCATAGTGATTTCTTCCCAAACATGGGCCGGCAGTGGGATTGGCTGTAACAATCCAGCAGGTGACACTGCCATGCTCTTGTTCCGTTGGCAAACCTCGCACTCCCCCACCCATTTGGCAACATCTGATCTCATGCCCATCCAATAAAATTCCTTGGCCATTCTTTGATAAGTTTTTGTTTCTCCGGAATGACCCCCATTGGCGTGCGATGGAACTCAGAAAAGAAGGTAGGGAGGAGAGGGGATTTATGAGTTAAGACCACTCTACCTTTATATAACAGCAATCCCTGATGTATGGAGAATCCCACATGTGGTATATTTCACTCAATGTCAATTTTAATCTGCTGAAAGGTCTCATCTGCGGCTACCTCGTTGCACACTTGCTGCCAATCCATTCCTTGAGGCACCATCGGTGTACTGCATTCAGGAGTAGGCGCGATTCTGGAAAGAGCATCAGCTACAACGTTGGATTTCCCCGGGTTGTACTCAATCTCAAAGTCGCAGCTCATCAGTTTAGTCACCCATTTTTGGTATTCACCTCCTATCACGCGCTGTTCCAATATGTACTTCAGACTCCGTTGGTTAGTTTTTACTACAAACTTTTTTCCCAACAAATAAGGTCGCCATTTGGCAATTGCAAATACGATCACCATAAGCTCCTTCTCATATACCGGCTTCTGTCATGTTTGGGGTCCAAGAACTTGACTAAAATACGCAATTGGATGATGATTTTGGATCAAGATTGCTCCCAACCCATACCCAGACGCGTCTGTTTCAATAACAAATTTTTTTGAAAAATTTGGCATCGCCATTACTGGTACTTGCATCATGCACCTTTTGAGAGCTTGAATGCTGCTTCCGCCTCATGGTTCCAGCCAAAATTATCCTTCCTCAACTGTTCTGTTAGCGGCCAAACGATAGTACCATAACTCTTGACGAACTTTCGGTAGTACCCGGTCAAACCTAAAAATCCTCGGAGCTCAGTGATATTTTTAGGTGACGGCCATTCCATCATTGCTGCAACTTTTGCTGGGTCTATAGAAACTCCCTCTCCGGAGATCACATGCCCCAAGTATGCTAGTTCCTTCCGCCCAAACTCACATTTCTTGCGATTAGCGCACAAATCATGATTCCTCAATACTTTCAGCACTGTCTAAATGCTGAATGTGTGCCTCAATACCTGAACTGTAGACCAAAATATCATCGAAAAATACTAATACAAACTTACGTAAATGTGGTATGAAAATCTCGTTCATTAGAGCCTGAAAGGTTGCCGGTGCATTTTTTAGCCCAAATGGCATCACTAAGAACTCATAGTGTCCTTCATGTGTTCGGAAAGTCGTCTTCGATTCATCCCTTTCTCTGATCCGAATATGATGATACCCCGATTTGAGATCAAGCTTGGAAAAAATGTTAGCACCATGGAGCTCATCCAACAATTCTTCTATTACGGGTATAGGAAATCTATCTGGAACCGTCTCCTATTTAGTGCTCTATAATCAACACAAAATCTCCAACTTCCATCCTTCTTATTCACCAATAGCACTGGGCTTGAGAACGGACTCTTACTGGGTCGTATGATTCGAGCCGTCATCATTTTGTTGACCAACTTATCAATTTCATCCTTCTGACATTGGGGATACCTGTATGGCTTTACGTTAACAAGTGAAGTACCCTCCCTTAAGCAAATAGCATGCTCATGACCCCTAATCGGTGGTAAACCATTCTGCATTTGAAAAACCCCTTGATACTTACTGAGAATTTCCTCAATTTCGTTAGACATCACTTCCGGCTTCACGTCAGTTGTTGCCAAACTCCCAAACTCAATTCATAAACCTTGTTGTTCCCGTTTGAGTGCACGAAACATCGCCTTTAACCCTTCAAAACCACCATTTCGTCTCCTAACTTGAATTTCATTACTTGTGTCTGCCAATTTATGACAGTCGGTTCCAACGATGCCAACCATTTCATTACAAGAATCACATCATAACTACCTAACCTCAAGGGCAAGAAATCCTTTACCACAACAACCCCTGGTAGCTTGAGCGACACTTCTTTGCAAACCCCTTCCCCTTTCACTGTATCTTCCGACCCCAACGTAACCTCACACACCCCTGTTGTCGAGATCGGAAGCCCCAAATTCGACACAGTTAGTTGAAATAAAATTGTGGGTTGCTCCACAATCTACCAACACCACCACCTGTGTTTCATGAACCATCCCTCTCAATCTCATTGTCTTTGGTGAAGAAAGTTCAGCCACCGAGTGTAGTGAAACCTCGACGGTTTGATCCACTTCCACCATCTTCAGATCGGCCCCCTTTTCCTCGAGAAATCCTTCCTCTTCCTCAAAACCTTCTTCCTCTTGGACGACCAACACTTGAAGCTCCTTTCGGTTACACATGTGGCCGGGTGCAAATTTCTCGTCGCACCGAAAACACAGCCCCCGTCGCAAATTTCTCGTCGCTTGCTCCTAAGGTCTTCATTAGTGAGTCGCCTGAACTCACCTCTCCAAGGAGTTTTTTCCAGAGACCTAGAACCTCGAGGCTTTTAGGGTTGTCTTGGCGAGGATGGGCTGTGTTTGGGTTTCCCTTTTGTACAAATAAAAAGTATGTTTCTCTTCTATTCTTTGGACCAAGATCATGGCCTAGCCCAAATTAGTTGGTTTCAACACCCTCAGTTCAGCTCTTATCCGCGGTTTAAGCCTGTTAATAAACTTGCTTAAATACACATCATCTGGGAGAGCTTCAAGTGGTGCAGACATGGTGACGAATCATCTCCTATAATCCGTAACTGTAGATTCTTGTTTCAATACTAAACTGATTCAATACCATTCTCTTAAGCTCCTCCCACAACATAACTGGTTTTCGCTTGTGCACCCATTGAAACCAAAGCAGTGCATCTCCCTCAAACCCAATTACGAATGCTTCCAATTTCTCTTCATTTGTATATCGATGAAGGGCAAAGAAACGTTCAGCCTTCATAATCCAACCATCCGGATTTGATCCATCGAAACTTGGCATTTCAAGCTTTCTATACTTTAGGTCGAATCGATTTCCTGAGTGAGTTGTTCCTCCTTCCAACTCCCTAGATTGTTCAGATGCAGAAGCAACTTGAGAAGCCTCCTCTTTTTAGTTATTAAATCCCCCACTAATCGCCCATTAATCGGGTATAAACCATTCCGATTGGTTAAAAATCGGCAGGGCTTCACGGACTCACCAAAATCGGCGAGTCGCCGAATAATCGGCCGTGTTGACTCGCCGATTTACCGTTTATATAAAAATGAAAAAAAACCCTAATCACTTCGATGTTTGATCTGTCGCACAGGCACATAAGAGAAGAAGAGGAACGAAAGAAGAAGAACCGAAGATTGAATTGAAAAAAGAAGAAGACGTTAGAGAATCAGAGCATAGATCCTTCTTCATTTCGGAGTTCGGATCGGACAGATTCCAGGTAAGATCCTTCTTCTTTCGATCTCTTCTTCTTCTTCTTCTTTAGATCTCTTCTTCGTTCATCTCAGAGTCAAATCTGCTCTTCGAATTTTTTTTTTCTTTCAAAGCAAAAAAGATTGATTTCAGATATGTTTTTTTTTTTTTTTTTTTTTTTTTTTCTTCTTTTTTGTTGATTTCGAACTAACTTTTTCAGATATGTTTTTAACTTTTGTAGGTTGTTGATTTCAGATCTTTTGGGTTCGGCAAAAAAAAACTGCGTACTACTGTTGAAGCTAAAATTCGTGGTTTGTATGGCTATAAGATTGTAATGGAAATTTCACATTGGCATTTCTACCTGATTGTAATGGAAATTTCTCATTATTCAAGTGTTTGTATGGCTATAAGATTGTAATGGAAATTTTTCTACCGAAGATGCAATACAAATTACAAAGACAACGTTGGGTTTGTCTCATTGTCTCATTTGAATTTGATACTTTTGTTGTTTTATTTGTTGTTGTCTTTGCTTGCAATTCTTAATTTCTTGCTTCTATTGCTTGCAGTTCTTACTGTTCGGGCGGGGTTACTGCTGCTATCATTTGCTGAGTTGCTGTAGCTTTTGTTGTATTGTTCCTAAACATCTCCACTCTCAGGTAACTATATTGTTCCAACCTGCAAAATTAAGTTCATTGCATGAATTAGTGAAGTAATATAATTACAAATTTATAGTATTTTGATTAATTACTTATTTATTTTTTGTATATGACTATTAGGGGTGGGCAAACGGGTCGAGGATCCGCGGGTTCAAACCGAATCGGATCGTTTTGCTCTAAACGGTTCGGATTTTAATTTTGTGTTTTTAGATAGGTTCGGATCGGTCCGGATCCGTTATAAAACGGTCCGGTCCCGGTTCCTATTTTTTAAAAAGAAACGATCCGGGTTGGACCCGTTTCAAATCACATTTACTAAAAAAAACCTAAATATTGTACTTTAGGTTTCTCCCAAAAAAACCTAAATCACATCGACACCCTACAGATCTGGATCTGGCTACCTTTCTCCCAAAGGAGGATGAAGATGCACGACTGCTGCTATTAGGGCTCTCATTCTCTTCTTCGTCTGAAGACCATTTCGTTGCTGTTGTGCTTGTTTTCTTCTTATTCTCCTTAACAACTACTCTCTCTGTCTCTGTCTCGGTCTCGAGAAGAAGCAGCAGTAGCGAGACCAAGAAGAAAGCCACCAGCAGCAGCAGCAGCAGATGGCGGGGAGGATGAAGTGGAAGAGGACGAGTGGGGGAAGGAGGGAGTAGATTTGGAAGATGAAGAAACCAATTTGCTGCCAGAGAGAAAGAATGTGTTTGTACAAAGGCTACAAAGACTGAGATCAAGAAAGTGCACTTGAAGGTGTTGTTTCAAAACATTGATGTTCTCTTCTTGGTTGAACAGGAGGTAGTGGGTGATGATAAGACTGCACTTGAAGCTGTTGTTTCAGCCAACGAAGAACTCGTTAAGCTTCGTCAAGAGGTTGCAGCTCTGCAAGATTCCTTTGTCGCTGGAGATGGGGAAGGCGGTGATGATGAGGATGGTGCTGATGCAGGTGAGAAGCTTGCAGAGTTGTATGACAAGTTGCAGTTTATGGGTTCAGATGCAGCACTCAGTTACGAATAGTCTGAAAACATGCTCACTTCGCGCTTTCTCAAGGAACTCAGAAAGACATGTCGATAACCAATGGCTTCGCTGGTGAGTTTACTCCAAATTTTCTATCTTTATCATTCAATTGGTCCTAATTCCGTTGTGGTCTGTGTTGTTTGAATTGATGTGATGAAGTAATTCGTTCTCTCCGTGATTAGAATAAAACCCAGTTATTTCTTTGCGTTTTTCTACAATGGGTTTTGTTTGACATTGATATAGTTTGGTTTTATCTCTTCCGGGGGTTTGAAAGAAACCCAACTTTATGATACCATTGAGTATTGACATCCGGGGGTTTGTCAATGAAGAAGAATAACCTTTCTTTTGATACCCAGTTGCTTTCTGTTTCAGTTACAGTCATGGATAATATGTTTTGTTTGGGCACGCCATATGTATGAGGAAATGCCTGTTTAATTTATCCCAAATAAATACTGAGTTTTTTTTTTGGTTTTAATTTAATATGGTTTTTTTTTAATGAGGAACCGTAGGAACCGGACCGTTCCAAACGGTTCGAGTTAGGTTCGGTTCCAATGTTCAAAATGAGGGGATCCGGACCGGACCGGACCGGATCCGTTAATTTTAAACGGTTCGAGTTAGGTTCCTCCAAATTTGGAACTGATCCGGATTGTGCCCACCCCAAATGACTATGATTAAATTTTAAAAATATATGATTTAAAAAAATATACCGATTAAACCCCGATTATTCTCTATTTTTTCCGACTATTTTCGATTAATTGAAAATCGCTCCTGAACCGCAAAGCAACCACGAAGCAATTTAACTACCTAGCTCCTCTTGAAGTCTCACTAGTTGATCTATTTTCTGAGCCATGAAATGAAATTCCCTTCTCAAGGTCCCTATCTCCTCTTGAATCCCTCCAATTTGCTCTTCCATAATCTCTACCCTTGCACACCTTGACTTGTCGACTTCCCTGTCATCCCAAGATAACTGCACTAATACCAATTTGATATGTATTGTAGAATCACAAGCAGATTGAAAGAGAGATCAGAGAATGAAGAACTGATTATTGAAGAAAAGAAGAAGTTTATACAATGTTTTCAAGCACTTTGAGAGGCTTGTCTCTCCAATTTTAGAGCAGAATGCTCATGTACAGAATTCTCAATGCCTCAATTGTCCTTTCTAAGTTCTATTTATACAATGTGCATCTCTTCTAACATTCACCACAATATTGACTAACTGCTAACTAATATAGAGCAACTTGGCAGACTGCTACTTGCATCACAGATGAACGAGCAGCAACTTGACAGACTGCTAACTGCCTCTAACTGAATTGTAGCCCACTTGCTTGCTATGCATTCTCTTGGTTGTTAGATGGCTCCAATCTCTTGCTACGCCTTTTATATGTGTACTTTACTGGTGGTCTAACACCCCGGTGCTTGGTGCTATAGTCTTAAACTCTTCTTGTTCGATATCTATTGTTGTTTTTCTTTTCTTCAATCAGATCACGGCTTTATAAAAAAATAAAAAAATTGGGGAGGGGGGGGGATGAGGTGGTGGGGGTTAGCTAACTGATCCCAGCAACACATTTATGTAGAATTGTCAGATTCAAATTCAGCCACCACCTCAATAGGGGCAAATATTTCCCCCCTATTTCTTCTGTGTTCTCGACGACTCTCTCTCTGAATCTATGAATCAAGTGGCATGATTTCATCTCTATGGGTAATTATGGACAAGGGTTTCTTGTATAAAGCATTCTTGTTGGCGATATTTTGTTACCTGCTTTGGCACGTGTAAGCAACGTAGTACTTTCCACCTAGCAACAGTTAAATTGAGTTTTGATTACTTCAAGATATGCTCCTAACCATTGATTTTTTGTTTGTCCAGCTGGTTCGATTAATATAAGTAATATTTTGACTGGTAAATGCCTTGCCAAGATACGGTCAAGCAACAACGACTCCCAATGTAAGTCCACCAGGATTAGGAACACAGTCACTGAGGCACTAGAAGATATCACTGCACTTTTCTATGACGAGGAACGAAATGAGATATACACGGGCAACCGTCATGGTCTTGTACATGTATGGTCTAACTGAACATAGTTGTTATGCTGACACCTCAGACTATTTGATGAGCCACACAGGAACGGAAAAAAATGGTTGGTTTTGTTGGTTGCTCTGCACCTTCTGCTGATTTGAATTTGCAGACCTTGCATCATAGTAAATTTTTTTATTCCTCCCACCCCCTTTGTTTTTGCCCAGAGACGGTCCCTTTCTCCACTTGGTGTATGTTGACTTGTTAGGCATTAGAATCTGTGGACTTATTGTGCATGGAGATGCACAGTCCATTGGGTTGAGTTGTACGCTAAGGAATAGTGCAGTCTAGTTATGGCTACCCCCTAACTTAATTTTATGTAGGATTTGCGACCATTTGTTGTAAACTTGTGACTGGATTATTAGGCCATTTTTTTTCAGCTAAAGCTTCAAATGACTGAAAAAACTGATGCGAACTATCCTTTATTACGTGCTTTGATTCATTAATGAAGGAAAGAAATGAGTTTTACTTTGACAAGAGAAAGCTTGTGTAAACCCAAATTCATTGAAGGAATTCAATTCTATGAGATTAATTATTTTTTTGATTGGGTAAGCCTAATTTACAATATTGACCTTGACTGTCAAGGTAGGCGAAAATACCCTTTATTTATTTATTATTATTACAAAAGCCTAAGGCTGTGTTTGGTTTAAGGGTTTTTTTTTAATGGAAATCATGGAAAGCACTGGGCATTGGGGAAATAAAGTGGGCTTCCATTGTTTTGTTAGGCTTTCAAAAAAGCAAGGAAATACGGTGTCACGTGACATTTTATTAAAAAAGTGAAGCAATTTGCTTTGTTTACCTAATCATGAAAAGAGGATTCTTTGATCCCTGAAAGAATTGAAATTCTTCCTCTTGGAAGAAAAACTCGAGACGAGATGTGGAAGAGGATTGAAAAAGAAAATGGAGAGAAAGTAGTTAGTAAATCAATAGGGAGGATGACAAGATGTGGAAGACGATTTGTTAAGGAAAATTTCCCCCAGATGTCGGGTGCTCTGAATAATGGTTAATTTCTACTAAGGAAGCACGAACTCTCCAGAAAACTTGTCGTATCCATGTTCGACACGACACTGGTTCGACATGCCTTCGACACGCGTAAGACACTTGATCAATGTGTCGGCAGGTGTTGGACACATGGTCAATGCGGTCAACATGTCGGACACACTTTCGATACACCAAAAACTTGGTCAGGACACAGTCAATACTAGAAAATCAACTTTATTTTATTTTTTACTTTTAATTATTTGCAAATAACCATCTAATTTAATGGTTGTTAATCCATCTGAAGGTTGAATGACTATTTTAATTGTGATTTAAGACAAATAGTACAAAAAGAAACTAAAACATACTCTTAAACTTTGCTTCTTCTTCTCTCATTTGCTTCTTTTCTCCTATACTTCTTCACTGTACTTTTCTTCTACTTTATTTTTTGTTGCAACAAAGTGTCATCTTCTTCAAACACTCTAGGAATGCACTTTATTAGATCATTATTTATGTTTATACGATTTATTAAAAAAAAGTATGACGTGTCGACGTGTCATCGAGTTATAGTTTTTGAAAAATTGTCGAGTCGGCGTGTCGTGTCCATGCATCCTTGGTAAACTTTTATTGAAAATTGTTAGATTAAATCATGGGATCACGTTATTAACACGTAGTATATATTCCTAATTATTCTCTTTCTTGATTATATTTCATAAACTTCCTTAATAAAACTCAGTTAAAGTTGTATACATTTGTCGAAAGTTTCTTCTACCTTTTATAATGTTCGCAGTACTCTCTGCATGACTTAAGTATGTGAGGCGCAACGGAAGGAAATGTTTCTATAATAGTCTCATCCTTTATGGAGATGCGTTCGTGGAGGCGTAGGTCCCTCTACAGCTCTTTCTTGGTGCAACGTTCTTCCTCTTAATGAGAGAACGTGTGACGGTCTTGGATTGGGCTTTGATTCGTTTGGGTATGGACTTGGGTCCTGCCTACGCTTCCTTAGAGGTGGGCCTATCCTAGGCCTCTATAACTGTCCTCAATCCTTTTGGGCTTTATGAGCTGGCCCAATGGATCGAGCGTTGTATTCTCATGATAGTGCTTCATGCCACATGTACGGTCGTGATAGTCAGTCCATTTTGATGTATCATCAGCTATTCCCCCCATCAGTTAGTGGGTATGTTCAAGTATCCATTAACTATGTGGTAGTTTCGCTTTTTCTCACAACATTACGGCTTGGTTAGTGCCTTTGCTATCTGTCACTGTTGCTGTTTTCTCTCCGCTGTTCCATCCGCCTGTTCGTTTTGGCGTGATTTCTAGGATTTCGTGCGGTTGTCACACTCTGCACGTTCTCCAAGTGCAATCCATTCGTTACCCATTCCTATAAAAATGAGGGGCTTGGCGTATGCTCTTTTTCCTTCTGCATCTTCTCATTTTTTGGTTGTTAACCTTTTAATTTTTCGAATATGTCCCTTCGTTATGTCTAACTCCAGAGTTTTGGGTGTGATGCTCTTGCCATTTCCGAAACTTTCTTTACGCCCAAGAGGACGACTCTCGTGACTCTGGACTTCATCTGTCACATCCACTCGATGCCTGATGATTTGGAGATTTTTTCTCCGGGGATGATGATAGTCCTTGTTGTCATCGATCTGGATACATTACTTTGTATCCTGATATGTTTCATGCTAGTTTCAGGCTTCCGGCCTCTTCTATCATCTGGGAGTATTTGTATTTGGTTAGAATCACTATGACTCAACTTGTTCCTAATGGTTGGAAGGTATTGATTTCGACCTTGGCGAGGGCTGATGCTGCTCGCATCCCTATGAATGTTAGAGTTTTGCAATCCCTAGTAGGGTTTAGTATGGACCCTAGTTACACTTGTCGTTTGCGTTCTTCTCTCTGTTTCAAGAATCTGCGAGAGGAGGATGTGGGTTGGTCGAGGTCCTAGTTTTACGCATCTCTTTCTTCTAACCATTTCAGGTTCCGCGAAGGTCAGATTCTACGATCGTTTCGGGAGCGTAAGAAGTTGAGTTGTCACTGTCTTTGGAAGAGCATGACTTCCGTCGTCAGTTTTGTGATCTTCCCCGAGTATCGATACAAGATTTCCTTTATTCGGACTCTTTTGTTTGTGGTGGTCTGCTTTCACCGGGTAGGGCAGGCATTGCTTCTGAAGTTACCATTGCGCGTGTTGGCGATGTAGGAGTCCCTGCTTCTGCTTGAGGTCCTAGGAACGTTGTTCCTATTGTTAAGAAAAGATCGTGTCTCGAAGAGGAAAAAGTTTGCTTATGTTGTTCTTGACTCCGCCAGGACCCCTTCTCATCTTGCCTCTCTTCAAAAGGGGGTCGTGGTTCTGGTGATGATTTTTCTGCTCGTAAGGATGAAGAGGTAAACTGAGTCCTCGAGGTAAGTAAGAAACAAGGTTCCCGCCCTCTGGATGATCATGAGAAGAAACTTGTTGCTTCCTATGGCTAGCCGGATTCTACCGGTCTGTCGATTGATGATTCACGCATCAACGGAAATAAAATGCTTCAGATGGGCGTTTGGCTGTCGACTAATCCGAAGGGTACTAAGACTTTGGATGATTTTGATTATGATCCGTCAGTAGAGGAATAAGTTGCTGCTCGTTCTCGAGATCACAAGCTTGTCGTTTCTTCTGTTTTTGTTGGTGCTTCGGGAACTTATGCTGCTTCTTCAGCTTTTCGCCCTTCTTCTTCCGGTTCTCACGCTGCTCCTTCCGGTTCTCGCTCTGCTCCTCCTATTCTTGGCTAGTCGTTTTGGCCCTCTGAGGCTGATGTTAAGGATAGTGTTCGCAACCTTATTGGCGACTGCCACGGGCGGTTGGCTAACAAAGCTCCTATGCCCGTGCGTCAACCACGTCGTCATATTGACGATGGCTTTCAACATCTTATGGAAGGGATGATGCATCTTACTCACGCGGCTGTTATGGGGTCAGACAATAAGGCATCTCGTGATTGGATTACTCATGTTGAGCGAAAGATTTTGGGACACATTTTGGTTCTCTCTCATGTTCTTCATCGAATGGATTTGTTGAAGGCGTAGTGTGTGGAACATGAGGGGGCTGCGGGAGCTGCTGAGGGAGCTCGAGGCTATGCGCGATGCATTTGCTTCCGACCTCGAGACATCTGAGGTGGAATTGGGCCAGTTGCGTTCCCATTTGGTTGTTGCTGTAAAAGAGCTGTCTGACCGAAAGGTCGAACATGACGAGGTTGTTCGTTCCACCAATGAGTGTTCTGACAAGCTGAAGGCTGCTACCGCCCTGTATTATTGAGCTGAATTTTGAGTTTGTTAAGACTAAGTCGGCGGTCGTTTCCAAACTTCCCGATGTCGACAAGGAGTTAGTGTCTACTCAAGCCGAGTTGTCGGATGTTAGGGAGAAGTTGAAGGCGGCAGAGGCTGCGGATTTTAAGTGAGTGGTCGAGGGTCGCCATGATTTTCTAGATTTTATGGAAACACAAGGTTTGAACATGTCTTCCTACTGCAACCTTGCTAAGCAGGAGTTCGATGATGTTGAGGAGGTTCTTCCCGATGTCGAGAAGCCTGTGACCCTATGCTTTCTGAAGATGATGTTCATGATAGTGATTCCTCTTAGTTGTCATTTTCTTTTTTCTTTTTGTAATCTCTTTTTTTAGAAGATAAATGGAAATTTGTTATTTCACATTTTTGTGTCCCATATGTCTAGCTTGTTTAGCCTTTATTTGTGACATTAATGAGAGATCTTCGGCTTCTGTCGTCCGAATTTTAGTGGCTTCGATACTTGACATTCTAGTCATATGGAAGCTTTAGTTTACAAAATCATGTTTCTCATTCAGATTACAATGTCGTATATTACAGTCGACGTAAAAGTCTGGTATGTCCCGGTACTTTAGTACTTCGTGGTTGATCAAGCCAGAAGTTCTTATGTCTAACTCCTTCATCCAACATATTTAATTGCCTGATACTCTAGCCATGCTGAGTGTTATCTCGAGTCTGTTTTTTATCTGACTTTTGGTCCTGATCGTATTTGTTTGTTTCAAAATTGAGAGCGAAAGACTTTATTGATAATATCTTTTTAAGTGCTCTACATTCCATTGTCGGGGTATTGTTTCACCCTCTTTGTCTTCCAACCAGTATGTTCCTGGTCTGTTGATTTTTATCACTCGATAGGGTCCTTCCCAATTTGGGTTAAGTTTGCCAGCGTCGAGCTCTTTTGTGTTTAGTTGAACCTTTCGTAGTACCCAATCTCCGACGTTGAAGTTTCGAACTCGTACCTTCTTGTTATAGTACCCTGCCATGCGCTGTTGGTATGCTACTGTTTTAATCAGGCAGCTTCCTGTTTTTCTTCGAAGAGATCTAGCCTGACTCTTAATGCTTCGACATTGTCCTCAGCGCACAATTCTTCGGTTCAGAATGTTGGCATTCCGACCTCCACGAGTATCATTGTTTCCGACCCGTAAGCTAGTGAGAAAAGTGTTTCTCCCGTCGGAATTCATTTTGTTGTTCTGTATGCCCAAAGGACACCAGATAACTCGGACGTCCATAGTCATTTTGCTGCCTCGAGTCTTATTTTGATTGCCTAAAAAATTGTTATGTTAGTGACTTCGATTTGCCCGTTTGCTTGCGGGTGAGCTGGTGCAGAGAAGTGTTGCTGGATATTCATGCTCTTGCATAACTCCTTGACCCTTTTGCCTTCAAACTGCTTCCCGTTGTCCGTAATGATTACACTTGGGATTTCGAATATGCAAATGATGTCTCTATAGAGAAATTTCTCGACTTGTACTTCCCCTATTTTTGTAAGGGGTTTTACTTCAACCCATTTGGTGAAGTAATCTATTGTTACAAGAAGAAAATTCTTTTTGTCGGACGCTGGGAGTGGTCTTACAATGTCCATTTCCTATTGTGCGAACGGCCATGGGCTGCTGATTGGAGTCAGATTTTGTCCCGGCATGTGAGTGTACGGGGCAAATCTTTGGCACCTGTCGCATCTTCGAATTAGCTTCTTAGCGTTCATTTGCATTGTTGGATAGTAATACCCTAATGTTAGAGCTTTATGGGCCAATGTTATTTCTTCCGTGTGATTCCCGCATGTGCCCTGGTGTATTTCCTCCATGACATAATTGACATCTCCTGGTGTAAGGCATCTCAACAACGGGTTCGTGGTAGACCGCCTGTATAATTTTTCATTTATCATTGTATATCTAGTTGTCCAATTCCGTAGTTTTTTTGGCTTCCATCTTGTTTGTAGGGAGTTCTCCATTTAAAATGTACGCCGGGATTGGAGTCATCCAATTAACACCTTGGTTTACGACGCATGCTTTTCCCGATTGATTTTCCAGTATGGAGCTATCTTGCGTCATGACGAGTGGATTGCCATTATCCTTTGTCATTGAGGTCTCTTTAGCTAGCTCGTCTGCTCTTTTATTTTCTGCTCGTGCACATTGTTGGATGGTGGCGTTCTGGAAGCTTTCTATTAGTTCTGTGGTTTTCTGGTGGTAGGCTTTCATTCGAGTATCTTTCACTTGGAACTCGTCGCTTCGTTGATTGACCACTAGCCTGGAATCCATAAAGTCGTTAATGTCTTTTATTCCAAGGGTTTTGCTAATTGCCTGTTATCACAGCTTCATTATTGGAGGCTTCAAAACTAAATTTTATCGCCTTTTCCAATGCAATGCCTTCCGAGTTGTATAAAACTATTTTGCCTTCGCTTCCTGATTCGTTAGATGCCCTGTCACAGTGGAGGATCCATCATTTAGGGATCAGTTCAGGTTGTTCTATTTTGCTTTCCTTGTCCTCGGGTTGGTCGTTGCTTTCTGTGAACTCGACAATGAAATTTGCTAATGTTTGAGCTTTGATAGCAGTTCTAGGGGCATAAGTAATGTCAAACTGTCCGAGTTCTGATGCCCATTTTACCATTCTTCCTGATAAGTCTAGCTTGTGATTAGGTTTGCCTGGATGTATGGTCGCAATTTCCTTGATGACACGATCAGAGTGAGCGCCAGTTTCTCTAAGGCTGGATAGTTGATCTCTGCATCTGCGAGTGTTTTGCTGATGTAGTACATTGGTTTCTGTACCCTTTTTTCTTCTCATATTAGTGTTGAACTCACTGCGTGGTTAGACACAGACATGTATAGATACAATGTTTCTCTTGTCTTTGGTTTTGTTAGCAGCTTTGTACTTTTCATGTATGTCTTAAGGTTTTGAAAGACTCTTTCGCACTTGTCATTCCAATCGAATGTCTTGTTCCCCTTCAAGATCTTGAAGAAAGGTAAACACTTGTATGATGATCTGGAAATAAATCTGTTTAGTTAAGACTTTGAACACCTTTGATGTTTGTCGGCGACTGCATATTGAGAAGCGCTTGTATCTGCTTCAATTCCTCGTTGGTTGACCATGTACCCGAGAAACTTATCTGATTCCACTTCAAAGGTGAATTAATCTAGGCCTAGCTTCATCTTACACTTTCTAAGCTGTGCGAAAGCCTGCTGGAGGTTCGCAACATGGTCTATTCTGAGAGAGCTTTTGACGAGCATATCGTCGATGTAAACCTCCATTGTTTTGCCGATTTGATCTCTGAACATTTTGTTTACTAACCGTTGATACGTTGTTCATGCGTTCTTCAACTCGAACTACATTACTCGATAACAGTATGTCCTTCATTTCTGTTACGAAAGATTTTTTTTTGGTCGGGGGGGGGGGTACATTTGTATTTGGTTATACCCGAAGTACGCATCCATGAAGCTTAACATCTCGTGCCCGACAGTTGCGTCCACTATTTGGTCTATTCGTGGGAGTGGGAAGTTGTCCTTGGGATATGCTTTATTTAAGACAGTGTAATCCACGTACACCTTGCATTTCCCGTTCTTCTTCTTTAATAGCATCTTGTTTGCTAGCCAATCCGGGTAGTGAGCTTCCCTTATCATTCATGCACTGAGCAGTTGGTGTACTTCTTCGTTTATCGCCTGATTGCGCTCCGGGGCCACCAGTTTTTTTTTGTCTAACCGGTTTCTTGTCTAGATTCACTTGTAATTTGTGGGAAATGATAGATGAATCTACTCCCACCATATCTTTCATTATACATGCGAAAACATCTTGGTTATCTTTTAGCAGTTGCCAGTTGGGTCGACCATTTCTTCTTTCGGCTGCAAGGTGTTGGGTCGATCTCGCGGACTGGCTGCAACGATTCTTCCAATCGTTGCGATAATTGCTATTTGTGAGGAGTCTTTATAGCAGAAAATGACACTCCCGGGCTGCTGGTTGGTCCCTTTTTATTCTTCCAACGCCATTATCGGTGTGATACTTCACGCATTGGTGCATTGTGGAGGATACCGCACCCAATTCGTGTATCCATGGTTTCCCGAGTAGCATGTTGTATGCAGTGAGAGCGTCGACGACAAGAAAACAATACTCTCTGCCCTGGTTCTCCCACTTCGACTGGTAATCAGATCATTCCTAATGAGTTACATTGTTCCCCACTGAATCCTTCCAATGACTGATCGCTTGGTGAGAGCGTCTCAGTGGTGAATTGCATCATTCTGAAAGATGTTAGGTATAATAGGTTTGCTGAGCTGCCGGTATCGATAATACTTTCTTGATTTCCCATTTTGCTATCATGACCGAAATCACTAAAGCATCATTGTGTGGGAAATTAACGCCATCGGCATCCTCGTTTGAGAAGGTCAGAGTCCTTTGCATTGTCTTTGTGCGTTGTGCGGATGGTTCCTGCAATATGATCTTTGTGTGTAAGTCCCTGACTATGTGCTTTCTGGAGCGATTGGATTGCTCATTTTCTCCTCCCGTGTCATGCAAGATGTAGATTGTTTCCTTTGCTTGCTCTTTTGAAACAACTACTTCACTTTTGAGTTTGGCGAACTCCTTGAGTCGTCCCTGTCTGATATGGCGTTCGATCTCGTCTCTTAGGCTGCGACAATCTTCTGTATCGTGGCCGTTGTCATTGTGGAAGAGGCAGTGTCTGCCAGATTTCCTCACATCTTTGGCGACCATTTGACATTTTCTCCTCTTGCCATCACTCAAGGATCTCACTTCGACTTGCTGTAAAAGCCGAGAGTGTTCTTTTACATTTGGGCGTTCCTAGCTTGCATTTGGAGTTGTTGTTAGCCTGACGTTTCTTAAGTCGGGCGATTTCTTCTTGAAAACTACTGCTTTGTAAGTTCTAGATGATCTTATCTATCATTTCTATCACACTTTCCATCTGAGCCAAAAGCGTTTCCACTCGGGGATCCGAGGGGATTGATATTCACATAATTATTACATAATATATCCCTTAGTTTATATATGTTAGTGTTTCAATTAGTATATTTTATTCTAATTATTTCATTTTCATTTTCATGTTTTTGGAGGAATTTGAGCGTGAACGATGAAATCGCATAAAGACGACAATTTGAGGAAATGATATATTAATTGGTCGATTCTAGCGGTGGTACAAAGTAGGTGGTCACATACTTAAACCTAACCCAAACAAACCTAGGTCCACCTAATTTAACCTAAGCCCAAGACCAAAAAGTTAACCTAAGCCCAAGCCCAAAAAACTAACCTAAAACCCAAGCCCAAGAAAATAGGAGAACCCTATTTAGGTTCTCCCCTTTTTGGAGAAAACCTCTCGGCTGGTACGTTCTTTTCTTCCTCCTATCTTTTTCAAGCCACCACTCCTCCTTGACAGAGACATAGAGACCTTCATTTCTCGCCACTAACCAACCGCCATCGCCGCCATCTCACTCCACGACATTGTCTCAACTATCGTCACCTCGCCAACACCACCATCAGCCGCCACCTCCTCCACTTTCCTGACCTCTCTCTAGCAGCGTACCTCACCTCGCCATCCACAACATCACCGTCCAAGCCACCATCACCTAGTGACAGAGCAAACCACGCACACCACCACCTCGCAACAGAGCTCCACCGCCCTGTCTCCCTCTTCCATTCTCCCCCTCTTCCTCCTTCGATCTCTCTCTCTTGCAAGGACCGGAGCTCGCAAGCAGCAGCAAAAACACGGAGCTCCTCCCTGTTTCACCACCCCTGCTCCTCTCCCGTTCGTCCTTTCTTTCATCTCTCGTATCTCCCTCACTTTGTCTCCCCCTCTCTTGCAGGTTTTAAAGCTTCAACGGAGGAAGAATACGCTCGCGAGGAGCACGAAGAGAGAAGAAGCAGTGGCGCGTCTCGCTGGAGAAGACAGAGCGCGAATTCTGGCGGGAACCAACTGATTTTCAAATCAGTTGGTTATTTGCACCCTGTGGTTCTGCTCTGTACCACCACAGTGCATTTGCAACATTTTTCTCGGGATTCGCAGTTGTACTGAGATGGATTTCACCTACACCAGTGTTGTGACCACCGCCTCCATGATCTTCTAGACCCCGAACCAAGGTGAAGATGAAACCACATGGTTTCCTAGAGTTTGTTGTATTTGAATTTATTGTTTTTTATATACTTGAACGTTAAACACAGTTGATTTCTGAGTTTCAATAATTTTCTTTCACCGATTATATCCGGATTAATTATCTAGACTAGTCGGTAGTTAGAAGTAACCTTTATTGATACTTGAAGCCTGCTTTAATCAATTAATCTGAATCTGTGATTGTGTGTACCGTAAGAAGACATGCAATGCTAGGGGTTTAGAATTAGTTAAAATAAATTTGTGATTGTGTGTGTCGTAAGAAGACACGCAATGCTAGGGGTTTATACCTTTGCTGAAATCAATTGTAGTCATGTTAATTCTTGAAATCAATAATTTGGATTACGCAAATCTCGAAGAACTTGTGGTGGATTCGATGTCTCGGTCCCCTCTCTATCATCTTATCAATTTAATTTTAGTTGTCAATTTCATTTTCTTAATTTAGTAATTTTCATCTGCTGTAACCCTCAACTCTAAATTAGTTCAAATAAGTCTTAGAATTCGACTGTCTCGTCAATCCTCGTGGAATCGACCCGTATTTGTCACTGTCTACCAGTTAGACAGCCGTGTACTTGCGGTATTACAAGTAGGGTTTATTAGCTTATTAATTTAGGTTAACAAAAACTCCATCAGGGATTCCCCATGAAGTCAGAGATGTCTGAACTGTTACCTGCTGGAGTTATTTGCCGGTAGGTATGATTGTCTCGATGGTTGTCTTTGGATCAATATTGCGCAACATGTCACATCTATCATTGTCAAACCGAAGATATGTGGAGTACTCCATTGATCTTCTGTCAAGTTGTGTGAGCTTTGTCACTGAATCTTTTTTCAGGAAAAAATGAAACTCGTTGTTCCCCACGAACGACGCATCCAAAAATCATCTTTATTTGGGTTTGACCTGCAAAACCACTGTTAGACTGCCAAGGACCACCTTTTTGGTGGTCGAAGGCACTTCGATGCTTAAGTCAATAACTCTGTTGGAAAAATGAAGAAAATCTGGACAAAACTCAGTTAAAGTTGCATACCTTTGTCGAAAGTTTCCTTTACCCTTTATAATGGTCGTAGTTAACTCTTTGCGTGACTTAAGGATGTGAGGTGCAACGGAAGGAGATGCTTCTGTAACAGTCTCTTCCTTTATGGAGATGCGTTCTTGGAGGCGTAGGTCCCTCCATGGCTCTTTCTTGGTGCAACGTTCTTCCTCTTAATGAGATAACGTGTGACAGTCTTGGATTTGGCCTTTGATTTTTCTGGGCTTGGACTCGGGTCCTGCCTACTCTTCTTTAGAGGCGGGCGTATCCCGGGCCTCTATAATTGTCCTCAAACCTTTTGGGCTTTATGAGGTGGCCCAGTGGACCGGGCACTGTATTCTCATGATGGGGCTTCATGCCACGTGTACGGTCGTGAAAATTGGTCAACTTTGATATATCATCAAGTACAATCAAATTAGAAGTATGTGGTAGGTGATTTGCAGTTTTTTTTTTTATAAATAAATTTTGTTGTTGTTGTTTTTTGGCACAAAGAGACTTGACGTGAAGGAAAAGAGAATTAGAGAAGTCTGCAAATATTTGAATTCATTTCTATTTAATATTAAGTCGTGTTATCAAAAAAGTTTACTAAAGAGAGTCAAGGAAAATAATAAATAGGAAAATCTACTAGGTAGTTAATAATAAGATCCTATAGTTTAATCCAACTGCTATGAATAAGTTTACAACATTATCACAAGCAATATCATTTCTCAATCTGAATGTAGGCTGATGGACAACAAATTGACAAACAATTTTCAGGGGGACCTAAAATCCTAGGCATTGGATTATTTTGTTGTCCTAAACCAACAATGCGAAATAACTCTTACCTTGAACTTGTAAGATTATGATAGATTCTCCCATTACTCAATTAGGACAATAAAAAACACCCTTAGTATCTTTCCTTTGTTAGGAATGGCTCTCTATTAGTTCTTACAAATGTGTATATCCACTTGCAATGTAAAGAGACAAGGTTTGGGAGTTGATTTGCGTTTTATTTCAAGTACTCTAGTGTTTTTTAGGGAAAAAATAAAACGCTCTGCCTCTGGGGAGATTTTGGAGTTTGAGGGCACTTTGGTCCGAGGCGGGTAAAAAAAATTTTAGACGGGAATTTTTCTAATCAGACGGCTCCTAGGACTGCTCCCTAGGTCGACACAGGTTGCTCAACCATTGCGGCTCCTCCAGCCGCCGATGGTGGGGGAATACACGTGGGGGAGGGATCGGTTTGGCACCTCAACCAACCCGTTCCTTTGCTCAGGTCCTTGGGAACTTTCACAAAGCGGAAACCATTGTGGGAAGCGTGGAAGGTACTAGCTTTCGGAAGGAGTGATCACCTGAGATTGCTTTTACGGGTACGGGCGAAGGGAATGGCGCGGATTTCATGGAGAAACATGTCATAGTTTTGAAGTTTTCAAGCTTTAGGCCGACATTGGAAGCAATAAGGGATGCGATTCATAGAACTTGGGTGATTGTAGACGACTTTTCAATGGGTCTTCTAGATTTCGGACATGTTTTTGTTCGACTGCAATCAAAAGACGAGGCAAAAAAGGTACATTCCCGTGATTCTTTTTTAATTCGTGGTGTGTGTTTCAAGGCATTCAGACGACATGCAAATTTTAGCCTACAAAAAGATCCTGTGATAGTCCCATTGTGGGTTGAACTTCCCAATCTTTCGTTTCAATTCTTTTACCATTCGCTTTTAAAGGCTATAGGAAATTCCTTTGGTGTGTATTTACGGATGAATGACAACACTAGATGTTTGACTAGGTTTACAATTGCCAGTATGTGTGTGAAAATGGATTTAACTGAGCCTCTCCCCACAAGAATTTGGATTGATATGGCAGGGAATAAAGAATTTTGGCAATGGATTGTGTTTCCAGGTTTTAAATATTGCGAGGTGTGTTCATTAATAGGCCATGATGTGTCAGTTTGTCGTAGGTGGGACACTCCAGAATCACAATAAACAGACAGGCAAAGGGGTTGTAGAATCTCAAAGGAAAATAGACTTGAATGATCGAAAGAACAAGGAAAGTGCTCTGGTTCAGAAGCAAGTACATAGGCAGTGGAAAAAACAAACACGGAGAAGGAAAGTGATTCCATCAAGGAGAATAAAATTTCAGCAGAGACAACGGATAAAGTGGAAGCTAGTGGCGCGAAAAATTCTTTGGGAGAGGAAGTGCCGAGTCAAGAAGGTTTACTAGCGAACAATTTGATTTCAGGCATGTTTCTGTCTGACTGCAATCAGAAGAGGAGACGAAAAATGTACTTTCCCGTGATTCCTTTTTAATTCGTGGTGTGCGTTTCAAGGCATTCAGATGACATGCAGATTTTAGCCTACGAGAAAATACTGTGATAGTCCCATTGTGGGTTGAACTTCCCAATCTTCCACTTCAATTCTTTCACCATCCGCTTTTAAAGGCTATAGGAAATTCCTTTGGTGTGTATTTGCGGATGGATGACATCACTAGATGCTTGACTAGGCTACAAATGCCCGTATGTGTGTGGAGATGGATTTAACTAAGCCTCTTCCCACAAGAATTTGGATTGATATGGCAGGGAATAAGGATTCTGGCAACGGATTATGTTTTTAGGTTTTAAATACTGCGAGGTGTGTTCGTTAATAGGCCATGATGTGTCAGTTTTTCGTAGGAAGCTTGGGATACTCCAGAATCACAATAAACAAGCAGGCAAATGGGTTGTAGAGCCTCAAGGGAAAGTAAACTTGAATGATCAAAAGAACAAGGAAAGTGCTCAGGTTCAGAAGCAAGAATATATGCCAGTGGCAACAGCAAACATGGAGAAGGAAGGTGATTCCACCAAGGAGAATAAATATCAACAGAGACAATGGATAAAGAGGAAGCTAGTGGCGCGAAAAATCCATTGGGAGAGGAAGTGTTGAGTCAAGAAGGTTTACCAACAAACAAAAATCCTTTGGCAAGTTAGATTGAAAATAAAATTGAAGGTTTGGAGTTGGCGAACCCATTTGCTGCATTGGCTGAAATGGAAGTTGAACCCTTGGATGCTAACGACACAGGGAACGAAAACAACGAAAATCAGGATGCTTCGGTCAAGCATGATGAAGGTGGACAACTTAATACAACGCTGGGTGGGGTGGAATTGGCTAAGCAACTGCTGCCAGTGGACTCGGTGGTGGTAGTGGCCTCTTCGGGGTCAAATGGAAAAATGATTTGGAGGAGGCAGGGTATTCGATTGGAACTATCAGATTAGTGGCACATAATAAGCAAGATTCGGCGACTAGTACCCGAGCTCAATCCGAGAAAGCCACTCAGGATAACCAAGAGAATTTGGATTAGGCTATGGTGACTGTGGGAAAGGACACATGAAATAACATGGTGACTATGCCGGTAGAGTCGGAACGTCATAGTGCTGGGACGAAGATCCATGGGGAGGTGGAAAATTCTATTGAACAAACGGGATTGGTTAGTATGCCTCTATTGCTGGGAGAGGAAAAGAAACAAAAGTTGCACCCTCGATAGTTCATAGGGAGGTGGCGACTAAACAACATGCATTGACGCCGTGTTGTTCGATTTCAGTCGAAGTAGAGCATTTCTGTGATTTCAATATCATTTGAGGAAAATGAACAAGAAATTGATACAAATAAGTCAGATGTAAACAAAGGGAGAGAGAACACTATCAGGTCAAGAACACTGTCAGGTTTAAAGGAAGATTACATACTTTTAAATTACATATTCGAAAGGTGATTGAGGAGATGATCAAATGATTTGCAAACATATTTTGGGGGGAATCTGAAAAAAAAATTGAGAACAGGAAATACGTTGGGTCAAGAACACTATGAGGTCTCTGGAGAGGAACATAAGCCAGGTTTGTCAAGTGAAGATATTGCAAGAGAACCGGCTGCTAATAGTTTTCCAAACGCCTGCACCAAAGACTTCAAGCTTAGCCCTCGCAGATCCTCTAGAAATAAGAAACGTAACAATAAGTACAAAGATTGATCTATGGGAATTGTGGGCCCGTCTATTTGGATAAAAATCATACAACATATATTCACAATTGACATAATTTTTTCGAATCAAAATGCTAACGGTGATTAGTTGCATAATTTTGCTAGAAGAGAACATGTATATGCCCACTCAGGTTCTTATGGCAAATTTTTGCGTGTTTGGACAGACCTTAAGGTCTTGAAGGGCAGTGAAATTTTTCAATGTGGTTTGGTAGCATGCTTCGATTGGTAGCCTTTGTGCTATGTTAGTTTTCCTAGTGTTAATTCTTTTATTTTTCAAATGTTTTGATTCGAGTAAAGTCGTAACGTATCCCCAAACAGACTGTAAATCATTTTTGATATTGAATAAAGGTCTGGTTTAATAATAATAATAATAATAATAATAATAATAATAATAATAATAATAATAATAATAATAATAATAATAATAATAATAATAATAATAATAAAACTTTAGTGTTTTCGCGTTCCATAGCAATTAGGTTCAATTATGCCCATAATATACATATGATTAAGTTTGGTATCTTTTATAAAAATTTCCTGTCCTCTATACGGTTCTTATGAATTGGATCCTTGTCGGTTTTTAAAAGTTGGATCTAGTCCCAACCCTGTAAGGTTTCAAATTAGTTTTGATTCTAGGATTGGATACTTGTTTATGAACTTCCAAAAGAAGATAGAATTTCAAATGTAAATGACTGCACATAATATAAACATTTAGCATATAAAAAAGCTAGCACTCATAGTCATCGGTAGTCCTTTATACCACAATGCTTATTCAGACGGAGTTAAGTCGTTGTCTGCCAAGCTTAGCTAGGAGCTAGCACACAATGAGTTACAAATGTATTCTGTACAATGTACTGATGCAGACAGTCACACAGCTAGCAAAATATTGAAAACTGACAAAGGGTTTGAATTGAGCTGCAAGCATGGACGAGATGTAACTTGTGAATGGGTTTGGAAGTAGACGCATGGAGTTAATTAGATGGCTCAGACAATGCGACCGCTTCTTCGTTGGCAGCTGGCAACCCTGCTATTTCTTTGAGCGGTTTCCACATGAATTTTCTCCTGTGTATCAATCAAAAATCAACCAGACACTTCACTGTTAAGTAATCTTATACTACAAGAACGAGTGAGATAGGATGCCATTTAAGGTCGGTATTTAACTGATTAATCAAACTAAGAATAAAAACTAATTAAAAAAAGGCAAGGAGGGAGGGGGAGAGTGTACCAGTTACCACATTCTGCAATGACCTTAACTTTAGGACGGAGACTAGGAAGCAAGGCAAGAAACTGTAGCTCTGATTTTGAGAGTACCTAGATAGATATATGTGTTCATAATTTGATATCAAAACAAATGAACTAGTAAACTAGGTCTATAGACATGAAGCAAATGCTTAACGAAAGAAAACAATATTACAACCTTGGCTTCAATGACCCAAAGAATTAGACCTTTGGCATTGGGAGGGAGTGTAGAGAGTCTGTAATCAACTTCTGGTGGGAAATACCACCTTGCTATAGGTTGCCTTCCCAAGTGAGCCTTCAATTCATATATACAAGATCAGTGAATAGAGAAAGAATGAAAGAAAGAAAGAAAGAGAGTAAAAAAAGAAGGAACGAACTTACTGGACACACTGGATGGACCTTAGTAAGAGTGGACTCGGGGTCGCCTAGGCCACGAGCAGAGAGGTCTAAGAAATGGTAGCCTTTATACCTGAGTCGGGTGAGATAACGCCCCTCATAGCCTCCCTCGTGTGGTGTGTATATGGCCAAAGCCTTGTGTTCCTCCACGTCTGATAACCAACGACCCAAATCCAGTCTCAATAGATCACCTCCTATGAAATTCTCTATGCCATTGCCAATGCACTTCACCACCATCCCTCTCTCCTTTCTCTGTACTACTAGTCCAGTTGTTGTACTAGTACATATACTCATACCTGAAACCACCCATTTTGGTTTGATGCAGGGGAGGGACCTTAAATTCCGATTCACTGGTGCATTATAAAGGGATATGGGAGCTGCTGCCATTTTCCTTCGAGTCTTATTTTAGCTAGTTCATAAATACTTGGTTGAAGTTGCTGAATGTATGCCAATTAGCAGTTAAGCAAGAGTAAAGGTAGTTCTTTCATACTTGTTTGGATGTCAACACAGCAGTGTGTGGCTCTCTCTTGCTGTTACCATTTTATCACTTCCAACAGATAAGTCAGAATGCATAGACTCGTTCTTTTATTAGCCAGTTGTGTGATTATAGAGACACGCGGTGTCATCAATTTTGCAAAAATCAGAAGGCTATCCCCCAAGAGTGAGGCTAAGGAATTAGATTTTGCAATCAAGTTCTGAAATCAGGAGGAGACTTTTTACAGGATTGAGGGGGGCTCATGAGCTCATCATGTGCACTTATTTCAGCCGTCGAATTTAAGTAAAATCAATTTAACGGTTATCTCTCCGCTAACTTACTACAAATTAAACCCCTCCCTCTCACTCTCTCTCCACTAACTTATTACAAATTAAACCAAACATCACCTGTTACAAATTAAACCACATTTTTAACTTTTTTTTTTATTACCAAAATCTATACAATTCAACACACATCTCGAGAAAAATCAAATGATCCAAATTTAATAGAACACACATCTTTAGGTAAATCTAATGGTTCAAATTTAATATTACACTAATTTCGAGAAAAATCTAATAGTCCAAATTTAATGAAATAGTCATATAAAGGTAAATTTAACGGTTCAAATTTAATATTACACTCGTTTCAAGAAAAATCTAACGGTCCAAATTTAATAGTTCACACATCTCTAGATAAATCTAACCGTTAGATTTTGGTGAAATATCAAATTGTTGGATTGTCCTCGAGATATGTGTTGAACCGTTTAGATTTTGTAAAAGATCTCTAGTTAAATCTAATGGTACAAATTTAATTATGCACTTATCTCGAGATGTGTGTATTATTAAATTTGGACCGTTAGATTTTTCTTGTGATGAGTGTATTATTAATTTAGACCGTTAGATTTACCTAGAGATGTGTGTTTTATTAAATTTGAACCATTTGCTTTTTCTCGCGATAAGTGCATAATTAAATTTGTACCGTTAGATTAAATTAGAGATCTTTTACCAAAATCTAAACGGTTCAACACGTATCTCGAGGACAATACAACAGTTTGATCTTTCACCAAAATCTAACGGTTAGATTTACCTAGAGATGTGTGAACTATTAAATTTGGATCGTTAGATTTTTCTTGAGATGAGTGTAATATTAAATTTGGACCGTTAGATTTACTTTGATATGTGTATTCCATTAAATTTGGACCATTGGATTTTTCTCGAGATTAATGTAATATTAAATTTGGACTGTTAGATTTACCCAGAGATGTGTGTTATATTAAATTTGAACCATTTAATTTTTCTCGAGATGTGTGTTGAATTGTATAGATTTTGGTGGAAAAAAAGTGAAAAATGTGGTTTAATTTGTAATAGGTGATGTTTAATTTGTAATAAGTTAGTGGAGAGAAAGAGAAGAGAGATGTTTAATTTGTAATAAGTTAGTGGAGAGAGAGAACCGTTAGATTGGTTTTACCTGAATTCGACGGCTGAAATAGGTGCACATGATGAGCTCATGTGCATGGTGCACATGAGCCCTCCTCAATCCTTTTTTACAACTTTTTTTTTTTTTTTGGAAAGTGAGCTGGGGTTTTTAGGATCCCCGAACCTTATATTAATAAAAAAGATGATGAAAAAGTTTACAATCGCTCATACGTTCACTCGTTACATCATCTACGACACAATAAACTTGTTTCAAAGCGTCAACAAAGAACCTAATTAGTTCTAGATTCACTGTCTCCAAGTTAGGGAGTAACCTCGCAAATTGTTCTGCTACTAAAGTGACCGCATGATAGACCTGCCATAACTTTTCTTCCTCGTAATTACCAATCAATCCTTTAAGCACTCTCATGACCTGAGGTATACTTGTGGGCCCCAGGATGTATGAGAAGTCGTCGTAAAGAATCGAAACACAATGAATTATGATATATAAACCATTGAATGTTAGCACTAATCTAGCATCCCTACAAGGTTCTAATAAGCATTTGCTTTCTACCTGTATTATCATCATCGGTTACCTGAATTTAGGATTTGTCTTCTTGCTTCGAGAAGACCTTCGAGGAACATATTCCGTGGGAGGCTGTAATGTGGTAAACTCATGTTCTTCTTCAATAGTGTTTTGGCCCACCTTTGTTGTTGTTGCTTCAAGTAAACTTTTAATTTCGGTGACCAAAGCATCCTTGCCTATTCTTGCAATTTATGAATTCAAAGCATTGATGTCTTGGGGTGTTAGCCAATCCATGGGCACTGTTGGATATTTCGCCTGTATTCCATCAATTATCTCCCGTCCTACTTCAGGAAGTGTAGAAGCTGATTGTGAGGTTACAACAACCTCTTCACTGCATCTTTCCTGACTTGGTGTTGTTAGCTCTTTTTCTATATGGTTATCCTTTGGGTCAGTTTCCTGTAGCACTATTTGTTGGTTATTCTCATCATTCGGCTGCTGCTCTACCTCTTGTAGGTTACTTCCTTTGGCATTCTCCTTATTGGTTAACTGTTGTTTGGTAACGCTAGCTGCATTACCAGGAACTGGGCTTGTATTGCGTGGTTTGAACGCTTGTTTACCCTGGGCAACGGTCCAGCCTTCACTGTCCTTGGTCTCTGTTGGAACCTTCTTCCATGTTGGTTCCCAAACTTTGGTCACCACCTTATTGTAGGAGACACTCTTTGGACAATGATGGTTTGAGTGCCCAAACACAGCACAAGTGCTGCACTGTGGTGGAATCCATGCATACTCTACCTCCACTATTCTTTTTAGCCCTTCATTGATGAATACAGGAATCTCCTTGGGAAACTTATTATTGACTTCCACTTCTATGCACACTCTTGCAAATGCCAGTTTAGATCTTTCCTCAGTCTCCTTGTCCAACATAATCGGGACTCCAATGACACTTGCAATCTTTTGTATTCCTTCTAGGTTCCATAGGAACAATGGAACTTTCTTTAGCGTGACCCAGATAGGTACTGTAGTAAGAGTGTCTGCCTCCTCATCAATATTGGTAAACCAGGATCTATTGATGAACAATCGACTTGCAATATGTAGGGATCCGGTTTCCAACACTTTGCTTCTGTCTGCGTCATCTTTGAACTTAAAAACAAAGTTCTTTTCACCATGAATGCTCATCTCAAAATTCCTAGTTCCCCATGCTTTAACTAGTGAATCTTTAACAAAATTAAAAGCTAAACGTTTACCAACAAACCTTCCAATGATGAGCTTTTCGCATTCAACAATCCTACTAGCGAAGTCAGCCGTTTGTACTTTAACTACTTTCACCCCATCCAGAGTCATTGGTAGCTCATATTTCAGTTTTGTAGTCCCTGCATGTCGTCCTTGTTTGAGTTTTGAAGCCCAACTAGTTGTAGGTGCCACAACGGGGGTCATTGCCTCATTGATGGCCATGGTACAGTCGGCGTGCAAGGTAATGTTCGCTCCAAAACCTGATTCAGATCTAGTTCCTAGCGGCGCCGCTGTGGGTTCGACATGCTGCTAACCAGATTTGAACCTGTGACCTGTGGTTCTCTAAGAATTGCCTCTACCAACTCTGCTAGTGCTTCTTTGATATCCCTTTTTACAACCTTGAGATGCACATAAACACATTAGAGATTTCATCATTCTTTCATAATCATGCCATGTCACCCTATTGTAAAATATAGTTGCAAAAATCTCGTTTCCTAATATTTTCGATCTGCCAAATACTTTCGTCACATTAAAGCATCCCCAAGCAATGTTGTCAAAATCGCACGAGGTACGGTTGAATTGAATCGGCTTTTGTGTGATTTGAATCAGTTCTTTGAATCATGAATCAGTAGCACTCAAATCACACGATTCATGTTTGTGGACTTTCTGATTCATGATAAAAAAATCGCAAATCATGTAAAAAAAGCATGCTTTTCATGTGCTTAGATATACTTAACGATTTTTTTTTATTTGATTTGCGCATTGATAACCCTGTCCCCAAGTACTTTTCAATATACTTTTTTTTGTCAAATTAAATGATAGTATTATATAATAATATAGTTTAGATATGCTACGTGTCTGATACCAGTGAACATGCTTTTCATGTGCTAAGATATTATATATTTATCATAATAGGTAATTTGATTTAGTTGATTTTTAGGGTGTTCTCAAATTTCTAAGGTAAAATTGTCATGGGAAAACTCAATAATTCTAACCTAGTATTTTTTATTTTTATTTTTAGCTTTTTTTATACTTATATTCCTTCTGTAATTAGTAGTTGTAGTTGTATTTTAAAGAGAAGGGCCAAAAAAAAAAAAAAAAAAAACTAACCGACACGGCTGGCGATAAAAAAAATAAAAACAAAAACAAAAAAGAGTTAGCAAACATCCCTAAACTTACTCAAGAAAACAAGAGTAAGAAAAAAAATAAATAAAGATTCCTGAAATTGTGCAAAAATAGAGGGGAGAGAAACAGATTCATAAGGGTTTTAAGAAGTTGGTTTCCGTGATAAATATTTAAGAGATGCACATGCCTGTTTAATACATAGGTGCCTTGATGATAATTCATCACTTTTTTTTGCCAAAAGCACCATTGCATTAGAAAGAAAAAAAAGAAAGAAAACTATCACATGGAACTAGCGCTGTTTGGCATTTTATTTTATTTGTTATCTGGAAGAAAGCTTTGACTTTGAGGCTGAAAATGAAGATTAAAATGATTTGGCGCCTTGTGTTATTGGAGTGATTGCAATCGTAATTGAAAATGAGATTAATAGTTAGGTACGTAGAACCCAAGGCAAGGAAAACGGAATGGAGGTTGATTGGAACTGGAACTGTGTGCGTGTCCTTCCGTCTCAATCCCTATTATACATTTATAATATATACCATCAACAACCAGGGGGCAAGCCAGGCCAGGGGTAGTTGGTTCAAACTTAGTTTGCCATATTTTTATGAGTTCTGATATTCTATAAAAATCCTACTCGTCTTAAAAAAAAAAAAAAAAAATAATAATAATAAAATAAAAATATTTTGATCTGGAATTGTTGAAGAGAGCATTGGTTGGTTTATTCAAGTCAAGTCGTGGAGTAGTCTCAACTCATCGCATCAGGGTCATGGTCATGGTGGGTCTGATATTCAAAGCAGGCGTCGTGTTGTACTTTTAGGTACGCCCACCTACTTGCGTTGCGTGGTTTGTTTGGATTGGTTTCTTAGTGTCGATTCACTACAACTACAACGCACGAAGGAAGGAAGGAACTAGAGAAGAGAAGAGAGAAGTTCTTCTTCCTTCCTTGCTGCTCTGAACTCCGTGTTCAGTTCCATTCCATTCCATTCCTTTTCGTCTGTCTCTGTCTTGGTGGCGACCGAACGGATAGAAATAAAGAATAATCAAATTCAATTGGGAGTAGTAACCAGGAACGGCAGCAACAACATCAACCATTAACTTAGATCAGGTCCTTTTTTTCCCTACAATTTGAGTTGCGTTTCATTCCCGTACGTTTTCTCTCTTTTTTTCCTCTTTCTATTTCCACCAGATAGGATAGGATAGGATAGGATAGGATAGGAGAAGAGACAACAAGTTTACATATTTATGGATCAATATCAAATCAAGTAGAAACGAAAACCATTTCCCCTCTTGTTATTTATGCTGAAACCCCTAACTTAAATTAAATCAAAATCAAAATCAGATGCTTGTTTGTTTGTCGTCAATTTGTCTTGTTGTTTGTTTTTGTATTCTTCTTCATAACATTATTTTATTAATATAATTTATTCAATAATTCATTCATCTATGCCATAGTTTTTTTTTAGTAATTTTTGGAGTTTGAGGGTTTTACAAATACATTGATTGATAATGGAAGAATAGAATTAGAATAAAATAGAATAGAAGAATGGAATTTGTTTTTTAATCGAGATAGACAGAGAGAGAAAGAATCCTTGTTTAGTTATTACCTCTCTTCTTCTTGTCTCATCAAATCAATCAAATTTCTTTTTTCATTGACACACTCAGGGAATTTGAAATCGGAAGAAGATAGACATCACAATTCATACAGGAATAAGAGGTAGCATCCATCATCCCACAAGAAGAGCGAATAGAAGACATCTCTCTGGTAGAACAGCACAGAAGAGGAGAGGAGAGAGGGAAGGGCATTGAAATTGGAATTTCTGTAGTCTGTCTCTCTCAATAACAACTTAACTTCTTACTTTGTTTTCATTGGTGGTTTTATTAACCCATTGATCCAGCACCAGACCAGCACTCTCTCTTCTTCTGTTTCTCCAAAGAAAAAAGTCATATAAATTAGGTCTAAAAGAAAGGAAAGGGGATCTGATCATCTATTACCTTTCATCTGATTAGATCCGGTCTGATCTGATCTTATCTGATCACCATGAGGATGGAGAGAATTGTTGCAGAAGTGGTGACTGCCGTTGCCACCGGAACTGCTGCAGCTGCAGGAGGTGGAGGTGAATCAGTGCTCGCCACCATGAAATTCGCTGTTCTACCAATTGCCAAGGTTTTTACCATGTGCTTTATGGGATTTTTGATGGCATCCAAGTATGTCAATATTCTGCCTGCAAGCGGACGCAAGCTTCTTAATGGGGTAATGTCTCTTTCCATTTTGTCTTTCTTTCAATCTAAACTAAATGCCATATTGCCTTTCACTCACTCAAACGCTTAACTGCTTGCTTTTTCCTCAATTGATCATTCATGATGCAGTTGGTCTTCTCACTTTTGCTCCCTTGTTTGATATTCACTCAACTTGGAAGAGCCATTACTGTACAAAAAATGCTCGATTGGTAACCAATCACATCTCTCCTCCTCTTTTATATTATATCTAGTAGTATTCTTTGTATTCCATTCTGCAATAACAACAAGATTTTGGTTTTTTATTTGCAGGTGGTTCATTCCTTTCAATGTCATTCTTGCTACCATATCTGGCTCAATAATAGGTTTTATTGTTGCATCTATTGTTCGCCCTCCATATCCATTCTTCAAGTTTACTATAGTACAAATCGGAATCGGTATATTACTTCGTCTTTTCAATCCCCTCTTCATATTGGATTCTATAACTATTAGTTAATATCACCTATATTCCTTGTATATACAGGGAACATTGGAAATGTGCCACTTGTCTTGATTGCAGCCTTATGTCGAGACAAATCCAATCCTTTTGGAGATTCAGAAAAATGTAGCTTAGATGGGAATGCCTACATCTCCTTTGGGCAATGGGTAAACAATCCACCAAAACTTCTGCATTCTCTTCCCGTTGAATTTATATAGTCTTTGTTTCGTGGATAGTCGGCTCATTATACCCAAAACCTTGCAATCTATTCTTATTCATCATTTTTGCTAATGGAAAATAATAGTAAACTATACTTGACTCATTTGGCCAATAGTCATAAACTCATAATAGCTGGGTATTTCTTGTCCTTTAAGTCATTCCACCTGCTTCTGATTTGTCTCTGTTATAATTTGTATTTTTTTACTGAAATCTTGGCCTAATATGAGCTTAAAATGTTTTAGGTTGGTGCGATCATACTATACACGTATGTGTTTCAGATGCTTGCTCCACCTCCAGAAGGCACCTTTGATATAGAAGATGGACATCTTCCAATCAAAGGCCCTCCAGCAGACAACACGGCTGAGCGAGTACCCTTACTTCCATCATCAGAGCCAGAACCAATAGATTCGACTACTTCAAAACCAAGAACAGTAAGACACACCATCTTTATTGTGTACATAATTTTGTTTTCCCCGATAACTGAGAATATCAATTAAATAATTAGGCCCTCTTTCGTAACATGAATAACAAATTCTCATTTTATTTTAACAGAATATTGGAGGGTATTTCGGAATAAGCTCAGCATTACCATGTCATGAATTACAAGTTTCTGCTTTCTGCATTGTAGTAGTACGAACTTTGGTTTCGCTTATGTAGTTCTCGTGTTGCTTTGTGCAGATTAAAGGATTCCTGGCATATTTATATGAGAAGTTGAAGATCAAGCAAATACTTCAACCTCCAATTATTGCATCTGTGAGTATTTGAAGATGTAGACCTAAGAATTCACTAATTTCTTATTTTTTGTCGGCACGTGTCTGAGTTAATAATGATCAAACCTAGTCTCATTTTCCTTGCATGTTTGATAGCGTGCGCACCCACGTATATTAGAAAATCTTTCGAGTTGTTTTTGGGTATTGTTAGATAGGTTTAATTCATAGCAAAGATTGTTCTTTTTTTCATAAAATTTTTGAATAAAGCCGGTCTTTTAAACTATATGAAATTACTGAATTTTAATATCTCAGATAGAATATTGTGAAAGTCATACCATTACAAAACCATTGAGTCAGCTCACACAAGCTTAGTGCAATTTTAGCTCAAGCAAAACAAAGATTAGAGTTTTTATTTTTATTTTATAATAAATTAAATGCATAAGGAAACCATTGTGTATATTATAATTTTTGAAGTAACGCACTTACTTTTGTGGGGTGACACAATACTTTGCCACTCTGACTTCGAGGGAGAAGTCCCATTTTCCACCCGCTTCCTTCAGTAGTCTTGAGTGTCAGAGTCTGATTCCAGTCGGGCCACCCTACTATATAGTATTATCATATGCCAGTATTGTGTGGTTTTTCTTGAATAATTTTTCTCAATCCAACAGGTACAAGTGCAAGATTTTTGACAGAAAAGAAAAATGTGACTATTTGTGAAATGCAAAGTTCACATTTTATTTGCGTAACACAGATTTGTCAAATTTTTATGCTGTTTAAACATGTATTCTGAAAGCATGTTTTACACCTGTTGTCTGCATGTGCTTGCTGCAGATTTTGGCAATTTTGATTGGTACTATTCCATTTCTGAAGCGGTTTGTCCTTACTGATGATGCTCCGCTCTTCTTCTTCACTGACAGCTGCATTATTCTCGGGTATGTTTCAGCAATTCTAGCTAGTAGTTTTGTCCAAATTATCTTTGTTTGGGTTCTTGAAACTGACTATACTGTAAATAGTGACACATACGTTCAAATTGAGAATTGAGCAGGTAATGTCATTTTGTATGACAAGCTTTTTTTCTTTCCATAAGAAAAAATCTTAGTCTTTGTTTGTTGCATTGAAATTTTGTTTTTTTGGGGGTGGGGGTGTTCCTTAAATGTTCACTGATTGCATTTGTAAAGAATACCTTATTTTATCATCCTCATAAAAAACTCAATGCTTTACGGGAAGGTGATATAACGTAGGATTTAATTTATTTATCTAATTTTAGTTTAGCTGTTGGATCGGGCTTTATTAAGACCATATTAGAATAAGTGGAGATTAGGGCTCTAATAGCATTTAGGGTTGGATTGCTTGATTTGCAAGTTGGGTTTAGTATAAGTAGGGATATAGGCCATTGGTTGTAATTGGTTTTTGATGAATGAAGAAGCTCCAATGGAGATTATTTAGTTTTATTTAGTTTTATTTATCTTTTGAGTTGATTTGTTTAATTTGTAGTTTAGATTACATTATTTGGTATCAGAGCAGACGGTCTCGGATTTGTGGGTTCGATTTGAAGAATATTGAAGAGAAAAAAGAGAAGAAAAGAAACAAAGCTTGACTGAAGATTGTAGAAAAAAACAAATTAAGGTTTACGTTTTCATCGTACTATTTACTACCCAAGTTCTTTACACCCCAGAAACAGTCAGAACACCCAAATAGTGAAAAAAAAATAAGAATTCCATATTGTTATTCGTACCTATATTTTTCTCCATATCCATACCAATGTCAATATAGCAAAAGTCCAGTTCAATACCTGTGGTGTCCAATACACATAACCAATGTTACCATCCACAACCACAATACACCTATGTTCCCCAACTTGAACTAGTTTCCCCTACCCCCGGTGACCTATGATGTACACCCTACTATCAATCCCATTATGCCACTAGTTGAGCTGGACCGGGACGAGTTTTGGAGTGATTTAAAAAAAAAGCGAGAAGAAGTAATGGCGGAGGAGAGGTACAAACGGATGATCAAGATATTTGACGATAGGATGTGAGCGCTTCAAGAAATATTGGAGAAAGGCATACTTGAACGTAGGGGTGGACATGGTCCGGATTGGTCCAATTTTGGAAGAACCTAACTTGAATTGTTTAAATTTAACGGATCCGGTCCGGTCTGGATTCCCTCATTTAGAAGATTGGGACCGAACCTAACTCGAACGGTTTAGAATGGTTTGGTTCCTACGGTTTCAAACAGTTCCACGATAGTAAAATCATGACAAGTTCAAAAACAGAGAAATCAACCGTACCAAGGATTCATAAATATCTCCAACAAAAGTAAAGCATAATTCAATTGGGGGGGGGGGGGGGGGGGGTGTAACATACCTGTGCTATGCTAAGACTACATTAAACACTAAAAAGGAAATCACTTTTT
Organism: Berberis vulgaris; assembly: GCA_963556465.1. Lineage (NCBI taxonomy): Eukaryota > Viridiplantae > Streptophyta > Magnoliopsida > Ranunculales > Berberidaceae > Berberis > Berberis vulgaris. The sequence continues at coordinate 120,783 of OY747135.1, forward strand.
TTTAGGACAAAATGAGTAGAAGTCGAGAAACAAATTCAAGAAGCAAACAAGTCTGTGTGTGGAAGGGTGGTCTGTTTCAAAGCAACTCTAATTCCTTGATCGACGATATGTTGTTTTTGTTGTTGATTCTTGAGGTTTGCTTGCTTTTGAAGCTCCCCCCCAAACCAAGCCTTCATCCTTTTCTTTTTGTTGAAATGAAGCAACCAACAACAGAAAGAGTGTGAGAAGTGAGGCTGGGAGATGATGGCAAAGAGAGGAGACGGAGAGCTAATCGATGACAGTAGGAGTGTGAGAGTGAGACGGTAGGGGTTTTGGCGTGAGAACTCTATTCTCTTAACTGTAACTTGTGTGAGAGTGAGATAGAAGAAGGATTTGGGCCTTTGGGCTTTGGAGTTTTTAGAGTTCAAGTAAAATTAGACATGTGTTAATAGTGTTATGTTAAAGAAAACGGGTTGGAACCGAACCGTTTCATTTCAAATAATTGGAACCGGACCTCGAATCGGAATCAATATTGAATAGATCTAAGAGATTTAAAGTTAAGATCTATTTTGATCTAGATCAATGTTTTGCACAATCACACAAAAATAAAGTGCAAAAATAAACCACACACTATATGACATGATTCACTTATAGAGTGTTAAAGACCAACTCTATAAGCTACATCCACATAGGAAAGATCCACTATGAAACAATATCTTGATACAAGATTGTTCACTCTAAGGCATTTACCAAACCAGAGTTCTCTACTTGCAACCAACTTTTACACGCGGAAACTTGTTTCAATGATCTTCCACAATCTCAGCACCATACCAATACCAAAAACACTATTTGTATACGTACATATTCAATGATGACAAATATGTGTGAAGTTTCTAATACATGAAAGTCTTTGCAAAAATCAGATCAATATTATTTTAAAACAGATGCAAAAGACTCTAAACAACTCTATTTTGATGTTGAAAGTTGAGGTTTTTTAACTCCAAAACTATACCTTTAACATCCATCGACTCTCTTTTTTATGAGTCAGGGAATAGCAAAAAAGAGATGAGATTATATAGATATTAAGTGCTGAAATTTATTGTACTCGACCAATCTTTGAGTGCATGACCTGTCTATCCTATATGTCAAATTCAAATCAATTTGACTGGACGAGCTCATCTTACGAGCTGTTTGCTTGATAGGTCATGCTCTCATCCTGACCTGTTTATTCAACACATCGAGCTTTATCTATGACCTGTTTAAGTTGATCTAGCACGTTAATTTCTCAAGGATTTTCAATTGAATTATTTTCAAATAATTTCTCTAATTAAAATCCTTTAATCCATTTTCACAAGGGTGTTGCAATTTGTGTTCTCGTCTTGACCTTGGTTCAATGAATGCCATTTTGACTTGTTCACTTATACTCCATCTTCAATTCATTATGGAACTCACCTAACATCCATTTGGACACGAAATAATATCAACCTAAAATCTGGAGGTTTCAATCATATCTTTTGGTTGAAACAGATCTTCCCAAGAATCAACTTCTTTACTTGGTCCTTGGGTCAGAGACTCATAGTAAGCTCCTCACAGTCAAGGATTGTGATTTCGCGAAATTATAATAAATTTCGCCGAATTTTTTGTTTTTTTGAAATTACGAAAAGAAAAAGAGCGAAATAAAAAAATTACATTTTTTCGGAAAATTTTGAGGTTTTTTCGTAAATATCGTTTTTTTTTTTTGTAAAAATACAAAAACCAGCTACTAAAATTTACATTTTTTCGAGGATTTTTTTTCGAAAATTTTTGGGATCTTTTAGTAAATTTTTGAATTTTTTTCCTAATTATCATTTATTCTAATTATTTATTGATTTTTTAAACCACCCCCTAATTTCCTAATCATCACTTCTTCTACTTATATATTGATTTTTTAAACTACCCCTTGATTTTCTAATTATAGGTTTTTTGGTTTCATTTAATGTGTTTAATACATTTATTTACTTGCATATTATTTTTTTCACGTATTTAATATACCCTCGAAATTCATTATATATTTCATTTATCCTCAAAATTTTTACGTTTTTTCTTTACACACCGAAATATTTCTCGAACTATTTCTTAAAATCAGGAAACCGAAATTAACTCGAAAAACGAAATCACTATCCTTGCTCACAGTTGATGATTTGATCAGAAGAGGCCTCCTCATTCCCGATAGGTGCAGTTTATTTTTGTTTTAAGTTCAAGAGGAATCCATTGATCACATGTTTCTATTCTCTTGTTCCCTTTCATTGCAAGTGTGACACTATCTGTAGTGAAGCCTCAACCTCTGTCCCAAGCTTCTAGCTTCATTCAGATGCCTTTTAAATGGGACAGCTGTGGTTGCTCCCTTTGAGGGAGAGTGGTTATGAAAGAGAGTCTCGCTGGCTGGAGTTTGGGTGCTTTGGAAAGAGAGAAACTCAAGGATCTTTAAGAGCATTAACAAGGATGTGGGTGCCATTTGTAATGACAATAAAGCCCTTGTTTGGCATTGGGGTCGTAATAAGGTAAAGTTTCATCTATCTTTTATTGGGATAGCCTGTTCAATTTTTGAATTTTCCTCTCTTTGTACTCTGTTTTGCCAAGTGATCTTCTCAGTCACTTTTAGGTTTTCATTACAATATTGCTTTTTGTTTGATTGATAAATTATTTTTTTAATTAAATTAGATGTTTCCAAGCTTGAAAAATGTTGAGGTCTATCAGAAGTCAAATCAAAGAGGCCACACCTCTGCCTGAATAGCCCCATCGTCCGTAGATCTCTCAACAACAATATGAAGTGAACATTTGATTTTGTAGTGCAACACATTGGGGACTTCCCTCATTGCTTACAATGCTTATTTTAGTGCCACTTATTTTTACGCACTTTCATCAGTCGTCAAGAAGTAGATGTTGTTTTATCATTATTATTAGCTGAAAAGTTTCATTGTTTTTCACTTTTGGATGTTACCATCTTTGCCAAGTTGATTGTGCAAAAACAATAATTTTGTGCTGATACCAAATTTTTGTTGTGTCATTGTTCAGGGAGGCAATGATTCCTTGCATTTTACTGGCTTTGGGTGGCAATCTTGTGGATGGTAAGGTCAGATTATTTTTGTTTTTAGTTGGATTCTCTCTCTCTCCCCCCCCCCCCCCCCCCCCTCTGTCTGTCTCTCTCTCTTATCTCTCCCCCATGTCTTCGAATGAAAGAAACATCCATATAGAGATTCGAGTTATGATCAACAGTAAATTCCAATGCAATGACACAATTTTCGCAGACTCATCCAGTTGATAAATCTCTTTTGTGGATATAAAGCAAGTTGTATGTCTAGAAATTTGAATTTTTTTTTTGTTATTGTAGGACCAGGAAGTTCAAAGCTAGGGCTAAGAACAACTGCTGCAATTATTTTTGCTCGGTTGGTTTTGGTTCCACCATCTGGTCTTGGCATTGTTATGTTGGCTGATAAACTCGGTCTCCTCCCAGCTGGAGATAAAATGTTTCGTTTTGTCCTCCTCCTCCAGCACACAATGCCAACATCCGTTCTTTCTAGTAAGACTCAGCCCTGATCTCCTTCTACTTGTATAGTTAAAGTATAATTTTTGGGCGAGAATATAATTGGACATAATACAAATCAATTGCATGAAAAAGTAGACTACATGCATCAATGATCAGTGCATGTGAGTCTGGTTGATGACTCGTGGAGTTTGGCCTGGCAGTGAACAGAATTTTTCACTTGACTGGTGAACCATTTCCTTAGTCTTGCAATGAACAATATTCAGGCTGCTGAAGTCGTTTCTCTATGTTATCTCAACTTTAGTCTTTATTAAGATTGAAACAACTAGCCCATTATTGGTGATGTAAACTCTATTGTTGTCTCATGTGGTATTTATTTCTTTCTTTCTTTATAGGTGCTGTAGCCAGCTTAAGAGGGTGTGGAAGGGAGTCAGCAGCTGTCCTGTTTTGGGTTCATATCTTCGCTATTTTCTCCATGGCAGGGTGGATTGTTCTCTATCTACGCATACTTTTCTAAGGATGCCCACACTGCATTTGATATTCAACTTAGTTGAACAATTTGGGAATTCTGTTTTGGTAGAGAATACAACTGCAACGGCTTATGTCATGCAGATTCCTGCACCTAATGGCTAGGTTGGTTAGGTCACCTGTGTTTATAATGTGCAGAAAGGAGGTTAAGGGGCTTATTTGTTTATTCTTGACAGCTCAAGTTTTTATCTCGACAGCTCAAGTTTTTATCTTGATAATGTTTCTTCTCTCATCGTCTCTCAATAAATTACTGTTCTGTGGTGGTCATTCCTGTGCTGAGACCTGAAACTATGTTTATTGGATTACACATATTTCATGACATATCTATAAATTTGGAACAGTTAATAGATTAACTTTTCTCTGATTTATTGGATTGTACATTTTTAAGAACGTGTTCTGTAAATTTGGAACAATTAGTTAACTTTTCTCTTCTTGGTAGACCATCTACTTGAGTCTCATTAAGTGTAGACACTGTGAAAATCGGTTCCAATTGATGACTGGCTATTATGTAAGCGATTGTAAATGGGTTTTTCCTCTCATGTAATCCACACACCATTGAATTTCCTCACCCCAAGGAAGCTTGCCAGTAAGACAACGATGGAAATCTGGATTTAGAGTGTGCTTGTGCCTTCCCAGTCAAGGGACTAACTGGCGAGGTAGCCAACGATCCCATTGGCAACCTTCCTGGGGCAGAGTGATTACCTATTTACCTCCCGCTTCTGCTGCTACGCACCATTGGATCTTCATTCTTGGAGTTTGGATCTATTAGGAAATACATCCTATTATTAGGAAACACATCCTATTGTTAGGAAAGTATATTTTAGCATATTGTGTTGCAAGTTTTATGGTGGTTTCCTATTGTATTTTGACTACAGTATTTATATTGCTAATGAATGAATGAAAGGGACGATTTGACCTTAAACTTGTCATGGTATCAGAGCAAGGTTAAAACCAAGCAATAAGCTAGGATTCGATCATGGACAGTAAAGAGGAGAAGAAACCAAACTCTAAAGAGAACCAGGAGACAGAAAAGAAGAAGACCTCTCTCTCTTGTCAGCCGATCGATTTTGGTTTCTTGATGGCAGATGCAACAGCGGTGGACTCATCATCGCAGTCACAAGAGAAGCCGCCTTCAATGTTGCCTTCGTTTCTTCAATCTGGATCCAGACACCACTCCTACAGCCGAAAACAGAAATCTCTCGGTCTTCTCTGCACTAATTTCTTGAGCTTGTACAATCGAGACGGCGTTGAAACAGTCGGATTGGACGACGCAGCCAGTCGATTAGGTGTTGAAGCTAAAGGGAGTAACAATGGTGGGAGTTCAAGGAAAGGTGCAAGTGTGGGTGTTGGGGGTAAGTCAGCTCTCGATGACTTGATGAAGGAAGAAGAGAAAGTGAAGGTGATAGATAAATATGTTGGAGAGATACAAATGCTTGATAGCAAACATGTGCTTAGAATTGATCAGGAAGAGCTTGAAACTGTGATTCCACAAATTGGGGGTCTTGTGAGCATTGTCAATGGAGCTTATCGTGGATCAAATGCGAGGTTGTTATCAGTTGATACGGATCGCTACTGTGCCAAATTACAGATAGCGAAGGGAATATATGATGGTGAAGATGATGACAGATCTTGTGACTCAGACTTCGAGTTCTACAAAGTATGTACACTAAATCACGATCAAGGCCGACGCCACAATCACGATCGAGAAAACTCGGAAGTCGCAAACATCTGCACTCCTCTACCTAGGGCTACTTCTTTGTCATATCACACGCAGAGTACAATGGAATCACGTGGGATGAATGCCACAGGAAGATCTACAAATGGTTTGGAAGTTCAAACAGATCCTCTTGTCGGCAACTATAGTAAAAGCTCCGTTGGTTGGCCTCCTGCGAATGAAGAGGTACAACAGGTTGGAAGCTTGGGTGCATTAGAGAGCCGGAATCAGGTGGTGCAGAGTTTGACGCAGATTTCTCCACTTCTTTCTGAAGAGCCTAAAGCAAATGTTCATTCTGGGGCTCCTCCGCCCTGGCTTGAAAAAAATGAACTGAATATCCAAGCTCTCAATCTTCACATCGGATCAGGTACTGATCGGTTGAATGGTAAGTGGATTATTGACACTGGGTGCTCCAATCATGTTACGGGAGATTTGTCGTATTTGTCGGATCTAAGAACTGTGACTCCCTGTTCTGTTGGCCTCCCAGATGGTCAAAACGTTGTTGCCTTGAAGGAAGGAATTGTCAAGCTTACTGACAAAATTATTCTTAACCATGTTCTTTATGTTCCAAAATTAAATTGTAATTTAATTTCGGCTTCACAATTGAGTGATGATATACATTGTGAATTCATAACTAACTCCGACTTGTGTGCTATTCAGGACCGACACACGAGGGAGGTGATTGGAACGGGTGACAGAAGGGATGGACTATACTACTTACGGGAGGAGACAAAGGTGAAAGCAGTTTCAGTTGCTCCTTCAACTTCTTTGGAGCTATGGCATCGCAGATTGGGGCATCCTTCTGAGAAAGTGGTGAAGTTGCTTCCTTTTTTTAGCAATTCTAGTGGTAACTTGAATAAAGCATGTGAAGTTTGTCATCGTGCTAAACATTCTAGGGATAGTTTTCCGATAAGTGACAATCACTCTACTCGCATTTTCGAGTTAGTCCATTGTGATTTATGGGGGCCATATGATACACCATCGTCTTGTGGGGCTCGCTATTTTTTGACACTAGTGGATGACTTCTCCCGCGCTGTGTGGATCTATCTGTTAGTTGATAAAACGGAAGTTTTTAAAATGTTTCTGTCCTTTCCAATGATCGGCCAAGCAGAGAATACGATAGATGAACGCTTTAGTTCAGATTGAACAGTTGCTGACTTATCGTGTGGTAGAGAGAAGATATTTGTGGGTCCAAACAATCACAAATGAGATTATACGCTGCTGGAGGGAACTTGCTTTCAACTTCTTTCCTGTCGTATATTGAAAGAGAAACCCACCTTTTGGATTTGATCGTCTCCGACACTTGAGCAAGCCATGGCATCAGAAAGCCTCCCAATAGGGGAAGTTCCTCATTAGATGTATAGCATTCTAACCTTGTGCATGTATAATATCTGGTCTTGGCATATTCATCTCAACCAAACTTTTGAGATTAAAGATATTGTCCGAGATGAGCTGCATCCTTTGATTAGGAAGGCGTTTTAGTTCTGTTCTGGAAAATAAAAATAAAATAAATCTTCTCAATTAAAGTCAGTAAAATAAATCTTCTCAATTAAAATAAAGTAAATCTTCTCAATTAAACTCCGATGTTTAAGTCAGTAACTCTGTTGGAAGAATGAAGTAAATCTAAACAGAACTCAATTAAAGTTGCATATCTGTGTCAAATGTTCATTTTACCTTTTATAATGGTCGTGATTAATTCTCTGCGTGACTTAAGCATGTGAGGCGTGACGGAATGAGATATTTTCTGTAATAATCTCATCCTTGATGGAGATGCGCCTGTGGAGGCGTAACTCCCTCCACAACTTTTTTTTGGTGCAATGTTCATCTTCTTTATGAAAGAACTCGTGTCGGGCATGGATTTGGGTTCTGATTCGTTCAGGCCTGGATTCAAGCCCTTTTTGTGTCTCAATGGCGGGCCTTATCTGGGCCTTTGTAGTTGGCTCTACTCTTCTCGGGCTTTATGAGCTGGCCCAATAGATTGGATGCTACATTCTCGTGATGGGCTTTGATTCCTTGCATTCGTTTTGTAGTCATGTCTAACTTCAGGGTTTTGAGCGGCGATGCTCTTGATGCTTGCGAAACTTTCTTTATGCCCAAGCGGGCAACACACACGACTCTGGACAACATTCGTACGACTACTCGTTGCCAACTGATCTGGAGATTCCTCTTCTCGGAAAGGGCGACAGTCCTCGTCGTCCTAAGCATGGGTACATTGCTTTGTACCCTGGTATGTTCCATTCTGGTTTCAGGCTTCCGACTCCTACGATCGTCTTGGAGTACTTGGATTTAGTTGATATCGCTCCGGCCCAACTGGTCCCTAATGGTTGGAAAATAATGATTTCAACCTTAGTGAGGGCTGCTTCGGCTCGTATCCCCATGAATGCTAGGGTTTTGCACTCTCTTGTAGGGTTCAATGTAAACCCCAATCGCAGCTGTCGTTTGCATTCTCCTTCTTGTTTTGAGGACCTGTGATAGGAGTATGCGGGCGGGTCGAGATCCTGGTTCTATGCATCTTTTTCTTCTACTCACTTTAGGTTTCACTGGAATCAAATTCTGCATTCATTCCGAGAGCCTAAGAAGATCGAGTTGTCACTATCTTTGGAAGAGCAGGAGTTCTGTCGTCGGTTTTGTGATCTTCCTCGATTATCGGTGGAAGATTTTCTCACTGCGGATGCCATTATCCATAGTGGTTTGTATTCATCGGGTAGAGCGGGTCTCGCTTAAGAAGTTACTGTTGCGTGCATTGGTGATGTAGAAGTTACTGGTTTGGTCTTTGCTCAAGGTCCTAGGAATACTGGTTCAATTGTTAGGAAAAAGAAAGTTCCTAGGCCTCCTAGCCCCTCTAAGATGTCGGCTGTCAGTTTTAGCTGCGTGTCGAAGAGAAGAAAGCTTGCTTCATTCTTGATTCCACTAGGACCCCCTCTCATCTTGCTTATCTCCAAAAAGAAGGTTGTGGTTCGGGAGATGATTCTTCTGCCAGCGAGGATGAGGAGTTCAACTGAGTTCTCGAGATAAGTAAGAAGGAAGTTTCTTGTCCTCTAGATGACCATGAGAAAAAACTTGTTGCTTCTTATGGCTTGTTTGACTTTGTTGGCCTTTCGATTGATGATTCACGCGTTATTGAGAATAAAATGCTTCACCTAGGTGTTTGGCTGTCGAAGAATCCGAAGGGTACTAAGACCTTGGATGATTTCGAGTACGATTCGTCAATAGATGATCAAGTTGCTGCTTGGGCTCGAGATTTCAAGCTCAATGTTTCTTCTGTTGTGGCTGGGACCTTGGGATCACCCACTGCTCCTTCTGCGTCTCGTTCCACTCCTACTGTTCTCGGGGAGACCTTCTGGCCTTCCGAGGCTGATGTGCAGGACAACGTTCGCAACCTTGTTGGCGGCTGTCATGGGCAGTTGGCTAATAGGGCTCCTATGCCCGTGTGACAACCACGTTGCCACAATGACGAGGGCCTCTAGCATCTTATGGAGGGGATGACGCACCTTACTTATGCGGCCATGATAGGGGATTCTAAGGTTGCTTGCGACCAAGAAACACATATTGAGTGGAAATTAGCAGGACACATCTTGGTCCTTTCTCATGTTCTTCGCCGACTGGATTTGCTGAAGGCGCAGTGCATAAAGCATGAGAAAACTGCGGATTCTGCGCAGTCGTCGCTGAGGGAACTCGAGGCTATCAGTGACTCATTTGTTTCTGACCTCGAGGCATTTGAAGTGGAGCTGGGCAAGTTGCGATCCCGTCCGGATGCTACTGAGAATGTAACACCCCTAAATTTCATAAAAACTAATTTATTTTATTTTGAATTAAATAAAATAGAGTTACATTTAATTGAATTTAAATTTCAAAATTCTAGGGTTTTATTTAGTGAGTTTAGAGGGTGGGTGTCTTCGGAAGTTCAGTGGGGGCGAATAGCCACCCACCTTATAAAGAGAGAAACCTTTTTTCTTCCTCCCCAATTTTCTTTCTCCCCAGTGTGTTCCTCTTCTTCGGCGGCGACGACCTGCGTCCAACCATTGCCACGCGTTTCACCGTCCCAAACTCTCTCATCCTTCATCATATCTCCTTCCCCTATCTTCTTTCTTCTTCTCGTTTGGTTTCAGCCTCAGAAACAGGTTCGCAATGAGAGAGAGAATGGCGAGAGAGATGGAAAAGGATGGCGAGGAAGAGGCGTTGGCGGCGCTAGGAATGGTGTGGGGGAGATCGCAAGCGAGAGAGGGACTGAGCAGTGGCATTGCGTGGATCTGTTGCGCAATCATTCGTGATTTCGTCAAGTGAGTTTCTTTCCTATTATCATCATTTTTATTTCAAATATCATATTTGGTCAGCCTAATATTCCATTTCTTTTTATTGTGGCTTTGATTAACTATACCAAAAAGGGGAGTGAACCCCATCTCCCTTATTTTATTTTATTGAATTAGCAATCAGGGTTTTTGGGGATTTTATGTCAGATTGTGCACCTCTACATGTAAGAGCGTGGGCATTGTAATAGGGTAGAAGCATTTGATTTTGACCAAAATGAATTTGATTTCAACCTGCAATTAGGTCTGCCTTGGACCACATTTTTGCATTCTTACAAGTTGGGAGGCTAGTGATGCACTTGTTTCTTCATAAACATCATACTCAAGCATGGAAGAACATAACGATAAGCCATCTTTACCTAGAGGAATGATATGTACGGTCATGACCACATTGAAGTCAGCAACAAAACAGATTCAGTGTAGGAAATAATTTGAAACTATAAGCTGGTGTTTGGTTGAAGGAAAATCTTCATCGAAAGATAGTGCAAAGTCTAATTCTGAAAAGGTGTGGGATCAGATGATTGAAACATTGGGGCAGCAACTAGCTTCTTGGAGGAATACGCTGTTTTTTTTTAAGAGGAAGGCTCAATCAAATTTTAGAGCACGTTGGGTAATAGTCCTATGAATCCTATCTATCGTATGTCTCTACACCTTATCCCGATGTCAATGGCTAAGACGATGGAAATAATAAGGGACTTCTTGTGAGGAGAAGAGAAGAGTAGGAAAGGGTTCCATCCTTTGAGTTGAGAATTGGTGGCGTTCACAAATCACAAAAAGGGCTTGGGTTGATAACCTCTAATAAGAAGAATACTACGATGTTACATAGAGTAATTAAACCCCATATTGACGGTGGTTGGGATGGGTGTTTGTTCTTTCGTCCAAGATGGCCTTATCATTTGACTTTGTGGAAAGGAATTTACTATGAGGGTCATTTTTTCGCCAAGGGGTGGAACATGTTCTCGGAAGCGGGAACAAAATTTGTTTTTGGCATGATAAATGGTGTGGTCATGTTGCTCACAAAAATGTTTTCTTGAGGTTATTTCGAGTATCCAATCTTGGAAGGGGAAGGGTGCAAGAGTTTTATGTCGAGAGCTCAAATGGAGGGGGTAGAACCTTTAACTTAGGAGAGCTCTCAATGAGTGCAAGAGGTGGGGGTGGAAGAAAAATGTGAAGGTGGAAGTTTGATTCTTAGAGGAATTGGTGAAAAAAAAAAAAAAAAAAGTAGATAGATAGACAGTTTCAAAGTTGCCCCCATTCCCTGATATGATAAAAATAGTAACCCTATTAACTAGTTTTGAGGAATAAATAATAATTAGCACTATGATCCTTTTTGGCTTTGTTGAACATGTATAAATTAGTATGGCATAGTAGAAATCCTGATATCTTAACTTTTAGGACTCACCTCTTACTTCTAATAGCAATTTAGAATTATCCACTCAAAAGTTGCATCATTGGTCACTCCCCTGAATTCATGTTTTGTGTATGTAGCGAGCCATTTCCTAAGGAAATCATGGGAGATTGTAGTGAAACAATGTCTACAATCTCAATGGGTTGGTTGTGATGTATATTGACTTTATTTTTTTTGATCTAAATATCAATTTCATGGAGAAGTCACAAATGATGGTTGGTGATTTTGTAATAGGAAACCAAATATTGGATGGATTCATTGTTTTGGTGGAACATACCTAAGGTATGATTGGGTTAAAAAGTATTAACACATGGGATGGTTTGAAAGATTAAAGTTTAATTGGCAGTCAAAGATTTGAAAATTACTTGAATTTTTGTGGTGTGCGAATCAAATCAGTGAATAAATCAAACATTGTTTTACTTCTAATTGATCATAATTTTGGTCTGTGTTGATCTATTGGTTGGTGGTTTTGTGCATTTAGTTTTCTTGGATATTAATTGATTCAATTAGAATAGGTTGAATAGAAGTTCATTTTTGACATACAAAATAGTTTTGTACTGGTGGTGGTGAGCAATTTGAACTCCCTTACTATATGTGGTAATGTATGATAATGAGAATTTGAGTATGGTTTCATATATACATATGTTGGCTTTTATATAGATAACAGTGTTATTTAATCGATTGAATTAGGCTCAATAAGGAGCTATGATTGAAAGTGTGATATTCTCCATACTCATAGGAACATGAATCTTTTTATTGAATGGGTTTGATCCATGCTCTGCTATATAATTGTTTACAAAAATGCTATGTTTTCCCAAAAGCATGGGCGGAGATTGTGGTGAATCGATTTATAAATGATAGTGTCGTTGTGAGAGAAAATTGAAATATAAAAAATAAATGATATTGGTAAACTTTGACTCCTGAAATTTTAATCACCTGGAATTGTATCACTTAGAACTACCACACCTCTTTTTGTTTATTATTTTCCCTCTCTTATAGAGAAACTAAATAAACTACGAGTTGTCTTGCGGATGTGGGGCACCCCTTTCTTATAGAGAAATTAAAATAACTTCTGGGTTAGTCTTGCGGAAAGGTAGTGGTTTTGGAATGCCTAAGATAGGCTTTGATATTTATCCGTAAAAAATGTGACGTGACTTTATGCGCATTGATAGCCCAAGAGTGGCTTTTGTTACTCATATAGTTAGGAGTATCCGGTGATGCATGCCTGTATGTGATGTGTCCCCAATTGGGCATGGATGACAGAGTAGTCCTCCTTTATATGAGAGAGGCATACATGCATGTATGTTCGGCACGGAGGTGGTGCAAATGTGGTATCGTCTAAATGATCAATCCATTAAAAATGAATCAAATTCAAATAAAAATGAATAATATGCGTAAGTCAAATATGGTACGAAGACAATAGTTTAATTAATAAATTACGTTTATATTGTTTCTAACCCTTTTCATGCAGAATGGCAAGTCCACTAATATTTTTGCAGGTCAGACTTGCCATAAGCAACATCTACAGTGTAAGTACAAGTCAATACATATTTACTTATTAGGATGATGACATGATTGCCTCGTTGAGGAACTAAATTCTTTGAACTGTGTTTTTCTTGCATGCCACTTTTGCCTCATTGAGGAACTACTTGTTGGTGTGGTTGTTTATTGTTTGCGTTTAAGTTGATGTTATCACGTTCGAATTTATTGATTTTGGGATGAAGATTACTCACACCAGTTTTATTGCTGACCCAAGTGAGCTTTTGCTTCTTAGGTACATTTCCAAAGCCGATTAGCCTTTCAGGTTTAGAAACTTTTGAGCAGCGTTACTGGAGTTCCGCTAGTGGGACTAGCAACGTTCGAGTCTCTCCTGGTTAGAGTTTGTATTTGTTTCAGTAATTAAATCATGTTTAAGTTGTTGTTGCTGCTAAATGTTTCTATTGTTATTGAATTTCACGTCCCGAGTTTTGGGGGAATGGATAATCCTACATGCTTAATAGGATTTCGTTTTTCTTGAAAATCGGGGCGTGACAGAGAAAGAGTTTTCCGACCGAAAGGCCGAACTTGATGAAACTGTTCGTTTTGCTAAAGAATGTTCTGCCAGACTCAAGTCTTCCACTATTCGAATTGCTCAACTGAATTCCGAGTTTGTTGAAACTAAGTCAGCGATTTCTGCCAAACTTGCATATGTTGACGGGGAGTTAGCGTCAACCTGAGCTGAGCTGTCATCCATTACTGAGAAGCTGAAGACAGCAGATGCCGCATATTGGAAAAGATTGGTCGATGGTCGCCACAATTTCTTGGATTTCCTGGAAACTCAAGGTTTGGACATGACCCAATATAGTTGTTTGCTGAGCAGGAGTTTGATGATGTCGAGGAAGTTGTTCCGGATTCACTTGGTGATCCGGATGTCGAAGAACCTTCTGAGCCCACGTTGCCTGGAGATAATGCCCATGATGTCGACTCTTCTTAGTTTTTGTCTGCCCCTTTTTGTAATCTCCTTTTTTTAGAAGATTAATGGAAATTTTTTATTTCGCATTGTTGTGTCCAATATGACTAGCTTGTCAACTTTTACTTAGGAGATTGCTGACTTGTTCGTCCAGATATTTATAAATAGCTTCGATGTTCGACGTTTTAGTCGTGCCGAAGCTCTGGTTTACGGAATCCGTTTCTACATTCGGATTACGATGTCGTACATTACATTCGACGTAAAAGTCCAGCTCTTATGTCCTGGTACTTTATTATTTCGTGATTGATCATGCCAAAAGTTATTGTTTTATTTCTGACTCGTTCGACCAGTACATGTATTTGTTTTTGCTCGATACTCTAGCCATGCTGAGTATTTTCTCAAGTTGGTGTTTAATCCGACTTCTTTGTCCTGGTTAACCTCTTGTTGTTTTGAATTTGGGAGCGAAAGATTTTATTGATAATATCTTTTCAAGTGCTCTACATTCCATGGTTGAAGTAACATTTCGCTCTCTTTGTTTTCCAACCAGTATGTTCCTAGTCTATAGATTTTTGTCACTCGATACGGTCCTTCCCAGTTTGGGTTCAACTTGCCTGCGCTGGGTTCTTTCATGTTGAGTTGGACTTTTTGCAGTACCCAATCTTAGGGGTGGACATCCCATCCCGCTATCCTGAACCCGTCCCAATCCCGTCCCATCCCGATCTAGAGTAGGATGGGATCAGGATGAAGATTTTCAATCCCGCCCATCCCATCCTGGCCCAAATTTATTTATTTAATAATAATTATTATTATTTTTAATCAAAGTACTCTTCTAAATTAAAGTTTAGGATGTGTTGAAATTAAATCAATGTAAGATAAAATTCTATATGAAATCTAAATGAATTGAATCATTAATTCTAAATGAAATTTAATATTCATTTGCCTTCCAATTTTTTTTTTAATATTTATTTATTTAATATCTGTTATTATTTATGATGTAAGTTATATGTATATGTTTGACATTATTGGTGTGTGAGTAATGTGAGATAAAACTCTTTTTGTTATTTTTTATTGGAGGACTATTTAGTATGTGTTCATCCCGTCCCGATCCCTTTTGAGATGGGATGAGGTTTATCCCTTCCCGTCCCGATCTCGAATGAACAGGATGGGATAGGGATGGGTCAATCTCGTCCCATCCCGTCCCGTGCCCACCCCTACCCAATCTCCAATGTTGAAAGTGCGGATTCGCACCTTCTTGTTGTAATATTCTGCCATACATTGTTGGTAGGCTGCTGTTTTGATAGAAGCAGTTTCTCACTTCTCCTCGAGGAGGTCCAGCTTGACTCTTAGTGCTTCGACGTTATTCCTTAGCGAAATTCTTTTGTTCGAAATGTCAGCATTCCTATATCCACGAGTATCATTGCTTCTGACCTGTACGCGAGAGCGAAAGGAGTTTCTCCTGTTGGAGTTCGTTTTGTTGTTCTGAACGCATAAAGGACGCCAGGTAATTCGATTGTCCACAATCCTTTTGCTGCCTCGAGTCTTCTTTTGACTGCTTTGAGGATTGTTCTGTTGGTGACCTTGGCTTGTCCGTTTGCTTGTGGATGAGTGGGTGCAGAGAAATGTTGCTGGATATTCAGATTTTCTCATAAATCTTTGACTTTCTTGCCTTCGAATTGCTTCCCATTGTCCAAGACAATTATCCTTGGGATCCCGAATCTGCATATGATATCTCTCCAGATGAACCTTTTGACTTGGGCTTCCCCTATCTTTGTGAGGGGCTCTACTTCTACACACTTGTTGAAGTAATCTACTGCAACGAGGAGAAATTTCTTTTTATCGGACGCTGGGAGTAGTCCTACGATGTTTAATCCCCATTGTGCAAATGGTCAGGGGTTGCTTATTGGGATCAGGTTTTGTCGCGGCATGTGAGTGTATGGGGCGAATCGTTGACATTTGTCGCATTTGCAAACTAGCTTTTAGGCATTTGCTTGCATCGTTGGCCAATAATAACCCAATGTGAGAGCTTTATAGGCCAACGTTTTCCCTCCTGGATGATTTTCGCATGTGTCGGGGTGGATTTCCTGCAGAACATACTCATCGTCTTCGGGTGTAAGGAACCTCAGCAACGGGCTCGTGGCAGATCTCCTATATAGTTTGTCATTGATCGTTGTGTATCTTGCTGCCCGATTTCATAGTTTTTTGGCTTCCATTTTATTTGTTGGGAGCTCTCCGTTTGATAGATACGCCAGGATTGGAGTTGTTCAGTTGTTTTCTTGATTTACGACACATGCTTCTTCTGTTTGGTTTTCAAGTATGAAGCTTTCTTGTGTCATGATGAGCGGATTATCATTATCCTTCATTGTCGAAGCTTCCTTTGCTAGTTCGTCGGCTCTCTTGTTCTCTGCCTGTGGGCATCGCTGAATGGCGTTTCGAAATCCTTCTACTAGCTATGTGGTTTTCTGGTGGTAGGCTTTCATTCGGGTATCTTTGAATTGAAATTCGCCGTTTAGTTGATTGATCACCAGCTTAGAGACAATAAATACACAAATGTCTTTAATTCCCAAGTGTTTTGCTAACTGTAGTCATGCTATCACAGTTTCGTATTCGGCTTCATTATTGGAGGCTTTAAAGTTGAATTTTATCGTTTTTCTAATGCGATGCCTTCAAAGTTGTACAAGACCAGTCCGGCTCCACTTTTTGTCTCGTGGGACTCTTCATCACAGTGGAGGATCCATCCGTCGGTGATTGGTTTGGGTTGTTCTTTTCGATTTTCATTTTCCGCTTGTTGGTTGTTGCTTCCTATGAACTCGGAGATGAAATTTGCTAGTGCCCGAGCCTTGATAGTGGTTCTAGGGGCATAACTGATGTCGAATTGTCCGAGTTCTATTGCCAATTTTACCATTCTTCCCGACAGATCCGATTTGTGTAGTACCGACTGAAGTGGTTGTTCGGTCATAACCATGATTGAGTGTGCTTGGAAGTACATTCACAATTTTCTTGATGACACGATTAGAGCGAGCACCAACTTTTCTAGAGCCGGATAGTTGATTTATGCATCTGCAAGTGTTTTGCTGATGTAGTATACTGGTTTTTGTACACCATTTTCTTCCCGTATCAATGCCGAACTTATTGCATGGTCAGACACAGATAGATATAGATACAGAGCTTCTTCTGTATTCGGTTTTGTTAGCAGCTTTGTGCTTCCCATGTACGTCTTCAGGCTTTGAAAAACTTCATCGCATTCATTATTCCACTCGAATGTATTATTCGCTTTCAAGATTTTGAAGAAAGGCAGACATTTGTCTGATGATTTGGAAATAAATTTGTTCAAAGCTGTTATCCTTCCTTTAAGACTTTGAACACCTTTATGTTTGTCGGTGACTGCATGTTGAAAAATGCTTGAATTTGCTTCGGGTCAACTTCGATTCCTTTTTGTTGACCATGAATCCGAGAAACTTCCCCGACTCTACTCCAAAGGTGCATTTCTCCAGGTTTAGTTTCATCTTATACTTTCGCAGTTGGGAGAAAGTTTGTTAAAGATCTTTGACATGATCTGCTTGGCGTGAGCTTTTAACGAGCATGTCGTCGATGTAAACTTCTATCATTCTGCCGATCTGATCTTTAAACATCATGTTCACTAGCCATTGGTACGTTGCTCATGCGTTCTTTAATCTGAAAGGCATTACTCGATAACAGTATGTCCCCCCTTTCCGTTATGAAAGATGTTTTCTCTTGGTCGGGAAAGTACATCTGTATTTGATTATACCTAGAGTACGCATCCATGAAGCTCAGCATTTCGTGTCCCACAGTTGCGTCTACTATTTGGTCTATTCTCGGTAGTGAAAAACTATTTTTAGGGTAGACTTTATTTAGATCAGTGTAGTCCACGCATACCCTCCACTTGTCGTTCTTCTTCTTTACTAGCACTGTATTTGCCAACCAGTCCGGAAAGTAACCTTCTTTTATCATCCCTGCGTTGAGTAGTCGGTTCACCTCATCATTTATTGCTTGATTCCATTCTGGAGCCACCGACCTTCTCTTTTGTCGAACTGGCTTCTTTTCTTGGTTCACTTGCAGCTTGTGGGAGATAATGGATGGGTCTATCCCTATCATATCCTTCATTGTCCACGTAAAAATGTCTTGGTTATCTTATTATCGTCCTGAGAGTCCGAACTTCTTTCATCTAGCCATTGTGAAGGTTCTTCCAATCGTTGCAGTAATTGTTATTTATGTAGAGTTTTATTACTGCAAAATGATACTCGCGGGCCGCTGGTTGATTTCCTTTTATTCTTCTGATACCATTGTCGGTATGGTACTTTAAGCATTGGTGCATAGTGGAGGAGACTGTGCCCATTTTGTGTATCCATGGTCTCCCGAGTAGCATGTTGTATGCAGCAAGAGCATCGATGATGAGAAAGTTTGTCAACAATACTCGTTGCTTTCCTGGCTCTCATGCTTCGACCGGTAATTGAATCATTCCTAGTGGCTGACATTGTTCACCGCTTGAAATTCACCATAGATTGTTCGCTAGGTGATAGAATATCGTTGGTGAACTGCATCCTTCAGAAGGCTGTTAGATACAGGAGGTTCACCGAGCTCCCAGTGTCGACCAACACCCATTTGATTTCCCACTTAGCTATCATGACCGAGATCACTAAAGCATCATTGTGTGGGAAATTAACCTCGTCTGCGTCTTCGTTCGAGAAAGTTAAAGTTCTTTGCATTATTTTTGCACGTTGTGCCTATGGTTCTTAGAATCTGATCTTTCTCCGTAAATATCTGACTATACGCTTTCGGGCTCGATTGGATTGCTCTTTTTCCCTAACTGTGTCGTGCAAGACATAGATTGTTTCCTTCACTTGCACTTTTGGGATGACGTTTTCGTCTTTGAGTTCGATGAATTCTCCCTATCTGATATGATGTTCAATCTCGTCTTTCAAACCGCGACAATCTTCGGTATCATGTCCATAATAGTTAGGGAAGAGGCAGTATTTGTCCTTGCTCCGTTTCTCCGGATCTCCTCTCATTCTTCGTGGCCATTTGAGATCTTCCCTTCCTGTCGTAGCTTTAAGAATTTCGCTCTGACTTGCTATCAAGGTCGTGAACTTCCCTTGATTACATTTGGAATTGTTATCAATCTGTTATCTCTTAAGCTGGGCGGTTTCTTCTCGATATTTGTTGTCTTTCAGGTCTCAGATGATTCTGTCCACCATTGCGATTACATGGTTCATCTGAGCCATAAGCATACCACTCGGGGGTTTCCGAGGGGATTCTCCAAGTTGTCAAAGACGTCTGAACCATTACATGTTGGAACTCTTTTCTAGCAGGTATGGCTGACTCATCAGTTGTCACTGGGTTGATATTAGGTGGCATGTCGTACTGTTCATCGCCAGATTGAAGGTATGTGGAGTATTCCATTAATATTGATATTTGATTGATATTCTAGTAGGCTGCGGTGAGCTCTGACACTGTGGATTTTGTGTTTAGAAAGGAAACTCGTCGTTCCCCATGGATGGCGCCAAACTGATGCATCCAAAATCGTCCTCCTATGAATTTGACCTGCAAAACAACTGTTAGACTGCCAAGGACCACCGAAGGCACTCTGATGCTTTAGTAACTCTGTTGGAAGAAGGAAGTAAATTTGGACAGAACTCAGTTAAAGTTGCATACCTGTGTCGAATGTTCCCTTTACCTTTTATAATGGTCGTGGTTAATTTTCTGAGTGACTTAAGCATGTGAGGCGTGACAAAAGAAGATGTTTCCTGTAACTGTCTCATCCTTAATGGAGATGCGTCCATGGCTCCCTCCACGACTCTTTTTTGGTGTAATGTTCCTCTTCTTTATGAGAGAACTCGTGTCGGACTTGGATTTGAGCTCTGATTCATTCGGGCCTGGATTCAGGCCATGTTTGTGTCTTCTCGATGGCGGGCCTTATTTGGGTCTCTGTAGTTGGCTCTACTCTTCTTGGGCTTTATGAGCTGGTCCAATAGATTTGATGCTACATTCTCGTAATGGGTATCTGTGCCACGTGTACGGCTGTGATGATCGATCCATTTTGGTGTATCATCAATCATAATAGGATGAAAATTCATAACGCGAAGGCAAACTACATTAGAACAAATTGATCTTACAATGGTTGGTCTGCATTCATAGCATGTCATTACTGTTCAACTATCTAGAGCTCAATTCACCTCCACCCCAACCAATCTATAAGTTCAGAGCACATCCAGCGTTCAAAGTACTACCTAATAAGCTAGAATTATCCATAGATGTTGCAAGCTCATGAAGGGGAAATGAAAATAAACTCAACGGATACAAAACATGAAAGAAACATCTTTCATAAAGTAGTCTGAGCTCAAAAAGTATAAGACTTCAACACTTCTCCTTTGCCCATTCTAGATTTTCCTTCATAGCTCTGAGTTTCCCTTCAAAACACAAATGTGGCCCTCGTTCCTATCCAACCATTTATGGTAATCGCACCTGCAACTGTGGTTGCCAAAAATCCAAAGCAAGCCAAGCAGCAATCATCCTGGAGAATGAAGCAATGTTAGTATAAACCATGGTATTACTCTATAGTAGGGCATGGAGATCAAAATTGTGATGTTGAGCCTGTTCATATGCTTGGGAAGTTGCTAGTTCTGTTGCGGGGGCAGGGAGGCGGGTTTGTGGTTGAGTGATCTGCCACCTAAAAACCACACAGGATAATTACCCTGTTGTTGAACATGGATTCTTCGGAAAGGGGAAGGTAGGGATTGAACATCACAATCATTCACAACAAGATTTGAATAGGGGATCATCAAAAATCCAAAGGATCTGTGACAAGCATGGCCCAAGACACTACAAGAAACTGGCAACTTAGCGACAGTGGCCCAAGGCATTTTGCGACGGTTATGACCGTCGCCAAATAAAACAGCGACAGTTACAAAACCGCCGCTAATAAAGGCGTCACTAAGTCATTCAGCGACGATTTTAAGCAACCACTGGCATAACCGTCACTAAATACTATATAGCGACGGTTTAATGTAGCGACGTTTATAACCGTCGCTAAATACAATATAACGACGGTTATAACCGTCGGCAAAATTCGATGAACAATCCAACTTTTTGTCTTTTAGTGACGATTTGCAACCGCCGCTAAATTCCCTTTGATAATTCAAATTTTTTTACCATATAAAAATCACATTTTTCAACCTGTAGTGTTTTCTTTTCATTGGGTGCAGATAATCTATCCAACATATGCAATACAACTTTTAGACTCAAATAAAAAATCAAATATAAACAACGACACTAAACTAAACTCATATGATACCATCATCATACATTAAGAGGAACTTTAATTTCATTTCAAAATCAATATTATACATGGTCCAGAAGAAAAATACAAATTAAAATTGTTACAAATTGTCAATGCTTACATCTAACAACCAAAACCGAAGTTGTACAATGGTTGTCTCAGGGTCGTTGTCTACGGGGCCTCACCGACTTTGAGCTCATCAGTAAGCTGCTGGCCAGGATTATGCTATCTAAGTTTAGTCTTAAGATTGCTCATCAGAAGGCCTGGAATGGAATGCCCTTGAAATCTGACAATTTACAAACAATTGTATGTCAAGTGGCAGCCAAAAAACTGTTAAAGCAAAAAACAAGAAATAAGTAACTGATCTAAACAAAACACCAATTCCAAGAAACTCAAGGCATGGACAGAATCAAATTTTCTTAGTCAATACCATTCCTTGTCATCTCCTTCACTGATCAATGGAAAGAAAAGAAATTGCATAGTTGAAAACATTTCAAATGAAAAGGACAAACTAAAATGACTTACTTTGCCAAATTGGATCAATTGACAGTTGAGGACGGGATAGCAAATCCTAGGACGGGATGGCAAATCTACACCTGCTGATGTCCCTGCCATATCAACAAAAAGTAAAAAAAAACAGTTACGCTTTGAGTCAGTCTTTAGGCAAAAATCCCGTTGTAAACTAGATGTGTGCTAAGTTTGAACTCTATAGGACGTATGGACTGAATATGTAACACAAATCTTAATCAAGCATGAAAGTTGTACTAGCAATCTTTACCATTGTCAATTGAATCACTCAAATTTAAGCCAAGATAATGATTCTTTTTTCTTTTCTTTTTTTTCCTGAATTGCTAGAAAATAAATTGATACACCCATAAATAATAATAAAAATATATAAAAAAAAAAATTGACACCATACACCCAAATATGAATTAGAAATCTAAGCAAAAGGGAGCCAACAAAGATGATAACAGCAAAACTGAAATGAAACAACATCAAGATAACAAGTTCATAATAAGAAATCTCCATTCAGTCAAAAAACAAAACGCTTCCTACAATCGTCATGGCTGTTGCTGCCTACGTTGATCTTGGGCGTTGTTTACGGGCTGCTTTTTGGTGTTGGATGTTGCTGCTGCCTACGTTGATCTTGGGCGTTGTTTGGTTGTCTTGTGCGGACGGTGGCCAGCATTTGCAGCTGGCAACAGGAGGTGGTTATAGTTTTTGGTTGGATCGGTTTAGAGAGGCTCTGATGAGTTATGGCAGCCGAGTAGCTGGCTGCGAGGACAGTTGTTGGTGCTGTGCACAAAACAGAGTTGCACACTCTGTTTTCAGTTTGGGTTGCAATGCGGCTATACTCTGTGGAGAATGCGAGCTGCTGCAGTTTCAGTTTGCGAGGGGCTGGAAACCTGGATGCTGCTGGGCGACTTTGCTGTAGGTGGTGGGTGATTTATTTCGCGGAGGCGGGAAGGCTGGGCTGGAGCTGCTAATCTAGGTGGCGGCCTTGGCTGCTGCGCTGAGGAAGAAGTGCTGATATGTTCGCTGAGGGCTGCTTGGTGTGGCGTCTTGGGCAGAGATTGTATATGCTTTTGGGTCGATGTTTGCAATGGCGTCGTCGACATCTCTTAAGGTTGGATTCTATCATTCGACATGTCCATCTGCAGAACTTATAGTGAGAAAAACAGTAAACAAAGAAGTAGCGCGCAATCCAGGCATTGCAGCTGGTTTAATTAGGATGCACTTCCATGATTGTTTCGTCAGGGGTTGTGATGCATCAGTACTACTAGACTCAACACCAGGAAATCCCACAGAGAAAGAAAGTATAACTAATAACCTGAGTTTGCGAGGATTCGAGGTGATTGATGAGGCTAAAGCTGAAAATGAAGCTGCATGTCCACAAACAGTTTCATACTCAGACATCCTTGCGTTCGCAGCTCGTGATAGTGCATACAAGGCCGCTGGAATAATTTACGATGTCCCAGCAGGACGACGTGTCTCTATAGAGGATGAAGTACTTCAAAACATCCCATCTCCTATTTCCAATGCCAAATAAATCCAGGACTTTGCGCGGAAAGGACTGACCCTAGACAAAATGGTGACACTCTCTGGAGCACATTCCATTGGAGTTTCACATTGTTCTTCTTTCTCAGACCGTGCCTTCGCCTTCAACTCTACGAATAAACCAGACCCTTCAATGGATAGGAAGTACACGACATTGTTAAGAACAAAGTGTCCTTCACCATCTAGTAGTGCAGCTAATACTCGAGACCCTATTGTGCCACTTGAGATTGTGATGCCAAATAGGCTAGACAATACGTACTATAAAAAGTTGATGAACCGAAGAGGCTTGTTAACTTCAGATCAAATGCTTCATGATAGTCCTTTGACATCTAGGATTGTAAGGAACAATGCAAGACACTCTTCGATGTGGGCTAAAAAGTTTGCATCTGCAATGGTACGTATGGGATATATCGATGTTGTTACAGGCAGAAAAGGAGAGATTAGAAAGAACTGCAAGCTTGTGAACTAGCTAGGCCTTCATTCTTGATTGATTACATGTTGAGAAAATTGAAATTATTTCATTCATTTGTTAAAACCAGGTGTGAATTACATTAAAAAAATGCAAACAGAGTTATGCAAAACAACAGAGATATGGGTCGTTGGGATAGAAATTCAAATAGGAATTGAAAGTGATCTTGTAAACAAATTGTATTAGAAAAAAAGTAGCATAAAGGTAGTGTCTGAATGGTACCGCTGAGATTGGTAATGGCATTAGAGATGGCCAATGCAGTGGAAACCCCTTTGCCACTGCCAGACTCTTCTCCAAGCAACAATTTTGAAGATATTTCTTTCATCCTCTCAATCTCTATAAGAAAAGCAAAGCAGACCACACCCACAAAAACATAGAAGAAAACACAAGATAATAAAAATAATTAATAATTGGGGATGGGGCAAGAAAGAAATGTCTGAAGAGTTGAAGCATTTGTTCAAATATGTGGAGTTCAAGAATGAGCTACATACACATACAAGAAATTTGTGAGATGATGTTCTTGCCTTGCAAATGGGAATGAGAATGGGAATGGGAATGGGATTTGTTTTCATCTTTAGTGATGGTCTTGTCTTGCAGTTGAATCGGCCAACCCAACGGTAGGGGTTGTTGGGAATTTTCATCCTTGGTGGTGCAATGTCGATCTTCATTCCTGATGGTGGTGGTGTCATCAACATCATAATAAGAAGTTGAAGTGAAACTAATAGACTAACCAAATGCGAGGAAATCAGTCACCTTTCATGCTGAATTGGCGTAATCCCTGACTTTTATCGCCACCTACGGCTTGTTGTCCACTTTTCTTCTTTGGCCCACTATATAGACACCAATTATAAGTTAAAATTTGTTACAAAACTAGGTTTAAACATCAAATTGGTCATAAAGAATTATTCCCCTAAATCTAATGAGATGAACCCCAAAACTGAGTGTTTAATTCTCACTTAAATTGAGTTTTCTTGCATTTCACAGTTGATAACATTGCAATCTAAATCAAATTCAAACGAATTGTAAGAAGCATTCAAAACCCTCAAGTTTAAAGAAGAATCAAATCAAACCAAGAAATGTAAACTGAATCAAAAAGACACAAAATTAGAGACTGACACACCTCATCCTCTCCCTGAGAAAAATTGAGCGGAGAATGTGTCTCCAGAGACCTCACAACGCCTCCCCTCGAAATGCTGGACGATTTTTTTCATTCTTCGTCTTCTTGGCTTTTCCCTAACCCCATTTGGAAATCGACGAAAAGGGGTCTAAGGAGGAGCTGGAGCTGCCCTCACGACAAGAAGAAGCGTCGTCATCCCATTCCCCTTGGATGATAGACATAGAAGAAGAAAAAGAAGCAAGGTAGTATGGGTATCTATATGTGAAAGAGGATGTTTATCTTGATGAAACCCATCGTTTCTCTAGGACATATGAAGGGAAGAAGAACAAGAGATTTGAAAAGGAAATCCAAAGGGGGACACAAGAAAGTAAGGAGAGGCAATAAAAAGTTGTTTCTTTAAAATAAAAAAATGATATTTTATTTATAACGACGGTTAAACCAGTCGCAATTAACTATACCCGTCGTTAAACAATATTAACCTGCGACGGTTCAATAACCGTCGTTAAGTAAAGTATTTAGCGACGTTTTTTTTTAAACCGTCGCTACATAACCGCCGCTATTTTGCCAATTTCTTATAGTGAGAGGAGTTCAACAATGAAATCCATCTCGAGTGTTTTTTTTTTTTTAATCTCCGCTATGGAGAGGCAGCTATGGGATGCTAGACCTTAATTACTTGTCCCAAAACGGGATATAAAAAACAAAGGGGGAAGGAAAAACAGAAACTAGACAAATATATCAAATCTAGACTGACCAAACCCCTAGATCAAAGCATGTACTTGATATTGCATTTCTTCATTCTAGATGATCTTCGAGGAAAAACCTTGAAGTCTTTGAAGCAATCGTGATTCAACGTATTTTCTGTTGTCATATTCCTCTTATCAAATCTTTTCATTAATCGTATGTGGTCTTTCTTTAAACTTGACAATATTCTTGACCTGATGGTGTTTTCATCCAGATCTTCTTCATCTGAATTGTTGGTATCGGACTCCTGATCGTTTTCTCTGTTAGCTTGACCAACCAAATCCCATGAACGACCAGAACTTCCAAAGGTCTCCACTAATGGAACCGGAGTCACCGAAATGGCCTGCTTCGACTGAGACCGAACATTAGGCGCCGAGTCATGCTGTTTAGTCGCCACCAACTTGATATTGCTACTTGAATACCCGGCATCCTTCAAATCCGCTATCGATTCAGACTGTTGATCCACAACCTGTAATTCCTTATCTACCCCTCCCTGGTTATTCGTCGCGATTGGAGTCCTTTCAGATTCTGGTAACTCTTTGACATTTGCGCTGGATGTCTCCTTTCCCCACAGTCTCGCCTGTCCAGTTCTGGCGTCCCCTGTTCTTGTCGATTATCCATTTCCACAATCTCCAAAGAATCCTCTACTTGTAGGTTTTCAACATCCTGGCTATCACGTAGAAGAGTAACCACCATATTCGCATTTCTACCAAGCTCGGGATCCATATTGAGTAAGCCAGCAACTTCAGAATGTTCGATGTTCGTTGCTTCAGTTACCACAACGTCAACCAATGACTCGCAACCTTGTTCTTTACCGCTGCAATGTGTACCCCCTGAGTTATGGTCATGCAATCTACCATTACCAGAATTGTGACCGCCAATATTAGCCCGACTACGACCATCCTTGCTAGCCCGACAACGAGCCCCACCTTGGGCACCACCTTGAGCCCCACTATGAGAATCACCGTGAGCATCATGAACATCATGACCTGCACTATGGACAGCACCTTGATCACCTCCTTGGACACTCCCTGCTTTGGAAGAAACAGAGTTCACGCTCCCTGTTAACTCCTTGTTTTGGAAGAAGCAGAGTTCACGCTCCCTGTTTTGGACGAAACAGCGTGCAAACACTCTGTTTCATTCAATATTGGTTCGGTTATAGTCACTGCATTGTCTCCATCGCGATGCACTAAGCCAGGGCGCACAACCTTTGTAATTTCACCATTGTCCATCCCTGAAACAACACGAAGTTGAACTGCTTCTTCACCCTCCTTACTCCCTGCAACAGAGAGTAAAACATCTCCTTGTGATCCCTTGCTTAAGTCCTCTTCCTTACTAAAGCCCTTTTGCTTCCCAAGTACCTTTTCAATCTCTGTTACTGTATACCCCGCCTCACGAAGACCTTCCTCCATTGTTTTGTGAACTACCACGTCTAACTCGTTCATATCTTCCTTACTAGCAACTTGACAATTCATATTATTAGTCTCACCTTCCAATATATTCTTCATAAGTACCTCATATTTATTTGCCTGAACATTTTTTGCAGAATCTTTGCCCTCCGGCTTCTCATCACTGTCACTCCCCGATTTTCGAAGGAAACGAAAATCCCAAAAGCCATGTAGGATTATCCGTTTCCCCCAAAACTCGGGACGTGAGAATTCAATAATAACATAAACAAATAGCAGCATCAACTAAACAACTAAAACGAATAAAAAGTCTAACCCGAAGAAGACTGGCATGGCTAGCTCACTAGCGGAACTCCAGTAATGCAGCTCAAAATCTCTAAACCTGAAAGACTACTCGGCTACATTCCAAAAGGAATGTACCCAAGAAGCAAAAGCTCACTCGGGTCAGCAATAAAGCCGGTGTGAGAAATCTTCATCCCAAAATCAATAAATCCGCACATGACAACATTAAAATAAACCAATCAATAAATAACCACACCATCAGGTAGTTCCTCAATGAGGCAATGGTGTTATCATCCCAATAAATAAACATGCATTATTTATTACTAATAAATAAAGTTTATGAGTTATCAATCCTCATAAATGCAACAACAATACAATTCATAATCATATTAGACTATTATTGAAATATTAAACAAACACATTTTCTACCTTTAGGAAGACATGTAGTTCTCATTCAAGGTTCGAATGAGCTGTTAGTTTCTTCCCTCAAGGCTAACCTAGTATAAGCTAAAATAATCTATACACAATTTCATGGCATGCTCAATTCAATGGTTTAATTTAATTATTTATTTTGTTTTCTAATTCTTGGCTTCTTTTCCACAATCGCACTCTCCTCCTGTGCCGAACACACCTCACCCAAGTGTGTCTCCCTTGCCATCGAAGCCACTCGGAGCGTACATGACCCAAGTGGGGTGCCACCTCGAGTGTCATGTCATCTCACCCGAAGTTCGATCACTGACAAGCATTCTACACGTACAACCGAACTCACATGGAACGGTGCACCGATATGCAAGCAAGTCTGCATACCCATAATAATATCACACGTATACAAGCAAGTCTTATACAAAATTCTCATTTCTTTTCACATTTTTTTTTTCTCTGGAGTTGTGGAAAAAGAACATTTACCAAGTATTTTATTTGAGTCATTATTTTTCCAAATCAATTAACGTCACATCACATTCCCTTTACAAGAACCATATATACATAAAACATTACCAAGGTGATATTCACAACATGACAAAATCTATTTTGCCATCTCCTTCAGAAAAGAATGAAAAACAAGTGTGTCGCAAGCACAAACATTCTTTTAACATAGTCACATACGCGTGACAAGAAAACAAGTTCCATTACTGGCTATACCTGACTATCCTTATGGAAATCCACCTTTTCTTTTGAAAACCACCTATCATGACCACATCTATTGATTAGACAGTGACAATCAATATAGAACATCCACTGTCAACATACATATCCATACCCATACCCATACCCATTTACTGTAGGACCTTTGTCCTCTTTACACTGTCCCCACACCAAGTAGTGAGATACTCCTAATGGATATGATTGGTTTGTCAGTTCCACTTACATTCAGTTATCTACTTGGTAAAGGAACTTTTTAGGAGATTTTGACTAGTTCAAGAAAACCCAACAAAGAGAAATTTGTTAAAACTGGAAGTTAGAGTTGTATAACAATGAGGTTCTCTGTGCAAGTCCAAGATAGGGAAAATCCAAACTACTACACTCTAGTAAAGTTTATAGAGATGCCACAACAGAAATGCACATCAAAATCCAAATCCATCAAATACCATAAGCAACTCACCTAACTAATTGAATCCATTAAAATTTCAAGAAACTAAATGCACAAAGAAACAGATCCAACACATTCATTGTGAACTACTAATCCTATATCCTTGACATCAAATAAACAAATAAACCACATTCAAAGAAACCAAAAGATAACCAAACAAATAAGTGACACTTTGATATTACCCTCAAGAGTTAAACAACACCCCAGGCTCACTGTTGTAAAAGAAAAACTATTAACCTATAGATTTATACTTCATTCATAAAGGAAACCAAGAAGTCCATATCCCTTTGCCTGTAACACTCAAGTCCAATCTTCTACAATAAAACAACACCCAGCCAAAATATGGCTTCCACAATCATCAAACTCATCAATCCAAATCATCACTAAATATGCGAGATTAGTCTCACATTTTGCAATATCCATTCAACTCCAATTCTCCATAACCAAAAGAAAACAACAACAAAATAAAAGAACTAAAAGCCCACCATATAGAAAGAACTTCAAAGAACAACAGGAAGCATAACATGAAAAATCCCCAAAAAGATAACCTAATTTAGGGTTGATAAAAAAAGAAAAATGAGATTTTCAGTGGGAATAATGGAGAAAAATAATGATGATGTTCAACCCTAGTTTATGTAGCCCTGTTATAACAACTCAGTACTCTATAGGAGCAGCCTTACAAATGTTAATCAATAGGGGTGATAGAGAAAAATGTTCAATCTTCCTCTTTCATGGCAGTCCAATAACTATAATTTATAGAATACTCTGCATTCAATTCTGCATTCAATATTGTTTGCATAGAATCATCAATTTTTGCATAGAATCATCTTAGGTCAATCTCATTCAATACTCTGCTATGAGGTCAATTTAATGGTATGCATAAAGAAAAAAAAACAATAGGGATGATCAAACATTTATGTTGCAATAACAGAAAAAGGAGGAAAGATGAAACTCACGGTAAAGATGAAAGGGATGGAGAATCTCAAATTTCAAATAGCATTTTCAAATGAACCCAGAGAAGAAACAAAGCAGCATTTTCAAATGAACCCAAAAACCCCAATTTTTAATCCATCCAAACCTCCCTAAGATGACAATACCAATCACAACATCAAACCCCTAAACACACTAAATCGCCAGTAAGCCATCAAACACACCAAAATCAACAAACAAAGATATGGGTATTTCAAAAAAAGGAACTCAATAAGAGAATGAAAGAAGACTCACTATCGTCTCTGAAAATCACTCTCGGATTCTGACTCAGAAATAGAGGCTTCATCTCGACACCACTACCACACTCGATCAAAGACACCATCGCATGCTCCCTGCTGCGGCATCCTCATCATCCGAAGCTCGCCCGTCTTCCTCAGGCTGAAGATCATTCACTCAACACATCTCAGATCCTTCTCTTTAATTCTTTCCCCAGTTGCAATGAGTGCACCTTCGGACACGACCCCATATCCATTTTCGTGAGCTGAAATACCTCATGAGGGCAGAGATCGACCAAGAAGAGACGACAGACATCGCGATCGTAGTACTTGCGATTCACCTCAGTCACGTCTCCATTCCTGCTCGCTCCCATTAGAACATCCAATTGCTTTCTCAACGCATCCATCTCCAACAACGATGATCAATCTTCTTCTTCTCTACGCTGCTCTACTTGGTGGTGGTGAGACCGAATTTGCTCAACAAACTTTCTCTATCTCTAGGGTTTTGTTTCTTCTCTTTCTTTCTTTTTTATATGGTGGGTGGTTATCCACCCCCACTGAAATTCTGAGAACACCCGCCCTCTTTCACAAAATAAAACCCTACTTATTAGTTAAATAAAAGCCCAAAAATCAAGCCCAAATACAATTGATTAACAATCCATCAATATTAGGGTTTACAAAAGAAATTTTTATATTTATTTAATTAGGCGGGTATTACAACCACCTCCTTTCTTGATTTCAACTCCTTGACTATTCTTTGCACTACTCGTACCAATATCTGGTTTTGTATGTTTATGTTTATTGGCCACTGGGACATATTGTTGTTTGATGGGCTTGACTTCCACCTTAAGTATCTCAACCTTCTCCTCTTTTGCCAATGGATTTAGTTTTCTATTGCCCTTGTGACCTAACTTTTTCCTACACAGTGTCTCCTGATGTCCTAACAAAGAACAATAATCACAATATTTGAAACTCGGGTATACTATTTATTGCCAGAAGCCCTTATTGTTAGCCCTATCTATCCAAATTCGATTGGAAAGTTTCTTCGCCAGGGTCATCTCCACGCAGACACAAGCTGCACCCGGACGTGATAGACATCGAGTATGATCATCCATACGCAAAAAACCACCAAAAGAATTTACAATAGCTTTCAAAATAGGAACATGGAATAGATGCAGAGGCAAGTTCGGCAATTCTACCCACAATGGAACCGAAATCGGATCCGCTTTCAAACTGAATCCGTCATGCCAGCGAAAAGCTTTGAATCGAATTCCGTGAATCAAGAAAGAATCCCTCGAAAGTATTTTCTTTGCTTTCGCCTCAGATTGAAGAGGGACTAGAACATGACGTTGATCGAGCAATCCTAGCGAGAAGTCTCCTAGAATACCCCATGTTCTATGAATAGAATCTCGAATATCTTCCAAGGTTGGCCTATAGCTGGAGAACTTTAACACTATCACGTGTTTTTCCATGAAAGCTTCCCCACGTACTTCATCAGATGTCGTAAGCCCAATGGCCGACTCTCCTTCTTTCCGGAATCTAGTTCTTTCCACTTGCGTTTCCTTAATTTCTTCTACTAAATTTTTTCCAAGAATTTGGGCGAAAGATGGCTTAGGAGCCCCTTCCACGGCTTCTCCACTCCTCAAGGAGGGCAAAGAAACTTTGGCCGCTAGGGACGCCGCCATGGACCAACCAAAACCTCGGCCCTACCAGGCCGGCAGACGAGTACAGGCCTATCGGCGACTACCAGACACGCTGGTCGTCAAACCGGCAGCCAAACAGTGTGCGGCGGCTTCAAAACCTAGCGGCGGCTTTAAACCCTACAGTTTGTGCACTCATTCTACTATTTATTTTGTGCATAACAAACTGAAAGAAAAGGTATCTAAACTTTATGAACTATTCTTAAATTTAACCTCAGATGATGAGTGTATGCTTCTCACTCAACTCTATGCCCATCTCGGTTATATAAAGGAAGGACAATATAAACTGGTTTGTTGTATTAGATGGGTGTAACTCAGAAGGGAGTGCATCTTAGGAAATTACTACATATACAAATATCAAGTAACTTCGTAGGTAAGAGAAGATGAGAGCGGGAACTTGCTACCTTAAAAGGAGGTGAAATATCCCTAATTGGGTTAGTGCATTTATGTTATTCCCCAAAAGCTAAGACTACTTCTTTCTTTTAATGGAATAGGTGAGTAATGAGGATAGCCTTGTCAGTGGCTAACAAGATTGATGAAGAAAAGGGTAGCAAGCACAGAAAATGGCATAGAGTAAGGATTGATAGTGGGAGCGTGGTAGGGGTGGATGAGGCGTGAGGTGAGTCCAAATGCAGGTCTGTCGAAAGCAACAGCTTTGGAAGTGGTAAGGCATGCCAAAGAATTCATGGACTTGTTCCAAGAGATGTACATTTGGTATTTATTAAATGAAGTGAGCGAAGCGATGCGAGTGAATGACCTGGAGGAAGAGGATAGTCTGAAGATGCGGAGCCACTAATAAAAGCAGAAGCAACTTCAGAGAAGCGTGGGAATTGTCGTATTGTTGTTGTACATGAAGCCCTCCTCCTCATTTTGCTTTGTTTTGCTTTGCTGCTGATGTTGTTATCCAACCAACCGAACCAATCCAATAAAATATTTGCCCCTTCTCCATTTCTCTCTGTGGTCGTGGTCGTGTTCGTGTCCGTCGCCTTTTTAACAATTAATTCTCTTCCCCTAGAAGGGAAGCCAAAATTAAAGTAAGGAAGGCATCACGGGAATAGGAATGGGAGTAGGATGCGAGGGAAATTGGAATCACCTTTTTTTTCCCTTAACCCCTCCCACTCCAGATGTCGTTTGTTGGATTCAACGCTATGACCTAATGATATCATCCGCCACTGCTCAACCATTAAACCATCACATCTTTGGCAATTGGAATCACCTTCACTTTCACCTTCACCTCAACTTCCAACTCTCTCTCTCCCTTATATGTTGCCCAACCAGCCCTCACTCCCTCCTCTCTACTTCACTACTGGACCACACTCATCATGCCTACCAATAACCTCAATCAACGAACATTCCACAGTACCATACTCGAATTTCCTTTTTATTTTCTGTTAGTTACCCATTAATAATAATAACATTCTGAACGATTTTAATGAAAAGTAAATAAACATCACATGAGGATTTTATAATTAATTGTTGCTCCCATGAAATGCTAGGTGATGCGTTCAAAAATCGCCCTCATGTGAGTTTGACCTGCAAAACAACCGTTAGATTGTCAAAGACCACCCTTTGGTAGCCAAAGACACTTCGATGCTTAAGTCAGTAACTCTATTGGAAAAAAGAAGTAAATTTGGACAAAACTCAGTTAAAGTTACATAGTGTAGATAGAATAGTCGAATCGAGTTGACAGCCAATTCATACCTTTTTTACCTTATATAATGAGTGAATTGATGACTGCATTCAGTTGTGTGCGTGACCTAAACTCGATTGGTGCAATGAAGATGGATGCTTATTGTAACGGTCTTCTCCTTCATTGAGATGGGAGTGATTCCCTCCATCACCTTTGTAATGGTCCATCAATACTTATGATGACTTAAGCCTTCCAGGTTCATTCTCCGGATTTGTTTTTCCATTTAGATTCGTGTTCCACGGGCTAGCTTCTACTCGGGCTCGTTTCTCCGATTTTTTTTTTTTAATTTGAGTTCGTCCTCTACGGGAAAATAGTACATGCACTTCTCTACCAAGCAAAAATGTAAAGCAAATAACTACAACAAAAAAAAACTCTCTAAGCTAAGACACGGTTTTCACTCGGGTTCGTCCTTCACAGGCTAGCTTCTATTCGAGCCTGTAATCCAGATTCATTCTCCATTCGTGCTCGTGGACATGCAGGCCTGCCAAATACTAGAACAGCCAACAAAACTTTAAACTAATAATAATGTTGTCAGCCGAGTTCAAACCCACTTCTAAGCAACGCCTTTACCAACTTTGTTGGTATTCCTTTGATGAAATATTTAGTTATACGACAATATATCCATATGTACTTGGATTATCTATCTAATTATAGGGCACAATTTTAGTCATTTTAACCCAAATAGAATATTGAAAATTTTGTTACCATTGATATTGGAAACAACTTTTGATGATCGTAATATTCTCCGTCTTATTGCTCAGTTGTATCAAGCATAAGACTTTTTTTAAGGAAACTTGTCATTCCCCACGGACGACGCCAAATTGATGCATCCAAAAATCGTCTTCCTATGACTTTGACCTGCAAAACAATCGTTAGATTGTCAATGACCACCTTTTTTGTAGCCGAAGGCACTCCGATGCTTAAGTCAGTAACTCTGTTGGAAGATGAAGTAAATCTGGACAAAACTCAATTAAAGTTGCATAGTGTAGATAGGATAGTCGAATCGACCTCTCCTTGATTCGAGTTGAGAGCCAATTCATACATTTTTCTTTACCTTACATAATGACTGAATTGATGACTGCATTCAGTTGTGTGCGTTACTTAAGCTCGATTGGCGCAATGAATGGGGACATTTATTGTAACAGTCTCCTCCTTCATTGAGATGAGAGTGATTTCATCCATCTCCTTCGTAACAGTCCATAAACTTATGATGACTTAAGCCTTCGTAATAGCTCTCCAGCATTTATGGTGACTTAAGCCACGTGTATGGCCATGATCAGGTGACGATTTCATGTATTATCACTAGGAATGCCAAGAAACACATGATTGTTTGGTTCATCACTATGGAACACCCTACACCATGGTGCGTGCGATCTCAACTTCACTTTTTTTAACAAGATTGGGGGTCTATAATTAGGGGGGTGCCTTCTTCCACAGATTCTAACGCCAAAAAGTAATGTCAAAATAGTACAATAGGTGCGATGAATATCAAAATGAATTAATTACTAAGAAAGTAACAATAGAGATTTGCGTGAGCACAGTTGCCTAATATGACATTATGTTTTCTCCGAGAAATGCAAAATATATGCAGTCTGTACATTGGTTATTCAGGTCCCATATTTACATGACAAGGATATGCATCCATCACTATTGTGTGGTTTCTACACCATGCTTTATTATGCCCGATGGTTGTCAGTTTTCTGAAACCTTACATATTCCTGCTGCAACATCTCCCCTCCATTAAAAGGATCAAAACTGCACCTAAAGAAACTGAAAAAAGTGATCAGAAAGTCAGTAGAGGAAGGCGCTTCCAAAGATCGAAAATAGTGCTCAATTCTACATATAATTCTCAATAAAATAAAGTAGAAAACAACTTTTGATTTGGAGAACCAGAGGTGAAGGTTTGTACCTCCCGTCCTGGCCAACAATTATAACAGTATTATTCTGGGATCCAAATGCTACTTGATAACGAATGTTTTCTGGCAAATGGAACTGAGCAAATGACCATTCTGAGCTGAAATACTTTGGCAACACCCCTGAGAAGTTTAGCAATGGATGAGTAATCGTGCAGCAGACACCCTATATATGTATATGAATATCTAGTAACTTTTTTTTCAACTTCTAACCAAGTTGAAAGTTTGGGAGCTGAGAATTGTTTATCGGCAAAAAGAAATGACATACCATAAAACAAGGCCAAACACTTTATCAAAGTATCTAATCTGTTCACATATTGCACAAAATAAAATAAAATAAAATGAAATTTTATATGTTTGTTGAGTCCCTGAATTTGGTGTCGGTGTGAAACTAACTCAATCGGTTCACTTGACTGTGATTCTAAAGCAAAGGGAGTTCTGGATCTACCCAATAAATAATTAGTTTACCCACTTTTAGTTTTTAATAAACAAGAATATAAGGACTTAAATGCCATTTTAGTAAAACCTTTCAGTTCATCTCACTAGTAATGTGTCCAAGATCTCGAAAAAAGAAAAATGCATTATAAAAGAACCAAAGTTTATTCTTCTTCTTCCTCCTTCCTTAGCATATCTTGTATTCAGTGAAAGAAATTCATTACTTCAATACTATTAGTTTTTGTTTTTGCAAGAGAAGATAGGAGAAGATGACAGGTATAGTCTCTCTAAGCCCATACATTCCTCCTCTCCCCATTTTGGTATTTAAATCACACAAATTGTGATATATATCCTCATTCATTTTTCATTCTTCTTCTTGCATAACATACATGTGATAAAGATAGGTAAAAAATAATAAGGTGACAGAAAAACATAGAGAGAGAGAGAAGAAAATCATATAATCTTTGAAATTTAACATGTTTTTTCTTTTTTTTTTCTTTCATTAACATAAGTTACTAAAAATCAATAATAATTATATTTTATATGAATTGCAGAGTTGCAAAAAAAATTTAAATTTAAATTTACATGAAAAATTAATTTCGAATCCGAGACCCAATATGAGATTTATAGCCCTGAAAACAAAGATCATGGTCTCGGATCTGAGACTACCTAATAGTACCTATAGATCTCGGACCCGAGATTTTGGCTTAACAAAATAAGGGAAAGTGTACCCCAAAATTTTTGTGGGTAAACTAAGTAGTGGAGTAAACTGAGTCTAGAAACTCCTTACGCAAATGAGTTTACCAATTTACCATTTGCAGATGCAAGTTAAACATAGTCCTACAAGGTCAAAATGTAGTCAAACATAGTCCTACGTGGTCAAAACATTATTTGTAATGTAGACTTTTAGTTATGGCACTTTTATTTTATCATCTTGCCTAAAGTATTAAATCAGTTTGGATGTCAAAATGAAGTGAGAACAGATTTTTGGAGTGACAATTGGATCGATCCTCGATAAGCCTGAGTATAATGATATCTTCAATATCTCTAGTGGGACGGTAGTGTCACAATTTCATGTCATTGGAGGTTGGGGTATGCAGCTTCTTTCGCATTGGAATTTCTCGGTTGCTGCATTTTGGAAAAGCAGGTTCTCTGAGAGATTAAACTTTTATTTTCTAAGTACTGATCTTGATATAAGGGGTTTAATTATTGACATAAAATTCTATTTTGTTGCAAGAGAAAAGAATTGGGCAGTTCTGTGGCATGGGGGAAATGTGTAGGGGACCAGTTCAGATAGTAGGGCAACATTCTGGCAGGATAGTAGGGCAGCTGTAATGCTCTTTGTTTGCTCGGGGATTCTCACTCACCAAGCTTTGTTATTATTTAACCAATCTTACACACCAGAACTTTGCTATTATTTAATGAATCTCACTCTGTTGCTCTGATAAAAAAAAAAACCAGGTCTGAAGTATTGACTTCTCACCTTTCATGAAGGACAATGATGAAGAAGGGTTGGCACCAGCTGTTGACGATATAAAAGCATCAAGAGAAGTCGAAGAATTATGATGCACTAATGCTGAACCTTGATCTGTACTGGAATGGTTTGACGAGTCCTCACCCATACCTCGAACTCTGAGACTGAACAAGTGAACCGTACCTTTGTCACTAGAGACAGCCAACCATTGGACATTTGGAGAAAGTGCAAGGCTGTAAATGTCGGCTTTGTTTCCCCCCCTACGAACCTAACCATGGCAGCAGCACGTTATAAAGCACAAGTCATACAAATGCAGCAATTGAAAGAATAACAGCATAATGATATATGATTTAGTATCATCATATAATGAAGTTAGAAAGTGGTCTTAAGAAATATCAAAATGGAAGAATTACCCTTTAGTGGTTTCTTTTGTTTATGTATCAAACATGCACAGGACAGTTCACAAAGTTCGGGGAAAAGTAAGGATTTTCTCCTTTTTTAAGCATGAGTGTGCGTAGGTCTCACATATATTTGTGTCAGTGTGAGCAGTTTTTCGAAAAGTTAACATCAAGATCAATAGGACACAAACTAAAAAGCAATATATACACATCAAAATTCAGATTTGACAATTTACCATCCTACTAAGTTCTAACTTTATCAAAATTTTCTTGTGTATATATATAGGTGAAGCATCCTATCAGCATTAGAGCATCAAAAGGAGATTCAACAATACTCGAAATTAGTCCAAATTTTACTAAAAAAAGTTCATACATCTAATAAGAAGAAGATAGTACTTTTTAAGATGTCTTAAAAGGTATCTTCACTAAGTAACAAGATCAACTTTATATGAAAATTATGATGGATTGGAGAAAAGTAATTATACCTCTTGTAAGAGAGTACCATCCATTGTGTTAAAAAGCCGAATCAAAGTGCCCTTCGTACTAGCAGTAGCAAGAAGAAGCCCATCCATTGTCAAAGTGAAGCATGCGATTTGAGAATCATGGGCACTAATGAACTTTGTCATCTTCAGACCAAAGTGCTCTATTCGAACCTGTCCTCGATGAAGGCCTGGGCAGGCCAAGACAAAGGTATTTGAATGATGAGAGAGGCAACAAAGCCCTTTTGGATTTGCTAGAGTCTCTATCTGATGAAGAAGCCTTAGATCCATGAAGTTGTAGACATATATCTTATGTTCAAGAACCACTACAATGCGATCTCGTCTTAATTTCACGGCACGAACCTCAGACCTAAATGAAAATTCACCAATACAGCGACTTTGATGATCATCCCATATCATAACTTTGTTTGGAGGATACTGAGGATTAACTCCGCCTCCAACAAGAGCGAGAATGTTGCAGCGAAACAACATCTCAACAATTCCAAATCCCCCAGTTTTCAAATCCCTTCTGAAGGTTTCCTTGAAAGGCTCGCAATTATAAATCCGAAAACCACGAGTTGTACCAGCAGCAAAGCATCCATAATCTTGATTCCAAGACACAGATAATAACTCGGTTTCTTCAGTATCCTTGAATTCTGTCTGAGATTGGGAAAATGGAAGTGAAGAGCGGTCGGGTGTAGAGTCATATGTGGAAAGGTTGGGGGGCTTTTGCGATCCCCTGGATGTTGAAACCATTGAACTCATGTGGAGGATTTTCTGTTGTCAATGCAATGCAGGAAGCAATCAATATCCATTGAAAAGCAAATAACCCAAAAGAATTGGGGTAGCCACTGTTCATTAGTGAGAAATATTGCAGGGAAAAACAAAAGGAAATTGATTGACTGAGATGATGATGGATTAATATATTTGATTTGTATTTGCATGGCGTGTGTCTCCATAGTTAAAATTTACGATAACAAGGCTTTGGATGGGAAGATCACACTAAATAATTCAAGCAAGGAAGGAAGGAAGAAGCGTCTGCGCAATGCGCAATGCGCAATGCGCAATGCGCAATGCGCAATGCTCATCATCATCGCTATCTCTATCTCTGTTCTCTCCAACTAAACCCACAAAGACGAGAAAATAAAAGCAATTGAATTAGTGTTGTAAGTAGTGGAATCTGGAATGCAAAGCAAACATCGATCGTCATCATTTCTCCTATTCTCAGTAATTCCTCCCCATTCTATTATTCTTTATTATTAACAAGAAAGAGAGCAGAAATATTTCAAGAAAGCTAACTACTAGTCACTAGTATGACAACGAAAGAAAGATTAACTTACCTCCTCCAGTTGGAATTGGAATTTTTTCCCCTCTAGGGTTTGGTTTGATTTCGTCGAGCACCGATGGTTTCCTGATGGATTACATCTCAGGAGCAACAGAATTTCCCTGTTAATTAACAGTAACGGGAGCTCATCGTCATCCGATCCGATTTGATCTTGGGACAAACTATCTCTTTCTTTCTCATCTCTTTTTCTCCATTCTCTGTGTGTGCGTTATTACGCTGTGTGCCGTTGAAAGGATGGGCCGCGGAGAGAAATGAAATTACGTTATTTAGGGACTTGATTTGGTTCCATTTCCATATGTGTATAAAAATAGCAATTTACAATTACAACACCACCATGTAATTGTAATTGTAATGTAATAATGTACATTTGGTATATTATAATAATACGTTGCCACCTATTCTTCATAACCATTGTAATAGATTACGAAATTTCATTATTAACTACCTAATAGTCTCTTTCTCAATTCTCTCTTATTATTTTTCTTAAAAAAACTAATAATATCTTAATAACTATATAATATATAAAAGAATCAAAATCAAAGCAAAATTCTCTTCTCTTCTCTTCTCTTCTCTTCTCTGATTTTTCATGCCAAGTTCTATCCACACACAAACAAAATAAAATAGAACTGATTGTTTGATAAGTTGCCTATGATCCCCCCGCCCTTCCTCTCAGTAAAAGAATAGCTTCTAATTGTTTATTCAAATTGATGAACCAATTCAAAGCACAAAATGTGATAGAAATAGCGCTATTTGGATGGAGAATATGGGTTGCAGGAGAAGATGCACATTTTTGCGATTTTTTTCGTCTTCATGGATGGAGAGCTTTGGTTTTATTTTTTTATGGGTTAATTGCACTTCCCCCCCACTAAAACATATAGCCAATTCGGTTTTGCCCCCAATTAACATTTATATTGCATTTTCTCCCCTCAGACTAACAGTCAATATGCCTTGACTGTCAAACACCTCACGTGCCACCATTTTTATTTTGCATGACGAAAATGCCTTTCACATGCTTATCACACCTGATGTGATAGCATGTCATGTCTCAACCATCTGTTACCTGAACCAAGCACATGGACGGCTAGGGATTACTCCCTCCAATGAAGAGACGGACAGTGGAGGGAAAACTCCCTCCATTTTCATTTTCTTTGTTATGTTTCTTCTTTCTCCCAGCGTTCTTACTCTCTATGGTGTGGTGGTGGTACCTTTTCCTCCTCTTTTTTTTGGTTTAGGTGTCTCTGTTTCTCCTTCTTCTTTTCTCTGTGATTGAGTTCTCACTGATTTGTTTCACTTTTTTCGTGTGGTTGTTGGTTTGATTTTATAGGTTCATCTGTTGGAGAAAAGCTTTGAGGCAAAGAACAAGCTGGAACCGAAACGAAAAACCCAGCTCGCTAAGAAGCTGGGACTGCAGCCCAGACAAGTGGTTGTTTGGTTCTAGAACAGGAAAGCTCATTGGAAGACAAAGCAGCTCGAGAGAAATTACGATCATCTCAAGTCCTCTTATAATCATTTCAAGTCCTCTTAGATCTCGCCCATTGGAAGGAAGGAACAAATGAATGAGTTCTCTGTCTCGCTCCTTCTCACTTCTCTACTTCACCACATAACGCAAAAAAACCTTCCAAAGGGTCGAGTTTTACATGCTCAAATCATCAAAAATGGTTTCAGAACAGACCTCTACCTCGCCAACACCCTTGTTAACTTGTATGCCAAGTGCAATCTTTTATCCGAAGCTTTGCTAGAATTCAAAGAAATCAAACAAAGGGACGTGGTTTCATGGAATTGTCTCATCAATGGGTACTCCCAACAAGGACCCAAACATTCATCTTTCATTCTAAATCACTTTCGACAAATGAGGGCCGAAAACACCCTCCCAAACCCATTCACTTTCCCTGGTGTTTTCACCGCTGCTTCGAACCTCCCGGATGTTTGGTTTGGAAAACAATGTCATTGCATTGATTTTTATTTTATTTTTGAAAGGCAAGCGTGCCGCCGGTGGGTATAGAACCTAGGACGTGGGGTTAAACCACCACAGCCGAGCTACCATTGGCATTGATGTTAAGACTGATAATGCGTCTGATGTGTTTGTTAGTAGTTCTTTGATTGCTTTGTATTGCAAAGTAGGGGTTGTTTCGGATGCTTGTAAGGTGTTTGATGAGTTGCCGGAGAGAAACTCCGTTACTTGGGTGGCGATGATTTCAAGGTATGCGCTGGAGAAATAGACTTTTGAGGCTGTGGGGTTGTATAAATTGATGCATTTTGAAATGGGAAGATGAACTTGAAGATTTTGATGAGCTCCTGGGGAGAAATTGATCCATCTGCAAGTTTTGTTCTAAAGAATAATGAATTTTAATATTAATAGGAAGATGAACTTGAAGATTTTAGTAGACAAGAATAACAACAGGGTTGTGTTTGCGGAATTCAGACCGGATTTTGTAGATGTTCTTTTTAGCTTTCTCACACTGCCCATGGGTGTTATAATCAAATTAACTACTACTGATGTCAAGAAATCCAACACTGGTTGCATGGATGGACTATGTGAGAGTATTAGAAATATCATCAAATTAACTAGTGAAGATGAAGCCAAGATTGGTTGCATGGATGAACTGTACAACAGTGTTGAGGACCTCGATGTACAATATCTACAAACAGAGGCATGCAAGGCCATGCTGGTCAGCCCGGAATATGATGCTCAAAGAAGATGCCAAAATCTTGTACTTAAGATTGATGGCGACGTCGAGCACAAATATGTTTACAAATGTCCTAATTGGACTTGTAGCATTCAAACACACTGCTTGATTAGTATGTTTAAGTACTCAACATGCTTTTGTGGAAAACATATGGATAGGAAAACGGTTTTAACAAAACTCAAAGTTTCTGAAGTATTTGTGAAAGAAACTACGACCAAGTTTACTGAAAGACAATTGGACAGTTGGTGAAAGCAGTTAGCGAAAGACATTTTTTTTGGTTTAATGACATTGTCATTATGTGTTTTGGGATGGTATTAAATGCTTGTTGGTATGGGAATGTTATCTCAGACTTACGTCAAACTTGTGTTGGTATGGTAAACTAATTGATACACTTGAATGCTTGTTGGTATGGTACACTTTTGTTGGTATTGAATGCAAGTTCTGTTAAATGGTAGTGAATGCTTGTTGGTATGGTACACTTCAGGTTGGTTATTATTGCTTGTAAATTCAGGTTTTTTGCACTTGAGGTTGTTAGGTACTGAATGTAATTGAAAGTGTTATGTCAGGTTGCATATTGATGCTTGAAGGTGTTATGTCAGGTTTTGAATTATAAGGTTGTTTATTGATGCTTGCAAGTGCCATGTCAGGTTTTGAATTGCAAGGTTGCTTATTAATGTTTGAAAGAGTTAAGACATTTGATTACAATATGCTATTAACATCCAATGAACATCAAATGAATTTACATTGTTGAAAGAACATCAAACTTTGTTGCAAGAACATCAAATGAATTTACATTGTGCTTTAACATCTAATGTACATGTACACCTTCAAAAACTTGTCTACTTCAAACTTCCTATTTACTTGTTTGATTATGTTTGTGACATCATGGGATCTGCAAGAAAATCAATTAAGAGTTGTTAATTAGCAGTAACTTAACCCTTTAAAATAAATTTGAATGCAACTTTTCCCCCTGCAACATAATTGACCTAACAGGTGATGAAGATGAGCTGCAACTCAAGCTTGCCATCAAAACTTGGCAAACTTTTTCACTTATTGATGCTTGAATATTGAATCTACAGTGAAATAACATGTAGATGTAGTAGTAGTAGAAGCAGAGGGAGAAGTTATTGGTGATGAATTGGAGACGGTGGTAGTGAATGAGGAATTGGCGGATTATCCCAACGTCTTAGAGGAAGTTTGAATCTCAGCCTTCATATCATTAAAGGGTAATTTGGGCAGTAAAATATGACCTTTTTTAGGTAGTGAATGAGGAATTGGCGGATTATCCCAACATCTTAGTGAAAGTTTGAATCTCAGCCTTCATATCATTAAAGGATAATTTGGGCAGTAAAATATGACCTTTTTTAATCTAACACGTGCCTTGACAATCAAGACACGTTGACTGTTAGTCTAAAGGGGAAAATCCAATATGAATGTTAATTAGGGGCAAAGCTGAATTGACTATATGTTTTAAGGGGAAAGTGCAATTAACCCTTTTTATTTTGGCTATGGAAAGAGTTTTCAGCGTGAAGATGTTTTCCCCTCCTCAGAGCTTGGCATGAAGAATTAAGGAAAACAAAAGAGAAAAAGAAGTTAATGAGATTCAAATTCTTTCCTATTATAGAGTAATTAATTTTATTATAGAAAGTTAATGAGATAAAATTAATGAAGAGAATAAATAGGAAAGTCTATTAGGTAATTAATAGGGTTTTTTTGGAGTTTGACCTTCTAATTGAGTTTGACACTCGTTTAGAAAACTAATTCAATCTATCCCACAAATTCTAACAGTCAACTACGTTGACCACCATTG
The DNA here is from genome assembly GCA_963556465.1 of Berberis vulgaris. Lineage (NCBI taxonomy): Eukaryota > Viridiplantae > Streptophyta > Magnoliopsida > Ranunculales > Berberidaceae > Berberis > Berberis vulgaris. The sequence goes on from OY747135.1 coordinate 164,782, forward strand.
ACTTGTTTAACTCTTTCAAAATACAAAATTACCCTTCACATGTGCAATGCACATGCTACGTCTAAAACATATCTAAATTTCATCTAAGGGCCATGATTATTTTTGTACATCTCAATGTTACCAAATGGTCTTAAAAATCCAAAAAAAAAAAAAAAAGTTTGAAGAAATGAGTTCAATCTAATCAACCCCACCGCATAAACATCACAAATCAATCTCTCTTATTGATGATTCAAACCCAAAACCAAAGCAAACCTAATGTTCCACTTGATCCAGAAATCCAAGATTTCTTCTTCCCCACATTACTAATTCTTGAACTCATGATTTGAAACCAAATTATAACCAACCCAAAAGAGATTGATTTGTACTAAATTACAACCGACCAAATTATAACCAACCCATGATCAAAAACCTTGGTTTTGGGTTTGAATCATCAATAAGAGAGATTGATTTGTGATGTTTACGTGGTGGGGTTGATTAGATTGAATCATCAATAAGATCTCTTCCTCATTCTCGTCTATTTCTCTATCAAACACAAATGTTTTATTTAAACTACATTTTGGGTTGGTTATAATTTGGTTTCTGATCATGGGTTCAAGAATTAGTAATGTGGGAAGAAGAGATCTTGAATTTATGGATCAAGGGGAACATTGGGTTTGATTTGGTTTTAGGCTTGAATCGTCAATAAGAGATATTGATTGTGATGTTTACACAGTGGGGTTGATTAATTAGATTGAACTCATTTCTTCAAACTTTTTTTTTGTATTTTTAAGACCATTTGATAACATTGAGATATACAAAAATAATCATGGCCCTAAGATGAAATTTAGATATGTTTTAGACGTGCATGTGCATTGCACATGTGAAGGGTAATTTTGTATTTTGAAAGAGTTAAACAAGTCAAGGGTGGTCAACGTAATTGACTGTTACAAGTCAAGGGCGGTCAACGTAGTTGACTGTTAGAATTTGGGGGTTAGATTGAATTAGTTTTCTAAATGAGTGCCAAACTCAATTAGACATAAACTAATGGGGGCCAAACTCCAAAAAACCCTAGTTAATATTGAAACTTTATGGTTTAATCTGATGGCTGTGAAGAAGAGCTTGTCAACCATATTACAAGCTCTAGCTTGTGATATCGAGATTCCTAATCTAATGCAACATTTTGCCTTTAGTTAACCAATCATTTTTGCCTCCCATCCCATCCACCCAAATATCACTTAGCGTTATAAATGTTGCTTAAACTCATAATTATTTTCCAGAGCTTCTACAAAGCCTGGTCTTAGAACACTGATTTGTGCCTGGGTGGGTGGTCCGCACGTGATCGGACCACTCTACATTTTTCTCCATGGGTCTGGAGAAGTTGGAGAGGGGTAAAGGTGGTCTGATCACGTGCGGACCACCCTCCCAAGCACAAATTAGTGCCCTGGGACCAGGTTCTCTACAATTTTTCTAAAAAAAACACACGCACACACAATTTGGAAAAGCAATGCTTAGAAGAAAAGTCGACGCAGAGATCTGGGTCACCATGAAATTTGAAAGTAAACTAATTGAACACTATTTCTATATTAGCACCCATACAAGAATTTGAAAGGCACATACATCCTATATTAATTGTTTTCATCGAGTTTAAAGTTATATTTTTCTTAAGTTTGGATGAAAGTGATACATGCTCCCTATACTTTGGATTGACTTTCTTCGATTTGTTGATCTACGAATATTTGATTGCAGCCCTTTGAGTAATTTTACTTGGTTCCAAGCTTCCATATATCATAATGGATTCAGTCCAAGTGTCCAACTCTTCTTCATCGATGTCATCTTCATCACTTTTATTCTCATCAACAATATACTCATCTCCGTCGCCCTTGAAAATATTTGTCTGCATTGTCATCTTCACAAGGTTCCATATACTTCTCAAAACGCTCCTCAACTGCGTCCTTATCATTGCAATGGCTTGAAGTAGTTGAACCATGTTCTACTTCATTTAAAGATTCCCACAATCCCTGAGCACTTTCAATATCCTCTTATTGCACTCCATGGAATTCATCCAAATTCTGACTTCCTTTGCCCCCAACATGTGTGACTATCATGTTCCTAACATTCTTTTTTCTTAACACTTACATTCTTAAAGGTATGCTTCCCTTAAGTGATTACACTGCCTTTATTGCCTCATTTACCTCTATTTGGCGGCAAGTTTTTCCTCTTTGAGTCTTTCCAAATTTATGGGTGTCTACAATTATTTCTATTCCCGAGCTCAATTGATATTTTATCTTAGCTATACAACCATCGTCCATATCTCTATATTGATAACCCGATTGTTGATATCTTATTTCTTAACGTTTTAATAGATGTACCTTGATAATTTTTTTAGTAGAGAATTCCTAATTTTTTTAACCAAATAAACCAGTAGATGCACAAAATTGTACTCGAAAAGTAGTGAAAACAAACTAAACTCTCTCTTGTAAACTAACTGACCCATCATCACTATTATCATCAAAGCCCATTCCCGATACTCTCGGGGTCAGCTACATGTATTTTCGTTCTCCAAACAATGTAGTCTCATCACATATCCTCACTTAATCCAAACTCAAGGATATCTTTTTTCAACGCCTTCATCCAAGTTTTCAACGGTCATCCCTTGCATCTACATCTTCTACTAACTTGCCAATCTAGATATTTTCTAATTGGTGTCGTGCTTGATCTCCTCCGAACATGACCAAACCACGTTAAACATCTTTCTTTAATTTTGTCCTTTATTGGTGCAACACCTAAGTATATCCTAATTCTTTCATTCTCATTTTTATCCTTACGGGTTTTACCAAGGGATGGGCATCCCATCCCGTGATTTCGATCTTGTACCGGTCCCATCCCATCCCAATTTTTTTTGGTCATTTTGGGATTGATCAAACTCATCCCGATCCCATCCCGTCCCGATCTAGAGTGGGATGGAGATTTTCAATTCTGCCCATCCCGAACTTATTTATTTAATATTTATTATTATTATTATTATTATTAAATTTTAATCAAACTACTTTTCTAAAGGAAAGTTTATGATGTGTTTAAAATTAATCAAAACATCTACTATTTGAAAATTTGTTTGATTTGATACTCTTTGCTTAGATAAAAACTTAAGTTTGAATATTTTAGGTCAAATAGAAACCATGAAAATTTATACATTTTCACATTTTAGATTGATTATATGACAAATATTTTTTAAGATATTATAGCCAAATGGTGGTTTGTTTTAGTTTTGCACTATGAGTTATATGTACAACTATTGGTTAGTGTATCACACAAATGATGCTTAACATAAAAAAAATGTAATTTCATTGGACTATAAATTTTACATGACATTTAATATTGTTACAATGATAGTTATATGTACATAAATTTGGCATTATTGGTGTGTGGCCAATGTGTAATGAAATTCTTTTGTATTCTTCATTAGAAGACTATTTAATATCTGCTCATCCCGGCCCGTCCTGAACCCATTTGGGATTGGACAAGGTTGGGATGAGTCTATCATGTCTCGTCTCGTCCCAATCCCAAACGATCGGGATGGGATAGGGATGAGTCTGTCTCGTGCCCACCCCTAGTTTTACCAGACATCCATCTTAACATACGCATTACTGCTACCGCCATCATATGAGTATGTTGTCCCGTAGTAGCCCAACATTCTGAACCCTAAAGCATGGTTGGTCGAACAATTGTCTTATATAATTTTCCTTTTAACCTTGCTGACATCCTTCTATCACATAATACTCCTGACGTCATTCTCCATTTTGTCCAACCAACTTTAATTCTATGGTCTACATATTCGCTAGCAACGTCATTCTTTTGAATTATAGATCCTAGATATCGAAAAGCCTCACACTCTGGAATCTCCACACCTTCGATCTCGACTGAATTACTCCCCCTCGTGTATTCACAGCCAAAGTTGCACACTAGATATTTTGTCTTCAAACGACTAATTCTAAAACCCTTACTCTCTAATGCCTCCTGCCACCTATCTACCTATCTAATTTTCAACCTAACCTTGCACTAGTTTCATCAATTAAGACAATATCATCTGCAAACAACATGCACCAAGGTGCATCTTCTTCGAGTTATCTCATCAGTTCATCCATGACCAAAGCAAAAAGGTATGGACATAAGGGCGACCCTTGATGTAGTCCTACTGATACTGGAAATTCATTGGAAATCTCGCCTACTGAGCGAACACTTGTTACAGCCTCTTCATACATATCCTGCAGGGGCGGAGCCAGGATTGTTGACAAAGGGGGGCAAAAAAAAGTTTGAAAATACCAACTTACCCCTAAACATGATTTTCTGAACTAAACGAAGATTTTTTTTTCTTTTTTAACTCCCAACAAACCCACCCTCACCAACCCTCTCACTCTCTCCTCTTCTCCTTCTATTATATTTTCTCTCCCTCACAAACCCTCTTTCACTCTGTAATCTCTCAACTCCGCCTCTCATCTCACTCTTATATTTTCACTCCCAATTCGCTCAACTTCGTAGCAGTTGGCTATATCGAACCCTAAAACGTAAACATATCGATAGCAGAGATTTGTATAGAAAGGGGGGCGGAGAACCTAAACTTTTAAAATAATCCATAATTTAATTTTTAGTGGAGTCAAGAGCCAAGATTGTATACAAAAAAGGGGGCAACCTAAACTTTTAAAGGGGGGAAATATAAAAAAAATATGAGTAATTTAGTGAAATTTTTCAGAAAGATAAGGGGGGCAATTGACCCCCTTAGCCAAAGGGTAGATCCGCCCATGCATATCCTTAATGATATTGACATAACATTGAGACACTTTCTTCTTTCCAAGCACCCACCAAATTAACTCCCTGGGGACTCTATCGTAAACTTTATCCAAATCAATAAAAACTATATGCAAATTATTGTGTTACTCTAAGTATTTTTCTATAAATTGCTTAAGTAAGAAGATGGCCTCCATAGTAGATCTACCCGGCATAAATCCAAATTGATTCTCTGAAACAGTGGTTAAGTCTTCGCTCTATGATCCTCTCCCAAAGTTTCATTATTTGACTCATAAACTTTATCCCTCATATGTTGTAAACTAACTGACCCACGAACTACAAATTACATCCTATGGGAAAACATGTTTCCAAATAAATGGTTTAAAATTGTAAAATACATGAACAACGTTATTGTTAAATAGAAGCTATATATACAAAACTAGGCGATGCCAATCAAAACAAGCATCCCAAATTGTACTGCAAAGTCAATGCACTTCACAAGAATGAAATCCAATGACAATGTGATTCGACCAATGTATCCATTTGGTGCTTGCCACAAGTTGATGTGGATTTCAAACAAAACCTAGTAATCAACAAGTACAATATATTTAGGAGAAATATTTCAAGGCCCAAAACAGTGTTAACAGAATAAATCTGAATGTGATTATATCCTAGTATATGTTCTTAAAAATATGCATTGGTCCTATGGAGAGAATAGTCCACCAAGTGTCCATGAACGCGACTGTTTGGTATAACAAAGCCTAGATGCTCTTAGAAAATTCAAACAAAAAGCCACAAGAAAAACAATTTCAAGCAGTTGTAGTCAAATCTATAACAAGAAAAAGCAAGTTTTGAAAATCGGATGAGAGTGTACTTGTTGTATTGAAGGCACAAAAAACATCATATAAGCAATGTTTACAATAATAAAAGTAAAAGTAACGAATAAGTAAAATAACTATTTTCCCCTTTAGCACCACTACACCAAAAAGTTCATTTAACAACAGCTACTGGGCATGGCTAATATACTTTCCCACGGTTTTTAGGCATAAGCACATACATTTTGCCATGTTTCTTAGGTATAGGCAAAACAGGCGTCGCAAACAGAGTTGTTACGCTTTTAAACCGTGCTTAAAACTTTTCCCCACAATTTTTATGATCTGCCGGCCGTGTTCAAATTCAACATTTCCCTACGAGTCTCTCAAGTTGTAAAGCCATGGCAACTATTTCTATGGGAAGGAACCATGGATACTATGCTCCCATGTATTTTGTTTATATTGTTTTGACTACGGTTGACCACCGTGGGTAGGTTTAAAATAATAAAAAAATAAACTTTTTCGTAATTTTGAAAGCATTCTAGCACTTACTAATAAAATTAAAATTACATTTGTTGTTGTTGCAGAAACACATTGGATTGTAATACACAATCGCACACAAAACTAGCATAGGATTCTAATACAACAAATAATTTAATAGAAAAATTCAAAACACCAACAAGAAAAATTAACCATGAAAAAGTTAAGTTCAACCATTTGATAGGAATACATATAACAACGTAATATGAAAACATAATTTATCAAATAAGATAACCATATAGATAGTTTTTTGTAGTGATAAAAAATGTTGCTTTCGTGGCCTTCTCGTTGACTCGCCATGGAGATGTTAACACTAGACACTCCTGTTTTTCTTCTTTTGTTCATTGTTTTTCTAATCGAGACTTTTATGCTTATGTAACTCTGCTAAATGCCTCATTCTTATTCGACCTACAATATCAAGTATACGTTAGATCCAATTAGCACAATCAAGTATGCGATATACTCAATTAGTACAAGTCTGAACCAGAAAAGTGAATAATGCAATTCAACCTCAAATTCACATTTTACCCCAACATAGTCAAATAAGTTTAGGAAACCAAGCACCAACAATTCAAACGTGTGAATCGTCTATACAAGCAAGGCAAAAATATCAAACCTCCACCTAGTTTTGTCAAATATAATCATCTGAACTACAATTACATAGATCATTTACACAAACTTGTATAAGACCAAAATTCAAGGTCGATCCAATTCACTGTAGACGGTCACCTCCATATGCAAGAACGTGAGATAAAATTTCAAGCACATTGGTAAGTTCAACAAAAGGTATATGTAAATCAAGAAACATATGGTAAAAAAAAACATATTTATCAAGTGGGAACCATAAAAAGAATATGTAAAACTCCATTGACGAACGTACGAGATGATACCAAACAAAGGTAAGTTGCCACCCCCTCCCCCACAAACAAATAAATAAATATCTATTGCTCTATATATGTTTATATCATGAGTGAGTATAGTAGTGCTCAAATTAAACATGATATCATTCTATTGTAACCTAAGTAGTATGTAGAAAATTTTCAAAATTTCACCTAGGATGTAGCCAAGTTTGGCCGATCTCTCGATTCACCCCTGATCTCACTGGCATGCAGCACCATCCAAAGAAATGGTATGGTATGGTGAACGCCAATGAGGAAGATGAGATGAACAAGCTAGCTAAAATACACCAAAAAACCACCGCATCGCTAATAATAGTAGCAGTAGACTGTCACTCATCTGTTATTCAATTGGAGGAGAAAGGAAATTAGTCTTTTTGCCTGTCTTTCTTTCATTCTGCCTTCAAAACCAACACTGGTCTTCTGCTGCCATTTACTTTGACCCACTCCCACCTTTGGCCCTTGCCCCCATCAATTTTCACTTTTTTTTTTTCATTTATACATTTTCACATCTAGATACCGTCTAAACTCTTTTTCTCACACTTTCCACTCTCACAACCCAACCATAACAAAATTTTAGAAAATAAAAAAAATATTAATTAATCAGTAATAGTCACTTGACCTAGGAAGATGGGAGGGGTGGTGAATTTTTCCTTTTGCAAAAAAAGGCGTTCGTTTGGATCGGTTAGATTAACTTTCAAGGAAACATCACTAATTAAATCTTTAGCAACTCTTATCCACATTATTATTATTATTATTATTATTATTATTATTATTATTATTATTTACTAAAGAAATGACAGTTTGATGAAAGGTCATGAAGCATCATTTTATCCCAACTTGAAAAACAATCCCAACATAACCAACAATATATATTCAACTAAACGAAACCGCTTTCCATACTGCCTTAAGTTGGTCCTCATTTCTGAATCCAAACTCATACCTAGCTTGATATAAATAAATTGATGTCAATGACCGGTTTGGTTTAATGTGTACTCGTAATTTGGAAAGTTGGCCAAGGAATACCTAGTTGCAGACATTCAGGTAACTAGGTCATGTATGGTGTATTAAGTATAAGTTGTTGCCATATATGACTGCATACTCGACCAAGACTAACCCGCGACCATCCCTGGTTAAGACCTTCATTCCATATGCTGATTCACTTAAAGATTTGGGAAAAAAAAGTTTTATAAAATCCCCCAATCATTATACCTCTTATGTGATACACCAAACCGTCATTCAATCCACGTCGTACGCGTGTCATGATGATCCCGTAAGCAGAACAAAGCGGGCATGATCGTCCACCAAATCTGGGAAGGCCCATATAGCATTAAGCCTAATTTGGCAGAATCCAGAAGGTTGGATTCAAGTTGCGACGCCCTATTAAGCCACACGACACATGGTAAAGCCCAATACTTGTAAGGCCTAAACAGGCAAGTATCTGAGGGATCACCTAAGATTGGCAGATCAGCAAAACTTTGATTTCGACTATGAAACATATACCAGAGTATAAGTTGAGCATGAAAACTTCCTTGCATGGACAACACTCCAAAAGGGAAACTTCTCCCCGCAGATCCAGGAGCACAAGTCATAGGAAAACTCTCATGCATGGACAACTCTCAACTAAAAAATGATCTCCAACAATATCTCATTCCTAAACTATGCCACCAAAGGGGTAAGGAAAATAAATGTATTTCTATGCCATTCGTTAAACGACCACGTTAGCCACCTCCGGACCAAAAGGTATTAAGACAAAATCACCTCTATGTAAAGAAAGAAAAATAGAGTTTTCTGATTTGGGGGAATTGCTATTCTTTGGGGGACTAAAGAATCCCATTTTCGGATTTTGGGAAAGTACTCACTTTTATTTTCCAAAATTACGCGTACTAGCTTATTTCCTTTTTTTTTTTTTTTTTTTTAATTTATTGTCAACCCAAACAATGAACACCTATTTAGTTTCCTTAAAACTCAGGTAATTTCCATTAAAAAAACATAACCTAATATTTGGCTTTGAGCAACCCATTAGAGTTATTGAGAATTGGATTGGGCCTCATACTATATAAATTAGGGCTGAGCAATTTAGACTGAAAAATCGAACTGAACCGAGAATCGGCTCGATCCGAACCGGTCGATTCGGTTTTATAATAGTTTTTTAATCTTCGGTTCATTTTTTAGGCCCGCCTCAAAAATTTCGGTCCGGTTCTCGGTTCCAGCAATCCTAAACAGTCGATTAACCTGGCTCGGACCGAATGTTTAAATAGAGTACCAATTTGTTCCAAAGTCCAACCCAAACTATCCCCACCAACATCAAACCCAACCCAAACTTACCCTTCTAATATCAAAAGCTCAACCCAAACTACGGCTACAACCTAAACCTACCCCTAAAGGCTAAAACCAAACTTATTATCCCAATGTGTCATTGACACAATTTGTGGATCCTACCCATTACACTCACTCAAACAATAGAGAGAGAGGGGTTGACATCATTATTTCCAAAACAAAAAAATATGGTCATGAATCATGATAGGATAAGTTGTCAGAAAACATCTTTTTTTATAGCATCATTTTTTTAATGTGAACAAGGGGGATTGATTATTATGAAAATTTGACTGAAATTTTCTTAAAAGTTTGTGGTGGATCGAGACTGACCCGCCCCGGCCCAAAAAATGGTCAACCGAACCCTCGGTTAACCGGCTAACCCGGTCCGGGCTATTTTAAATGCCGGGTCAATCCTCGGTTTGGGCTACACGGACTGGTTAACCGGACCTGCCCAGCCCTAATATAAATAAAAATAAAAATAAAAGTACATCACCTGATCATATGGAAGGAGCTGTTAAAGAATCTTTTAGTTTGGGCCGGGGTGGGGTGCTGTGGCCCAAAGCGTAGGAGTGAGGATTAAATGGGCAGCGAGAAAAGAAGAGAAGATGTGTATTTGCTGAAAAAGCTATCGAGTGTTCACTGCTATGTAATCAAATCTCCTATACTATAAAGTATAAGGTAAGGGGCTGGCTAGCTTTGACCATTTAAAGAAAGGAATTACGATATAAAATGAGAATCCGTTAAAAAAGCTACGATTTTTTAGACTCTCTCTCCTCGGCTCTTCTTTTTCCCTCTCTGTCTCTATTCTTCCGCCATTAACCCACCCATTCCATCCCATACGAATTGATTGATTGGATTTGAAAATTGAAATTCGGAAATTGGATTTTGAGGGGATGGCGTATCGAAGAAGACAAGGGATTAGCAGGGTTTCCACCTTCAAAGAAGAAATCCGCCATCCCACGGATGATTACTCATCATCTTCTTCGTCTTCATCGTCATCTTCATCGACATCATCATCGTCATCGTTATCTTCATCAGGAGGTGGAGCGTCTTCATCTTCTTCTTCCTCATCAGGAGCAGGAGGAGCGGCATCTGCATCTGGAGGAGGAGCGTCTTCTTCTCTTGCCGCTCAAGCCATCCGGCATTCCTCAGCCCATCGTGATTCATCTCTCTCATCAGCTTATGGAGAACATGCCTTCGCCTCTTCTTACAGAGACAAAGATCCCGGCCATCACCGCCAAACATCTTTTCCTGCCAGACGGGTATGCCTTCTTTCTTTTTCTTTTTTAGGGTTTGCTTTTTCAGATCAAATCGCTCCATCAATCCAATTTCGAATTCTATCTCTCGCTATTGTAATTTTTTATTTTCTTGAATTCATGGAATTTGAAACATGCCTTTTTTCTATTCAATCACAACGATTCATCCACCTCCCACCAATAGCTCACTTTCCTTTTTATTTATTTAATTTTTTGTATTGTCTGTAAACAAATGTATGATTAGATGCCATTGCTAATTTCATTTCATATTTATATTTATGTTTATGGTTTCTAAAATCACAATCAGGTGATTTTTATGCCATCTCCTCTCTTTGAGGAATTAGAGCTGCTGCACCGCAGCTACCTTTTGAGTTGCTTTTATTTTTGTTATCTGTCTAGATGCATTCAAGCACACTGTCTTCTCTTCTCACCATATTGTTTCCATCTCTTGAGAATCCATTGATTATCAACAACCTTCAACTGCAATTTTCGAGACAAGTGCAAACATCACCCTCTTTTGAGATATGATGATGATAAATTCTTCCTGTACAAGAGTGAATGTCATAATGATATGTACATAGGACAAGAAAGTGACCTTATCTTGGCGACTAAATCTCTGAGATAATTCAATCAAAAGTTTTCCATACCTTTTGCCATCTTTAGTTTGTACAATTGCTACTGTAGATACAACACTCAAGTTTCTTTCCAACACAAATTATACACATATCTTAAGTTTCCAATGAGTTGTTAGTTTAATATACTCTTCGACACCTTTTGTAACTTGGACTGGATCCACACATCTTCAAATTGCACTTGTGATAATCCAAATTTGATTCGTGGCCAAACTTAACTATGTTTTCAGGCACGGATCTAAGTGGGGGCAAGATGTCGGGGCCGCAACCCCGCCCCACTGACTTTTGAATTTTTTTGAATTATTTGCCATTTGTCCACCCTGTAATGTCGGGGCCGCAATCCCGCCCTACCCCTTCATCTCTCTCTCTGATCTCTGCAACGTCTACGACCCTGACCTGCCCCTTCCTATTTTTTATTCCCTCTCCCTGCGAGATCGAGAACTGCCCCACCTCCTCTCTTCCTCTCCCTTCCCCTTTGCTTGATTTATTTCCCTTTCCCACTATCGTCACTAGCCACCATTAACCGCAACCTTCTTTTCTACTTTTAGGAAGAAGAAGATTTTTAAAGTAATTTCTCGAAATTAATTCGTATCTTGAGGTCTAGTTTTGTATTTTATTCATAGGATTTTTATGGAGATACATGAAAAATTAGATCCATTAATTTTTCCTCAAGATATATGTTTATATCTCGAGCTTCATCTGTGGGTTACTGTTTGAATGACATTTTGGTAATCAACGTGAGCCTTCTAGTCCTATGGGAGACTGCAATAGTGATTAATGATGGTAGTAACCTCTAATTAACAATTTTTGATAGGGGCAATTCGCAAATAACCCACTTTTTTGTCCATATATAATTTTAGTTTGAAATAAAATTTTACCCTTTAACTTTATATGCCAATGTTATTTTCTTTTGTGCTCCTACAAAGTAGCCTTTTGGATCTATTTTCTTCCCCCTAGATTAGATGAAGTTTTATTTAGCAATTGGTGTTTTGTATATAGTTATTATATATTGTTCAAATTTAAAAAAAATTATGTTAAATAAATAAATTATTATATTATCATTAATTAACTATGATTCATCACTCCGCCCCTCATCAACAAAAATCTTAGTTCCCTCATTGTAGATGTTTGAGATTTTTTTTTGTCATGACGAGTACCTGGAAGTGGAACCACTTGTTTCTTTCATCATGATTTTGCTAGATATATTGGCAATAAATTCCTTTATGCATGTGTCTGCTTTGGGTTTTCAAAGAACCATTGTAAATGTCTTGTGGAAACAAAAGTGTCTTGCTTTCTCTAAGGAGATAAGAAGGGTGTTGCATTGCTTGTTTTGACTTGAAGAGTGATCAATTTATGGTTGAATCAACAATGTACTATTAGAATCCGCATTGGGGATCATTTTATCTTTATTTATTTTTTGAAAGAGAGGAGAGGGGGTGGTAATTCATTTTCAGGCTTTTCGCTAACGAGCTTTATAAACATATATAGGATCCAGCATCCCATGAATTCACACCGATGAGGAGTTTCAACGAGTCTAGATTCGGATTGTGGAATGTTCTGGCTAAGAAAGCCAAATCTATTCTTGAAGATGATAATGTATCACAAGAAGCTGACAGTCCTGGCAGAGATAGGCCCTTAAGGATTGATAATCCAGGTGATGAGGTGAGTATTGATTTTGATTGATAGCATTAAATGTTGATGAAACTTGTTATGTATTTATTTATTTTATTTCTTCTACTCGAAGACATGCCCCAGGCTGTGGATTTATGCTCTATATTGACCTTATGTTGGTTATTTTGCAATCTTGAAACACACTGAAATAATTATAATAGCTTTATATTTTAGAGTTATTTCATAAAGTGGGCTGGAGTTTACTTTGCCTTTCATTTAAGCCCTAAATTGTCTATTTGATGCCTTGTTTAACAAAAAATATAAACAACTTTATGAGTTCAGTAACTAGAAACGTAAGAATAAACAACATGAAAGCTAATCTCCATTTTCTAAGAGAGCTTTCAATTCCCAAACAATTAGTTTTCAACTTCTAAATGAGAGTGGTGATACCACACCTTGGAAATTTTACAATGGCTACATAAGAAACATATTTGGCACCTCTGCATGTGCACTGTTGGATAATAGAGTGTTGTTGAGTTGATTTAATCTTTCAAAATAAAAATATTTTCTTATTTAAGTTCTTCTTGGTAGGGCTGTTCATGGTTCAGTTTCAGTCTGAAACCGCAAAGAAAACCAAATTAGTTGATTTGACTAAAACCCATACCAAACCGGATCAAATGTATTATGAAATTGAACCGATATGAAATTCAATTAACTGAAAACCGAATCGACCAACAAAAACTATGTTAAAACAACCTAAACCAAACCAAACAATTGTTTTATATAATCAATTAAGTAGATTAAATTTTTTTTTTTTTTTTTTGCCTACCTAACTATGTATCTGTTCGGTTCGGTTTTCATGGTTATTTTCACCTGGGAGCTTGTTATATGGATAACTCTAGCATTGCACTAAGGTATCTAAGAATACTAGACTAACTGACTACTCAAGACTAATAGAGGCACTTTTCACAGTTAACTTTCATATTTCAATTAAAACTCTAGAAATTTTATGAGTAATAGAACTTGCATAGTTGCATATACGATGTCCTAATCATGGAATCTTATCAGTTTGCTAAACTGAGCTAAATCATATCATTTTCATGTTTCTTCGTTTCAAAGAGATTTATGTTCATTAAACAGGAGCCTTATTAAAATTGGATTCCACTTCAGATACTCCATTTAGGACTGGTGTTGTTTGAAATCTTTTTTTTTTTTTTTTAAAGGCAAGCATGGGGGTTTATATGGGCTCCCCAGACCACTGAAAAAGAGAGTAGGAGATTGGTTACATTCGTGCATATTGTTTGAAATCTTTCATGATTAAATAATAGAGTTATCTCAGCATTTTAAGATGTGGTCAGGCAGGCAAGTTTTGAATAGATTATTGACTGTCCTTAAAGGAGGTTTCTTGATGTCAGGGGATTGGAGAGATGTGATCTTTTTGGGGAGGATAGACTTTTTTTTCTAATTAAAAAGTACCAAGATGCACTTTATTAACATGCATCTGTTCTTTAACGCGTCTATAAACGAATGCTGAATGCATGTTATAATGGTGAACCCTTAACAATGCTAATGGTATTATGGTGGAATTCATCCATTCAAGAGGAAAACCTTCTCATACAACCCTATTTTATAAAAAAAAAAATGTGATGTTTTTGAAGAGTGTTTTACATACAATAAGTTTATGACATCATTATCCAACTTCTTAATTCACATTGCTCAAACTTAAAAGCTTATATATTAAATATTCTAACAATTTTTATTTAACAATAATTATTTTTAATCATCTATTTTAATGAATGGAAATTTTGTAAAGAAATTAAGTGTATTAGTTAATAAATAAATATCTTCAACACCTGTGCACATGAACAACCTTATGACCTGAAAATTTAAATTAGGCGGCTTAATCTTTTAAGTTCTTAATATTTGGATAATCTCAAGTTATTATAAAATGCATCCAACTTTATATCTGGTCTTCCTCTTGTTTTTGGGTTTGCAGTTCCACCAGTCACATCAGGCACCTGTGAGTAGTCGAAGGAGAGAGAATCCTTCTTTGCAAAAGGGCTTAGATGCACTCACATCTTCCCTTAACTATATTGGTGGCACTATTGGAAATGCCGTTGAGGTATGTTTTTTTTCAGATTCCCTTTCCATAACAGCCAAAAAGCTATAAAGATTGCAATGAAGATCACAAGTGCTTGCTTTGTGGATGCATTGTGAATCTGATTAACTTTTATCAGTATAAGAATTTATAGTTGTTATGTCTGGTCTTTCACCCTCATTGGTAAGAATTTATAGTTGTGCCTTCTTCAGATATTTGGAGAAGAATCAGAGAACATAACAAAAAAATATTTTAGAAATTACATGTATTAGCTATAAATGGTGGCTGTGGGTTCTTTGGGTCTAGGAGGTCTTGGAGCAGGTCTTGAAGAGTGGTCATGATTTCATGGTAAATAATTGGGATACTTTATCTTTAGATTTGGGGCTTATTAGAGCGTTCGAAATCAGATTGATGGTTTGGTTAGATCTATAAGCAGGTAGATTTGGGAATTATTATTATAGTATATAGAAAGGAAAGTGAGTTATGCACGATTTTCAGTGAAAGATTTCGCTGTCGTTGATTTAGATTCTAGGACCAAAGTCCAGTGGCAGTTTATAATGGGCAGTGGAAATGCAATTGTTTGCTCAAGCAACATGAAGTATTTGTATGCTTTTGAGAGCAACACGCACTTGCTTCTATAAAAGCACGGTAGCTGCTTCTTATAACTTTTGAGTGTTTTCTCTTCTTTCATTAAAAGTGGTACAAAATGTGTTAGGGGTGGGCACGGTCCGGGTCGGTTTGAGTTTGGTTTTATCCCAGTTCTGATTCCAGTATAGTGAAACGGGAATGGTACGGGTCGGGAAAGCCAAATTTTTTTGTCATACCCGATTGGTCCCGGATCGGGACCATGGCATCCCGTTTTTTTTTTATTTTTTAATCTCCACCCATCTCGAGTCATATCTTCCAACCATTCCAAATCACATCAACTTCTACCATCAATCCCTATCACTGTTCTCACTCCCCCAAAACCACATCACTCTCTCTCCCTTCATCTCCTCGCAAAACTCCATTCTCTACTCTAAGTCACTGCTCGCCTCCATTCTCTTAATTCTATCTAGCACTACCCTTTCTTTTACTCCTCCATTATTCCAATCCTTTCATCCTTGCTTCATTATTCTTCTACTATCTCAAACAACCTCTCTTTATCTTTCTCTTCCCTTCCAGTTTGTTTCAAGCCTTCCACAAGTCCCATTCTTCGCCCAAATCAAAGGCTCACATTCACCAACCCTACACATGTCAAAATCTCCCCTTTCCCTCCCCTTACAGTTGTGATTTAAATCTAGGTTTCCCATTCCATGTTTCCTTTCACTCCCAAATCTCCCTAATTTCAAGCCGCTTTCATTTCCGTCGCCAGATCTCCCTCACTCCCTCCCACCCTCCCTCTCCTCTCTCTACTTCTACTCTTTTCTTTCTTTGGCGCGCGAAAGCAAGGATTTTTTCAATGTGACTTGTCATCCTAAGAACATCGAGCATATCCTTCGAACCAGATTCGACAACTACCCTAAAGGCCTAACTTGGCAAGCAGCGTTTCATGATTTGTTAGGCCAAGGCATCTTCAACAGCGACGGTGACATGTTGCTGATCCAACGGAAGACAACCGATCTTGAGTTCAGTACAAGAACTCTTCGTCAAGCTATGGCTAGGTGGGTGAACAAAGCCATCAAGCTACGCCTCTGGTGCATTTTAGCTAAAGCAGCGGACGATAACACCTCTTTCTCTCATATTCATTAAGTTGTGTATATCATCCAGATCACAAGCAATGGGATAACCCAAATTTATGTTTATTCAACAATTTTTCATTTGTCCTGTGTATATTTTGTTCTCTTTTTCTTCAGGTTTTATTTTAGGGATGGAAATCACTTGGGCTTGGTCTTGCTGCAGTAACAGGGACAAACCGGAACAGTCTGGGACAAAATTAGTGAAAACCGATTCCAACCGGTTCGGGACCGAGATAAAAACTGCATGAACCGATTGGTCCCGGTTTAAACCAGTTCGAGACCATACCGGTCCGGGTTGGATGGGTCGGGACCGAGATTCTTGCCCACCCCTACAATGTGCAAGTATATGCCCGTATAAATTTATACAGAAACAACCATTTTCTTTGTACATTAAGAATTTGAATCCTTCTGACTAAAATTGCTTATGACGTAGAAACCATGTAGTGAATCTGCAAACAAAACATAATTATCAAATTCAATTCAATTGATTCTCTAATGGGGCATTGGGTGGGCTATGGGTTTGTTTGCTTAAGAAATGATTGTGCTAAAGATCTATAAGTGTGACGACTTCTATTTAAGATCATGGATGTGATTTTTAATGGGGAATCCTATTTATAGTGTCACATTTCTTTATTGTGTGAGTTTATTGCTCGCTTTCTCCGGATGTATGCTCTAGGGCTAGGGCTAGGGCTGTAAACGGATTTGATTTGGATCCTAAAGTACAACCTAAAATTTGCAAATCTAAGGTCTAAATCTGATCCTTTATGTATATATCATTGGTTAACTAGTATATTACCCATGCTGTACCACACAATCATCCCTATTTTCATGCATTGTTGTGCAATACTGCATTTACAATCATCAAATATAGACATTTATTTTATTATTTTTTTTTCAACAAATTTCTGTACTCTCATTGTGTTTACCTCAAGGCCTAAGCTGTGATCTTACCTCGAAGCTATGAGGCATACATACGACATAGTGAACCATGAATTTTGGTAAAAAAATATTAAAATTAGAGTTAGCCTTATTATGCCAACATTTAAACTCAATACAAAAGAAAATATTTGATTGATATACTCATAGCGGATCTTTTCAATATATTGAGGACTTGAACTTCACAACTATCCATTTATGAAAGAAAGTAATGGAAAATAATAATACGGTAAATTTTTTAGTCTTTTCTTGAAAGGTGATCCTACCATGAACTTCAACCGAAATCTAACTGAGAAGAAAAATCAGCAATAAGAACCCTAAAAATTCAAACAAAATGTTGACGATGAAATTTGAAGAAAAATCAACAATAAAAACCTAAAAATTCAAACAAATGTTGTCGAAGAAATTTGCTTATGCTTGTGCTAGTATTTAGGTATGTTCCATATACATGATTTGCAGCCACAATGAAACATAATTGGAGAGATGTGATGGCCATAAAAGAAAGAAAAAAAAAAGAGGGGAGAGATTCCAACTACATCATAACCCACAATTTCAGAAAATCCCACCACTACTTTACAATGTATACAACAAAAATCATTCAAATTGAAAGGGACCATGGTTCATCTATTTTACAGTCCATCTGAGAATCAGCCAAAACCATTGAAGCATTAAAAAAAAGTGCAATGAATGGCAACCTAAATCCGCCACTTTATTAGAAAATAACCCACCAAATTTAAGAAAAAATGAAATGTCAAATCCTGAATTGGTAGAGATGAAAAATTGAACCCTAAGTTGGGTTGGAGAGAGATATGGGGAATGAACTCTAAACTTGATAGGTTCAAGAGTCAGGTCGTACTTGGTTTCTGATTTGTTGAGATTTCTTCATAGCCAGAGAGATTCAAGTTGAGGGGCTTCATGATGGGAAGATGATAAGAGAGTTTGCACGGAAACGAAATCCTTGAGAGAGAGATGAGGAGAGTTTCCTTGCACCTGGATCGTTGAATAGATAGAGAGGTGCGAGAGACCTCTTTCGAGGAGAAGAGAGAAGAACCTCCATTGCTTAGGATCGAGAGAGTGAGAAGCACCCTAGCTCTCTCAGGGATGATTTTGGAGACGGTGGAGAGTTTGGAGTTGGGAAGAGAAGGATGTAAAAAGGGGTTGTAGAAGAACTCTAATCTAAGGCGTTAATCTGTGGCTATCGGATGTCACGATGACATCTGCACCATGAACTTATCTTTTTGGTACAGCCAGTCCATTATGTTTTGTTATATAGATAACGCAAGGCCTTTCAATTAAAACTCCAGAATTCTGTGATCTGTACTTAATTTGGTGGCAATATCGAGGGTGGAGACGGAGGGGCTTATAATATTCTGTTTGGTGATATGCAACAATGGAGCGAGGGATGTGTAGTTTAAATTCCACATTAAGTAGCAAACAACCATGGTGATGATCCATAAGGGTGACAACACATCTACAATGACTTTGAACCTTTTTAGTTAAATCCCCCACCTCCAAAGGGGTGGTTAAGTTAGGGACAGTACCAGGGACCGATAAGGAGGGGCAATACAAATCCAAAGATTAAGGGAGTGATATCAAACATTCCATGCGAAAGGCTGACACAACAAAAGGTGGCTTGTAGATTCTTGGTCTCTACTGTGTCATTGAGTTATCAACTTGCACGTGCCTACTAATATGATAGTGTCTTGATGGTTGGTGACTCCAAACACATACCATACAAAGAATTTCATTCTGGTTGGGATCTCTCATTACTATGGAAGTTAATCAGATGGCGTCGGTCGCCTCCTTTGCAATTGTCTTCTTTGTCACCATTCATCATTAGATTTAGGCATTTAGCATATTCATATTATACTTTTAAGCACTCTTATTTAATAGTATGTCACAATTCTTTGGCATTCAGAAACAATAATTTTTTTAGGAAGTCTGAGATAAAACCTAATTGCTTTGCTTTTTTATTTTATTTATTTATCACCCCTCATCAAATTCTAACAAACGTATATATAACTTAAAAAGGAAAATAGATATGTCTAGTTATTTCCTCTCGGTTTCTAGTGGTGCGAAGGAAAGAAAATTTTGTTTCCCACTGCTAAATCAGCTGCTTTATTCATGCATCCTTTCTCCTGCTTGAAGAATGATGATTATTACTGAGACAATGTACTACCAGAATTTAATCTCCTTCTGCGATTGTTTGTGTGGTCAATAATTAATTAACATTGACAGCAATATTATTACAGACACTTCTCAGTGGATGATAACATGAATGAATCAAAACATCCCCTTCTTTCTTTTATGTTAATATGCTTCAAACTGAAATTCATGTTGGCTTGAACTTGAAGAGCTGTGTTTACCAAAATTTTGAAATAAAACATGAAGCATATGTGACCTAGAGAGTAAATGGATGGTTTAAGTTGTTGACTAATCAATAAGAATATTGCTCTACTTAGGATATGGAGGGTCTTCCTAAATGAGTTTCACGTGGACAAAATAATTCGGTGGACCTTTAAGCAGTGGATAAGGGAGTAAAAGGCGAGGGATTTGAACTTGTTAGGTGTTTGCTATGGAGCATAATTTCCCATGCAGTCATGTGGACAGTTTAGAAAGAGATGCTAGGATTTTTTAACTGAAAACTAGCTTAGTGGAATACCTTATCACCTTATCTTCCAATCGGAGTCGGTACTGAACACACATTGCATGAAGTGTGGGAACGTTGAGCTTGAAATTTTTTTGTTTAGTTGGGATAGTTTCATTGTGATGTAATATTTTTTGTGGTTCTCTCGTGGCGAATGGCGAGTCACTCCCTCACTGTTCACCTTCCACTCGTCCAATAAAATAAAATAAAATTTTATCTGAATATCATGATCTCTCAGTTCAAGAAATAAATGGATCGAACCATTTCTTATTATTCTTTTAGTCTTTTCAAATATGATAAATGCTGATTAGGATATGTGAACACCGACCTTTCAAAATATGTTACTTTATATCTCGTGTAATGTGTTAGCATAATGCTCCTGTTCACTTCTTGCAGGAGGGGCTGACAATAGTTGAGAATAGGACTGCAGATATGCGCAAATTGCAGATCAGGAATAGGAGCAGCAACTTCGAGCAAAGGACTCATCTTACTGATATTTGTAGCCGACAGCAGCAAATGCAGATGCAGACTGACCAAGAAACACAGCTGAAGGCATCTCGCGACGTAAGGTGGCAATTGTGTGTCGCTAGATAATATATTGACAGTATTTCACATGACTGGTTGGCTTTATCTAGACATAATTAAATTTTGTTGAAGTTCCAAACTCGCAATTAGTATCTGTTATGATAGGTTCATTTCCACAATGAACCTTGTTTAGAGTAATTGGTTCAATTGCCCTGAAAGTTTTCAAGATTTGTTAATGATTCTGTTTTATCACGAGTTTTTTTTTTTTTGAAGTTATCATGGTTTCTCATTTGGTCTCATTCAATTGTGATGTAGTGACACATTTCAGTTCATTGTATTTCAAAATGCTTTTAGGTTATGTTTCTGTAAATCCAGCGCCCTTTGCCTTGTGATCAAATGAAAATGGACACTTTTATTAGTTGTGCTTCAGGTCACTGACCCTTGAGATTTGGGATAAGGCTTTTTATCATTGTTTTGCTTGGGTATGATCCTGGAGTTTGTTTTGCTTGGGTATGATTATGGAGTTCTAAATTTTTATTGATGATGGTGAAATTTGTGTTTTGCCTAATTAATTTGAGTTACAGGTTGCAATGGCAATGACTGCCAAAGCCAAGCTTCTTTTGAGAGAACTGAAACAAGTCAAAGCTGACCTGGCTTTTGCAAAGGAGCGATGTGCTCAGCTGGAAGAGGAGAACAAAATGCTTCGTGATAGGCGTGACAAGGGAGATGGTCATGAAGATGACGACCTGGTACGTGTTTTATACAGTGAATATAGTGCTACTTTACCCTGCAGTATTACGTGTGCTATATTAGCATTCAGTTTAATTAGTCTTTTCCCATTTGACTTATGAACATAATGCATTTATTTATGTAGAATTTGTGCTTTATTTCACAAGATGACAGAAAAATCCTCATGCATGCATCTGCTACGGAATATATTCAACCAACTTATTCTTGCTTTTCCTAGCTATCGACCGGTGGTTACTTTTGTGCCTGTGAAAAATCTGTATGCATTGCTGTCAGTTATCTTGATGCTTCTGTTTTATCTGGGATGATACAACTTTTTGTAATGTGCATATGCATTTTCCCATATGTTTTGTATGGGAATGGTATCTGCTTAGTTTACTTTTCCGATAGTAAAGCATATCTGAAACATCAAGCAATGAATGGAGTCATTTGCATCTTAAAGACTTGACATTTGATTTTGTGGATTGTGAGGACAACTGAAACAACTAGGGTTTATCTGTCTGAAAATTATGAAGAAATAAAATAGGGCTTTGTGAAAATGAATGATGACTGACATTTGCTGTGAATATTTCCTTAGATACGTCTACAACTTGAGACCCTATTAAACGAGAAGTCTCGTTTAGCTACTGAGAACTTTAACTATGCGCGTGAGAACCGTTTTCTGCATGAAGTTGTTGAATATCATCAATTAACTATGCAAGATCTTGTTTACTTGGATGAGGGGTTTGAAGAGGTCAAAGAGGTCTGTCCCATTTCAATTCCCGGTTTGAGAGACAGGTGCTCCAATCCTTCTCCACCTCCACCCCCGCCCCCACCGCACGAGGGTTCTCCATCAGCAAACTCCACACCAGTCAAGGACATAGTCAAGGACATTTATACAGACCCCAAGCAAAAAGAGGTAGTTACGGTACCACCTGATTCAGTGGCTTCTAGCTCCTTCAGTGTCCAAACATCAGCAGCCAATGTGCCTTCTAGCCCTTCCAGTGTCACAACATCTGCAACTGATGTGCCTTCTAGCTCCTCCGGTGTCACAACATCTGCAGCTGAGGTAAGAAATGATCCTCAAATCCGTCGGCATGAGTAGGTGCTATTGTTGTTTCTCTGATCCAGCAAAGGTCCACCACATATGTATCTTGCTTGTTTTTTTGGCCTATACATAAATTATTTAATTGTACCTGTAGCCTTTGGCGTGGTTGTTGACTAATGATTTGTGCTTCAAGTGTTATGTGGTCAGTTGCAATTTTTTTGTATTTTATAAAAAAGGTTTATCATGAATTAGAAAACAAGTTTCCATGCCGAAAGGTTTATCACGAAATTATCCTGCAGTGATATCGGAACTGTGCCAAAAGACATTATTTGTGTATGTATGTCACTAGTATTGGCTAGGATATTGGATAGGATGGAATTCTTTGAAGATTGGTTGAAGCTAAGCTACAAAGAACGATGGATACAATTTGAAAGCTACTCATTGGATGCAGATGTTATTGAGCAGGCTTATACTCTTTAGGCTGTGGCTGGGCAAGACTATTTCTGACGTGACCCACTGAATGGCTTGCGGACAACAATGTCTTGTTGCTACTACTATTTTATCTTCTTATTTCTGTAAATTGCTTCTCTCATGTATCCTTTCTTCAGCATTGAAGTTTGGACGTGTCTGAATAATAAGAGAAAAAAAAAAACGAAAATCAAACAACACCAAAAAATTGTGGATTAGCCATTGAGAATTTTGCATATTCGCTAATTTGAGTTTTTTTACTCATTCTTTCCATGAAAGTGTTTATTTCAATCAAAGGCATATAAATAATATTAAGAAATTCAATGGGTATGAAGAATAAGTGCAAAAACGACAAAAAAAAATCCCCAAAATTGTGGATTATTGCAGTTGGAAAGCTTGCAAAGTTGTTAAATTCAAATTTTGACTCATTATTTTAATGTAAGAGTTCATTTCTATTCTATGCAAAACGGAGAAAGACAGATAAAAATGTTAAATGGGTAAGGAGAATAAGACAAAAAAAAAAATAAAAAAAAATCGAACATTACTTTGCAAAATCCCCAAATTCGGTTTTTGACTTATTATTTCCATGAAATTGTATATTTTAATCAAATCTCTAATGAATAATATGCTTATTAAACGGGCATGGAGAATAATAGTAAAAGCGACAAAAAAAAAGGAATATCGAAAAAAAAACAAAAAATTGTGGATTAGCCTTTCAAAATTTTGCAAAATAACTATATTCAGTTTTTGGAACATTTTTTCCATCGAAGTGTTTATTTTTTACAACAAAATATAAAGGGTAGTAAAATGGTTAAATGGTGCCAATGGCAATGACAGTTCAACGGTTAGAGCTTGGCGGATGGTACCACTAGGTCATGGGTTCCAACCGAGCTTAGTGTGTTGACCAGTTCTGGTCTTTAATGGGTTCTGGGATCCTATACAAATAAGAAAAAAATTAAAAAAGAAATGAAAAAATCAAACAACATTTCCAAAATCATGGACTTTGAGAATTTTGAAAATTGCTAATTTTAGTTTTCTACTCATTAGTTCCGTGAAAGTGTTTATTTCAGTTAAAAGCATATAAAGAATAACAAGAAAATAAATGCATATAGAGGATAAGAGAAAAAAAATATTATGAATTATAGCTTTTGGAAAACTTGAAAAATCACTAAATTCAGTTTTCGACTGATTATTTTCATGGAAGTGTTTATTTCTAGGCAAAACGCACAAAGACTAGTAGAAAGATTGAACGAGTATGGAGAAAAAGAGAAAACCAGCAAAAACGAAAATCAAACAACACCTCCAAAATTGTGGATTAGCCATTGAGAAATTTGCATAATCGCTATTTTTAGTTTTTTACTCATTCTTTCCATGAAAGTGTTTATTTCAATCAAAAGCATATAAATAATATTAAGAAATTCAATGGGAATGAAGAATAAGAGCAAAAGCGACAAAAAAATCCCAAATTTTGTGGATTATAGCCGTTGTAAAACATCACTAAATTCAGTTTTCGACTCATTATAAAAACTAATAAAAATGTTAAATGTGTAAAGAGAATTAGACAAAACAAAAAATCAAACAATACTTTGCAAAATCGCCAAATTCTGTTTTTAACTTGATATTTATGATGCGTCCAAAATCGCCAAATTCTGTTTTTAACTTGATGTTTTTAACTTTGCAAAAAAATCACCTTTTTGGTGGCCGAAGACACTCCGATGCTTAAGTCCGTAACTCCGTTGGAGATGGAGATAAAACTGGACAAAACTCAATTAAAATTACATACCTTTGTCGAATGTTCCTTTTACCTTTTATAATGGTTGTAGTTAATTCCCTGCGTGACTTAAGCATGTGAGGCGCAACGAGAGGAGACATTCTCTGTAACATTTTCCTCCTTTATGAGGATACGTCATTGGAGGCATAATTCCCTCTACGACTCTTTTTTTATGTAACGTTCATCCCCATTGGGGGAGAACTTTATCGAGCCTGGATTTGGGCCTCTGACTGTGATTTATTCTAACAGACCCTATTTGGGTTTTTTTTACCAGATTTGCCCTTTTTGGTTTTGTACATCGACCTCGTCTTGGGATACTTGATCCTCCTGATAAATAATTTCTATCATGTGTATGGCTGTGATGTCTAATTTGATGTATCATAACTACTCCTCCTTTGGTTAGTGGATTCGTTGACGAGGCCTCTAATCTTGATGATTGTTGGCTTTTCGACTTCATCATTGTCTCGCATTTAATGTCGTTGGCAGTTTTTGGTAGGTTGGCAACTCAATCACATGTTCGTCCGTTCGTTTTTGTGTGTATTTTGGGATTTCGTGCAGTTATTGTATCTCGCACGTCAGCCAACAAGCAGTCCCTTCGTTGTTTGGCTCTATAAAAGGGGCGTGATCAATCTGCTTTTCTTTTTACGCCGCTTATTTGAAATTAGAGCTTATTCGCCTTTCTTCTTCATTTTCCTTGCTCATTTGTTCCTTCGCAATGTTTGTTTGTGATTTACTAGATGGCGAGACGCTTACAACTTGCGAAGCCTACTTCTCACCAAGAAGGCTTCTCAAGCGACGTTGGACAGTATTCGTTCCGATTATGGCTTGCCATCTGACCTCGAAATCGTTCTGCCCAAACAGATTGATAGCCCTTGTCGTCCAAGGACCGGGTATATCTTGCTCTACCCATGCATGTTCTCGTCTGGCCTTCAATTCCTGGCTCCATAGCTGTTTTGGGAATTTTTGGAT
Organism: Berberis vulgaris; assembly: GCA_963556465.1. NCBI lineage: Eukaryota > Viridiplantae > Streptophyta > Magnoliopsida > Ranunculales > Berberidaceae > Berberis > Berberis vulgaris. Next base: position 190,515 of record OY747135.1, read on the forward strand.
TTTTTGGGTATTCTTCCTACTCAGATAGGTCCTAATGGTTGGAGGGTTATGGTTTCTACTTATGCGAGAGCCATTTTCTCCGGCATTCCCTTAATTGTTAGAATCCTGCACTTGGTGGCTGGTCTGTTAGTGACCAAAAACATTTGTTTCCTCTGTTCTTCCGCCTGCTTTAGGAATCTTAACGATGACATCAGGGGTTGGTCGAAGGTTTATGCTTCTGTCAGTTTCAGTTACTTCAGACTGCGTGGTCATCAGATTGTTCGGTTGTTCCGAGTTCTTGAAAAACGAAAGGACCTACAACTCACTGTGGAAGTGCAGATCAGTGACCGTTTCTTGGAGCTTCTTGTGATTCCCTTGGAAACATTTCTTTTTGGGAATATAGTGAGGCGTAGTGGTTTATACACTATGAATGAGGCGAAACGGGATTTGCTCATTGAATCTCAAGCTGAAGAGATCGCTACTCGTGCTAGTGCTAGCGGTGCTAGTGCTAGCGATGCTAGCATTGATGGGAAAGTGAGCTCGGGCAAACGTGTTATTGATCTCGACAATCCTATTAGCATTGGTGTTGTCGGCTCAACTTTTAGGAAGAGGAAAATTTTGAGGCCCGCCAATCCGTCGAAACGATTGATGATAAGCCCGACCGTGTTCTGAGGAAGAAACAACTTTCCACTCATGGCGTTATTCGGGTTGCTTCTCGCTCGGGTTCTTCTGATAAAGAGGTGGTGAGGGAGAATCGCTTATCCCTCGTGGAGGCCGAGGAGATGACTCTGGCGATGGAGAGGAGTAAGAAGGAAATTGTTTGTCCATTTCCTTCGTCCATTGAACGCTCCTCTCTGCCAATGGTGCGCCCGATGTAGCTGGATATTCTAATGACAACCCTGGAATTATCGATGATAAGATGTTTTAGCTGGCTACTCATCTTCCATTCCTGTCAATGAGGCAACGAGGGTCTTAGTTTCTTCTCCCGCACGTCCGAATCCTTTTGTTCACGTCGCCACTACTATCGTTCTGCTTCAGTGGCGAGACCAATTCGCAACGAGAAGGCAAAAGTAATTTTTCTGTCATCACCAATGTTTCGCCTGCTCTTCCCGTCGTTGAAGGTGGTTCTTCTGCGCTTTCGAATCCTCGCATCCTTCATCCATGAATTGGTTGGAAGGAGCCTAACCCGGAGGACATCCTTATCAAGTCGGGTGGGAAGTTTTGTTAGTTTACCCATCTTGACGTGCAAGATGGTGCAGTAAGCTTGTTAATGATGGCATAGACGGGCGGTAAAAGGGATTTTGATGCATGTACTGGATCCCAGTACTCATCTCGATCATGTTCTTGAGCAGATAATGGATGGGATGAATCACCTCACTTATGTTGGGGTGATGGGATCGGTGTACCAGACTAGTCGTTGCCAAATTGCTGCTCTTGAGAGAAATTTGGCAGCGTTCTTGCTGGTGTTTTCTCACGTGCTTCGCTAGTTTGATGTGCAGGAGGTGCAGTGCACGAAGCTGGAGAAGGCAGTTGAGGCTGCTCTGGCCTCTTTAAAGGAAGTGGAAGTTGCGCAAGATAAATCTGCTATGGAGTTTGAGACTTCGACGGCTAATTTGGACGGGGCTCGCGCATGATTGGACGAGTTGGAAAAAGAATTGTATATCAAGAAACGTGGCCGTGAATCCGTGATGAGGCTCCGCGCTCCGTCCTTGAGTAGTCAATCAGCCGTAGGGTTGCTGAAGGGCAGATGGAGCAATTGATGGTTGCGCTTGATGGAGTTAAGTCGGACATCTCCGCCCTGCTAATCACTGCTGAAGGGAAACTTATTTCATCTAAGAATGAGCTCGCTACGACAAAAGACAAACTAAAGATTGTGGAGGTGGAAGATTGGAAGAGAGTTGTTGATGGACGAGTTGAGATTCTTGACTATATTGAGATGTTTGGTGTTGATTTATCCGAGAATCGTCACTTGGTTGATCAAGTCTTCGAGGATGAAGATGCTGAAGAAGGTACCTCAGATATCCCAAAGCGACCCCGTAGAGGAAGAACCATTATCTCTTCTTCCTTCCAACCAGGTTCCATCGTCTGTTTTGCCGTTGATAGGGGAACCTTGTATTCTTCTGCCACTGTCGCTGCGGTCGCTCTTCCATCAGAAGCTCTTGTCGCTTCTACTAATCTTTCTTCAAACGTTCTGTCTTTTCCTCCAGATGTAACATAATGATTTATGAATGATAATTTTTTTCTTTTTGACAATATTGTACCGCCTCCTATTTAATTTCCATTTTGCATGTATTTTCTTTGAAGTCATGGTTTGTCTTGGGTCATTCGCTATGATGTGTGTGTTTTCCTCATCAAGTCATTTGTAGTAAGTACTGGCGATTAAAGCTTATCCATACTTTTGTTTTTGCATTTGTTTGTCGACCATCCGAAGCTTTTTTTTATTTGTTCAGATCCTCAAGTGTTCGCATGTCAGGGTGTTTCGAAGCATTTTTGGGTTGTGTTGTGAGTGCATCAATGACCTTTTTAGACGAATCTGTCATGGTCGTCGAAGTAAGTCATACTATGTATCTCCAGCTTTTGCTTCTTGGTCCTATATTTTGATCGGACAGTTGGCTATATTTCGGCTTATGTGTCTATATAGGGTTGAATAAGTTGACTCGTTCGTCTTCTACCTTGTTGATCTGATGCATTAATTGACCCGAGTTTTTTTTCGTGTGTGACTTGTTCATCTCAATTTCGTATCAGTCGACTCGAAGTCAATTTGAATAAATTGACTCGTGCGTCCTAATTTTTACTTCGTTGGTTCGACATATTAGTCGACTCAAAGTTTGTTCGAGTAAGTTGACTTGTTCATCCAACTTTTACTTTTTTCGTCTGACGTTAGTCAACTCAAAGTTTGTTTGAGTAAGTTGATTGATTCATCCCAACTTCTACTTCGTTTGTTCGACATGTTAGTCGACTCGAAGTTTATTTGAATAAGCTGACTTGTTCGTTCAATCCTTACTTTGTTGGTTCGACATGCTAACCGTAACGAAATTTATTTAAATAAGCTTTCCAATCTTTACTTCGTTCATCTGACGTGTTAGTCGACTCAAAGTTTATTTGAATAAGTTGACTGGTTCGTCCCAACACTTACTTCATTGGTTCGACATACTAGTTGAGCAAAAGTTTATTTGAATAAGTTGACTGGTTTGTCCCAACTTTTATTTCGTTGGTTCGACATATTAGTCGACCCGAAGTTTATTTGAATAAGATGACTGGTTCGTCCCAACTTTTACTTCATTTGTTCGACATATTAGTCAACCCGAAGTTTATTTGAATAAGTTTACTGGTTTGTCCCAACTTTTACTTTTTGGTTGATCATACCAAAAGTTTTGTGTGTGACGTTTTGATACGCCGAGAGCTTCTCGCTGTCCAGCTTTGATGCCACAATTTCAGGCGTAAGATGGGGAGTTTTGAACTCGGAATTTTATTGGTAACTACGTTTTGGGTGTTTAACAATCTATTGTAGTAGTCTTTTCTTTCTCATAAAGTTATGTTGTGGAGCCTGCATTGTATCTTTCTGATTGTTTTTCGATTTGCTCTGTCTTGAATGGTCTTTTGCACTTTCGTTGTAACTTCTTCATCCATGGTTCTCTTTGGATTTTGTCTATTGTTTGGCCTCCATTTGAATTCTCATTTCCCTCCGCGCTTCTTGTTCGGGTTGTCGTATCGATTTATTTGGTCTCGTTTGATAGTGTTGGTGCTTCTAGTTCTATATAGAAGCTCGAGTGGGAAATGTTACTGGTGAGCTTGATTGGTGCATCGAAGAACGGTGGTCTGGCTAGTCCGTACAGTATATTAGGGTCTGTGACTCCGATCCTGAATGGAATTTCAACAGGGGTCTCGCCACTCTGTGGGGTCCCCTTTTAAGCGGTTTACTGTTTTTGAGATTCACCTGTTGAGGTTCCTCAGAAGTTCGTTGGCTTGGTTTTGCTGGGGTGGTGCTTGGGCGGGGTCGGTGGACTGAGCATGCTCCTGGGTGAACTTTTCCACCGCTTTGATCATACGCTCCATCTGGATCATGAGTAAATCCACACGAGGGTCCGTGGTGGCACCTCTAGATGTCTGGGATGTTTGAGCCACCTCATGCTACGACTCTCTGTTGTCAGGCATGATCGTCTTGACGTTCCCTGTTGGATCTGTGATGTGCGCTATTGGTAGCGCAGTTTCTCCAGTGGGAGGATTGTCTTGATTGTTGTCGGGTTGAGGGTCTGCAGAATGTGTCATTTTGTTTAGGGTTTAGGGTCCAAAATCCAGTCTCCTATAAGTAAAACATGCAAAACAAATGTTAGATTTCCAAATACCACCTTTTTGGTGGGCGAAGGCACTCCGATGCATAAATCAGTAACTCAGTTGGAGATGAAGATAAAACTGGACAAAACTCAGTTAAAATTGTATATCTTTGTCGAATGTTTCATTTACCCTTTATAATGGTCTAGTTAATTCCCTGTGTGACTTAAGCATGTGAGGCGCAACGGGATGAGACATTCTCTGTAACGGATTCCTCCTTTATGATAATATGTCTTTGGAGGCGTAATTCCGTCCACGACTATTTTTCTATGTAACGTTCCTCCCCAAGAGGGGAGAACTTTATAGGGCCTGGATTTGGGCCTCTGACTATGACTCATTCTAACGGGCCTTGTTTGGGCTTTCTTTGACCAGATTTGCCATTTTTGTGCTTTGTACATTGGCTTGGTCTTGGGATACTTGATCCTCGTGATGAATAATTTCTATCATGCATACGGCTGTGATGTCGGTTTAATTTGATGTATCATCAATTTTGATGGAAGAGTGTATTTTAATAAAATCTCTAATGAATAATATGATGATTAAATGGGTATGGAGAACAAGAGTAAAAGCGACAAAAAGAAATATCGAAAAAACAAAAACTTGGGGATTATAGCCTTTCAAAATTTCGCAAAATAACTATATTCAATTTTTTTTATCATTCTTCCGATGGAAGTGTTTATTTTTATCAATAACATATAAAGAATACTAAAATGGTTAAATGGGTATGGAGAATAAGAGCCAAAGCGACAAAAACGAAAAATCGATCAAAACCTTTAAAATCATGGATTATAGCATTTCAAAATTTTAGAAAATTGTTGCATTCAGTTTTCGACTCATTCTTTCAATAAAACTATTTATTTCTACCAAAAACATGAAAAGAAGAACTAAAATAATAAAAGGGTATGGAGAATTAGAGCAAAAAAAAAAATCAATCAATCAAACAACATCTCCAAAATCGTGGATTTTGAGAACTTTGAAAATCGCTAATTTTAGTTTTCGACTCATTAGTTTCGTGAAAGTGTTATTTCAGTTAAAAACATATAAAGAAAAATTAGAAATTAAATGCGTATATAGGATAAGAGCAAAAGCAACAAAAAAAACTAAAAATTATGGATTATAGCTTTTGGAAAACTTGCAAAGTCGCTAAATCAATTTTTGCCTGATTATTTTCATGGAAGTGTTTATTTCTATGCAAAACTTACAAAGACTAGTAAAAGATTAAATGAGTATGGATAATAAGAGAAAAACCAATAAAATGAAAATCAAACAACACCTCCAAAATCGTGGATCAGCCATTGAGAATTTTGCATAATTGCTAATTTCAGTTTTTGACTCATTTTTTCCATGAAAGTGTTTATTTCAATTAAAAAAAAACATGTAAATAATTAAGAAATTCAATGGGTATGAAGAATATGAGCAAAAGCGACAAAAAAACCCCAAAATTGTGGATTTTCGCCATTGGAAAACTTGCAAAGGAGCTAAATTCAGTTTTCGACTCATTATTTGAACTAATCAAACAAGGTTAAATGGGTAAAAAAAAAACAATACTTTGCAAAATCGCCAAATTCAGTTTTGTACTTATTATTTCTATGAAAGTGCATGTTTTAATCAAAATATCTAATGACTAATATGATGATTAAAAGAGTATTGAGAATAAGGTAGTGTTTGTTTTTTTTAAGTGGTTAGAAGCTAACTTCCAACTGGAGTTAAAAGTTTTGAACGAGCTTCTGAATGAAATGTTTGTTTTGCTTCTAAATGAAGTTGTTGATTAGAAGCTGTAAAATTAAATAGTTGTTTGATTTTTAGGTGCTGAATTGAAGTATTTTTTACATTTTTGCCCACCGCCCACCACAAACCACCTGCGTTAACCCTCGTCTCCACTTGTTTTCTTTCCTCCCAATACCATTGAGATCACTTTCTACCACTACAAGAAACCACCCTATTTCCCTTTTCATTCCTCATACAATTTTAAATAGAGACGAAGAAAAAGAGGAATAGAATGAAGATTAAGAGGAGGAGATGAGGCCAGGGAGGGTGGTGGTGACGGTGGCAACATTGCTCGCATGATAAAGAGAAAGTGAAAAAAAAGAAGGGATGGTTGGTAGAGGAGAGGGGTAGTAACAATCACTACAAATTTATGTTGACGTTATTATGGGATTAAATTTTCATCAAGCGCTCAATGCTAAATGATTAGCGCTCCTATGATGTTTACTCCAAGTCCAACATTTTATTAAGACTTCTGGGTCTATTCAGAACAAAAAAATCAAAAAATTGTGGATTATAGCTGTTCAAAATTTTGCAAAATAACTATATTTATTTCTCAGATCATTCTTTTTCATGGAAGTGTTTATTTTTGTCAACAACGTATAAAGAACAGTAAAACGGTTAAATGGGTATGGAAAATAAGTGCAAAAACGATCAAAACCTCTACAATCATGGATTATAGCCTTTCAAAATTTTACAAAGTTGTTGTATTCAGTTTTGGATTCATTCTTTCGATGAAACTATTTATTTTTACCAAAAACATGAAAAGAAGAACTAAAATAATAAATTGGTACGGAGAATAAGAGCAAAATAAATAAAATAATAAATCAAACAATACCTCCAAAACGGGTATGGAGAATAAGAGCAAAAATGAAAAATTGAACAAAACCTCTAAATTCGTGGATTATAGCCTTTCAAAATTTTATAAAATTATGGTACAGGTTTCGACTCATTCTTTCGATAAAAATATTTATTTCTACCAAAAACATGAAAAGAAGAACTAAAATAATAATCGAGTATGGAGAATAAGAGCAAAAAAAAAAAAAAAAAAAAATCAAACAACATCTCCAAAATCGTGGACTTTGAGAATTTTATCACTAACTTTAGTTTTCAACTCATTCTTTCCTTGAGAGTGTTTATTTCAATTAAAAGCATATGAAGAATAATAAGAAATTAAATGCATATGGAGAATAAGAGCAACAACGACAAAACCGTAAAAAAAAAAAAAAAAAAAAAAAAAAAAAAAAAAAAAAAAAAATCCAAAAACTGTGGATTATAGCTTTTTGAAAACTTGCAAAGTCACTAAATTCAGTTTTCGACGCATTATTTTCATGGAAGTGTTTATTTCTATGCAAAACATACAAAAACTAGTAAAAAAAATTTTAATGGGTATGGAGAATAAGAGCAAAACCAACAAAAATGAAATTTCAAACAACACCTTCGAAATCGTGGATTAGCCTTTGAGAATTTTGCAAAATCGCTAATTTCAGTTTTTTATTTCAATCAAAAGCATATAAATAATATTACACAACAAATCAAATCTGCGTGAATGGGGGGGTAAACAAACATCAAAATTAGATTGAAAACACTAATGAGATCATTGACAAAGGAAAAATGTGTGCATCCAACAAAGAACACATACAGGAATTGAAAGAGGAATGGAGGAAAGAGGTTGAACTTTTTGGGTTTATTGGATAGAGAATTTCAACTTCGACTTCACTTTCTCTTTGATTATTAAACAATGAAAATCTTCGTTACTTCGTCTTGCTCATGATATTGCTTGTATTTTCAAGTATCCTATTGTGTGATCCGTGCGAGAGGGAAAATAGTGTTTTTGTGTGTTTTGTTCGTTGAGGTTGGTTTGGAGGGATTTTTGAAGTTATTAGATGTTTGTTTCCATTTCAGTATAATCAAACTCAAGTATTTTCTACACCATGAAAATATAGTTACCCCTTTTCAAACATTCATTTTCTCATGCAAGGACTTTTGGGTAAAATTAAAATGTATGATGAATGTATAAAACACATTGGTATGTTAGATGCATGAGGAAGAACACACATACTACTAAAATTTAGAAATATTTTGTTCTTGCATCTCTTTCGTTTATGGTAAATTATATATCAACCAACCTTGTAAACTATTGTTTGAAAATCTGATCATAATTAAAAAAAAATAAAAATAAAAAATCCTCAAGTCATTGGCTTAAAGTTTACTGCCAATTTAGGTTCTTTAATAATTGTAAAGTAACTTCACTGTGAAGCCGAACAATTAGGTTGCAGTATAAGTGTGTTACAGAACAAAAACAACTTAAAAACATAGCCTACACACAGGCAAACAAACCTTAATTTCGATAACAATAACAGGTGTGTTAGTATGATCTTAGACAAACTTGAGTTTTTATACAGAACTGGGAGATAGTAAATCACAAAAATGACCTTCCAGTTAGTATGAACTTCGACAGACTTGAATTTTCATAAACTGGGAGATGGTGAGTCACAAAAATGACCTTCCATTATCCGTAAAATAACATGGTGTATGTTTTTATAAGGTAACCTGTAATTTCCAAATTCCTCGTCTGCCCTCATATTTTCAACCCATAAATACAACATATCAAATATGAAATCCAGCCCCAGTACTTTGAGAGGCACCTTTCCTGCACCTAGGAAAATGTTGCCCCCTAGGAAAATGTTGCCTTTGGGTTATGGAGCTGAATCTTTCAGTGAGATGGTTCTCCTGGTCTTCCTCAGCAAGTTGCTTGCGCTTAAAATAACTGGAAAAATAGACTCGTCGATCCATCCCCAAATGATCTAAGATCGGCTGGCTTAACCAAAGCTCTGCATAATGGGCATGTCCGTTCTCTCTCAAACCTGAAAAGTTCCGATATAAGAAGTCCACTTTAGTAAACATTAACATGTGAATGCATTCCAGATAATTAAATCAAAACATACATCTCAATCACAATATGGAAAGGGTAATATCATAAAATGATATGAAAATAAAGTACATGAAATTAAGATGAATAATATATGACAGAAAATAAAATTAATCAGGTATATGACAAAATGAATTGGGTAAATGACGCTCAGTATTTCATTTTATTTTATATAAAGTGAACACCAAAAAGGAATTGCGAAAATTTTATTTTGCCAAGAAAGTTCTAACCAAGGAAGCATGAACTCTTAAAAAAATGTGTTGTATCCGTGTCCGACACGTATCCGACACGACACTTGCTCGACACATGTTGGACACTTGGTCAACGTGTCGGCAGGTGTCAGACATATGGTCAATGTCGTCAACGTGTCAAACACACCTCCAATACACCCGGAACTTGGTCAAGACTCGACAACTAACTTCGTTTTATTTTTTACTTTTAGATATGTGCAAATAATCATCTTTTTCTTCGCCTTTGCACATCTTCTTCTTGTCTAAGTTTTTTCTTCATATTTTTTTATCTACTTGCAACAAAGATGAAGACACTCCTAGGAACACAATTTATTATATTATTGTTTATGTTTATATGACATTAAAAATATAATGTGACGTGTCCCCGAGTCCTTTTTTTGGAAATTGTCGAATCGGTGTGTCGTATCCGTGTCCGGCCCGACACGCGTGTCCGTGTCCATGCATCATTGGTTCTAACATATAAAAATCTTTTTAAAATTCAAAAGTGAGGTGAGCCAAGGGAACCCTGTAACGCGTCTTTCACTAAAAAAAACTCTTTTATCAAACTCACACTGAATTACTGAAATTCTATTGAAGATACGAAAACAAGTACAAAGGTGAATGAGTTGCTCGTAATACAAGAAGCAATAGAAAAACGTTAGACATAAGCAAAGAAGCAACTACACATGAATATATCACAGGACATGCTGGATTACTTATGGGTTGCTCCCAGATTGCCAAACATCCTCCTTAATTTGATAAAAGGCATTCCTGGGGAGTGAGCATCTTCCCTTAAAACCTATGTTATTAAATCGGATCTCTTCTTGCTAGTAGAGCGTTACAATTTTTGAATTAATTGTTTGAATACTCCCTTGGTCGAGTAATCGGCAATTTCTGGCCAATTTACCAATTAATCGCTTTCAAAACTCACCGATTAGGATTAGATTAACGTTTTAACTACATCGCTTAAAACACTTTCCTATCTTTCCCTTCAAATAGCCATAGTTACAAAGTGAACCCCTTTCCCATTCATTCATTGTCCCATGATAGGACATTGTCAAGGTCTATTCATTTAGGAAGCACAGCCACACCTCCTAATATAGAACAAATTGGTTGGTTCATTGTGGAACAAATTGAAGAAAAGGTGGTCAACAGACTCTTCATCCTCATAATATAGAACAAATTGGTTGGTTCGTTAGGGGTCTATACCCAAAAATTTGCTAGATTTTCAGCAATAAAGCTTTCACAAAAGAAACTCCAGATACAATTGGAAAGAAGAGAATGAATTAGTGAGGTGGGCTAGGTAGGTTTGTCATCTAGGAAAGTATAGTCTCGTGTCATACAGGAAAGAATTGTCACGTGCCATACAGGAAAGAGGACGATAATGGCACAAAAATGTCCCTCGTGATCTTTTATTTTATTTGACTTTTAAACAGGACACAATGGGGATTTTAAATTTCGCGTCGGGAAAGTATAGTCCGTCACGAATATGAACATACCACGAGGCATTGTTCATCAGGAGAGAAATAGTTATAGGTTATATATATACACACAAATCCATGACCTTGGGCGCAGTCTTTTCAACCAAACTAAGCACATAACAATGAATCGTAAACTAGAGGAACCTTCGCAATCTCACTCCTCATCGTTGTTTATAAACCAGGTGAAAGAAATCAGAAAATGCAAACACGCAAGTATGCTAAAATCCCTCTGATTATCAACTTGCAGTTATTACATTGCAGATTGATATTCACATAATTATTACATAATATACCTCCTGATTTATATTTGTTAGTATTTCAAATAGTGTATTTTAGTTTAATTATTTTATTTTTGGAGTTAAAACGACAAAAGTGCATTAGCGTGGAGAATTTGGAAATTCATAAATAAATTGACGAAGTGAAACGGGAGATACTTAAGCCAAAGATTAATAAAGAGAACCAAAGAAAAAAATAAAGGAATTAATTTTGAATTTTGGTGGAACAAATGAGTAATATGGATGAACATAGCCAAACCCACCTTTCATGTTATTTGAACGACCCCTTTGTTTCCTTTTGTTTTTGGTTTCCAATTATATTGGGTTTCCTTTTGTTTTTGGTTTCCAATTATACAATTGGATTTTCAATTAGGAGTTGTTTCTTTCTACCATAAATATAGCAACACACAGGGAAGGGAGGATGTGCAGAGAACGCAGGACACACACAACGCATCACCCAGCCGAGTACGCATCGCTAATCCACCATGCGCTGCCATGCAAATAAAGCTCCACACCGTTGTTGCTGTCATCACCTTCACCATGTGTTACTAAACTCCACGCAAGGCGAAGAGATGAAATCCTAGATGTAACGCGCTTAATTGGTATTTGATTCGTTTTATGCTTTCACGATGATAATGGTATTTATGATTTTCACTTTTATTTAATATAGGAGTTTATGTTATTTTAGTGACAAAGATTTCATCAACTTCTTCGTAGATTATTATTCCGATGGTTGTCTTTTTCTTCTCCATATAAGTCTAGTCATGCTTTTCTTATGTGTGGAATTTTAAAGATCAATTAATTCTGATAGGTTAGTTATATGTGATTGTCTTTTATTACGTTATTGTCTCCGGATATATCGTAAATTTAGGATATCATATATGACCAATCTTTGTGCTTTCTAGAAAAAGTGAAATCTAAAATCCATTTACATTAGAATATATTGGTGCATTAAAGACTATTTTTCCGATTATGTTGTTTGGGAAGAGAAACACGTAATTGAGTTATCATAGCGAATCAATATTAGTTGGCGCGTGAAATCTAGGAGAGATTCTTGGAACCTTATGATTTTTCTAAACTTGATTTTTATTAAACTAAATTCAATTTCATATTTTAAAATTGCTAGAATTTCTTAAATTTAGTTTCATGTAGTTCTTCTTCATTGACCTTGTTTTGTAGATTGTTTTTCCTCGTGAGATCGACACTCCAATCTTTACTGCAATTGACCGCGTGTACTATTTGGGCGTAATCACAAATCAAATCCCCTTCAGAGACATGGTAAATTGCATCAGGTCATAAATGCTACCTTGAATTATAAGATCCTAACATGAAAGTGTGTTTAAAAAAAACTGTTTATTGTTTAGCTTTAAACTACATTATACTTAATTTAACCTATAAGAATTCATGGAGATGCAAGACAAACTGACCATTCTGATACGCAATCTTCACAAAATATGTGTTTACACCGAAGGAGGATTGGAGCATGCATCTTCTCTTGACAAATGGCACAAAGATCCCCTGCTGCGCTAACCTGCAATCATTACCAACAAATAAGAAATTTATCTATTTCATGCATTCACTGTGGCACCAACCAACACTTTCAAAAAACTTCGTCAAGAAGACTACGTTCTTGGAAGGAGAGACAGACTAATATTACGGAACGTTTTCCTTTTCCTAAACTTGTGAGTCGCGACAGTTTGTGTTGGTGAATGCCTAATGTGTGGGTTTCAATGGAGACTAACGCACCATCATATGTTGGGTTTTTCCTTCACTCAACAAATTTGGAACCATCTCTTGGAAGGTTGGTGATTCACTGGGTTCTTCCATGGTCAACTGTTGATAGTTTATGTTGGTGGCATTATGAGGCCTTTGGCAAAGGGAGGAAGAAGATACTATGGGCTCTTAGTATATATGCTATTATGCCGAATATGTAGCTTAAAAAAATAGTAAATAATTTAAAGGGAAGGAGCCTTGTGTTGAGCAAGTGATAGTGAAAGTTACTATCATTGGGTATTGGATCTTGGAACACCATCCTTTCAAAGGATGTGTAGTCCATTTGCACTCTCTCGTAACAGGCGAATAAGTTCTTGTTACGAGCCTTATGTAATAGTTAATCACTTAATCCATTATATACTCTAATCAACATGGATGACCAATGAGAGCCAACATGCAAGTATTATACTTTATCTTAATTAGGTCCCGCCGGAATCGAGGTTGTCAGGACAAACTTCAGTAAAAGTCCTTTGTAAAATAACAAAATTCTTGACACAAGACATGGGAAATGTTATAGAAGGTTAAATAAAAATGTAGTTTCTTTGATTTTATGTGTTATTAGGGTTTTGCCTACAAACACTAGGTAGTGAAAGATTTTGCGTTTTTTGTTTTTATTATTCCGCTGCAAAATTTCCTATTAAAATTGGAATCCTAACAAGTTTGCTCTTGGAGAAGAAGATCTGAAGGAGAAGAAGAAGTTGGAGACCGTTGTTGCAAGCTTCGATCAGCCCCAATCGCCAGCCAACAGCCACCGTCGATCACCCTCAGCGCCACCACTGTATCTGAACAAAACAGATCTATATGCAAGAAGGTACCTTCTGAGTCGTGTTTGGAGAAGAAGCAATTTCTTTTTCAAAAAAGAAAAGTTAGTCAATCCCACAACCTAGGATTGTTTGGAAAAGGTCCCGACTTGTCAGACCAGTCCAAGTCCAGAGTTCAGCTAATTGCATCCACCACTTTGATTGACACATCTTGTGCAGTTATGGTTTGGAATCAGAACAATCCTGCACTTTCAGAAAATTGTAGAACAGTCCTATAATTTCTGAAGTGCTGTAGAGCAGCCCATGGCAGCCAATACGGTCTATTTGCACCCCAGAATTCATTAAGTGCACCCAGTTCAGTTTCCTTAAAAAAAAAAGAAATGAGTAACCACATATGGTGACTGTAGGGCGTCCCAATCCAACACCCCGGTGTGTTCCATGGTGGCTACCCATCATCCATGGTAAGTGTTCCATAACTGTTACATGGTTTACACCCGTACATTTAAACACGTGCCTACCAATTCCACATCCTAGTCACTATTATCCACTAGCACAATATGCCAATCACAATTCTCTAATTGTAATGTCTCTTCAACCAATCCTTACGCTGAAGACAACGCACATGTTGAAAGGGAACTCAAGGTAGAAGTTAATAAATTCGATGAGCAAGTTCTTGAACCAGAGTTTGAAGAAGATACTGTTGAGGAAGCTAAAGATTCGGAACAATATTGTTCATCAGAGCTATACACTATTTTTGAAGAATATATGGGAGAAATTACACGTATTAGGTAGGTTTCAATCACGTGCATCATTTGGTGTATGTGACCTTTTCCCGATTTTTGGAACGAGGTGGATGATTTAGAGTCAAATACAACATGTAATAGTGTTTTCCTTGATCCATATTGGGAATCATTGGTAAAGAGAGCTTTTCACAAATTATTAGGTCATCTTGTAGCAACTTTGAGCATGTTTCTCGGTCCATAGTGAGTAGTTACTGAGGCAAAATTCGTGAGGATTGTATGTCACATTATTGGGCTTATTTTGATCATTCTCGGTGGTTCATGGCAACGAGTACTTCACCTTTGGCTAGTGTGTATCGTGGAAATTTTCGTGGGCATTTGTTATGGCTTCACTTTGCGTTGTTTTCGAAGTGCTCGAGTTATGTTGATTTCTTCAGCTTCAAGCTCGAGGACGAGCCTTTCTCATAGGAGAATGATGAATATAAGAATAGAGGAATATTAATTTTTATCAAATAAGCCGGTTGGACCGAACAAAATAGAACTAGGGCTTTTGATTTTTCAATTAGAATTAGGGGTTACAATCAATTAGGACCGGTGTAATCAAGGCGACCGCCTAGGCGCGTCTCAAGGCGTTTTTACAAAATTCCGCCTCAAAGTGAGGCAATGCATTGCGGTGAAATGAGGCATTCGCCTCACTGCCTCAGCCCAAAAACTAGTTGTAGCCAGCCCAATTGCAACCCAATTTCAGCCCATTTGCAGCCTAATTGTTGCAAAATAAGGTTGCAACCCACTCTATAATAAGGTTTTATGTTTCTTGGTGTGATATTTGATCAATTTGATAAAAACAAGATAAAACGTTTTTAAGTTTTGATAAATTTGTCACACTTTTTATCAGTGTTATAAAAATCGGCCTAGGCGCTAGGCGCTAGGCGTTAGAGAAACACCCAGATTAATGGCAGGGCGGGTTGGGGCGGCCTAGGTGGGGTCTTGACGGTCTGGGCGAGTTTTTTTTTTTTTTAATAAGGTTGATTGTGTTATTATTTTATTTTTCTTTCCTCTTTTTTGGAAATAAACAATTTAATTGTTTTTTATTCAGTATATGTCTGAATGTAGCAAATGATGATTACTTAATGGAATTCTCAATGGATCTGTCGGTACCAATTTTAATAATGTAGATTTTATCAAACATGACAGGTCATTCATACAATTTGAATAAAAATAAAAAAAAGTAGATTTGGATATTTGTCCACAAATTCAACTTTGTATAAAGTACCCATCATGACCAACTTCAGTCATTTGAGTTTTAATAAATTTTGTTCATGATTGTTAATTTTTCATGTTTTTAAATTTTGCATATGTATCTTGGCATTAAATTGGATGTAATTGATAAGGTATTATGCTTAACTTTTGTAAATTATTTAAGTTATAATACAAAACCTAAGACCGCCTAGGCCCCTGGGCGCTAGGCACCTGCTCGCCGCCCGCCCACCGCCTAGCGCTTTTTAGAACAGTGTTTTTTATATTATTTTTTGGAGAAAACATACCATGTTTTGATCAATATGTGATCAACACCAATCTTGATTTTTCATAGCTTAGTTAAATGATTTTTATGCTTTTGAAATACCAATAGTGATTATACTTGTGGATTTTTACCAACAATTTCTTCTAACAAATGTTCAATATTCTCAAGTTTCTATTCTTTCAAGATTATTGATTTTTAATGATTTAGTGGATGTTTGCAAGTTACTTGACACTTATGTAGTGCATCTTTTATCTATGTTATGCAACTTTATTATATTTTCATTTCGATTTTAGGTAGTTGTCACTTTTTGTATATATTTGCTTATGATACTTATCAAAATGATAATGTACACTACTATGCTGATGTCATCATCATCATCATCATCAAAGCCCATTCCCGAGATTTTCGGGGTCGGCTACATGAATTTTGGTTCTCCAAGCAATGCGATCTTCCCACATTTCCTCACCTAATCCAAGCTCAATGATATCTTCATTCACCGTCTTCATCCAAGTTTTCAACGGTCGTCCCCTCCGTCTACACCCTCCATTAACTTGCCAATCTAAACATTTTCTAATTGGCGCCGTGCTCGGTCTCCTCCGCACATGACCAAACCAAGTTAAACGTCTTTCTCTAATTTTTTCCTCTATGGGCGCTACACCTAAGTATCTCCTAATTCTTTCATTTCTAATCTTATCCTTACGAGTTTTACCACACATCCACCTTAACATACGCATTTCTGCTACTGCCATCCTATGCGTATGTTGTCCCGTAGTAGCCCAACATTCTGAACCATATAGCATGGCTGGTCGAACAATTGTCTTATAGCATTTCCCTTTTAGCCTTGCAGGCATCCTTCTATCGCACAATACTCCTGACGCCATTCGCCATTTCAACCAACCAGCTTTAATCCTGTGGTCTACATCTGCTCCAATAGCCCCATTCTTTTGAATTATAGACCCTAGATATCGAAAAGCCTCACACTCTGGGACCTCGACACCTTCGATCTCAATTGCATGACTTCTCCCTCTTGGTTCACACCCAAAGTTGCACACTAGATACTCCGTCTTCGAACGGCTAATTCTAAAACCTTTACTCTCTAAAGCCTCCTGCCACTTAACTAATTTCTGACCTAAACCTGCACTAGTCTCATCCATTAAGACAATATCATCTGCAAATAACATGCACCAAGGTACATCTTCTTGCAGATGTCTCGTCAACTCATCCATGACCAAAGCAAAGAGATATGGACTTAACGCCGACCCTTGATGTAGTCCTACTGTCACTGGAAATTCACTAGACATCCCACCTACTGAGCGAACACTTGTTACAACCCCTTCATACATATCCTTAATGATATCGACATAACATTGAGACACTTTCTTCCTTTCAAGCACCCACCAAATTAACTCCCTGGGGACCCTATCATATGCTTTCTCCAGATCAATAAAAACCATATGCAAACTCTTACGTGCCTCTCGATATTTTTCTACAGTTTGCCTAAGCAGGAAGATGGCCTCCGTAGTAGACCTACCTGGCATAAATCCAAATTGATTCTCCGAAATCGTGGTTAAACTCCTAAGTCTTTGTTCTATAACCCTCTCCCAAAGTTTCATCGTATGACTCATAAGCTTTATCCCTCTATAGTTCGAGCAATTCTGGATATCCCCTTTGTTCTTATAAATTGGTACCACAATGCTATGCCTCCATGAATCTGGCATTTTTCTAGTTTCCAAAATCCTATTAAATAGCTTAGTTAGCCATTGAATCCCAACTTCTCCCAGACATTTCCATGCTTCAATTGGTATATCATCCGGTCCAACGGCCTTCCCTGTCTTCATTCTTTTTAAAGCTTCTCTCACTTCTGTGGCACTAACTCTGCGATGGAACACGCGATCTCTCCCTTCCTGTGAAGCATACCCCTCCAAGTTTAACTCCCCTACATGTGTTCCATTGAGTAGGTTCCAAAAGTAATCCTTCCATCTATCTAAAATAGCTTTATCCTGCATTAAGACTCTTCCATCCTCATGCTTAACACACTTAACATGACTCAAGTCCCTAGTTTCAATATATTATAAAAAATATTATAAAATAATTTTAAAAAATATTTGTTTTAGGTAGTTGTGTCATTTTTTGTACATATATGCTTATGATACTTATCAAAATGATGATGTATAATATTATGCTAATATGTTTCAATATATTATAAAAAAAAAAATCTTTAAAAAATTTAAGACCGCCACAGTGAAGTGAGGCGTCTGCCTCGCCTCACGCCTGAGGCATTTTCAGGCCTGTCCGCCTCAACGCCTTAACTAAATTGATTAGGACTTAGAGCTTCTATGTTGTTTAGGAAACTAGTTGCTTGTTAGCAAGCTTAAGTCAATTATAGATAAAGGCCATTGGCCAATGTAATAACAATTTTGAAGTTTAAAGGCTGAATAAAAATGTGATTTCTTTGATTTGATTCTATTAGAGTTTTGCCTATGAACCCTACGTAGTGAAAGAATTTGTGTTATTTGTTTTTATTATTCCTGAGCAATTTCTTATCATAAACTAATTCCATGGAATCCATGGGGAATCATTTGTGTTCAATGCAAAATTGATCAAAAGTATGGTGGACCGATGTCATGGTTCTACATTTTTATCAAATGTGAGAATTGAACACCCATGGAACATGAAACCCCAACTCCTTACCCCACCCAAAGAATTGGATTCCCATATTTCATGGGGTCCAATTCCCCACCTTTGATCACAATTTAGAATTGATGATAAGTAACTCACCACATCTTGATCAAATTTGCCTTAAAATACAAATGGTCCACCATCAATTCAAGTGGTTTCTCATGGATTCCAAGCAACCAAACAACTCGCATCCTTAATTGAGTTCTCTTCTCCTTGAATATTTTTAGAAACTGAAGTTGTGTTGGGTAGGGGATGCAATTATCTGAACTTAAACATTTAACGCCTAGGACTCCAAAGTGGCACTTTCAACACTAGGTACCTCCTAAAGACACCTTTATATTTAAGGTTCAATTTATAATAAATAAATAAAAGTCATGGACCAGGAGCAAATTCCATGGGCAGACAACAACAATGTATGCGAATGATCTACTAAGTTGAGCTGCCCGACTTACTTGGAAACCATAAAACCAAGGAGATAGTGCAAAATTAATCATTTTTCATTTATAAATTCAAAACGTAGCATAAATTACCAAAATGGGACTAAATGAAAAAAACAAACTTAAGGAAGAGGTTCATTTAAGCTATAAACCGTTCAAGACAATATATTTGCACCTTGCTATATATGATATAGATCAGATTAAGGAGGTGCTCAATAAATAAAAGTCCAATATACCTGTTCAGAAGTGGCATAGGATCCATAATGGACTTCTTTACGGGATAATGCTTTCAATGCAGAGAAGAATGATTGGACCTGTACATTAAATTTTTTTAAAAATATATCTCTATATATTAAAAAAAATTCAATTTGGTCCTACTTGCCATAAGAAATTTTCATTGAATGGTTTACAACAAGTAAATGGAACTAGTATGTACCTTTTCCACAACTGACGTGAGCTTAAAAGTGAGATACAACCCAGTAGTCAGAGAAGAAAAGAGGCTTCCATATTCTTTGTTCAAGAAGAAGCGGTACCATACAGGGGCTGGCAACAAGGCCCGGTACAACAACAGGAGATATTCCACCAAAGTTAGCATTTGACCCTGAGAAAGTGAACCAAGTAATAGAAAGCATTACATTCAAAACAGAGTACTTGCAGCACAGATTAGATAAAATCAATCAGTCGTAATTTCAACTTTTTACTATCATAAAGTGCTCAATACTTTTTTGAAAATTAATAGGACAATAAAATTTATTATTTTTTTTTTAATCAACAAAACAAGAATTATTTCACTGATGAAAAACTAGCTAGTGGAGGGAGAATCAACAACAGCTAGAACAAAAGCATTGTAGTTAAGGCGTTGAGGCAGAAGTGAGGCAGACAGGCCTGAAAACGACTCGGGTGTGAGGCGAGGCGGACGCCTCACTTCACTGAGGCGATCTTAACTTTTTTTAAAGATTTTTTTTATAATAAATCGAAACATATTAGCATAGTATTATACATCATCATTTTGATAAGTATCATAAACAAATATGTACAAAAAATGACACAACTACCTAGAATCAAAATATTTTTTGAAGAATTTTTATAATAAATTGAAACATATCAGCATAGTAGTATACATCATCATTTTGATAAGTATCATAGGCAAATATGTACAAAAAGTGACACAACCACCTAGAATCGAAATGAAAATATAATAAAGTTGCATAGCATAGCGAAAAAATGCACTACATAAGTGTCAAGTAACTTGCAAACATCCACTAAATCGTTAAAAATCAATAATCTTGAAAGAATAGAAACTTGATAATATTGGACATTTGTTAGAAGAAATTGTTGGTAAAAATCAACACAAGTATAATCACTATTAGTATTACAAAAACATAAAAATCATTTAATTAAGCTATGAAATATCAAGATTGATGTTGATCACATATTGATCAAAACATGGTATATTTTCTCCAAAAATTAATATAAGTGTGACAAATTTATCAAAACTTAAAAACGTTTTATCTTATTTTTATCAAATTGATCAAATATTATACTAAGAAACATAAAACCTTATTATAGAGTGGGTTGCAACCTCTTTTTGCAGCAATTAGGCTGCAAATGGGCTGAAAATGGGTTGCAATTGGGCTGGCTACAAAACTGAGGTGGGGCAAGGCAGTATGAGGCGGACACCTCATTTCACTACACCGCATTGCCTCACTTTGAGGCGGAATTTTGTAGTGCGAGTCCGAGTCTTTGAATATATGACTCAATTCTTACAATATCTTATATATTTCACCTAAAGATGAACAATAAATAACAATCAAGTATTAGGCTATAAACTTGGAGTTTTATGGGATATATCTCAAACAAAGATGACCCTTCTGATGTCCAGACTTCACTAACTTAAATCTCTTGGATACTCAACTTACCTGGGTGTACCCAGCAAACTTTCTCAATGTCATATTGACTTTAGGTATGAATATTACGCAAAAAAAGTACAGGATTAATGTTGCCTAGACCAATTCTTGGTATATGGTTATATAACCAAATGATAATCATCGTGTTCATCATTTTTTATCTGAATGACTACCACATTGGAACAGTTGATATAGTCTACGTACCTGTCTACGGTAATTACGACCCCTGCTATTTTTGTAATACATCAATAATATGCACTTTAATATCATTGCAGCCTGACGCACCATTGTATCTGGAAGGTAAAACAAAAATGAGAAAATTAAGAACCAGTATCATATCTTCAAATAATGAGTACAAAGTGAATATATCCATAAAACTAATCCGAACTATCTTTGAGTGCATCAAAGAAGTAAGTCATGCACATGAAAAATTAAAATCTAGAAAGGGAGACTGAGAGAAGGGTTCCTTCACAAGATGCACAGAAAATGGAGGACATGAAGTGAGCTATATCCCTCACCAAACTAAAGAGAAATGATAAAACAATCGGAATATGCCCTTCTTGCAATAGAGAATAATATTAACCATTAACCGCATGAATGAACCTACCGCTGCATAAATCCTTCATCATAAACATGAATGGAGAACTGGAAGGAAAGAGAGAACTAGAAACAAAAGACTAATTGAATAGATAGGTTGAGAAATGACACAGAAAAAGGTGGATCCCATCCATTCAAATAAATTACTAACGAAAGCTAGAATATGTAGAATTTTTCCCATCTACTTCCTTAGTGTTAGATCCATAACTAATCAGTTTTGCTAAGAAGATGATTCAAAATATAGATCATATATCAGAGTTAAGACTTGATAGTGTACGGCCGACACTATGATGCTCATATGATGATACAAATACTAACAGATGACACGACACGGAATTTCAAAACATCTAGGACACAAATAAGACTCAAACAAGCATCCGTACCTTATCTAGTACCTATATAATATTATTATTTTCTATCTATCAAGGAATATAAATTTCACACAGAATACAAACGGGATATAAACACGTATTTATTAAAATATATTGGTTGAATTACAAAGTTATTAAAACATGTGTTTTATATTATTTATTTTAATTTTTATGAAAATGAATTATTTGTTAGAATGTGTTGCTACTCTATCCAATATCAACAGCATTTTTCTGGGCTAGAGCATTACACTTTCGTTTTCTTTTCTTTTTATATCGGAAAAATTGGAGCAATTTTAGTGGGGTTGTCTTTCCAACAATGTAGTATACAGTAGTCTCTTGATATATGACGAGGATTTACGCCCTATGGATATTACTGACACCTACACATGATAGTACATACATAAGAAAGACACAACATCATCATCATCATCATCAAAGCCCATTCCCGAGATTTTCGGGGTCGGCTACATGAATTTTGGTTCTCCAAGCAATGCGATCTTCCCACATTTCCTCACCTAATCCAAGCACAACATAAAGTTTCTAATTTCGGCACAAGTCTTATGTGTTATACATCATTTGAACCAAGTTGGTTACTCTTCCAATAGATGAAAAACTGTTGGATGAAAATATTGGCTTGACCCTGATATGTTACACAACATTTGCTTTGAAAATTTTAATCTCTTTGCACCACAATGTTCAGAGTCAACCACTTGAAAATGAACTCAAAATTAATGGGAAGTACAAAATCGTTATTACCGTTCACCATGATGATGAATATAGCATGCCAAAATGGTGGTATTGCTTTTGGAGGAAGCATAACCAATGGGTACAAAAGGTCATCATTTCGATACCACCAGTAAACTCCAACCACATGAAGAATGAAAACTACAGTGAATCCAATAAGAACAGACATTTTTCTCTCTCCCTGCAGCAAATAACCAATAACTGTGGTGAATCCAATAAGAACAGAGATTTTTCTCTCCCTGGAGCTACACAGAATGTCAAACAATACAACCTGGTCTTTCTTAATTCTTTTTTCAAAAGGAAGGGAAAAATAAATAATGCCTACAGTAGAAACTAAAAAAGTAAACTAATGATATTACCTTTAGAGCAGTCTGCTTTCTTAGTATGTCATTAGACTTGAACATCACAGCAGCAACCCAAATAGTGACAAAGAAACCTGCGAGTCTTTCCAGAAACATACATCATGAACCATGATTCAGGAGAAGCAAGTAGAGGAGGAGGAGAATCACACAGAGAAATATGTTCAGTATCGTGAACAAAGCACTAGATAACTTAAAACCTACAAATTTCCCATGAGATCCCTTCATACAAATTGTTTGTTGTTATATTTGCTTGGTAGATAATTTATTTTACTGTTTTGGATTCAAAAGAGACATAGCAAGAAGAACTTTGCATTAGCAAGTGTTCCTGAAATGTAGCTAACTTCAACAGTCTCAAACTGAAGCATTATAAGCAAACTTGTGACAGTTATGGGAATTTATTATGTGTCTTGTTTATAGACTTTTCCGGCAACTAAAACAAGCTTTATTGTACTCCCAACTCCATGGCAGTTGGCTTTCAAAATTTGGCGATATCAATTTTAGAAGGGAAGTGAGTATTCCATTATGATAAACAACATAGTTATCAATATCTTACGACAAATATGTATTGTATCTAAACAAGGGCGGAGCTAGAATTCTCATAGAAGGGAGGCAACTAATAATTATGTGAATTAGTGGAGTAATGAACCAACCATTTAAGGAAATGTGAGGGGGCAAAATGGGGGTGAAAGAAGAAATGCATAATTTTTAGGGGGCAACTAGTAGTATTAACCAAGTGGACTCCACTATTCTATAGGCAAATCAACAAGATTTTAAAAATTGAGGGGGGGCAATTGCCCCCCTTGTCTCCATAGTGGCTCCGCCCATGTATCTAAACCTCATCAATATATAATATATATTTTATATGGACATCTTATAATATAAGGTATAGACATCTTATATTATACCAGTAGAACATGATCGAGGATGCACTGAACTTGTACAAGTGACGTGAACGAATGGATGGACGATAATCAATAGCTTGCTAATATGTGTCCAATAGCTTGCTAATATGTGTTACACAAGTCATATATCAATGAAAGTGTTATTGGGACCTCTTTGCTTGAATAAGTATTATTTATGTTTTTATATACTTAAATATATAATATATACTTTATATCTATATATTAATTTTTGCACCGTATCTCATGATACACGATATATGTATCTTAAATTTGGGTTTTTAATAAACGTTTTGATAACTCAACAATCATACTTAAGGTTCTTTCGTTTACGAAATCAGTGTTGTTGATTTGATTACATTCTCAACAAGTTTCTCATAACAAACAAACTTAAAGAGTGGGAAATTCTAATGCTAAAACTATTTAAGACAAATTTTCTTACCATATTAACCAAGGATGAGCAGGAAGCTCTAAGGTTCAAAACATTGCTCATTAAATCTCTACTCACAAACAAGTGACCTGGAATTCTAGAAGTTCGTCGCATTTGTAAAAAGGTGGAATGTTGCCTTGGGAGAAACTAGACATGATTCTAATGAAAACCAATGAGGGTGGAGGATTTGAACTTCGACTCTTAACAACATTTCACCTTCACCCAGTAACATTTTTCTTTGGTACGTGCATGTGTGTGTGTTCCTGGCACAAGGCGAAGTGCGTATTCAAGGTGAGGTACAGAGTTTTGAGAAGTCTGTTTTAAGAACTTCATATTACATGGGACAGTTTTGCGTGCATATTCCAGCAAGTTCCTTCTTTTATGATTGGTGATTAGTTTCTCAATGTGACTTAAGTTATCTCAGTATTCTCTGCATTCAGATCCCTTTTTTAATAAATTAGATCGTCATGGATCTAAAAGGACATGGATATCATTGGTTGCTTTATTCTTTTTCTTTTTGTATCCTCAATGTGTTGTCCTTAAATCTTTTTTTCCTTCTCTAATAAGATCAAAGAAGTGTTAGTGACACAAAACTTCAACCAATAATATAGGTTACCATAATTCCTCGTTTAAAATTTGATCAAGCTAAAAGGATGGATGTATTATTTAGATTATGATGACAAAAGTTTCAAAATTTTATGTAAGCATGCACACAAAAAGTTGATTGTTTCCATTTGTTCCTTGAAACATTCTTAGGGGAGAGTTGATATAATAATGGTTGCATCGAGACAAGTGTTCGATTCACTAATGAAGATTCTGGATAGTATAAATGTTTACTTTCATAAGAAAGAATTACCTTGTAGATGCTGGCGAATGAAGACAACCAAGAGAAGTAGAGAAAAGGGAAGTATCTGCTCAATCCACCTGGCAACCTGCTGAATGTCATATCTCTGATAAGAAGAGTCCCTATTATTGCTTCCAACAGCATTAGCAGAGTCCCCATCAGTGCTTGAGTTACTACCGGAGACTGAAGTTGGGGATGACAAAGAAACTCCTTCATTGGAAGCAGTCCCAGAAGCTGGGTCTCCCTGCCGATCAGATGATGCGGAGCCAGCAGTGGAAAGACCGTTTTCTGTGGGGTTTCCTTGGGTGACTGGAGAAGAAGGAAGAGTAGCATGTCCCAATCTGACATTCTCATGTTCTCCAGCACCAATAATCCTTATAGAAACCTCTCCGCCACCAGCACCACTGCTACTGCTGCTACTACTACTAGTGTTAGCAACACCAGTAGCAGAATCATCAGCGCGGTTGTGAATATGGTGATGATCCCTGAAGCTGCTGTTGGGATTAATCAAACCTTGAGTTTCATGATGAGTTGACCTAGTCCTGAGAATTCCGGAGTAATCTAACAAGGTAGACAAGGGAGCGCGGAAGAAATTAGCAGCTGAGAAGTGATGGTGCATTCCGTGAAATCTTCTAGAAGAAGAAGAATCAGAGCTCCTGTTGAACGAAGTGTCCGAGGAATTGATGTTGCTACCGGAGGTCTCCATATTAATCAAGCAACAATACACCGACCTATTCTCTATCTCTCTTGCCGTTTTCTTCTTCTTCTTCTTGTTCTTCCTCAGGCGCGGCAAAGGCAAAATAATTTATATTTCTTGTCAAAAGAGGTGTAGCTGCACCCTATCGAATCAAGAAAAAGAAGACAAGGATAATACTAGTCTTTCTCTCTCCACGAAAAAACACTCGATTTTTCACAAGAAGGAAGGAAGATCTCAACATCAACGTACTGTATGATGGGGGAAACCCTAGTCAGTCAACGTCGCTTGCTTGCTTTCTTTCTTTCTTTCTTTCTTTCTTTCTTTGAGATAAATGAATGGAGTTCCTCCTATCCTATCTTGTTTCTTTCTGTTGCAATTGAATTGAATTGAATTGAATTGAATGGATGATTAGATGAGCAAGCTGCTAACCTAACCTAACAATTCAACGCCAATTTTCAAGAAACGGAGGAGGATGGATATGACAAATTAGGGATTTACCCTGCCCACAGATGGGATTGTGTGGGAAGGCAAGAAATTGATGGATTGATTATTGATTATTCATGATGGATTTCAACCAAACCAAAACACAAAAAGCAAAGGAAGAATAACAAGGTGGGAAGGGGGTGTTTTCTGACCTTTTTCTCCTTTGCGCAATGCAACGAAAAGTGAAGAACGAGCCAACGAAAGGAAAGGAAAGGAAAGGAAAGCGCGAGCGCGACGGACGAAGTGCAAAGGGACAGAAAACAAACGCGTCCGTTTTGTTCACCTCAACCCCCATCACCTACTTATATCGTCAAATTTCTCTCTCTATATATATATATATCTAATCTTCTCTTTCGCTCCCAACTCATCCATCCAATGCCCAATCGCCTATCGCAAATCCCTCCTTTCGCTCTCTCTCACTATTCGTATCGTATCACCTTTTCTTGTAGAGCTCAACCTCCTTATTAAATAATTAATAGGTTTGTCTTCTTAAATGATTATATCAAAGATTAAAAACAAGCGTATCTTACCTAATATTATTGGATATCACGCCTCCTCTCCTCTTCACCCTAGGGATGGCAGTGGGGCGGATTTTCACGGATATTCGCTCCACCCAATCTGTTTGGGGCGATTTTGGATATGGCTGAATGGGTTTTTGGGTGATTTTGGGTATCCAAAAAATATTCGTTCACTATTCGGGGCGGATACGGATTTAGCAATATCCGCCCCGCGTTTATCCGTTTATTAGGTAAAATTACAACAATGCCCTCCCCCTATATAAAGGGATTAAATCCTTGATCATTCTCCCTCATTCCCTCCCTCTCACACCCGCCTCTCCCTCTCTGCTGCTCTGCCTCTCACACTCACAGGGGGAGGGGCCAAGGAGCGATTCGAGCGAAGGGCCGAAGGCCTCTCCCTCTCTGCCTCTCACACACAGAGAACACAATGACGAAGCCAAGGCGGAGGCCGAAGGGAAGGGTCGTCGTCGACTCGCCGTCTACTTCTTCTCTCTCACAGGCTCACAGCGAAGGCAGAGGCCGTCCGCCTCTTCTTCTCTCTCGACTCTCACAGCGAAGGTGAAGCTCGTCGTCGTCGCCCCTTCTCCTTCTCCTTCTCTGATCTTAGCAATAAGATCTGATAGATCAGATCTAAGATCAGATATAGATCTCAGATCCAGATCTAAGATCTGATCACATTTGATCTAAGATCAGATCTCTGATTATATCAGATCTTTTTTTTTTTTTTTTTTGTAATATATCAGAGATCGAATTTTTTGTAATATGTTGTAATTTTTTTTTGAATTTGTTGTAATTTTTTTTAGATCAGAAAATCAGATAGTCAGATCTGATCTTTAGAAATATATATATATATATATATATATATTTTTTTTTTTTGTAATTTGTTGTCTTTTTTTTAATTTGTTGTATGTATAAATGATATGTAGTGTAGAATTATTTGTACTGTTATGTAAAAATTGTATTAAAACCCACCTTTAAAAATATTGTTGTTATGTAAAAATATTGCGGGGCGGATCGATTGGGGCGGGGATTCAAAACCCACTTTTAAATCTATTTTATGCAGATATCCGGGGCGGGGTGGATATCCGTAAATCCGTCTAGACCGGGGGCGGTTTTGAACATTACTGATAAACGGATATGCGAGACGGGGATGGATTTGCTTAAATCCGCCCCAAACCGCCCCATTGCCATCCCTACTTCACCCTAACCCTTGACTATTTAAATCAACCACCGCTAGCTTATAAGGTGGTAATTTGTGTATAATCAAGACAATGCTAAGCCCATTTTACATTCCACCAATAATCAGATCATTTCTTAAGTTAGAGGCTTGGAGCATCTCCAACAGCACCATGTATAAGTTGGTACCAGAAAAAAAAGGTTACATATCATGTAAATACATTCAATCTACTCAAAGCATTATACTAAAATATGCAAAAAATCTTACATTCCCTAACTATATAAACTTATACAACAGTTGGCTAATTGTAGGGTTGAAAATCAAACTTTCACTTAAACCGTGAATCGAACCTACTTAGGTCGGTTTTAAAATTTTCAAATCGATCTGAAATCAAACCGATTCTAATTTATGCAAACCGTAACCAAACTGAACCGACTAAAATCGAAATAAAATCGAACCGAACTGAATATTTTAAACATATTATATATATATTATTTATTATATATTCAGTCGATTCGGTTTGATCAACTAAAATCACATAGAAACCGAAAACTGAACTGACCACTTCGGTTTTGAATTTTTTAAAACCGAAAACTGATCCGAACCGAATTTAAACCGAATCAATTGGTTCGATTTTTATCGATTCGGTCGATTTAATCGGTTTGATCGATTTTTTTCAGCCTTAGCTAATTGCATTTTAATCGAACATTATATATACATAGAACAAAATGTTCAAAATAGGCTCATTCATATTTTATGCATCGTGTGTGGAGGAGGCGTCTCGGAAAATGGAACGAAAAACAAATTGTAAGCTTAATCGTTTGCTGAGCTGACTTGAGAGACTCGATGCTCAAAATCAAAATGCAAGGTTCTGGATCTACACCAATTGTTGAATTTCCACCAATGAGGCCCATGAAGCTGGTTTGCAAATGGACACTGACTGGTTGAAAGATACTAGATAGAATCCAGTGGACCTGGTTGATAAAGGCCCAACTCTGGAACAATTGGACCAGGCTCAACAATTGGGATGGCATACATGTTTTTCCAGACCAATTAAACACCACAATCAATATTTTCCAACAAACAGATTACCACTTTACCAGACGACTAATCCAACATTTTGCAAGTGTAATGTTCAAAGCAATTAAATCTAGGCAACGACTACTTCACACCACCAAAAGCGTTTTTTCACACCATCATGTAAAAAAAAATTCTACAAACCCACACCACCACCACCCAAAAAACTGTTTTTGAAAAAAAATCAACTTAACTTAAAATATGGTAACTTTCGACCAACTTAAACCATCAACTGAAGCCGATTCTCAAGCTCATCAAAACACAAAAATTGTAGTATTCTGAGTTATCTAATAAACACAACTTGAATCACTTTAAAATGTTTTGAAATGACCAAGTTACGGGCATTTTACTAAAGTCGCGCAAATCTATCTCGCAATAAAACAGGATAGTGTTCTTGACTTTCGACCAACTTATGTGCTCGATTGAGACCGATTCTCACGTTGACACAAAAGTTGTAGTACTCTGAGTTATCTAATAAACACAACTTCAATCACTTGAAAATATTTTGAAATGAGCAAGTTATGGTCATCTTACTAAAGACGTGCAAATCTGTCCGAAAAAATTTGCTGAAATTTCCTATTTGCCCAAACTTTGCGAGATTTTTGCAAAAATTCGCAGAGTTCTGGGCAAATAGCAAATTTTTTTACTGTTCGCCCAGATCAATGCCAGGAGAACAATATTTTTTTTTTTTGTGATTTTTGAAATTTTTTTTGAAGTTTACTTTGTTTTGTGATTGAAAATATTTTAGAAGTTTCCATGAGATTACTTTGTTTTTCTGAAATTTTTTGGAGAGGTTGTGATTTGGGGTTCGATTTTTAAGGGTTTCAATTTTGAGGGAGAGGGAAGAGATTGGTTTCGATTTTGCAAGAGATGTGAATGTGGGAAGAGATTTGTAAGAGATTTGAATGTGATAGAAGAAAGAGATTCAAATGGGGGACGGAGGAATCGCGTTTCGATTTGAATATGGAAGGGAAAAATGTTGGTTTTTTATTTATATAGGTGGTGTGGGAAAGTATGGTGGTGTGGGAAAGAAAGTAGGTGATGTGGGAGAGTAGAATGGTGTGAGAAAGCACTTTATGATGGTTTGGAGTGGTCGCTGCCTTGAATCTATTGGTGGTGACCAAGTAATGGAAATGGTCATCCGGTCTGCCCCACTTCTTAGCTATAAGACATATTTCTCAAGGACATCAAATGTTGACGTTTTGGGGGAAAAAAGTTGTAAGATTTGTGAAATTATAAATCTGAATTCTTAAAAATTGTAACATATTAAAAAATTAATACATTAGGCTTTGATAAGTTCGGGTTGACGAACTCGTTGTTTCTATGATCAACGGGATGGATTTTTCTTTGAATTTATTGTCTATGACCAATGGGATAGATTTTTCTATGTTCTTAACTCTCAACTCACTCGTATTTGTCTGGAGAGCTCTCTGTTCCAAGTGAAAGAGAACATAGCTCTTCTTCTTCCTTTTCTTTCCCTTGTTCTCTACACCTTTTCTCCTTTACAGCTTTTTACTCACGCCTTATCAACTTTTTCCCACTGCTCAGTGACTCTTCCTTCTCCCTCCCCCTTTACCTTTCTCTTCCACCTGCTATTCTGCATCTTTTCTACCAATCACACGCAGCTTTTTATCCCAACACCATGCCTTCCCTTCATGGTTTGTTTTACCCCTGCTATTTATACCCAGGTTTGGTTGATTTTGTTGGTTTTACAGGTATTTGGCGGTACGATTGCATTTACCTATCTTCCCCATTCATCATTACTTGGACACCAGTCTATTGGTCAAGCTTACTTCATATCCTTACGCCACCCTCGATGATACCACATCACATCACAAACTTTAGTGATGACTTCCTCCTCCTCCACTATACCT
The DNA here is from genome assembly GCA_963556465.1 of Berberis vulgaris. Taxonomy (NCBI): domain Eukaryota; kingdom Viridiplantae; phylum Streptophyta; class Magnoliopsida; order Ranunculales; family Berberidaceae; genus Berberis; species Berberis vulgaris. Next base: position 221,400 of record OY747135.1, read on the forward strand.
ACCCCTACCTACTATTTGGCTATCTGGGAGAGAGTACCTCCATAATCTTGGCATAGGAGGACAACACAATATAATCTAATGGTTTCTACTCCGGTACACTCTTTGCACAATAGGACTGTGTGGCAATTTCATTTCTGTTTCCGCACACTGCAGATGGACTTCTCTAACTTTTCACTCACCCCGCTCCAATCGACTCTCCTTCTTCTCGACCCACCTTCCACTATGGTTCCTACTCCACGACTTCCACATTCTCTTAGTGCCACTCCCTCCCTCCCAAATTCTCACCCCAACCTCCCTTCCACAGTCTGTAATTCAATGCCTACATCCCTCATCCTTGAAGCCCAACTCAAACAACATCTCACCATTCCATCTCCTCCATTCTACCACTGATCCATACACTCTGAAAATGGCTCTAGTCTCCGCATTGTGGCCAAGTACTGTCACCACCAACGTCTTTTCCAATAAGTATTCGCACAGAGGATGGCGTCACATTGGGAAACTAAATACACATTTGAGGTAGAACTCTTGGACATTGACAACAACTATTATTTGATTAAGTTTACGGAGATGTCTAACATGGTCCATGTCCTCCTCTCCGGCCCGTGGGTTCTTTTCAAATGGCATGTCATTCATTCCGAAACCATGGAATGAGAATTATCTCACGCTCGACTTCTCCGATATTCCTATGTGGGTTTGATTTCATGAGTATCTTGCAAACAAGCTGGAAGAGGCAGATGTCCAATTGGTAGCAACACAATTTGGTGAATTAATGGAGATAGATGTTGAGTCTCTAAAAAATATTTTCATTCCGTTCATTCGCTTTAAAGTATGGCTCGATGTTAACAAGCCTCTTCCATGCTCTATGGATACAGACTTTGGTATCCAATACGGAAAACAATATGAAGTTCACTTTTGCTATGAAAATCCTCCCACCTTATGTTTTTGTTGTGGATTTATCAGACATGTTTTTTGGAATAATTGTTCTAGGTATTATGAAGCTGTACAAATGTTAGAACCTGGGCGTACACTGGAATCCATGTCACTTCCTTTTTTTTCGCAAAGCGCGGATTAAGACTCTCACTGAACCTATGTTCCTCCCCCTCCTCCAATATGCTATCAACGTCTTCGCCATTATCAATATTCGATTCACCGGCGTCCTCTGGTTAGGGGTTCCTCGGCCGGCCTCCCCTTCACTAGCAATGGCGAGTCCACCACTATTGCTTCGAGCACCCATGAATAGGTCGCTCATTTGCATGATCGGGCTAAGAGGTCAAGTCCCAGGAATGGCTCTGGGTCAACTCTCCCATCGTCTGCGCTGACTGGCACATGAAACTTCAGTACTGCTCAATCCTCCCATATTCAAGTTGACCCGGGATTCCAGGAAAAACAATCCAACTTGGTCAATCACTCCAAGCAACTGTGCTCTTTTGTTATAGCTCCAATAATACAAGTAACAGACAGTGCAATCCAACCAATGGGCACTCTCACTATTCAGTTTTCAGTTGAGCAGTCTGGCCCATTGATAATACCAATCTCGGGCCCAAGCCCAGCTCGTGGCACTCACTCCACCTCAAGGGCTCTTGATTCTCTTCGGGCCTCTCTTTCAGGCCCAATTGTATCCAGTCAAAACATCTTGAACTGGATTGTGTCATCGGTGCTGGTGGACCTTAACCATTCAAGGCCCATTTCGATTTCAACAGGCCTCTCAAATGTTGATGTGAGCAGCCCATTTACTTTCAACACTTCAATTTTTGGTTCAGGCCCACAAACCCACGGCTCTGACCAGCTGGGCCTGCCATTCAACACTACTTGTTCAGGCCCAAATGTTGCTCCTCTCACGGCTCTGTTTCCAAGAGTTGATAATGCAGGCACTGTCCCGCTCATAATTCCTCAAATGATCAGCTCCGTCACGGTTGCCAATCTACTCTTTCACGACATCTTGCCCTACTGTTCCAAGTTCTAGCATACGTCACCTCTCTACAGCGGCGATTCATCCACCTCCATTACACAAGGTTGATCCTTCTCATACAGTTACCACAACTAATTCACAAGACAAATCTCTTCCTCAGGCCTTGTCACCATCTAATTCAAAGAAGATAGTCAAAGTGTCTCGAGCCAAGGGTGGTCGCTCCAAGGCTCAACCTTCTTCCGGGACAACTTGCTCAACTGTGGATAGTTCCACGGTCATCATTCCCATAGCTATAAACCGTGTTCATGAAGGTTCAATTAGAGCTAGTCTAGTGGCTCAAGCTCGTAGAGAGGTCGCTGTGCAGATTGGAAAGAGGAAGATGCACTCTGATCATGACAGTTTTGAAGAACAAAGCACTCCAAAGAAACAACATTGTCCACTTGTTCTTTCTGCCCCAACAGAGTCACTTCCCTCTAAAAATTCCTTGGTCACTGCTACTACAGTCTATGACCTCACCATTGGGTCCACATCTCAGACATCTGCTACTTAGGTTTCGGCGACTTCCTATGCAAAGTCGCCCCCGTTGCCATGATTTTTGCTTGGAATGTTCGAGGTGCCGGGTCTACCAAAACGTTCCAGCACATAAAGACCATCTCCTCTCAGTCCAATATAGATATTCTTTTTTTGGTCTGAAACTAAGGCCATTTCTGCCCAAATAGACCGTACTCACCAAAGACTATTCCGACATGGTCACTCAGTTCTGCCGTCAGGACAGTCAGGGGGAATAGCTCTCTTTTGGAAGGAATGTATCAAACTCTCTATCATTTCTTTTTGCAAATATTACTTTAATTGCACTATTTTGGATTACTGTGCTATTAATATTTGGTCAGCTCTCTTCGTCTATGGTGAACCTAATCCGGCTCGTCGAGCACACTTCTGCAACAGCATGCTATAGGTCTACAATTGTCAACCACTCCCCAGGGTCATAATAGGTGATCTTAATGTCATCTATGATCCCTCAAAAAAAAATTGGGGGAGTGACACTATCTTTGGCATCACTCAGTCACTTCAGGTTTTTTGTTGATATTCACCACCTTATGGACCTCCATCTCAAAGGGTCCCAATTCACCTAGTCAAATAAGCGTCAAGACAGACATAGTATCAAAGCTAAGCTGGATCGAAGTCTTGTGAACACATACTATTTGACTATGTTTCCCTCGGCCACTTGTCGGTCGATTCACACCCCATCCTCAGATCACAGGGCTATTTGTTACAATTAGTCTCTCAACTCTCTTCGTCCCCGAGACCTTTCAGATTCTTCCACATGTGGGCTCAGGATTCGGGTTGTCGTACTATTATTTCTAAATCATGGAACCACATCCGACAAGGTCCTCCAGCCCATGTCTTTATTACCAAGGTGAAAAATCTCAGTCATGCTCTTACCAGATGGAACAAATTTGATTTTCGTAACATCCAGACATGTATTCTCGAAACTCGTGCCACCATTAACGCACTTCATAATGATCATTTATCCAGACTTAATGTTTTGTCTTTGGCTTTTCTAGAGGCACGTCTAGAGGAACTTTTAACCAGAGAGGAGCTATTCTGGCGCAATAAATCTGGCATCTCGTGACTTTCAGAGGGGGACAAAAACACTAAATTCTTCCATCTCTCTACAGTTATGCGCCGCAAATCAAATGTGATTTTGTGTCTCAAATACCAACAATGATTCTTGGCAATCAAATCCCGAAGGGATGGGAAGGGTCCTTTTTCAATATTTTTCTAATATTTTTCACAATTCCCACCCTCAGCCGGATCCAGTTATTCTCCAAATGTTCCAACGTATAATCTCAGACTTAGACAACAGAAGCTTGTTGGAAATACCTTCGGGCGAGGTCATTTGGGAAACCATGTTTTCTATTGGAAGCCACTAAGCTCCCGGCCCCGATGGCTTTCACGTCTTCTTCTTCCAACATTACTGGGACATTGTGTAAGGTAACGTCATTCGGGTGGTTCAAAATTTCTTCTCTACAAAAATGTTGGACCCAATACTTAATGAGACATTCATAGCCCTTTTGCCAAAAGTAGGAAACCCTACTACCCAAGATAAATTTCGGCCTATCAATTTATGTAATGTAATTTACAAGGTCATCTCCAAGATTTTGGCAGATAGGCTTAAACCTTTGTTGGATAACATCATCTCCCCTAATCAAGGGGTTTTCCTCAAAGGTAGATCCATTACAGATAATGTATCCATAACCCATGAGACTTTTTTTTTTTTTTTTTTTTTTTTTTTTTCAAAGGCAACATTTCAATAGAAAAAACAAGGTTGGATGGCTTTTAAAATTGATATGGTCAAAGCCTACAATCGGGTTGAATGGTCATTTCTTTCTCAAATCTTCTGACAATTGGGTTTCTTGTCGGAATGAGTCTCCTTGGTTGAACAATGTATCTCAACCACTTCCCTTCGGATTCTTTTGAACGGCGCTCCCTTGCCCTCCATTTCTCCCTCCTGCGGTCTCCGGCAAGGTGACCCACTGTCCCTATATCTCTTTATCATAGTTGCTAAAGCTCTCTCTCGCCTTTTGACTAAGGCGGAAGAAAATGGCATCATTCATGGAATCAAGATTAGAAGACATTCCCCTTCGATAAGCCATCTCCTATACGCAGACGACCTTCTACTCTTTTGTCGGGCTTCTCTAGCCGAATCCCATACGATCAAAGATATCCTTAGTCAATAATGTAACGCCTCTGGTCAAGGTGTCAATTTTGCCAAATCTACGGTGTTCTTCAGTTCCAATGTGCATCCCAAACATGCTAAACTGATTTCTAAAATCCTGGGAGCTAAGTTCTTTTCTCATAAAGAAAAATATCTGGGGTCCCCTCTGATCTTTTCTCAAAAAAAATCCTCAAACTTCCAGTTTCTTTTAGACATGATCTCAACTAGACTAGCTTCTTGGAAATCCAAGGTTTTCTCTCAGCCCGGAAGAATGGTAATGATTAAAGCCGTTATCAACTCTATCTCGGTTTACACTATGCAATCTTTTCTCTTCCCCATTGGGATTATTGATCGTATAGATAATCCGGCCCAACAACTTTTGGTTGAACGGTCAAGACGCGAGTCGCGCAAAACATCTCTACACTTGGGAAAAAATCTTTTATCCCCGCCATCTGGGCGGTCTTAATATTCCTACCACTAGAAAAAATAATCTAGCCCTCCTGGCTAAGAATGTGTGGAACACTTTTACCTCTGCTCACTCTATTAGGTCTAGTCTGTTCAAATCTATTTACTATCATTTAAAGACCTTCTCGCAACTCTCTAAATCTCCTACCCGCCTCCTTTGCTTGGAAAGGTACCCTGAAAGTTTTTCACGTCATGAAACCTTTCCTACACTGGTAGGTGTTTTCGGGAGACGAGGTGAACCCTTGGACGAAACCTTGGGTCAAATTGGGCCTGCTCCTTGTAGATTGTTTGTATGATCCCTCGGCAACCAATTTATGTTTTTGTGATCTCTGGTCGGTCTCCCCTTTCCTATCTACTAAGACTTTACCTTGCTCAGAAAAGCTAGTTCCTCGTCAACGTTGCCCATCCATCTTTGGAACCCAAAATCTTGCACCATCTTTGGCATTTAAAGCCCTCCCTCCCCACCCCAATTGCCATTATTTTCATCTGAAAGGTCAGTCAGAACTTGTTGCCTACCTTCTCCAACTTATCCAGAGTCCACGTTCCTCTAGATAATAAATGTGTTTTCTGCCATAACCAGGAAGAAGACATCCTGCATATCTTCTTCCTTTGTCCAATCACTAGCCGTCTTTGGCTTCTTTCGCCTCTTCCAATTGATTGGCACACCCATTCTCTTCAACCGGCTTCGATTCCAAGCTTTTTTAAGTTTATGTGGCAATTTGCCAAAGCTCATCTCATGTCATCAGAAGAGATACTTTCGCAATTCCTAGCCATCCTTCTCATTATCTGGAGATTGAGGAACAACATCATGTTTAATAGATCCAAGTTTAGCACCTCTGAATTCAAGTCCACTTTGTCCAAACTCTGGTCCACTTGGAAAACTCATTGGTTTGATAAACCTCCTCAAACCCAGGATGTGACTCTGATCTCAGTGCATCAAATCATCAGTACGGTGCGTACTAAATCTCTCCTCCAATCTCCGTCCATCCATCCACATCCAACTGCGAACCAACATGAGATACCTGTAGCCAACGGAGTGAACCTGATCCAGGCTCAAATTTAGTTCGCCATGTCTCATAGAGTAAATAATAGCATCCAAGGTATTATCCAATGTTTAGATCAGCTTGATCTTGATATTGTGATCGTTAACTTTGACGCTTGTTTTCTTGACTATGCAAAGAAGGGCTCCATTGGGATTAATGCCATGAATCCCAGAGGTCAGGTGTTGGCTTCGGTGGTGAGCGCGGTCCCTAGTATGGTCATGGACAACACGGTGGCATAATTATTTGCAGGTGAAGCGTCCCTCATGTTAATCCAGGCTCAACGGTGGAAATGTGGTCTTATTTTTTGTGGTTCGACCAACCTACAAGAGGCGCTTTCGTCAGACAGTCGTACATCCTCCTTCGTTTTGGATTGGGCTTGGGAGTCTCTCTTTTGGAATATTAAACATCTATTGATTTTGTTGCAAGGTTGGCATTATTTGTATATAAGTAGAGACCTCAATAGTGAGACTCATACTCTCGCTTCATCCGCCAGGGAGACTATTTACGTTCCTTAAGTTCTTAATGCATAATGCTTTTATCAAAAAAAAAAAAAAAAAAAACTGTTCTTTAAAAGGACTTGCCCATAATTCAAGTATTCAACAAATCAGATATCTATATATAACAAAAGTTCTTGAAAAGAAAAGTCTCAACAAATTAAGAATTGACTAGCTAGTTGAGAATCGTTCCTCCTAATGTTTTGCTTTCCTAGTGTTTCATTGTTCAATTTGTGTCTGTCTCTTTGATGCGTAATGCATACTCCCGTGACTATCCTTTTTCCATTGTCACTAATTGATCAATTATGGTGTGTGGTTACAACTTACAAGTTTGATCAAAGAGAGATGCCCTCCACTCCCCACCCAGTTAACGTGAAGTGCACAAAAGCCAGCCATCTTCTGTGTATCATAGTTGCAAATGTAGTACTACTGCATTTCGACTAGTTTTAACCCTTTCCCACCACCTCATAGTGATCGATTATGAATTTAATAAACAAAAATAATAATAAATTACTTAATAATAACGTCTAATACTGCAAATTGCCTTAAAATAAGACTCAATAAAGCAAATTGATTGATTAAACAACATCAAATTAAGGAAATTAGCATGGTATATATGTGGGTGGAACTGTGGATTGATCCAATATCAGTTGACTAAAGTTAATTGGTTGTTCTTGTCAATCAAATGGAAATAAACACTGCATAAATTATCTTGCATGCAGAGACTGATGATTCTGAACACAGATATGGCTAACAGTGGCCGGGATGAGTTAGAGACAGATTAAGAGGGTTTAAAGATAATACGTACACTATACACCCCCTTATAATATATATATATATAGATAGATAGATGGTTATGGTAATTAGCAGAGACACAAAGATGGAGCACAGGCAGGCAGGCAGGCAGCAGAGGGGGGAGAGCATATAGTCCTAGCTTGCTCCCACCCATTAATTGCATGGTATCCATTGTTTGCATTTGCATATGTGTAATGTGGGGATCTCCTGCCTGCGCCCCCAAAGTGCACTGCACTGCCCTGCCCTGCCTTGCTTTTAGTGGAGTATATATGTTATATTTCATCTCCTTCATCTACTTTTTTTTTATTTTTAAGACCACATGAATAAACAAACATATGGGGACGTGCAGGTTAGAATTTTATTATTTATTTATCAAGGTGCCCTGGCCACATAAATCTGAAACCAACCATTTAACAAGAGCCGCGGTCCGAGTCCAAAACGATATGTACTCATGCATGTGATTTTACTAACAAACAATTCATTTCATTTCATTTCATTTCATTTCATGCTATCATCGATCGATCATGTGTGGATGTGCATGTGCATGTGCATGTGGTCCTCCCTCCCTCTTCCTTCTGCTCCTCTCTCTATGCCTATGCACTATATAATTCATACTTCACAATTCACCCTTCCAAAACAGAAGAAAAAACTTCTTCTTCTTGTGCTGACAGCAGCAGCACATGGTGCATACAGGGTAATTGCAGGGTCCCGCCAAGAGCCAATCTTGTTGGTTTATCTCACTACTTAATGATCGAGTCCAATCCCAAAACCAATATCCCTAGCCTGGTTAGTACCTGATTACATTGTTTAGATCTTATACATTCTCTCTATAAATTCTAATTGTTTGGCTTTTTAGGTGCACACTCTACTATTAATTCATCACAATATTAGAGTGTTACGTGCGGCCCATTAATTTATATAAATTACAATTGCGTTTGGACATTTGAAATGGTTATCCAGCAGAGGTTTTGGGCATCCATGTCGATGTCCATCAAATATTATCGTATCACATGCATGGAGTTATTCTAGAGACATATGGATGGTGTGGATTGAGGGGGGCTCCTGTGCGAGCCTCTCAGCCGTTGGATCAGAATCCAACGATTCAGATCATATGAATTTGAAATTCAAATTTTATTTAAAAAAAAATTTCACCAAAAACCTCTCTCCTCCCATATGATCTGAACCGTTGAATTCTGATCCAACGGCTGGGAGGACCGCGCAGGAGCTGCTCCTGCCCACTATGCGCAGAAGCCCCCCTCAATCCTGGATGGTGTTGAGTTTGGCCTGGCGCGAGTCTGACTGGTCTGACCTCACTCTTTAGAAAAGTGGCACATGCATGATGTTTCTAGCCAGGGGATAGAGGCTTTGGGGATAAACAGTGGGAAAGAAGAGTGGTGCAGGTAAAGGGCGGGTGGAAACTTGTATAATATATTATTGTTGTTGGAAGGGGAATTCATATTCATAATCATATTCACATGAAGTATAGGTATTAATAATGTGCTGTCTGTCTGTCAGCTCATCACCTCAGTTGGGGTTTGTGGGTTTGATATATAGAGAGAGAGAGCTCTCTTTTTTTTTTTTTTTTTTTAATTTATTTATTTATTTATAAAGTAGTGTGCATGGGCCTTTCTCCCCGGCAACTAAAAACAAATATCCATAATTTTTTATTTATTTATTCAAATAGAAGAAGAAAAAAAATAATCCAGGGCAGTGTGCGTTCAAACGACTTTTCCATTTGTGAAGATGACCGACCTCATGAAACTAACTACTCAGCTACACCCACTTGAGTGTAGTGTGATATATCTATTTATGTCGATTTCTCAAACAAGAGCTGAGAAGAGCTGAGTGGTTATAGCTGGTTTGAGAAAATTTGGAGGGATGGGCCTTAAAATGTTTTTGGGTCACTGGCACTCTTGTTTGTTGCATATATTCCACTGGGCCGCCTATATATGATCTGCCAGCAGTTGCATGCACTGTACATTGACTACATTCCACAATCACAAAGGCGCACCTATTACCAAATCAAATCAAATCAAATCAAATCAATATGCCTCTTTTTCAGTTTCGGTTTTGTATTGTGTATTAGATTTGGTAATTGATAGTTAATGAATTATAAGGAGGGAAGAAGCATGATGAGACTGGATTGGGTTGGGTTGGGCGAGTACATTTGACGTGAGGAGAATACAGCTGGCAAGGAAATAGAAATAGAAATAGTAGGATAGGATAGGATACGTTTTTGGTTTCCCACCTGTAAATTGAGAATTCACATTCAATGGCAATATTTACCTTACCATACAAGCAGAGAGAGAGAGAGAGAGAGAGAGAGAGACAGGGGTAGTAGTATTGTGAATGAGGGATGAAAGTGGAGTACAGTAGAGGGGTATAAATGGGTTTGACAAGGATTTATCAACAGAAGCAGCACTGTAGCAACAAAGTTGAATGAGTGTGCCGATCTCTAATGTAAATTCCATATATGTTCAGAGGATTCTTTTGCTATAGTTAAAACTTCTTCTTTTTTCCCTCTCTAGCTAAGCTTAGCTGGACATCAGATAGAGAAAAATCTCTCTAGCCTGGCCTGGATGTTCGGGGAGAAAGGAAAGGAAAGGAAAGGGTTTTTTCTTATTGAGTTTCCACCCACAAAGTCTAATCTATCGTCTTCCTTCCTTGCTTGTTTTTTTTTTTTTTGATCTTTCCTGGTTGTTCTTGTTGTTAGGCTAAGTTTGGGAGAGAAGAAGATATCTTCATTTGTATTTCATTTCCTCGTTGGCCAGTCAAATTGAGGAGGAGTGTAGAGAGTGGTAGTAGGTAAGTTGTTCAGTAGAGAGCGAGAAAGTGTTGTGTGTTTGGGGGAAGAAATTTGGGGTTGAGGGAGAGAATGCTTGCCTACCCTACCCTAGCCTTATCCTCTCTCTCATAAATCACATATCACATTCTTCACTGCCGGCAGATGAGGAGGAGGTTTTAGGGTTTATGTCTGTGAATGTGTCTTGTGTATATGCCTCCTGGGCACGGGGTTGTTGAACCACAAATGCAGATTGACGAGGATGAGGATGTTATTGAGTTTGAGTTATTCCAGTTGAATTCCAATTCCAATTCCAATTCCAAGTCAATTCAATTCAACTAGTGAAGTGAGTGTTTCTTTCTCTCCTTCTCTCTGTGCGCAATCAATCGGGAGGAATTGGGGGTTCTCATTACTCAAAAAAGAAAGTGAACAAGTGTGTGTATTGTAATTTGAGAACAAGTGAATAGAATACAAGAGACAGAGAAACGATACTTTATCTATCTGCTTAGTGCTTACTTGGGGTTGTGCGTTGTTGTTAAATGAATGTATGTAATAGAAAGGAGGAATTGAGAGGCGGTTTAGTTTTAGTTTATATGTGTGCTACTGCTTAGACTCAACTCTCTACTGTGGAGGAGATCTTCATCTCTCTTTCTTTGGATAAATAGGTAGTAGATTACTGGGATTTTTTTGGTTGCTTCATTTCATCTAGAAAAAAAAAATGAGGGTTTGGTTTGGGGAGCTTCAGAAGCAAGCAAATCTCAGGAATCAACGACAACAACAAGCGTCTGCGTGCTTATATTAGAGAGATTAAGGATCAAATCATCAGATCGCCGACCCAGGTATGTATTTATGTATCAAGTATGTCCTTGTCATCTCTTTAACTATTGCCTTTCTTCTTCTATGTCCTTATCACATAATACCGAACAACCTCCCACTCCCCTATCTATCCCACCCAAAGGAATCCAACACTCACTCACACTTATCAACTTTTTTTTTTTTTTTTTTTTTTTTTTTTGTTGTAATTTGCTATGTTGTTGATTTTGAAGAGGGAAGGGAAAACGATATGGAATGAAATGATTGAAACTATTTTCTCTGCTCTTTCTCTCTGATTCCCCCCCAGGAAAGAAAGACTAGTTGTAGAATTCCAAAGTGTGCAAGTGAATATAAATAAATAAATAAATAAAAGGCATCATAGCAGAGGAAGGAAGAAGGGAGTTTTTGGGCTTTCCAGGCCAGTCTAACCCAACGGTTCTCTTATATTATTCTCGCTTCAAACCTCCTGCTTTTTTCAGTTCCCGTTATGGGTTTTCTTTCTTCCTTCCTTTTTCCGTCAGCTGTGGTTGTCAACAGATGAATTCATCTTCTTCCATGTTGTTGTTGTGTTACTAACTATGGATCTCATTTGCAGTGCGTGCCCTGCCCTAACCCCTGCTAGTGTGTGGTGTTAGTCGAATTAAAAATCAAAAAGAAATCCTTCTGGTTGTTCTGATCCTTCACCTGCATTGGGCTTCTCTCTATATACAGCAGAGCAGCATCATGAGGCTTCTCCTGATGCTTCTTTCATTCCTATGCATTTTCTGTTTGCCCCAGCTTCCAGCTCAAGCTCGAGCTCAATCACATCTTTCTGGATCTTCCACATTTGCAGCTGCTAGGTCCCTCGATTCACTTCTTCAGGATTATGCTTACAGGGCTTTTCTTCGTCCCCACCCTCGCACTGGCACTCCCTATGATGTTCTTCTTCCCTCCAACTTTACAGGTATTCAGGTTTCAGCATTAAGGCTTAGAAGTGGCAGCCTAAGAAAAAGAGGTTTCAATGGTTATAAGGAGTTTAACGTCCCCACTGGAGTTATTGAGCGCCCTTATGTTAAGAGGCTTATTTTCGTTTACCAAAACCTAGCTAATTGGTCTTCATTCTACTACCCATTGCCTGGTTACACCTATTTAGCTCCAGTTTTGGGTCTTCTTGCTTACAATGCTACAGACTTATCTACTCCCAACTTGCCTATGAACTTGCCTGAGTTGGATGTGCGGGCATCAAATCAATCCATCTCCATCAAGTTTACTCAAGTTCAATCAGCTCCAGATGGGTCCAATGCAACAGCAAAATGCATTTGGTTTGATTTGGAAGGTTTGCATCAATTTAGTAACCTATCATCGGGTAATGTCTGTTCAACCGTTCAACAAGGTCATTTTTCTATTGTGGTTGAATCTACTTCACTCCCACCATCACCTGTGTCTCCTCCATCCATGGCACCAGAAGGTGGTGGTGGTCGAGGAAGAAAGAAAGGCAAGTCTAATGTATGGAAGATAGTTGTTTCAGCCATTGGTGGGTTCTTGCTGTTGGTTTTGTTGGCTTCCCTCATCTTTTGGCTGCGGAGTTACAAGCGAAAAAAGAAGATGCAGCGGATGGAGAAGGCAGCAGAGGTGGGGGAAGCCCTGCAAATGACCTCAATCGGGAATACAAGGGCCCCGGTAGCAATGGGGACTAGAACACAGCCAGTTCTTGAGAATGAGTATGTACCGTAGATTTTTCTATTTGTACAAGCTACCTACCATTCATATTCATTTCAATTCATGCTTGAAAATATTCTTCTTTGTCTGTCTAGTTTTCTTCATGTTACCAAAATAGAATCAACACCTTGCGTGAATCTTAATAGGTATTAAATATTATACATACACATCCAATTGGTGTTAATAATTTGACGTACCACGTACAGCCAAAAGGTATTAAGGTTTACCTGATGTGACGTGTGTGTAACGCGCATAATGCAGATTAGCTTGGGATCATGTTTGATTACAACTCTGAGGGGCTTAATGACCAGTGAAAGAATAGTTCTTTGAAGTATTTAGCTGCATAAATATCCACAAAAAAGGACTTCATTGCCTTGTGTTTCGAAATTTCTATTTCCTCCGGTATATTTGATTTCTGCTTTCAGAACCCAGTTTCAAGAGACTATGGTAGTTGTTAAGAGATGGAAATTTGTTTCTATAACTTACAGGCCATGCATAATCCAATGAGAAGGGGGGCTGCTCCTAATGGCATGTTTCCATCCAATGTTATTTTGACCGAATTTAAAGTGTCCATTATTGACTGAAGGAAGCTACAATGTTTCAGCGAGTGAAAAGCCTATCTTCTAGATGAGTGATGTTTGTGGATGGTGCCTAAATGAAATATGCCACTAATAATGATCTGCTGATGGCACTTTACTTTTTTTTAATTGCTGTTATTGCCAAAGGATTGGCAAGGCAGTTGAGTCAGATGTTATTTGTTGGTAGAAATTTTATGTAAAGCGATGTGAGTTTTCTGTGGAAACCACATGGACCTGCATTATTTCAAATAGCTAACAAATGGCCCCGCATTTCATTATGGAAGAAGAAAGAGAAAAGAGTCCACGTGTAGATTTTGCTAGTTGCAATGGAGGATTGTCATGGCAAAAACAACTCTAGAAGCTATCAATATCAATGTTATTCTAGCCATGATATTATTACCAACTCTTTTGTCGCTGTTAATACTGTTTAATTTTCACAGATGATATATGCATTAAATAAATAAAAATAAATGTGTGCCTCAATACAAGGTAGCCTGAGATTCACTTATTAACATAATAAAATATTCGCAAAGCCAAAGGGTTTAACCTTATGGAAAATCAAGGAGTACTTCGCAAAGCCGAAGGGTTTTTGAGATCCACTTGCAACCATTCTTAATCTTTACTGCTATTTGCTTTCCTTCCATTCCACCTCTAAAGAAGCTTTACTCCCAGATTTCTAATTTAGTCACTGTTTCTTCTTGTGTTTGTTGTTTTCTTGCAAGTCTCGGGCAATGTACTTTTCATCCTTCTCCACCAAAGTTCCGCCTCTAGTTACCACCATTACCAACACTCCCTCATCATTTTGTCTTTTAATTAGCCGCCGTAATCACATCATATTGCCACTCTATCCAGAATGGATAACCAAATCGACTCAGTCACTGAACATAGATTCATCTATGATCTTCGCCAAATCTCTTCTAGCCCACACCATCATGAACATTTTGGAAGATCACAATCCATAACATTTTGGAAGTCTTTTCACCCACGCATTCCAAGCTCACTTCTGCTACCACTTCCTTCAAATGCATTCGGAGGGTCAACAAAACAACAATGATACATACCAATCTCCAGCTATAACAACTTCATCCCCCACATCTAGCAGAACCCAAATTGTCTTCAACCCCTTGTTACAGTTCCACAACGTGCAAAACGTCCCACCCGATTCACCCCCAGTGGAGCAACAAACCATACCCCCTCCCACTGTAAATACTTCAGAGGATCAGACCAAAATACACACTGAACTGTTAATCCATCAACTAGAAAAACAATTGGCTGAGAACCTAACTTTTTTTTTGGAAAGCGAGCTGGGTTTTAAGGACCCCAAAACCTTTATATAAATGAAACAAAAGCAAAAACAACAATAAAAACAGAAACAAACTCTCACAAGAAAGAGAAGTCTAGCGAGAGTGAACATGGTTACTAGGCCTATAAAAATCTTCAACTAGCATCGGCCAAAGAAGAAACCTCTTGTTTTTATTTATTTATTTATCCATGTCTCCTTTGTTAAGGAGAAAAGGATTTAATTTGTGTACTTTTTGTTTGCTTTCTTAGCCCTAGAGGATTTTCGAGGGCAAAGACTAAAATCTTTAGTGCAAGATTTTGAAAACAAATCGCTTGCAACCTCTTCACTAGAAGGATCTTGCTCATGTTCCTCGGTACTACTCTGCTCATCTGTTGTGGTGTTCTCTTTGTCCTGAGTCAGTGTGTGGTCGCTTGCCTCCACATTAACACTACGCTCGAGCATTGGGTTGATAAGAATCAATGGTTGTGGCTCTACGTTATAGCATCACTCTGGTCATCATTTATGTTATGCTCTGCCACATTGGCAGCCTCTATACTGGTTACATTCCCTGTTTTTCCCGTGATAGGCCCTGGACTCCCCTCTAACCTTACCGACTCCTATGTTCGCCCCAAAACAGACTCACTCTTTGGAAGACCCGGAACTTTGAACGGTTGCAAAAATTTTCCATCATCAGCAAATTAGTACGAAAAATTTGCTATGCGCATGGCCCTGCAATGGGAGAATGAACACCCTTTTTACATAGAGACCCTGCCTAAAAACCAAGATGCAAACAATTGTTATTACCTGGTTCAGTTCACACACGTTGAAGACATGATAAAAACACTGAGGAACGAACCTTGGACTCTATTTGGTTGGCTCATCTTGATCAAGGAATGGGAGCCGGAGTTCCATACAATCAAATCCCTGTCTAGGTGCGATTCCATGAATTTTCGATTCAGAAAATTACCTTGGAAGACCTTCAGATTCTGGCCTCTTGCTTGGGATCATTCATAGAAGCAGATTCAGACTCCCTACAAGATATTTCACTTCCTTATATGCGATTTAAAATATGGATCAATGTTGCTAAACCACTCCCATGTAAGTTTCCTCATTCGCTTCTGCTATGAGGATATGCCTACATTCTGCTTCTACTGTGGAATGATAGGACATACTTTCAAGAAGTCATGCCCCATGTTCAGATCTGCAATACAAAAGGATATGCCCCGAGTAAAAGTATAAAATCCCTAGCTTTACCTTTCCATTTGAACTCAGGAATCAAAGTGATGATGGAGAGGGCTCCAGGTCGATTTTTGGCAGTTAATAAGGGCCAAGCTCCAAGGTTCTTACAACAACCTGTGCGCCACTCAGGGTGCTTGAAGTTAGCGGTAGCATCGGTCCAACCTTGCAGGACCGTGAGGCAGGTTGCAATTGATTACTCAGAGAACTCAGCTCTGGGAGAAGAACACGATCCTCAGCAACACCTTCAACTTCCGTTTATCCGGATCTATGCTTGATTCTGTCGGTGCTCGGTCCTCTTCTCCGGCAGAGATTCATCTCCCACATATTCCAACCCTTCCTCGAGACCCACACCTGTCAGAAACAACAAATAGCAACAATATTTCATTTTCTACAACAAATCTGGTGCCCATAGGAATACAAATCCCAACCACAACAATGATTCTACCCATCCAAACGCCCCTCCTCTTTCTTCATCCAGGCCCAACTCCCCACACATAACCATCACATCCCCTCAAACCCTAATACCATATCTATTACCATCTTTGCTTTTAAACCCCAACACTAACCCTAATCCCAACCCTAACCATAACCCTAAACCTAACCCTATCACTAAAGCATTTACACCTCAACCAAACCCCTTTAAAGCCCAATCCAACATGAGTCAGGCCCAACTGTTGATACATTCAAACCCAACTCATCTCGACCAAAACTTCACTGATACCCCTATTACAATAGGCCCAATGGATCAATTTGGATACTCACCTGCTACAACCTTGGCCCAACCCATCGGGGCTCATTCTCAGGGTCAGACTCAGGGTTACCCTATTCTCAATCCATCTACCATGGATCAAACCAAGCCCATACACTCGCCACCTACACCCACCACTTGCTACAGATGACACAACAATACCCAGATGTTTTCCCCATCTCCGATCTAAATCCAACCTCGATAGCTTCTGTCATCCAACCCTGGAACGAGATTCTCCTTCCGGCAAACACTCATGCTCCCAACCCACACCTGAGACACCACACCTCCACACCAACAGTCACCATCGAAGAGGAATCTCAAACAAATGTCTTGCAATCTGAAAGTCACAGGGACAAAACCCAATTTCCTCTCACAGACACACCACCCGCTTCAATGTTCTCACTACCTCCCTGTCTCCAAAATACGAATTACACTTCACAATACTTTCAGGAAGAACTTCAAATTCAAAATCAGTATGCCTTGCCTAAGAGAACTATGGTACAAACTGTGAGTCACCAAGTGAGCGAATGATCAAGGAGCTCAATTATAGTTAAATCAGCATCATCATCTCCTCCCGTACAACTTAGCGTCAGCAATGGCTCACTCCAATCCAAGCATTTCCATCCTAGGCAATAAAAAGGCAGAGGTTAGACAAGGGCGTCGATGAAGCAAACTGGGAATTCAATGATGGGCCGGGTAATCAAATTGGGGAAAGGGAAAACAGGTATCCAAGAAATTGATTTATCTCAGTGAGAAAAAGAAGTACTAAAGCAGGGTAATTCAAAAAAAGCAAACTCTTGGCACGACTTGGAGGAACAACTGTTCATACGTATGGATTCTGCTGGTGACACACCAAGAAATTTAGCACACAGATCCTACAGTGCCTGAAGCTTTGAGGGAAGGGCAAGGGAATAACGATTTCACTAGTCTCAACATGAAGGAGGTAATGGCGGCTGCCAATGATGGGACGCCCGAACCAATATGATTCTCTCTTGGAATGCTTGTGGCGTAGGGACTTCCTGAGCTTTTCAAAATCTAAGTCCCTTTCCCTACATTCCTACCCAAATATTTTGTTCATTTCGGAAACCAAAGCAATTGTACCCAGGATGAAAAGTATTCACCGGAGACTTGGTTACAAACACAGAGTCTCAGTCACAACATCTGGCCAATCTGGGGGAATTGCACTTTTCTGGAAGGAAGGTATGCAAGTTACAATTCTATCTTCGTGTAAATATTATTTTAATAGCATCATAGATAACTTTTTTACTATGGAGAACCCAATCTTGCTCTTAGGCATCAATTCTGGCATAATTTGATGAACTTGTACTCTATCCAACAACTCCTTGGTTTCATCATAGAAGATTTAAATGTTCTCTTAAAATCTGGGGACAAACTAGGAGGAACCCGACCTGTTAATTCTACTTTCCACAATCTTAGATCATTTCTAGAAAACATAAACCTTATGGTATCCAATTCACATGAAACAATAAAAGGAAAGACAACAATGGGATAAAAGATAAACTTGACAGGATTCTAGTTTCCACAAACTGGCATCACTTATTTTCCACGGCTATTGGTCACTCAATCCACACCTCGACTTCTGATCACTGTGCCATTTCTCTCAAGTTTGTCTCAAACTTCTCGCCTAAGGGGCTTAAACCATTTAGATTTTTTCACAGGTGCACCCGGGACCCGTTTTGTCGACCGGTGGTCGCTTATACTTGGTCTACTCAACATGTTCTTCCGGACCAAAACTTTCATGTAAAAACCAAGAAGCTGAGTCAAAAACTCACCAAGTGGAATAAATTAGAATTTTGAAACATCTATACAGTATACTTGTCTGAAGGATATCCAGGAAGCCCTCTCACTCGTCTCCAAGATGTGATGTCCTAAAAAAATAATGTTATTGAAATTGAAATCTTAGAAGACAGATTAGATTTTCATCAGAGAAAAACTCTATTGGAGGAATAAATCAGGACAATCTTGGCTTAAGGATGGCGGTAGAAATACAAATTTTTTTCATCTATTTGCCTTGGTCCGTAGGAAAAGGAACTTGATTCTTCGATTGAAAGATGATACTAATGTTTGGCATAATAGTCATGACTCGGTGGGTAAGGTGCTTAATGAATATTTCCATAATATTTATCAATCCTCTAATCAAATTCCAGATATGGACATCCTCTCTCTATTCTCCCTTGTTATCTCTGATGAGGTAAATGTCAATCTTCTTAGTATTCTTTCGGAGGATGAGATTCAAGGAAACAATTTTTGCCTTTGGAAGTCACAAAGCTCCGAGCCCAAATGGATTTCACGCATTCTTTTTCAAACATTAATGGGACATAGTCAAAGCAGACGTCATTGGGGTGATCACAAACTTCTTCATCACCCGACAAATGGATCTAAAACTCAATGAAACATTCATTGCGCTCATTCCCAAAATTGGCAACCCGGTCACACATGATAAATTCAGACCCATAGGCCTTTGTAACGTCATCTACAAAGTTATCTCCAAGATCCTGGCCAACCGTTTAAAACCTTTATTGGAAGATGTCATCTCCCCAAATCAAGGAGATTTTCTTAAAGGTCGAATGTTAGCATTGTTCATGAGACTTTCTTCTAGATGAAACATTTTTGTAAAAAGAAGCAAGATTGGATGACCATCAAGATAGACATGGCTAAAGCTTATGATAGGGTCGAATGGTCTTTCATCCTCTTACTCTTTTAGAAACTAGGTTTCTCGGAAAGTTAGATCCAGATGATACAACAATGTATCTCTACCACCTCATTGCGGGTCCTTTTGAATGGCACTTCGCTTACCTCTATTAAACCTTCTAGAGGACTCAGACAAGGGGATCATCTCTCCCTCTATCTTTTCATTTTGGTTGCTAAAACCCTCTCCAGTATCCTCCAATGGGCGGAGTCCAATAACTTGATCAAAGTGATTAGCATAAGACGACACTCCTCGGCTATTAGTCATCTTCTTTACGCAAATGACCCCACGTTGTTTTGTAGAGCATCTTTGACTGAAGCACACCGTCAAGGATCTACTCACTCAATACTGCCAAGTTTCGGGACAAGATATTAACTTTGATAAATCCTCAGTTTTCTATAGCTCAAATGACCATCAGAAACATGTCAAAATGATAAATAGGATTCTGGGGTCCAAATTGTATAATCCCAAAGACAAATATCCGGACTCACCTCTCCTGTTGTCAAAAAACAAAAACAATGATTTCCAATTTATTTTTTATAAAGTCATTACCAAACTCTCAAGTTGGAAATCTAATGTCCTCTCCCAAGCTGGAAGAACCGTTATGATCAAAGTTGTCATCAACTCAATCCATGTGTACAATATGCAAACTTTCCTTTTGCTTTGCTCCATTTCCACCAAAATTGACAACTTGGTGCGTAACTTCTGGTGGAATGGATCGGGAAATGGTAAAGCAAAACACACGTGCACCTGGGATCTCATCTCCCATAACCGTTCTCTTGACGGTCTTAATATTCCTTCTATCAAGAACAAAAACATGGCTCTCTTAACCAAAAGCATGTGGCAAATCATCTCTTTTCCTCTTACTAATTGAGTTATTCAGCTCAAAGCTCTTTTACTTCAAAAACAAGAATATCTCTGAGGTGTCTAAAGCCCCTTCCAATTTTTCTTTTGCCCGGAGAGGCAATATCACAGCTTTCCACAAAATAAAACACCCGGTGGTTTGGCAGATTGGATCTAGCCATAACATTGATGTTTGGAAAGATTGTTGGGTTAAACCGGACTTGTTCCTCAAAGATTGTCTTTTTGACCAAAATCTACAAAAAAAAATCTCCCGAGTTTAATCCAAGATCTCTGGCACAACCCGACAAATCATAATATCTGTTGGAATTATGCTCTTGTCCATAACCTCTTTCCAACCTCGGTTGCCAATGATATTTTGAATATCAATCTCAGAGATTCAGATTATCCGGATTCCTGAAAAGAATGGTCTTTTCATGGTCAAAAGCGCATCAATTTTTTTCTTCGAATGAGAGTTTGGGCAGCTCTTCGTGAAACCACAACAATCAGTTGCATGATCACAACTTTTTAAAAATCTTTGGAGAATCAAAGCCCCCCCTTCAGCTTTACTCTTAGTCTGGAAAACAAGGGCGTCACTGGGGATGGGCGGCCGCCCAGGGCCCCATATATATAACCTCAAAATTAAATTAAGGATTGGGATCCATAGACAGATTCATGAGTCAAATCCACACCCAATTTATACCCAAAACCTATTGAAGTCTAAATCATTTGTAATCAATGAATGGTGATTTTCGAAATGCCTGGATCGCATATAGAATATTGTTGACTATTCCAGTAACAATAGCCTCCGCAGAAAGAAGTTTTTTAAAATTGAAGTTGATAAAATCATATCTTCGGTCCACTATGTCACAAGAAAGATTAAATGAGTTAGCTATGATGTCTATTGAGAGTGACTTGACAGAAAAAAGTTAATCACAACAATATAATTAATGATTTTGCATCTCAAAATGCTAGAAGAGTCATGTTTAAGTAAAAAAAAAAAAAGCGTTAAATATTTTTTCTAAAGACAACCCCATTTTTAGAGTTCGCCCAGGGCCCCCATAGACTCAGGATTGCCACTGCTGGAAAATTGTCAGGAATATCATCCCCACTAGATCTAATCTGGTTAGATTTCACACTTCGATTGAATATGTTTGTCCTTTTTGTGCAAATCATCATGAAGACGTTTCTCACCTTTTATTCCAATGCCCGGTCACTCATCGACTTTGGAGGATTTTACCCATTCCAATTGACTGACTAGCTCAAGACTTTCAACATCCCTCTAGCCCCAAGTTTTTCAATTACATGTGGAAAATAACCAAAACTAAAATGATTGACAATGATCAATTGCTGTGGAAAATAACAAAACTTTCAACATCCCTCTATCCCAGTTTGTTTTTTTCATGCAAATCATTTGGAGAACCCAAAATGATTGTATCTTAAAAAATATCAAGTTTTGTCCAAACACTTTCTTAAGAAAATTTTACATTACCTGGCAGGTTTGGTATAAACAATGATTCTCCAATGAGAATTCGTCCCCTGAGGATATTATCCAATTTCATGAAGCCTTGGCAAATACCTACAAGAATTCCCAACTCCAATCCCAGATCGACATTACTAGTCCTCTTTTCTACGACCCACTCACCAGAAAGGGAAGTACACATGTCTGCCTTATCCAGGAACAAATTCATTGTGTCAGAACCCACTCAATCAATTACACTACCAATCACACTCTCTTTCCCTAGTCCTCTTCACCCAAACATGATTATGGTCTCTTATGATGCATGTTTATTTCCTGATTCACATTTAGGTACTATGAGAATTTTTGCAATCAACTTATAGGGGGATATTTTGGCTACAGTTGCTAGTCCAATTGCGGGAAAGATCCTAGATAGCACTATGGCGGAGTGAAGATCCTAGATAGCATCATGGCAAAATGTCTTGCAGTCAAGGCAACTATCATGTTGATACAGGCAAAACAGTGAAAATTTGATCAACTCCTAAGAGATTTAGGCGTGCTTAGCTCCATTTTGAAACAAGATCTACAACTTTCTCTTTTGACCACATGCTAGGTGTGGCGCTCTATTATCAGTAACATTAAATGTTTGCTTTCTATTAAGCACTTATCGTACCATAACTTTATTAATCGAGAACTTAACTCGAATGCACACGATTTAGCTACTTTGGTAGGACGACAATGGCGTAATATTTCTTAGTTTGTGTTTGAATGCAATGGTTTAACAAAAATAATAATAATAAATAATAAAATAAAATAAAATATTCCTACAACCAAATTTTTTATGGCAAGACTTTCAAAGATACATCCATATCAACTGCACTGCTCTGGTTCCCCATCCCTCAGAGCAAGCACAATATCTTATTATTATAGATTAATTTCACCTAGAAGACGAGAAATATTAAAATTCAAAAGCTTCATGTAGGTCAAAAATAACCACACAGCTCAGTCTGTTTTGGCAGCAACAACTTGATCAGTTCATACAACTATGGACAAATCCAGACGAGTGTATAGATAAAACTAAGTGAAGCACGACAACTACAATTGTTTGTGACTGAACATGTGAGCAATTTATTTCCTTGGGACTGTTCCATCGACGAGCTTTCCTGTGTTGAGTAAAGGCAGAATGTTAGTTTCAAATATATCACCAAAATAAAACAGAAAAGAATAGTAAAATCATACAGTAAAACTAGAAGAAATGGTGGAATTCTTTCACAAAAAACCCTCTCTAAGCAACAAAAAGGCTGAAATAGATAATTCCATATAGAAGACACCAACTTTTTTGTACAAGTAAAATCTTGTCATACAGTGGAAATCAAGCATTGATAGTATATCAAGTGAAGATGGATCTCTCCAAACAGACTGCTTCTTAGCACATCGACAAATTGGCAATAACTTCCTACCAAAGAATCACAAATTAACAGCAGTTTAATATGTTCCAAATTTTTATACCATGCAACCAGAATTTAATTCTACTCTTCGCCAATAAACACAGGTCCTAGAATCTCCTTCCAACTTAATTGATAACTTATATGAGTGTTAAGGAGTTTCAAGGTCGTCCGCTTCAATTCTTGAAAGTCAATTGAAGAGATTCGTTGTTCCTGACCCTGCTTCACCTTAATTGTTATTTGAACAAAGTCAATTGTTAATGCTAATATATTATTATCCTTAAACAGGGTTTTTCAAGTGCAACCAAATGCTTTGTTTTTTTCTTTTAGTTTTTTAGGTTTTCTTTTTGTCTGCAAAACAAATGCATTTCATTACTAAAATAGAAGAAAGACAATTGAGAAACTCGTCATAGAGAAACATTACAAGAGCCTAAAACAAACATTGGCCCCCAATCAAACATGCAATCTGCAAGAGAACTGTCTTTTAAGAAACCCAAGTACTCCCCAAGACCAAAGTAAACCCTTGATTACAGACAGCTGCAAACAATCTTTACTCTCAAGGATGCGTGAGTTTCTTTCCTTCCAGATGCTTGGTCATTAGAACAAGGACCACAATGAGGATCCCTGCTACTTTTTCTTTCCTTTACTTGTAATTAAGAGATATGAACTTGCAAGACCATTTCAAACACACCTAAAACTGTTAAAAAGCGTAAGTCGCGGCTAGGGTCACTTCAACTTACATTTTAAATAGTAATTCAAGACTTCATTTAGACAACACTGCTAAAACCAACATTAGAATTTAAAGCATAATTTCTAAAATCACAAAAAGAAACTGTCTCAACCAAGGATTGTGATTTCGTTTTTCGAGTTAATTTTGGTCTCTTGATTTTAAAAAATATTCGAGAAAACAAATGAAGAAATATATAAAATGAAATCTGAGGGTATATAAAATATGATTTTAAAAAATATTTGAGAGAACGAAATTTTTTCGAGAATGCATGAAATATATAAAATTAATTTTGAGGGTATATCAAATATGTGAAAAAAAATAAAATACAAATAAAAAAATCTATTAATCACATTAAATGAAGCTTACATACCAAGAAATGAAACAAACATGAAATCAATATATAATTAGAACATCAGGAGTGGTTTCAAAAATTAATATATACGTACAAGAAACGTTAATTAGAGAATAATGAGGGTGGTTTAAAAATCAATAAATAATTAGAAGAAATGATAATTAGAAAAACCCCAAAATATACAAAAAAAAACTCCCAAAAAATTTTTTTTTGCCCTTTCTCTTTTCGTAATTTCAAAATTTCACGAAAACACAATCTGTGGTCTCAACTTCCTATCTATGCAGTTAAATTGGAAAGCGATTGCAACGCGATCCAAGACTAAATTATATTAAGCGGGATCAATCGAATTTAATCGGTCAATTTTTTACAAAGCATATATTTTTAAAATTTAATCATAGTCATAAATTGCAACGGTTGATCCCAAGCCCGGATAAAGGAGGAGGGTGTGTTTTAGGCTCGTGACAGCCAACTGTAAAAGAACCTGTCACATCCCTTTACATGGAATTTGGTATCGGGAATGAACTTTGATGATGATGATGAATCATAGTCATACTCATAGATTACAAAAATAAATAATTAATCATAATGGTGTAAATTTGTAATTATATAACTTTACTAATTAATCATAGTCATATATCACTTTACTAATTAATCAAATAAATTAAATTGTGCAGGTTGCAACACTTAAATCGCTACAAACAACCTAACTTCCTAACATCAAAAAATACCAAAACAATTTAACTCCTTAACTAAGGTTTATTTCCTTGTTTACATTATTCAAACCCAACCTATATAGTTTCGGAAATAATAGGTTTTATTATATGGTAAGGTGCTTTTAAAGAAGAAGACCCATTTACCATACTTGCATGAAACCACAGAGACAATGACCGGCCAGGTACCTTACCCAAGTAAATAACCCCATTTTCGAAATCCCAAAATTACAAATGAACTTTTAATCACAAATTCAGATCCCATAAGTACTAATTGGTCATTGACCCTTAGAAACCCTAAATCAAGAAAATTTTATTAGTCTTGAAAGACTATTTTAACCCCAAGAGAAGAAGCAAGTGAAGGCTTACAAATGGCAAGGGGATTGCATAGAATGACAAATGTTTGCTCCAACAAGTGTGCAAAATGAGATCCAATTTTTCTCTTTTTGTTCTATTATGCTCTCTAGGGTAAATCTTCATCTTCATTGCGTAAAAAGTTGAATCCAATTTGTTCCGACAACAATCAATTGTTTCACCAAAATCCATATCAATACAAACAACCTCAATCAACAAGCTCTCCTATTTCATATGAATTTTACACAGGAATGAGGAAAAGAGAAGAGGCCGAGTTGGATGGGAACTAGGAGGAGAGGGAAGAGAAAAATTAGTGTTGAAGTGGTACATACATTTATGATTTTGTTTAAAGGAATGGAGGAAAAGAGAGACAGAGATCGTCATCACTGTCAAGAGATCTTCACCTCTTCTTTTTGCTTTTATTCTTTTTTATAGGATTTGGGTTGGGGGGAGTTGCAGCCTGCGAATGAAATGAGAATCGTGAGTTTAGGGTTTTTTTTTATACATAGATAAATCGGCAAGTCAACTGAGCCGATTAATCGGTGAGTCCGCTAAACCCCACCTGATTTCATCCAGTTCGATCAAACCCCGAATTGCGATTAATCAGCAATTTTTTTCCGCATTAATAACTTAGCTTCCTGCGTATCAAACGTAAACATAAACCAAAACCAAACGAAAGATAAACTGAAAACAAAGATAAGGGAGTCTGAGGAGCTTAGTAATATGTCCTCCATGGGATCAAAGCAAATAGATGTTTTTCTCTTCACAAACAGTGATACTGAAGAAACCTCAAATTGCATCAGCTAAGGGCACACAATGAGTACAAGAAAGAAATAAAAATTCTCTTTTTTTGTTATAGTAATCAGCCCAAAGCTTTCTCAAATCTCGCTTGTGGAGGATTATAAAAAGCATAACCCTTCAATCATTGTGAGTGAACTAATTGATGGAGTCGTTGATCTTTTGATTGGGACTTGATCGATTCAATTGCATAAAGGTATAAAAGAAAAATATTAGGAAACCCATTCCAAACATTGGTGAGTTATTTGATTGGTTGAATCCAAGGATGCACGGACTCTTAGAAAAACTCATGTTTTGAGAGTCGGATGTGTCGGACATGGACTCGCAACCGACACGCACCCGACACGTATCCTACATGCGTTCAACGATCAGGACACGTGGACACGTTGACTGAGACCGACACAGCTTTGAAACCACTCCGACACAGCCAGTGGTTTTTTTCCTGTTTTGCTTGCTGGTTTTCTGTAGTTTTTGAAGAAACACCAATTCTATTGTGCACTCAATTGCAATCGCCAATTTTTTATTCTTTCAGTCAGGGAGAGTTGTTTCAATTAGATCACCTCTTCACACCGTTATTGGTCTGAGAGTTCTTGACTGACGATTTTCATTTGGTGGTACATCAGGCGTCATCAAGGTCGTTTCTTCGCTTGCTCTAAATTAGATACAATACAAACAAAAAAGGGTATTTTGCTATGTAATTTGATTTCTCTGTTTCTAATAACTATTTTGCTGTTAGATACACAATTACACGTTATTTTAAAACAATTTGTAAATTAATAACTCTCCAATAAATTTTGACTATATGTGCATCTCTGTAAACTTGTCTATCTCTCTTGTTAAGCTTTCATCTTTCAGCTTCAAAAGTAAAATAATTTAAACAATTTTAAGCTTTAGGTTGTTTATGTTCATATGAGTTATAAAAAGTAAAGTTTGACAGTCACCGAATCCTAATTTTTTGGAAATTACCGAGTCGCTATGTCGTGTCCATGTTCGTGCATCATTTGTTGAATCTTTCAACAATTTGAACCACACCTTCCCTACTCCTTTCCAAATCAAATGAAAAAAGGAAGTTTTTTTAGAAAGCAGAAATAGAGTGCCAAGGCAGAATCAAGTGAATTGAAAAGAAGGGATAAAGGAAAGTTGATTTTAGAATAGAGAGAAGGGGCCTTTCTTTGGTTTTATTATGTTTTTACTCCCACCACTCATCGATGTCATCAAGCCGTGAGTTGTTTCCCTAATAGCCACATAATGTTTTATTAACACTTCATATTGTAAGCAAATCCCCAAAGATAAAAGATCATTAGCCAAGCTTCTCAGGTTTAATTGACAACCACAAATGATAAGAAATAAAAATTTATCATAGCCATGCAACCAAAGGCATGTCAAAAGTGCTTATTCTTTTTTCAGTGTTTTGCAGCCTTAATTTCTTATTTATTTTGTTTTTATTTTCATCTAATTTGTTTCCCAAGACACTCCCAACAGTTTTGAACTTTATTCGAAGTACCTTTGCGCAAATTAATTTATGACTTCCCAAGGCACTCCCAGCTAACTGTCTTTATTGGTCATCATGAAATTTCAAACTACACACAGTGTCTGTAAATAAAATAATAAATTACATATTATTTTTAGGGAATCGACTTTACCAGCACATCTTCACCACTCCATCCCATGTTACCTGATTGCATCTTCAATTCTTAGTAATTTTTTATGACATTTATCATCACTCAATTTGCTTATGCCTCCATAACAACAATATAAATTATATTCTTACACGCTTCTCAACTTATATTTCAGACCACGATGTACTCCATTTTTTTAGCATAGTCACACTTCAATCATCATATTCTAGCACAAACTCCAAACAACAATCCAAGTGTATCCTGCTTTGAAGTCACGCCTTCAAAACTCTATTTATCCTCTTTTCTTCAATTCACAACCAAAAAGGGAGAACAATGTTCTGTGACAAGAGCAACCATATCAACACAAGATAGGAAGACAACAACACATTATGTAGTTGCTAAAAATGAACTCATCACGAAACATAGCTTATCATAGGTAATCCCTTCAGTTACATTTCTTCAAAGAAGCACAGACTCTTCGAAAACTTGTCGTATCCATGTCCAACAAGTATCCGACATACGACACTCGCTCGACACGCCTCTGACACATGTCGTACACTTGGTCAACGTGTCAGTAGGTGTCAGACACATGGTCAATGCGGTCAACGTGTCGGACACGCCTACGATACACCTAGAACTTGGCAGGACACAGTCGAGATTCAAAAACCAACTTTATTTTATATTTTACTTTTAGATGTTTGCAAATAACTATGTAATATAATGGTTGTTGATCTATCTGAAGTGAATGACTTTCAATAACGATTTAAAACAAATAAGGCAAAAAACCACTGAAGCATAGAGATAGTCTATCTTTTTTCTTAATCTTTGCTTCTTATTTTTCTCTTATTTGCTTCTTCTCTCCTCTACTTCTTCCCTAACATATTTTTTCTACTTTAATTTTTTTTCTTGCAACAGTGTCATCTTCTTCAAGACACTCTAGGAAGGCACTTTATTAGATTATTATTTATGACTTATTAAAAAAATAGTATGTGTCGACGTGTCACCGAGTCCTAGTTTTTGAACAATTGTCGAGTCGGTGAGTCGTGTCCATGTCCGACACGACGCGCGTGTCCGTATCCGTGCATCCTTGGAGCACGAAGGTTGGCCATTTGGGGGATTTCCCAGTCATTAATATTATTTCTTCTTAACTGAAAATTCCAACTATTGGTATTATTGTCCAAATAATCTTCAACTACATTAAAGATGACAGGAAAAGACATTTTCATAGGTTGATCTCCAAACCAATTCTGATCCAGAATTAATTCACCCCTCCCAATTGCATACCTCAAAACTGATGTTTGGATGATGCACTAAGTTTTCCAACTTCATAATACCGTTCCATAAGGAACGTCCATAAGAAGATGGCTCCTTAGTAAACCAATCTTGCTCAGAAGCCCCATATTCATCAGCAATGACCTGTTCCACAAAGAATCAGTTTCTGTACCAAACCTCCAAATTCATTTGAGTAGAGCCTTATTGAATTCTCTGATCATTTTAAGGCCCAAACCCCCTTTGGCTCTTGGTTGGCACACTTGGTTCCAATTCAATAAATGAAACTTTTTGTTGGTTTGAGAGGAACCCCAAAGAAAAGCTCTCAAACTTTTTTCAATACGAGCAGCAACTGAGGCAGGGATCATACATAGCGACAGCATGTGCACAGGAATAGATACAATGGTGCTTTGGATGAGAATTGCTCTACCAGCTTTAGCAATATGTTTCTTCTTCCAAGTGCCCAGTCTGCGCTCAGTTATATTAATAGTGTCATCCCAAACTTTAACATTTCCGATTTTGGAGCCAAGAGGAAGGTCAAGGTAAGAGAATGGGAGAGCCCCCATTACACCCAAGAATAGAGGCCGAATCTTGTATTTCAGGCACAACACCAATAAAATAGATGAGAGATTTGGAAAACTTTACTTTCAGGCCTGAAACCACCTCAAATGAGAGAAACAGATCCCTAACAACCAGAACTTCTTCAATAGATGCATCAATGAAAAATACAGTATCATCTGCATACTGGAGGAGAGCAATAAAAGGAGACGCAGGAGCCACTTGTAACCCATGAGGCCATGAAGAGCACCCAAGGACTGTGCTTGAGAGACCAAGGCTGAAAGCCATTTAGTTGCCAAGGGGAAAAGAATACCTGGAAAGGAAGCAATGGAGATAAGAGTTTGGATCCATGATCTCCATTTACCTCCAAAGCTAGAGGCACACATCATCTTATGTTAAAAGCCCCAAGAGACTGAATGAAAAGCTGGAGACTGAATCACAAGTTGCTTCTTCCCCACCCTATTCACTCTATTCTCTCAGCCATATTTATAAAAATCAACTTTTATCATTAATCCAGGCATATTCACTGTGAGCCTAGAGTCAATAATCTCATTTGCAATTAGTACACCATCTATGATTTGGGGGAGCACCACATTCAGTCTACTGGATAGGACTTTAGATATAATTTTGTAAATGGAGTCAAGTAGACTAATAGGTCTGAAATCCACAATAGAAACATGTTCTTTAACTTTGGGAATCAAGGAAATCAGCGCAGTGTTCAATCTCCATTCAAGGAAAGCATTAGAGTTCAAATCTTCTATGACCCTCGTAACATCACTTTGCATAAAGCCCCAACATTTCAAGAAAATATCACTAGTAAAACCATCAAGACAAGGAGCGACATTACCTTGCAAATTGTGCATGCCAGATATCATTTCAGCTTCAGTGATATTGATTTGAAGGCTCTCTGCAGTGGGAGTATCCATTCTAATAAATAGATCAGGGTCAATACATGGCCTCCACCCACCCACCTTGCTCGCTATACAAATGAGAGTAGAACTGCAAAATCTGGTCAGAGAAGTTGTTGGTCCATTGAGACCTCCCCATTTACTTGAAGATGAAGAATAGACTGAAATCCTTCTTGGCTAGCTTATGGAATAACTTGGAGCAATAGTCACCATATATACCCCATTTAGCCCCCAGACTTCCTATTCTAGAAGATATGCTCCCTTTTCAACAACTTGCTCAAGTTAGTTTTAACTTCAATTCTTTGAGCCCATTCATTATTGTCTTCCTCAACTAGATTTGAAGAAAAGTTTAAGCATCATCAATGAGAGTGTTAAGCTTTCCAAAGACTTCTTTGTTCCATGATTTCAAGAAAGATTTGAGCATCTTCAACTTCTTCCCTAAAACAAAACCACTTCGGCCTTGGAGATCAATGAAGTTTCAATAGTTCTGAATATCTGAGATAAGAGACTTGTGTTCATACCACATCCTTTCCAAACAGAAAGGCTTGGGCCAGCTAGATTAACATTAGGTCTAAGGCAAATAGCATGGTGGTTTTAAACCTTTCTCCAGTAACACTTCATTAAGTTCAGGTCAATGATCAGCCCAATCATTGCTACATAGAAACATATCTAGCCAAGAAAGAGAAGGTTTCATTTGGTTATTACACCAAGTAAGAGTAAAAGAGCCCCCTTTGAGGATGAAATCATATGATTCAACTCCTGAATAAAGTCAATAAACTGCCTTCTCCCATAAACTCTACTACCAACCCCTTTCTTTTCTTCTACTGATTTAATCACATTGAAAATCACACTCCTAATAGCCAAGGGGTACTATAATAGCCCCTAGCATCACAAAGCTCCCCAAATTTGAGAAAAAAAGACAGTATCAATAAGCCCATAAACATTAGTTAAAGTCCATTCCCAATCATCATCACAACTTTTAAACTTAACAGATAGGGAGAACACACCTTTTAATTACATCTAACTGCAGCCATTATGAACGTTCCAGAGAATAAGAATACCACCTGAACTTCCTTCAGCTGGAATAAAGGCCCGATCAATTGAGTCTCTCCCCCACACATCCTTTATGAGGCCTGTGCTTGGAAATAAGATGTTTGAGGATAGCTTTTCTCTCCAAAGACCCAAAACCTCTACAATTCTAAAATTCCACGACAAGATATCAATGTCATTAATCATTAACCACCAAGCCCACCACTACTCGACTCATCCTGACCCAAACACACATTAGGATGAGTTTGAACAGTTAATCTCTGAAAATCCTTGAGAGAAACATCTTTTTGAAAGGACTCTAAATCACTAGCACATTGCGTATTAGTCATTTGCTCCTCAGGAATCACCACCACATCACCTGAGGGGGAGAGGAAGGAGACCCAAATTGAGTTGAAGTGTGTGAAACAGGCATGAACCCGAATTGAGGGGTAGGATTCTTTCGAGATTTGAGCTTTCTTTTCTTTTTTAGATGACCTTGTGGCATTTTGATGCACGTGCTTCATATTGTGAGGGCCACTCCTCTCACTAATGTTTGCCATGAGCTTCACTTGATGTGGCCCAGGCCCAAGAAGAGAACTGGTTTTGTGGTGGGTAGTTACGGCCTGACTCATTGAAGATCGCACATGACTGAAAGACACGTGAGTCACATGCACACGAGGGAGTTTGTCACATGCACCTCTAGTTGTCCCAACCTTGCGCCAACTGGAGTCCACTTCTTTAGTTGGTCCATCCCGAGGACAATCTCGACAAAAAACATGTCACTTCACATCAGTCCTTCCCACCACAGGAACAAATTTGTTTACTATGGTGATGGAATTGCTCACCGTCTCCCAATGCACACGAAACCCCCTCCTGCCGACTTCTCTCTTATCAAGAAGAGAAGATACATGATTACCTAGATAATTATCAAGCTCTTGATTAGACACACACATTAGTTGTAAGGTTTCTATTTCCATTGGACACTTCCTTGATTCTCTCTCTTCTCATTATAAGTAACAAGTTGTTGCTCAACCAACCCACCAACATTGGAGTTTAGAGGAGAGGAACCACCATAGCGCGCTCCCCATTAGGAAAGGGAAGAAACGATCAAGTGACAGGAAAGAGAGGAACTTCCATATAAACCCATTAGCAACCTACTTCCATAAAAGTGGAGTGAACAGACAATGGCTGGGGAGAGAGGTTGAGGAAAAGGACATGGAAGTCAAGATATATGGTGATATGACAAACAAGGCAAAGTTGAACGACAACTATCCAGATGTGGAAGGGGAAGCTGAAGGCTAATGAGATCTATGCAGTTAAAATGGATAACAGACCCATAACGATCCAAGAGCGTTATAGGTTATAACAGGATATATCGGGACATAACGATATATAACGAAATCGTTTTTAAATATATTTTTAATACCCTCGCAGAGTATTAATGTATTATAGAGTCAAAAAAGTAAATATGTTCATAACATTAAATTCAAAAACAAAAAAATAAAAATAAAAACATCTTCCCTTCATATGGAGTGAGATCGCAACAGAGTGTGATCGACTCTTCGTCTTCTTTCTTTTTATCTCGTTCTCTGTCAAACGGTGAAGTCCAGTTCTCTGTCGATTAGCAATGCCAAGCTCTGGTCCTTTCCAACAAGTCTAGGGTTCTGGTTAGATCGAGAATGAAATGGGTGATTTTTTACATGCATTAGAATGAAACGATAAAATGGCGTTATTGAAAGAAAAAAAGTTATCTCAATAACGGTCATATAACGTCGTTATATCAGAGCTGTGATAATGACATAACGTAACGGCTCACCCCCGTTAAGCGTTATATCTCAGGTGGTTGTTGCCTTTGGTAAGTAGAACTTTTGAATCCCCCAACCTTCTTCAGTAAGTTACATTGAATGAGAGCTTGCAACCCCACCCAACCTACACCATCCTGCCCTAATGTTCGATGAAACCCTCCCCACTGGAACCTAGCTTTTGCAAAGGTTCCAAATTTGTTCTGACAATTTCTAGTAGGGGCCAAGCATTTTCATTCCTCCGCTTTGTCATGGCGAAAGAATTTATTTCACACACAGCAAAGCAAAGCAAAGCAGAGTGAACAATCCATCCATTCAGCTGGTTCCTCTTCTAGAAAGACTTTAAATGTTTGCTCCTCTTCTAAAAAGACTTTAAATGTTCCCTTCTTTGATTTTTCAGATAGAACATAACCACTTATAGACATGAAAGGTCGCCGTGTAGCTAGTCCACAAAAATAGATGTGGAAGCAAAGGAAGGGTCTCAAACTGACCTAATAGACGGATGCAATCATTCGATCTCATGAATGTCGCGTTGGATCATAAAAGTGAAGCTACTAGAAGAGGCAAACTCTTAAGTGTGACATTGTGTGGCTAAGAGGAACCCTTGAAGGATTAGGTTTTGGCCAAGGAGGTGGACAACTATTCCAACAAGTTTCCTATGACAACTATTCCAACAAGTTTCCTAGGTGTGCTGCTTGCAACCAAATATCTCATATAGTAACTTGTCTTTATCATCTAATGTGCAATCCTTTTCTTTTTTTGAGTAGCGAGAGTAGACTTCTCAAATGAAACAACTGGTTCATATTTACAATGCCTTTAGCTTGGATATAAGAGAAGACCTGCGACGTATCACCTTTAGCTTTCGCTTGGATATAAGAGAAGACATGCCTAAGAGGGTAATACCCAAATACTTGTACCATATCATACTCATAACTGGAATTCACACCCACTAAAAAAATTCAGAGATTCAATTCCTCAACACTATTGGCAATTAGCACTACAACTAAGAGCTGGTGTCAGAGTCCCCCTCAAGTTTATGAACCTTTGATCCAGAAATTGTTAACACAGTTGTGATGATCTACAAGACACTGCAAGAAACCTCCAGCCAAATCATGATCAATTCCTCCAATAAACGAAGCAACAATCATTACAACTTACATCACCTTCACCAATCAAATAAAAAAAGAAAGGAATAGTAGATAATAGATAATAGAGAAAGGGTGAGAACAATGTATGTTTTCCATTATTTGACCATGTGAATTAAGAGAGTTTTACATAATTACATATAAGTCCCTACATAACACGATAATAACAAAGATGCCCTCGCAACAATTACAATCAATGTTGCACGGTTAGCATCCACAACAGGTATATTTCTGAAGTGATTGATCCAAGAAAAAGAAAGAAAAAATAGCATTACAGATTTGAAGACATTCTTTAATAGCTATGAAATGGATGTCAAACTAAAAAAGGGTACATCAAACCATTGAAAAAAAATGATATAAATAAACAAAGGAATGGAGAGTTTTCAATATTCCAAAGTAAATGAATAGTCGGAAAGCCCATTGGTTGTAGGCTAGGAAGCACGGACTCTCGGAAAAACCCTCTGAATCCTAGTAAAACGCGTGTCGGATACGGATACTCGTGCGACACGTGATCGACACGTATCCGACTCGCGGTCAACCTGACTTGGTCCAGACATGGCCTGGACACGGTCCGGACAAAGTTCGGACTCGGTCCAAACTCAATCCAGACTCGGTTGGGTGAAAATTGTTGCAAATAACTTTTTTTTTCAAATCTTAATAAGATCGGACGAAGGAGATTAAAAGCCCCAATATAAAACCTAACTCCACGATTTTGTCCTTTTCAAATCCATTTGCAGACAAGAGAAAGAAAGGGGAGGAAGAAGAGAAAGAAAGAAAGAAGAGGAAGAAACCGCCGGACTGTTGCGTGAAGAAGATGTCCTGAGAAGAAGAGGAAGAAGAAGCTTCCCACTGAAGCAAACGACAATTGAAGCAGTGAAGCTCCATCTCTCAGGTTCGTCTCTCACTCTCTGTCTGTAACTTTTGTTCTTCTATTCTTCTGTAACTCTTTCAACTCTCATTACTACTATGTTGTCATTATTCAACGAACATAAATCAACCTTGCAACTATGTCCTTCAACTCTTCTGTAACTTTTGTTCCTTTCTTTATCTTTAAAACAACTTCATATATGGTTACACTACACCACATGATGCACATCAAGATCCATCACGATTATCAGTTGATAGACCCATCAGGATTAACTTAGTATAAAAAACTATATTGCAATCACCTATGTTAAATGGATGTTCTGTCACACCTTGAAGCTACACCAGATCTTTGTGTATCTTTCCTAGTTATGCTCAAGTGTTCAACATAATGATAAACCAAAGGCAAAATACCCACGACTGATACATGTAGATTGTAGCACATTGCTTCTGTAGAAATTAGAGGAATTGCTCAATCAGCTGATATTGAGACTTTAGATTTATCATATTTATACAAAACCACATAAATTCTTACATTTCTTCTTAATTATTTGAATTTTTTTGGTTCTGGAAGCATCTAATGTTATAAGCTCCTTAAATTTATAAATTATTATACATCTAGATGTTTTATATGTTTGGATTATTAATTATTGTTTATGAGTTATGACATTATGTTAATAGTTTTTTAACAAAATATAAAAATAAGGTTTGACGTGTCGCCGAATCCTAGTTTTTTAAAAATTGTCGAGTCAGCGTGTCGTATCCGTGTCTAACACGCGTATCCGAATCTGTGCATCTCAGCATCTCTTCTAATCCTCAGATATTTTGTACTGATGAATGATGATCGCTTGGTATAATTGGTTATTGGTTTGCACTATTGTTAAAAGTTTTTTTGTTATTCCTCTCCTTCCATAAAGACTGCAACATAAAATGAGGCAAGATTTCCATAACCCATCTCCAAGAAGCAAACTTGAATGTAATTTATTCCAGTTTTCAAGCTATGAGTTGAGAGAGACATTAAATTGTTTGACGGTTCGGAAGTCGCTCGAGAATAACCACAATCTTATAGCAAAATCACATTGGATTAGGCAATGGTCAATCGATTCTGGAGGTGTCCTACAAAAATGGTAAATTGGGTTGTCCTGAATGCTTCTTCTGAGCAGGTTATCCGCTGTTGAGTATAGCCATGACAGGCTGATCAAAGGAAGAAACTCGTCTTCAAATGCGAATGTTTGAGCCAATTTTTTTTTGGGAAGAGAAAACGGAGGTTGCTGAAAATTGATGTTTCGATGGCTATCAAGAAATTCGTAAAAGGATTTGAGATTAAAACCCTTGGATCCAAATTCCAAATGAGTTGATTATCATTTTGATCAAGGGAAATGGCCTAAGGATGTCCAATGGCTGAGCAATTTTCTGAACTTCCCATTCATTCACATCTCTTATAGGAAAAAGATTCCAGCCAGGCACATTATCTTGGGTTGTGAAGCAATCTACTTTCCCAGACTTGTTTGAGAGATTGTAAATAGCTTTTGAAAGATTGATTGTCAATCGATGTTGGAACTGGCTCTCCAAATCCTTTGACGCTCCACTCACCTTTGTCACCTTCACATGTCTTCGAAAATGGATGTCCACTTGGCTTATTCTCTCAAGTGTTTTATAGTTTAACAAGCATTAGATATGTGATTTGTAGATGATACACACAGTTGACACAATTTAAAACAATTTCAGCAAAGTTTCCAAAAAGATCAATTTTATTGGATTCACATGGCTGATTAGACAGTGTTATTTCACGTGATTTAGCAGTAAATGCCAAGCCACGTCTAAGAAACTTGGAGACCCAAATTCCAATTGTCCTTTGCCATGACTATCAACAAGACCTAGGGTGCAACAATTTCCTTTTTCTTTCTCATTTAACACAATAAGCTCATCTAATTATGTTAATAATGTAATTTATCCAAAATCTTTAAAGCACTTTCATTTACAAGGTAATCTTTAAAGCACTTTCATTTACAAGGTAAGTAATTTTATCAACTAGTAAATGTTCATTAGGATTAGATGATTTTGTTGCTCACTGTGAGACTTAACTTGCACAAAACCAAAGTTGATTTGAATGGGCCCAAAATTTGGTTAACTTAGTTTTAGGTGTAACATTCGTCGGAAAGAGTGCCACCAAGATGCCTTCCATTTTTATGGAGAATCATATCAATATTTTTTCCTTTATTTGAATCGTTTATTTTCCTCCCAAGTGTTTTTATATATTTAGCATAATTGATTTGAAATTTGAACATATTTGAACATAGCACACATCCCCGAGCTCTTACAAGCTAACTCAAATTTGTAATAGAATGGGTTTTGAATAATATGGGGAAAAACAAAAATTTTGTATGAGAGATTTAATATGAGGGGAAAGGGGTTTCTGAATATCTCAAAGCAACAGTTTGGAGCACAATCATATCTATCTATCTATATGGATTCTACGAATTCTGATAAACAAAACAAAACCCTAATAAGATGAAATTGAGAGAAGAACTCTAACCCTAGATAATAAAATTGATCTTGTAAATCTAGTGTAATCGAGAAACAAGAGAGGAAGAAATGAAATTGGGGAATTAAAGGTACCGTTAATTAATCTGATGAGGAGGATGAGGCGTAGAGATTATCTACGAGCTTCTTGTCCCTCCTCTCCATGGCGACATCCCACATGTCGTTGCCGATGTGCTTAGGTCTTCCATGAGCAGCTCTGTGAATGTAATACTGAGCGTTACCCATCACGCATAGCATACCTGCTATGATGCCCAAAGGCAACATTGCTTCCAACCAGATCATCTTTTTCGATCCACCAACACAACACACACACTCTCTCTCTTCGATCAACAAACAACTCTCACCCTCCAAAACTCTATATATTTGGACACTCGGCTATGTACACGCCACACATTAGTTCTACTGTGATCGTCCCTTCTAACTACACCCACACTTAGTTTTTTCCACCACCCCCACATAGTTCAAATCTCCCACAACACTCATAAACGGAAAATTTTGGTTCTTTGAAACAAAATGTTATTGCGACGAGGAGTTTGCCATTAAAAATGACAAAAAATCATGTTACCCACATTGAACTGGCCAATGTGTTTATTTATTTATTATTATTACAATTGATAGTTCTTCGCAAGTTGATTTTTAGGAACGGAGGTGATAGATGTTTGAGGAGGAAGATGCAGAGGATACGCCAAGGTGCAGATGATGGAGACGCATAAGAGTTCTCTCGCCATTTCAAAAAAAAATATATGGCAAGTGGTGGGAAGTAAGTTGTGGTGATAGGGTGAAATGTGGTGGTGGAAGTAAGTGATGGTAAGAACAACTGAGTGTGGGTGTAGTTAGGAGGTTGGGGTCTTTCTTTTTATTATGGTTGTATTAAGTAGTGCAGTCACCAGCTGAGTAATAACTCAAGATGTATTTGGTTCACGAATTCTCAGTGGGAATTAACATGGGAGAATGGAAGATGAGTGGGTAGGAATATTACTTGCAAATATACCATATCAGTTTATGTGGATTGGATTCCAAGTGTTTTTCTATCAAATATTGGATAACATATATTTAATATGTAGTGTGGATGCAAATTTCCGTCGGATCAAATGCTGATCACGCAGAGCAATATGCATAAGATAGAATAACGTGTTGATCACGTGGAGTAATCTGCATAAGATAGAAGTTAATTATTGACATCGGTGTGGTGCCTGCCACGGGGACTTCGATGCCAAAGTTATAACAATGTCTTCAGAAAAATGTTTATATTTCTATATTTGAAGAGAAAATTCTAAATCAAGAAAGAGTTATCTCTTCAAATATAGAGATATAAACATTTTTCTGAAGACATTGTTATAACTTTGGCATCGAAGTCCCCGTGGCAGGCACCACACCGATGTCAATAATTAACTTCTATCTTATGCAGATTACTCCACGTGATCAACACGTAATTCTATCTTATGCAGATTGTTTTGCGTGATCAACACTTGATCCGACGAAATTTTGCATCCACAAATTGGTGTTTTCAATGAGAGCTTGAATCAAACTCATTGCATCCTCTCTTCCATTCACAAAAAAAAATTTCATTCATTCAGTTTCAATTTCATTCACAAACACTTTTATTTTCAATTCAATACAATGGGGAACTCGAAAACAAACTAGCAAAAATAGTGTTACAAGGTATTCTGCTCGTACTAGGCTGCCATCGTTATCACGGGTTTAGCCGTTACCGATAGTGGGTCTGCCACCGCCTGCTGACTATCAATCGCAACTTTCTGCCACAAGCCAAATGGATATGACACAACAAGAAAATCTTGCAGGTAAGATCGCCAATCTAACCAAAATATTGGAAGAACAAACCCAAGTGGTAGAGCGATTAATGAGCGAACAACCAAGGCAAACGACACATCGCCATCTACCAGCAGATCATGCGCATAGAAGTGGAAGTAGTCATCTATCAAAGGGAGGAAGTAGTCATCTATCAAAGGGAAACGATCCCTCTGAAAGCATTCATTCGAGATTAGGGCTACGAGTAAATGTGCACTCTAGGCTCGGACCTCAAAGGGGAGCCTTTTCAAGGTTGGGCTCTCAAGCAACTGTGCACTCAAGGCTAGGATCGCAGACTATACCCAATATAAGTGGTCGGCGCAGAAGACAGAATCTCGATGGATGCAAACAACGCAGGGGGCCAGATCTAGATCACTATACTGATTTGTCCCACGTCCCACATTCAGAGGCTCGTCAAATCAAGATGAGCCTTCAAGCGAATCCCATTGAGACTCTACCTCACTCACATGTAGGTAAGTCACAATCAAATTTGGAATATGATGAGTCATCTACCGCAGATAATCATAATCGAAATCACCATATGACCGATCAGCAGAATACACACAAGCCCTTGGGAGCAGATGATGTGGCACGAATTGTCAAAGAGCAGTTGATGAATTTACAAGTTATGAGAAATTCAAATGATACTCTGCGCATAAAGGTAGCCTTGGTGAACACTTCACCTTTTACGGATAACATCGAAGAGGCTCCTCCACCAGTAAGATTTACCACACCAACTTTTACCCCATTCAAATAAGATTTTGATCCTGAGAGGCACTTGAAGCATTTTCAAGGTGTCATGACTCTGCACAAAAATGATGATCCACTTGTGTGCAAAATATTTGCTATGACTTTACAGGGAGTAGCCCAATATTGGTTTCACACTCTGACTCCTCGGTCGATCAACAACTTTGGAGATCTATCCCTTGTCTTCACAAAAGAATATTCATCTTATCGAACTGTCAAAAAGCATGCTGACCACCTCTTCAACATGAAGAATAAGTCAAATGAATCGCTCAGAGACTTCATTAAAAGATTCAAGGTAGAAAAAACGAGCATAGTTGGGTGTGATGATCAAATTGCGTCCTCAGCTTTCAGGAAGGGTCTGCCCGCAGATCACCCGTTGTATGCCGAGCTGACCATGAAACCAGGTAAAACTCTTGCAGAAGTTTTCACCATGGCAGAATGCTATGCATTGTGGGACGATGAAAAAAATATTGCTAAGGTATCTGATGTGTTAAAAAGGGATATCCAACCTACACAAAAATAATACAGATCAAAATGAGAGTAAGAAGGGGTGACAAGCGTAAAGCACACTCTCCATCAAAATACTCATTTACCAATAGAGCATACACAAAGTTCTCGATTCCAATCAATCAAACTCTCCAGCGCAGAAGAATCTGATGATTGTGGCAACCGACCATTTCACAAAGTAGATTAAAGTTGAGGATTCCTAGCTTTTTCATTTTTAACTTCTTAGAAAAAAAATGCAATGAACATGTAAGAAAAACTTGGTTTGTATCTGTTTATTGTATTTTATTTCTTCAACAAGAGACTCCTCATCCGGTAGAACATACACAGTGTTATCCGTTTCGGTCAATCAAATTCTCCACGAGAAGAACCAATCTTGGCCGAAGAGACCACCATCGATGAAAGAATACCTACAAAGAAAATATCTAAACAAATATTTACATATACCGTAGCAGATGATACATTATTTTGTTTTTCAGCAAATAACACACCTTCCTCAGTTGAAATAGGAAAATATGATAATTCGTTCTACATGTCATACAACAGAAGACATTCAGAAAAACAAATATTTATGTACACCTCAGTAGATGATGGAACTCTACGTGAGTGTGTAATTTAATGCATATAAGCATATTACTCAAGACTACTTAAATCCGTTTAAGTTTAGTCAAGTGGTCAGCAGACCACATGAGCAAAATGCCTCGGTAGAGGATGTCACTCTACGTGAATGGGTAATTCAATGCATAAAAGCATCTTACTCAAGACTACTTAAATCCGTTTAAGTTTAGTCAATTGGTCAGCAGACCACACAAGCAAAATACCTCAGTAAAGGATGACACTCTCCATGAGTAGGTAATTCAATGCATAAAAGCATCCTACTCAGAACTACTTAAATCTGTTTAAATTTAGTCAAGTGGTCAACAGACCACACATATATGATGCCTCATTAGAGGATCACACTCTCTATGAGTGAGTAATTCAATGCATAAAAGCATCTTACTCGGGACTACTTAAATCCGTTTAAGTTTTGTCAAGTGGTCAGCAGATCACACAATATTTTCATGCAATTTCCAAGATAAACAGATTTGAATCCATGATTAACTTTATCAAGTTATGCTTAAATTCAGACTTACCTCGTTTGAAACTCTTTAATGAGGTCAATAAAGCTTTTGCGCTCTTAAAGAAAATATTTCTAAGTCAGCTGGCCAACAAACATACACAACGTTAAGGGATCATAAAAGCAAAGAATAATACTATTTGATATGAAGTCACCATCAACTCCAAAAGAAATTCAAACTCTCACTAGTAGAGCAGCAGTTTTGGATCGATTATTGAGTAGATCAGCAGACAAATCCAGGAAAGGACCTATATATCTGCTTCGCAGATTCAAATGTAGCAGTTAGCTCAGTTTTCATCAGCGAATAATTAGGGGGCACAACTTCCTATCGGATGCTTGTAAAAAACTCATGAAATGAGCAATAGAGTTGAGCCAATATGACTTAATCTACCGACCGATGACAACTATAAAGGCTCAAGCCTTAGCAGAATTCATTCCCTCATCA
Organism: Berberis vulgaris; assembly: GCA_963556465.1. Taxonomy (NCBI): domain Eukaryota; kingdom Viridiplantae; phylum Streptophyta; class Magnoliopsida; order Ranunculales; family Berberidaceae; genus Berberis; species Berberis vulgaris. Next base: position 263,723 of record OY747135.1, read on the forward strand.
ACCAGAGAAGTAAAGTCAGGCAGCATATCAGTATCCCATTCTTCAACAAAATCTACCGACTAAGGACAACTATAAAGGCTTAATCCTTAGCAAATTTCATAACATAATTCGTTCCTTCCTCAACCGGGGAAACAAAATCGACTCGTAGATCAGTGTCTCGTCCTTCAACAAATGAAGACTCATTGACTCGTGCTGAAATAGGGGCAGGTCAGCCCAAAGATATGTCACTCCTCAACTTATGCTGAAACAGGAGCATGTCAACCTAAATATATGTGACATTTATAGGTGGATGGGTCGTCAAATCACCAGGATGCCAGAACATGATGATCCTCTATTTGGACAAAGTCCAAGAGCCCATGAAATGACTATGTATGAGTCATCCGATAGATCATCTCATTTGCAGCAAAAGCCTCTACATGCAGATCATTTAGTCTTCAGCAGACTACATTTCAACAACAACAGAAGCCTCTACATGCAAATCATTTACTTGTATCAATAAAGACATATAAGCCAACAAGATTAGGGACATTCTAATTCTATTTTTAGTGGGGCTCCTTAGTGAATATACATTTTCCCTGTTTTTAAGTAAAAGGGAAAAGAAAAACGGTCAGCTCAAAAGCAAAGGAGATGAGGGGCATTTGTGGGGGCCAAAAATAACCCTTAACCCAACAGGATAGAGAAGCCCAAAGATTTGGGTTATTTCCAAAAAGCTCAAAAATTACCCATGAAAGTCACAAAAAGAGAAAGCCCAAGTTTGGGCCCAATGCAACACAAGTCTAGGCCCAGTACAGCTTAGCAGAATACTATTTTCTCAGCAGCAGAAGAGTAGTATTCAGTGCTGACCACCATGCTCAGCTGAGTACACAAGCTTGCAAGAGATGTGTCACCAAACAGGAAGTTACAACTGCCAACGGGAGGTTACAACTACCTGAGAGAAGTTACAAGTAGTTGAGAGAAGTTATAACTACCTAAGAAGAGTTACAACCGCTTGTAAGCAGATCACTCTCTCATCTGCCACGCGCCTCACTTATCTGCTGGAGTTACAACCGCTTGCAAGCAGGATCACTCACTCATCTGCCACGTGTCTCACTCATTTGCTAGAGTTACAACCGTCTGCAAAGCAGATGACTCACTTATCTGCCACGTGTCTCACTCATCTGCTAATTAAGTTACAACCGCTTGCAAGCAGATCACTCACTCATTTGCCAGCAGTTTACTCGATCTACCTCTATAAATAGCCAAACACAAAGCCATCTGGCGGTAACTCTTTCTTGATTCATAATTCTCTCTTCAAATATAGAGATATAAACATTTTTCTGAAGACATTGTTCTAACTTTGGCATCGGAGTCCCCGTGGCAGGCACCACACCGGTGTCAAGAATCAACTTTTATCTTATGCAGATTACTTCACGTGATCAACACGTGATTCTATCTTATGCAGATTGCTCTGCGTGATCAGCACTTGATCCGACGAAAATTTGCATCCACATGTAGTATGTAGTTCTTGGTGACAACACGAGTCTCACGAAATCGATTCCCTTGTACAACCATGACCACTTTCAACGGTCGGCTCCACGCCCTTACCACCCAACCATAAGCACCGTTATAACGATCACTGTAAAAAAAATTCTCTAAGAATTGTGTTATAGTTGAGACAATAAGTTTTGAACGCATACAAATTGATAAACGGATAACATGACATCAATTATTTGACAAACTTTTAGAGATCGCCACAATAGAGTTTTCATTTTAATAGGAAGCATCTCTATCCAAAAGCTTTTTGGTCGCTTAATCGCCTCTACTTTATAGTGAATATTGATTGTGAATAATGGGAGCACGACTAAACACACCACCACACTATAATCAACGATGTTTGTTAGTGGAGTGGATATTATTTGCTTTCCAAAACCAATTTGTTAGTTGTCCATTTTTTGTATCTTTTCTTATCCTCCTCTTCTCCTTATTTTCTCTCCTTATCATTGTAGGAAATTCGCTCGGTTAAGCTTTATCATATTCAACCGAGAGTGTGTTTGGTTGCACGGGATTATATGTTTCATGATTTTTCAAGAGCGTTATCATAATGATTTATAAGTTTTTATTGAAAAAATATTGAAATTTGTGTTTAAAAAAATACATAAATAAACTCTTTTATTTTCCAATCTCATTGAGGCTCTTGCTTAAAACTAGGGTGCTCTACTTATTTAGTTAGATTTTTTTTTCTTCCAAGAACTAATATTTAACCATTCCAAATCAAAATATTTGGTGAATCTAGTAAGATCCAACTACCATTCCCATTGAAAATGAACATAGTAGCTAATATATGGAAGATAACTCTGTAATATATGAAAAGTCGCACTACTCAACATCTTCAAGCACTACATGCTCTCAAATTCTTACAACAATATTAAAGTTTTCACCATTTTCCATGAAAATTGTTTCCAATGTTGTTATAGTTGGAGATGCAATCATGGAAAAAAAATCATCAAATTAAGGTGGGAGTTCCCAACTCACAATTTATTTACTTTTGATAAAAACATGTGTTCAACTTATTTTTTTTTGAAAAAAACTCAACTTTTTACCATGACTATTTTACCGTTAATTATTTGGACGTGGTGGCCCGCTGGTGCAGACCCAATTTCGGAACTAGCACCAGTAGCCGGAGTTGGCACCGGTGGTCGGAATCAAAATTCCCCAATCATAAGGGCAAAAAAGGAATTATGAATATTTTAAATAAAAGTTATTTTTGTAGAATTTGTTTTAAATCAAGTTAAATTAAAAAAATGAAGTTGAAATAAGATTTTTTCCATTATTTTTTTGAACTGGGGTTGTCACCCAATTCCATGAATTAAAAAAGGGTAGCTAGTCAGGTTTTGGACGAACCCAACTAAATGGACTATGTGAACTCTAAGCAGGCCCGGCCATGAGGGCATTCCAGAGAAGAATCACTTCGGGGCCAAACAAAATTGTGGAGTTTTTGGTCCCCAAAATGTGAGTTTTTATTAGAACATTATGTGGTGGTAACTTAGTTGATAAGTCTTAGCATAGTTTTTCACTAGTCTTGGGTTCAAACCTTACTTACCTTGCAGAGACGGACAATAATTAATTTTTGTTTTCCTTTACATCCTAAATAAAATGTAAAAGGTTTTAACATAAATGCCCACTTTATTTTAAATTTATCAATACATAAATATGATGCATGCTTTAGGTGGGATTCTACATGGCAATGGAGGTTGGAGGGAATAGGTGTTTTTTCAGATTTGGTCATTGAGGTTGGAGGGAATAATTAATGGAGAGACCAGTTTTATGGTATATACTATAGCAATTGACGGAACAAACAAGAAAGAATAAACACATGAGAGACGGGTCCAGACAATATCTGCGTTGTAAGTACTTTAGGGGATTGATTAGAGTTGCTATGGTTTTTCTTTACAATACATATCGATACAACAATGTGCATATCGCCCTTATTGCCCGATTCCCTAGTCCCACTCACAATGTACAGATGTATATTTATGTGTGTACTATTTTCTATGAGGACATTAGAAAATGAAGGAATCCTATGCTGCTATGTTACTCATTTTCATCAACTTTCCATCTCTTGGTTTTTTTGGTTTTAAATGCAAGGTTAAACTATACAATAACAAAATAACCATTACTACTTTAATAGCTGTGCTTTCATTTTTATTTTTAACTGCCACTTGTGATTAAATTATTTGATTTACCCCACAAGGCCACAACACAATACACAATGTTGATTGAGGCAGAAAATCTTAAGCTACCTTACTTTCTCTTTTTGTTAATTAGGATGAATCGATCGATTGAATAAGTCTGGTGATTAATAACATATATACAAAACCGTATAGTCTCTCACTAATTAATGGCCTAATTACCCTTTACATATTGATAAGACTGATTCAAAAGAACATATATTGTTCGCAAAATATTTAGAAAGAGTCGTTAAATTAATTTCAACGACCAGAGCTTAATCAATGAGGAGAAAAAACGAGATATCATTCATTAAATTTGGTCTAGCGATATATAGGAGTGTGTGGGTATGGTTTAATTTTCTATTATCATCTTGCCTCACTAATTTTGGTGTGGTACTAATCTAACCTATTAGCTTCATCAATTGATGATCTTGATCTTGACGAGTCAAGCTACTTAGATAGGCCATAATGTAAAGGCACAACAACGATGTGCGCGGGAGTAGTATAAATTTCTCAAACCAACTTTATTTATACATTTGGTGAGTTAATTATGTAGTGGACAAGATTCAAAGTGTTAGATTATGTTTGAAGAAATAGCTGAGGTGAGGCATTCGAGTTGGTGATCATTTTGTGAGGTAGCTGTTAGATGACTTCCATTAACTTATAAATATTTAAACATGATTAATATAAATTATAATTAGGTGAGAGATAATGTGGTAGGATGAGTGTTTGGCAAGTGGGAGGAAAGGCTCTGATTGCTGTCTCCGTCTCCGTCTCATTCAATAGCTGGGAATAAGAGAGAGAGAGAGAAGAAGAAAGAAACTGATGGTGTATCTCGAAACAGATCTGTCAATGATAAAGCACAAGGGAGCATTTGGCGTCCAAGTGTTGTTGCTTGCATGCAAATTATTAATCCTTTTCCTTCCAGATAAAACGAAAAAAAAAAAAAGGTGACACGGGTGGGTGTGTGTTTTTTCTACTGCTCTCTCCTACTTTCTCTAGAAGATACTATTACGTACCCCGCAATACATACTAAATTTATTATTATTAATTAAAAGAAGCAGCAGCAGCAGCAGGAGGAAGGATGTTTCTGTAAAAAAGTAAAAAAACAGCAGAAGAACGTCGAAAGAAACCAAACCAAACCAAAATGTGTTATTACCAGCTTTTTGCAGAAAAATATAAAGAAAGAAGGTGGCCTTCTTCTTCTTCTTCTTCTTCCCATTTCAGTTCCTCTTCTTCTCTTCTCACTGTAATTTTTTTGTATTTTTGTTTTTCACTGTCGAATTAAAAAGAATCACTCACTCATTTCCACACAAAATAAAATTGTGAGTAATTTTGTTTTGTTTTGATTTGATTTAATTTGATTTATTTATGTTGGGCTTCCCTTCCCTTCCCTTGCCTTGCCTTTAGAGGAGGTGAGGTGAGGTCAGGGTGGGCACGTTTAAGGAGCGGACCAAACCTTCCTCTCTTTCTCTCTCTCTCACTCTCCAGCTGCTGTTGCAAGCTCTCTCTATCTCTTGCATACACACACACACACACACCTTTCTTTGGACGACACGACCTTCTTCCCTTGATTGTTATTGCAACAATCATTCAATCGCTCACCTCTCCTTTCTCCTTCCGCTTCATCTTTATCTCTATACAAATAAAGAGAGAGAGAGCAGTCAAGTGGTCAGAAGAGAGTGATGTCAGGCATGTATACTCACAATTTCTCACCAGCGAGAGCTGTTTCTCCACAAATAAGAAGTACCCCAGATGTTGACAGGTATTCTTCTTCTTCTTCTTCTCCCCAATAACAACAACAACAACAACAACAACAACAACAAACAAAAAGTGCCACAAACCACCGAAACAGATTTTCCTCAACAAATGCAAAAGCTAATTTCTTTGGGGCATTTCGTCCCGCTTACAATTTTGATTAATTTTCTTGCTTTGGGTATTTTTCTTTTTCTTTTTCTTTTTCTTTTTTAGTCACTACTTGACAGAGTTGTTAGCAGAGCATCAGAAGCTTGGGCCTTTCATGCAAGTTCTTCCTATATGCAGCAGACTCTTGAATCAAGGTTTCTTCTTTATTTCTCACTGTTCTTCCATTTCTTCTTTAATTGTGATTTTTTTTTCTTATTGAATGAGATCTAGGTTTTTAGGGTTTTCCCCTGTTTTCATCACAATTAAATGTAAGACATCACTGTCTGTCTGTATTTCTTCCCATCCACTCTCTGATATTTAGGACTGCATGTTTCACCCACTACTTGTGGTTGGTTTTGCTGGTTGTGCCTGGTCAGTGTTAAAAGTAGTATTTTTCTCCTCAAATTAAGTCTTAGTTTTCAATCTTCTTGTTTATCAAGATTCCCCTTTTTTTTTTCTTTCTGTCTGGATGGATGTTTTGTCGGTAACCAATGGCACTTCCGAATGTGATTGATACAATTCTTGTTTTCAATGTGGAATATTAGATCATTTTCACTGATTGCTAAAATACTCCAAACAAAGATTCATTACTAATTTGCTCATGCGTAGAATAGAAGCACCATTAAGTCAATAATCATAAACTGATCAAGCTTAGAACAAAGTTATTTGGCTGCATTCACTCACTCGCTACACAAACACATAGAGAAGGAAAGTCAAATTGAACTTATTGCAAATTTGCTACATTGTTGGATACAACAAATAGTTTAAAGCCAAAAGGCACTGCCGTGCGAAATAAGTTTATTTTACAACTAAAAACTACTAAGAGCAAAATGTACTCCTTATATACATTTATCAGAAGTGCCCCATTTGATATATTATCTTTTATTTTATATGCTACGGCATTCATTAAGAAAATGGATGAGTTTCTCATATTCGTGGTTCTTCACTGTGGACAGAGATTATACGGGTGTCTGGGATGGTCTCCAACCCAGGCTACAGTGATTATGATAGATTGCAGCATGGGAGTCCCAGCCCCATGGCTTCTTCGAACCTTATATCAGGAGGAACGGGCTTAACTGGTTGGAATAACCTCCTGCAGGAGGTAAATGGTTGCATAATTAGTTAATTATCTGCTTTGTGAATTCATTTTCAGTTAAAATTTTGCAAGCTGTATTGGATTGCATGTGCTACAGTTGCACGTTATGCATATGACACCCCGAAATGGAGCCATGAAGTACTAAGGAAAGCCAATGAGGTATCTCTTACCCAATGAATCCTATCTTAGACCATCCTGTGTCTGGCAGATTTAGTGTTTAGACCACTAACAGTGGGCAGACTAATACACTATTGCCATGGAAAGCAACAAAATTGTGTGTCACATCTTCACCCATTTATCTCCCTTTCATCGAATATTTTCTGGTCCTTTAACTTTTTTAACTTTCGTCACTGATCCAAGAAGCCATCTTTTTTGTGCTCCATATAAAGATAAGGTTTACTTTGAGGAGGTGTCATCATGAATAATGAAAATCATTGTCTCACTACGCTTGTAAATTAAAATATATTCATCAATACTTGTTGCACGCATTTTTTTTAATAATCTAAATTAGTACCAAGGACAAAACACTCATTGACATATCTACACTAAATTTTTTTTTAAAGAGTAAACTTGCTTTCTACGTAGCCCTTTTGGAATAGTGCATAATGGGAGACAATTATATTGTATAGGACTATTTGGTAGTATCAATACTTCCAACCCTAGATTGTAACTTCATAAAAAAAAAAAAAAACTCAAAAAGTGATTGTTTGTCATCAACCATAAACAAGGATGCATGGATACAGACACGTGTGTCGTATTGGACTCGACATGCTGACTCGACAATTTACAAAAAATTAGGACTCGGGGACTCATCGATTTTAAATAATAATCCAATAAAGCGCATTCGTAGAGCATCATCTTTATTGCAAGTAGGAAAAAAACACGAAGAAGAAAAAACATAGAGAAGAAGATGTGCAAAGGTAGAGAAGAAGATGACACTCTGTTGTTAAAAAAAAACAAAGTAGAGAAAAAAATATAGTTGAAAAGAAGTATAGGAGAAAAGAAACGAATGAGAGAGGAAGAAAAGACAAAGATTAAGAAGAAATATAGTCTATCTCTATGCTTTAGTGGCTCTATGCTCCATTTATCTTGAATCTCAGTTGAAAGAGTCGTTCACTTCAGATAGATCAACAACAATTAAAGTAGGAATTATTTGCATTCATCTAAAAGTAAAAAATAAAACGAAATTGGTTGTCGATCATTGACTCTGTCCTTACCGAGTTTCGGGTGTATCGGAGATGTGTCCAACACGTTAATCACATTGACCATGTGTCTGACATGTTGACTATGTGTCCGACGCGTGTCGAGCGAGTGTTGGTGTCGGATACGACAATTTTTTCAAAGAGTCTGTACTTTCTTGACCATGAATGATGTTCATCTTTTCACATAAATAAGCTTATTGAAGTACCCTTCTAAAACAGTTACGATATATGACATTCAATATATTGGAGCTATTTTTACAAAAACCTAGCTTTTCTATTTCTTTTGATCTAGAATTATCCAAAATTTTTATATAGGGTTCTTTTGAATTTGGCCTCCATTAATTTATATGCAACTCTGTTTGTTCCCAAAATAGAGCCTAATGAAATTTAACCCTCAAAATTGGATAAAACTGTGAAGTCAACGACGTTGACTCGTCTTGACTAAATCTAGGACCAAATTGGCTTTACCCCAACTTTACCCCAAAAGCATAAAAAGCCTCAAGTATGCAAAAAGGTATCTCGAGGCAAGCCAATGGTGGGGATTAAAAAAGTTACACTATCTTCTTCGATGGACTTGAACAACCTCCAACCCATCTCCACCACCACCACATTCCCTACTCCAAAATCCAACCCACCACCTGCTCCTCACCCTCTTTAAACCAGCATCACCACCGCATCCTTCCCCTTCCCTATTTTTTTCGCCCTCCACCATTGAGAAACTCTCACCTTATATGCTTGAACTCATGTTTAATAAACCAATTCTAAAACAAGTCTCTTGAGACTCTTTCTACCCGTATCAAACTTCGACAGTTCTCGGACAACAACAATTCAATTGCGCTCCCTTTGTTCAATTAATGTAGGGCTCATGTTGAATTCGTTTTGAGTGTGATCAAAATCATATATTGTTAATAAAAAAAATAGTTTTTAATCCCCACTGTTTTTACCTAAATTAGAGTTTGGTACCCGATCTATCTTCCTCAATATATCTTCATTAATGCAAACAAAAAGGAGACGAGTGGTGGGTAGGGCGAAAATGAAAGCACTGAGGTAGAAGGCGGGGTGGTGGTGAAGGTGAAAATGAAGCTAAGTAATGGAAATGTTGGTGCTGGTTAAAAAGGGTGAGAGGCAAGTAGTGGGTTGGGTTGTAGATTAGGAATGATGGTGGTGGTGGAAATGGATTGGAGGGTGTTCAACTCAATCGGAGAAGACAATGCAACTTTTCAGTCTCCACCATTAGTGTGCCTTGAGATACCCTTTTGTATATCTCGAGGTTTTTCTTATGCTTTTAGGGTTAAGTTGATCATGGCAATTTGGTCCTGAATTTAATCAAGGTGAGTCCACGTTGTTTTCTTCACAGTTTGGTCCAATTTTGGGTGGTAGACTCTATTAGGCTTTATTTTGGGGGCCGAATAAAGTTGCATATAAACTACTGGGGCCAAATTCAAAATAACCTTTTATATTACACAAGCTACTCTGGTCCTTTAGTTTTTCATTGTATGAGCCGATTTCAGCAGTTTACTTGTTAAGTTTTCACTATCCGCTACTACACAAACTATGTTGGTATTGTTAAACTCATATATTCTAGTTGACAAGTAGCTCCTAAATCATGAACTAACTCCTTTTTGGATTTAACCAGTTCTGGTTTAAGACCCTTGATGAAAGCTCGTGGAGCTTCACACCACTAGACTTTTGTTTGTAGAGTATGATTGAATCAACTGTGTAATTTCTAATTGCAATTTGGTATTGCTACATTTCTTCATCCTTATAAGCAATCTTGTATGGCAAGTTTATTATGATACTATGAAATGCATGTTTAGTTTTGGTAATAAAGGTGGTGCACACATTAAACAGAAATTTCACGGAAATTTTTTTAGTTCTATCTTTTATGAGGTAATGGACCACTAACTGGTTGTCGCAAAATCTTCGAAAGAATAACTTGCTCCCAAAAAAACTTCGTTAACCAAATCATCCCGCCCCCGAGCTTTTATGGATGAAGCAAGTGCCCCCAAAGCAATCTTCCCGACTTGGACCATATGTTGTGGCCATATTCTAACCATTGACCAATTGGCAGCTAGAGGTCTTATCATTTGAAACATTAGTAACGCCGGACAAAATAGAGATTATTCTGCAGGCTAATTCAACTGGTAATTCACAAGAAAAAGAACATAAGAGATTCGCCCAAAACACAGAGAAACACCTCTGATGTCCAATTAAAATTATTCAAATCAAAAGTATATCTAAAGTCAGCCCACAAGTCGGGCTTTATATCTAAAATTCATTATTATTAGAATTTCACAAAAAATAGAAAATTTTCAATAATCATGCTAAAAAAAAATACGTAATAAAAGAAATAATATGCCAAAAATCTGGTTCAAATTGGGTTCAAAATCACTTCCTAAACGATAAATGAAATATTACCATAAAAGGAAAAAATTACTAAAATTGTGGATTCGGAAGGGGAAACAATGGATTTTGGCCTCGAAAAGATGTGCATCGAGCGTGGCTTGGTGGCCACGGCGTGCGCACCGAAAAGAGCTTTCCGAATTGGGGTCATATGCGTGATTTTGATACCCGTAGCTAAAGTTATGGCCAAAAATACTGAAACGCACCCAAACTGCCCCAATTAGGAAAAGATCACGATTTCCTATCATCTTTGCGTTGATCTGCCAACTCAAGGTATCTTAGCGCCAACAACGTGCTATCTGACTCGGATCCTTCTGTGTGCTAACCACACCAAGAATTCATCCAACACTTATTTTTTGAGTGTCAATTTTTTACAGAGATTTGGATAAGACTTACTAGTGAATAGGGAAGGGTATATGATTATTTTCCAGAGCACGCGTCTTTGCAATTAGGAGGTCCACGGAATTTAAGTGATGATCAAACAGACAGTACAGTTGGGTTACTTAAAGTAAAAGCTTTTACTTCGATGGAGCTTTTAAGGAAGTATACACATTTGAGATCCTTGTGATTTGATAGTTAGATAAGCATGCTTCACTGCATTTGGAAGTGTGGAATTTTGTATTTGCATCGGGAGGGTTTCACTTTGAGGGTGGGGGACTTGACGATGAGTGATTAGCTTGTATTTTTTTTTTGTTATTTTTCTTTTGAAGGATTTTGGCCTCAGTTTTTCTCGTGATACCTCCAAAGTCAAAACCTCCTTAGCAAAGTCAAGTTTTAGGATCCAATGGTTTTTTGGTTTCATGGAATGCATGGGGAGTATTCTTGCTATTTTGTTTGGTTGTTGCGTGTGGATATTGTGCTACATTGATCAGTTAAACTGGTTATAGAATACTGACGACCAAGAAGATATGGGATGAATCGTGGAAAACTATTGTACTAAATGGATATTTGCATCAGTCAAGTCATTCGGGGGATTGATATATATTGTCTGAATATTTGTAATGAACGGAACGGAGTCTTACAAAATGAGTTATAGATGTGTTTGGTGTAATGTAAAACGAAGAGCATTTCACCTGAAAAGTGAGGCCACAACATTAAAATCCATCTTAATATTTTATTTTGATCTTTTGTAAATGGAACGAAATAATCCATCACCTGAAGATGTCACATGAAATTACTTAATATTCTTCTTAGTTGTTAGCTGAAGTGGATGAAACAAGTATTGGAACTCAAAATAAAGACACATGATGTTTTGGATCAAAGATCACATAAAATGAAATAATAGTCTAAGATCAAATCATTCCATGTAACTATTTCAGTAACAATATTTGTTGTGTGATAATATATGAAACCGAAATGAATTATAATAAATGCAAGATACTCACCACTTAATATCAATATTTACTCTACTGTAGAAGACGAAATAGCAAATACAAAATACTTAAGAGAGTGAAACTGTAGACTCTAAAGTGCTATGAATTTTTACAATAAGGATGCCTGTATGTGGTTAGACATTGCAACTGTTGATTCTAAAATGCTATGAAATTTTCTCATGGTTATGAATAGTACTGACACACACAATGTTCCTTAAGAGGCGGTTTAAGGATTTTTTTAGTCAGTTAAGTTATCAAGATCGAATTTTGACATCCTTGATGTCTTCAAGTAATCAAATCAAGCTGTTGTAGTGTTGTGTATTGGCATCTCCAAGGAAATCTGGTTTTACCGTTGAGATTAATCACAGTGAGAACGTAAATACTCATTTATAGAGTACTAGAGTCCAATGGCTTCAAAATACGTTGAACCGAGACAAAGTTTATAACTGTGAGTTTAGCAACGATACACATTATTTTCAGAAATATGAGTAGATGACAAAGAAATACCTTCAAGGCATCAAGCAATGATTTTCTCTATCTTCCTTTTTGTCATTGATGATGGTTGAGAGATATATTTGAAATGGAGGTGGACTTATCATATAAAGTAGGAACTTTAACAGCAGTGATACTCTTTGAATTGCCCACGGACAATGGGCGCTGTGGTGGATGTTAATTCTAGTGCAAGTACATTACGAAACGACCATTAGTGATCTAGGCACTCGCACCATCTCAAATGGTTTTTAAGATACCATGTGGATATGGTTCTTAGATAGAGCAAGCCATTTGCTCCAGTTGGTGTTGAATGAAGATATGGCTATGTGTGGTTCTCAAGTCTAGTGCAGACTGCAGATTGAAAGTGCCTCAAGTGGTGATTTTTCATCTTGATATTGAAATCAAGCCTATAAAATATTGTTATCAGGGGAATCACTCTGATCAATGGTTATCAGGGATAGTCACCTGGCCAGTTTTTGGTGGGATTTAAGCTGACAAGACTGAAACCCTATACTACTGACAACCACACGAGCAAAACCACACTGTCAACAAGCGCGTGGATGCACACACCCAAAGCAGATAAGAAAAAGAAAAAAGTGGTGGTTATGGAACTGCTAGATCTTGTTCTCTTGTTGAAATCTCTTGTTGAATGGGTCTATAGCTAGTCATCTTAAGGTCAATTACTCCTTGGAGTGTGTTTGGCTCGAGTGAATAGTTTCAGAGGGGACAATTAAAAGACAGGTAAAGAAGAGAGACAGGGAACCTTTGAAGTTCAATATAACTGTCCTTTCCCCTATTGTAATATATCCCTACGCGCCCCCCTCCTCAAGGAACTTATATACATAACTTTGAGAGAAACTGAGATTGAATGTCATTCTCTTCAACCTCGAGTTCCCCCTTATATCTCCACTCTCTTTCTTCACTGTTTCTCTAAAAACATTTATCTCAGGCCAAACCCACCAAAGTGTCCATGTATAGTCTCCTGGTTTCTTAAATTTTGTGTATGTCTATGCACTTACGTATATGTAGGCAGATGAATTGATTCAGAAAGACCATTAAGATCATTTATTCAGGTCGTTCTATCTCCTAAATGTGACCATTTGTATGAATTGGTTATAATAATCCAACTTTATGCTTCAGTTCATTCATGCTCATGTTTGAAATTCTTATCCATCGAAGCTAATTGTTAAGAACCACTTGAAGGATGACTTGGGTGCAATATGATTCCCTTGGTTCTGGACTGAAGCCCAGGGGCAAGTATCTAGAGACTAAGGGAGCAGATTCGTTTTTCTGGGATAGTGCATGATTGCATAGAAGGTGACACGAAGACAGGTTACAGAGATCACGGTGGAAGCCACAACCTTCACATTTTTATTTTGTTGTTTTATTTATTTTCAGCGATATCTTTGTTTTCTCTTAACTTCAAGGATGTATTTGGTTATCCCTTAGTTTAGTTTGCTCAGTCCCCAACCTATCCTTTTGTTTTAAATAAGGCTTATGACCGTTGTATCACACTCTATGGTTCATGTTTTAGATTGTTTTGAATATTTTGAAAGAACTCTGATGTTGTTTTGAGGATTTTGGTTGAAATGCTGTTATCTTTTGTTTCTTAGTTATTTGGCGGTTATCATTGTTGCTTCTACCATTAGTTTACATTAAAGGGGAGGTTGTGGTAGTTAAATGTAGGTCTTTTTCCTTATTTGGTTCCGCATTTGTATTTTACAAACATATACTTATACATGTGTAATGTTCCAGTTGTCTCTTTTCATTATTTTCTGATAATAGATGCATTTGCATCCTAGCTGAGATGTGTGCTTCACTGTGACAGAGATTAGGTGGACCTCAAGGGATGACAATGGACTGGCAAGGGGCACCAGCAAGCCCGAGTTCATACATTGTGAAAAAGATACTGCGCTTGGAAATACCAGTAGATAATTATCCGAATGTGAGTTTTATTTAAATTGTTAGCGGCTTAGTAACTTTCAAAATGTTATTCACTGACCTATCATTGATCATGGTTGTAGTTCAATTTTGTTGGGAGGCTTCTGGGTCCCAGGGGCAATTCCCTAAAACGGGTGGAAGCTTCTACAGGTTGCCGTGTCTATATTAGGGGAAAAGGTTCAATAAAAGACCCAGGAAAGGTACCACATGAATATAATTTTTGTAGAATTTGCCTCTGCCAGAAATGTAAAATTATCAGAAAGTCATCTGTAAATTGGAGGCATAAAGACCCACGTCTTTTTTGTCCCATGTCATATCTTTTAGCTTCTGCTAATTATTCTTACTTTGAACCCTTTAGGAGGACAAGTTACGAGGGAGACCAGGTTATGAACACCTGAATGAACCACTGCACATCTTGGTTGAGGCTGAGTTACCTGCTAACATTGTTGATACAAGGCTGAGACAAGCACAAGAAATTCTGGAAGAATTACTTAAACCAGTGGTATATTTTCCATCACAACCCTAATAGGCTCACATAGATGTTCAGTAACTTAATATAATTATGCTGTACTTTGCTTAAAACAGATGTTATGCTATCAAACAACCCTTGTAGGCTCTTAACACCTATCTCAGTGTCTCATATCAGTGTAGTGAAATGTGCTTAGGCGTGTCGCAGAGCACAAAGCGATTACAGTCTAGTCTAGGCGCACTTGTGTTCAAGAGGTGCTAAAAAGGCACACTTTTTTCATTTGGGCGCATGGGCACTGGTTGGGTACTATTTAAGGGTAATTGTGAACTATTTTTACGTATGTAACAATGATATGGATACGGATATCGGTATTCGATACAGACACGAAGTGTCGAATACATTGGGCAGAAAAACACAATACGAGATATGCTAGGGGATACACTTGTTCATTTTAGTATTATTTACTTTTTAAGAATAAATTTTGAACTATTAGTCATATTCATTCACTTGTAGGTCAATATTGTAAGTCATGTACTAGTAACTTGTCATTATATGCATGTAACATTAGTATATAATTGAAAATTTTCAAAGATATGTGAAAAAGCTTATGATTTGAGTATGGAGTGTGCAATGGTAGTATCTGTGGGTGTCGACACGAGTATCCCACACAATACGTGTCTTGTTACACATGTTTTCACTATTCATACATCTACTCCTAGCACCTATTCACTTTGAATTCCATAGGTTATAGAAATGTTATATATGGAGTATGGACTGATTTTTAACTTTTTCTTCTTTAAATTAATTTTTTTTTAATGATGTAATTGACTATTTGACATTTAAGTTTGGAATCTTGAGTGCAAGTTTTATGGTTGATAATGTTATTTTTTATCTTGAAAGTTGTTGTTTTCTCTTATATGAATTTGCATGCTAGATTTAAACTTTGAGTGAATCTATTATTTATATTATTTTTTAAGTGTTCTAATTGGCATACGCTTGAAGTACACAGTGCCTTGCGCCTTGTGCCAAAGGCAAAACAAGGGTGTTGCGCCTTTGTGCCCTGACTACACTGTCTCATATAATCATTTTTTTGTTGGAGTTTGTGCCGTGTCTCACTATCTTCCTCCTTGTTTGAAGAAGTCATTTGGCAAATGATTTGATTATGAATTATGCTTGATTGCCTGTACCAATGTGAAGCAAAGAAAGCTATACTTACAGCTCAGATGACTTGTACAAAAACATTGAATTTGGCATCTATTATCATCCATTCCCCTTGGAAATTAGGTGGTGTTTTGTTGAAGTGGAAAAATTTCTGTAGAAAAGTTTATAAATTATCACGAGATTGCACTTGCAAATCCTATTGGAGACTATTGACATGCAAAGATTAATAATCATACCTTATTTTCCCTCTCATTTACATGAATTATTAAATGAGAGCACAAGGTACAACTTCCGTTTTCATTTGCATATGCATATGCAATCTAGTAATAATTTGCTGGCTTTCCGATGGTAATTTTTCGTTGCACCAATCATAGCCCTGGCTTCCATGGTTCTCACAAGTCATCTTAATCAATGTGGATCATTTAGCCTAACCTTTTTTTCCATACTAATAATGTATGTGCCATATCTATATTTTTTCACAGGACGAATCTCATGATTTTTACAAAAGGCAACAACTACGGGAACTGGCACTGTTAAATTCTAATTTGAGAGAAGAAAGTCCTCGGCCAAGTGGTAGTGTTTCTCCTTTTAATTCCAATGGGATGAAGCGTGCAAAAACTGGGAGGTAGCGGTGACTGTTTGTTCTGTGTCCAATGGTCTCTCGTGCATCTCTGCATCAGATATATGTCTCTCAAGTTTGCATCCTCTTATCATCTGCAAAGGGAAGGAAGGAAGCTAATGAATGAAACTGGCTAGTGAATTTGCACTTATAGTGGGAAGGCCTTCCTGTGAGGGATATGAAAAGAAGGGAATACCTGCTATATAGTCTCTGTGGCCTTGTTGTTGTGGCGTTGGTGATGTCGTTGTGGTTGTTGTAAACTTAGAACGTTCATTGGATTTATTCTTGTGATCTTAACCATGATTTTATGCTGTGGTGTGCATGTGTCGGATGTTTAACTATTGCCTGTGCTGAGGTAATTACTCTATTGATTAATCGAGAGGATGAGCTCACCGTTTTTATATTGTTACTTAAAAAACATTGAAAAAGCAATTAATGGGGGTTTTAGTGTATATTGGTGATTATGTCTCAAATTGAATAAGCAAGTGATACTTGGGTTCACTGTGTCTAGCATTGGAATCCTTGGATGCTAAATTTGCTAAAGCCGGCTGGTCATGATCTAAACTGTAGTGGCAACTACTGGGCATATAAAATAATATGATCAAAAGCGCGAAGATGTAGATGTTGGATCAAGGAAAATTTATGGAATCATACCAGACATACTCTGGTGTTATGGAAATTATATGCTAAAGGTTGTAGTTCTTTGGTGGTCAAGTTTAAGTTTTTAATACTGCTGCATTATTGGGGTGCACACGATTGACACTGCTACTAGTTTAAGAATAAGAGCTAAACTAAATTAATTAAAAAGTTGATACTATTTAAGCATAAACTGAGGTTCATGCACTGATCAACAGTTTCCACTTTGGCTTCATGGACTTAAGGTTGAATCAAGCTATGGAGTCATCCTTGCTGCAGATACATTCTGGCTAATTAGTTGATTATTTTCATTTGCATACTGAAGCCATTTGGGATGCTTACAAGGATTTTCAAAGGTATCTAATTATAGCCTGGTGAACTTGGCGTTGGTGGTGAAGAGGACCCAAACAGGTGAACGCGCTCTATGGTCTAGTCTGGTGTGAATTTTCCTACACTGAAATGCTATTCATTTTCCCCAAATTATCTTGCTACATTGTTTGTGGTATCTCACCATAAATACGATGGATGAAGTGTCTAGGAGACTGGATCATAGCACAACGAGGGGAAGCAGAAGCTCTTCTCAAAAAACACTTGTAAATGTTTACTTCTTGTTGCTTTTGATCTAACTTTGGAATGGAAGCAATGCAGACTGTAAAATCCTTAGCTTGTAGCTTGCTTGACATTCTATTGAAGTCTGCTGTAATGTAAGATGAGCGTGTATATCTCCTAGTGTCTATCACCAAAAATACTTGGAAGCTTCTGGTTAGTGTCCATACAGATTAAAAATTTTCAGAAAATTTAGGATTTTTATTTTTGGACACCATTTGTCTCATCACTATAGAGACCTAAGTCACATAACTGAAGCAGTTTCAGTCCACCTCTCAAGTATGTCAATAGTCAATACAACATTGATTGCTCTACAGTGTTGAAGGCTTAGGCTCTGATATCCTGAATGTGGAGTAAAACCTTCTAATCGCACTAAACATTGGTCGTTTAGATCGATCATCTGGAAATTTGTACAACCTGATTACATTTCATTAAATGACAAATTAAAATTTATTTGTTCACAGCCCACATTTCAGATATCTTTTTCTCTGTGAGCACAACACACCTTAAGATAGATATTGTACAAGTACAAAACATTTCAATTGTTCTTTCTAATGCTACTACATGAAGCACAACTAAGAACACTAGCAGCATCCAGTCTTGTATCAGGCTGTTTCCTTTCTCAATCTCTCCAATTGTCCTTCCTTCACCTTATCTCCCCAAGTGCTTCAACAGGAGTGTGAAAACCTACTTTCCCCTAACAACAAAAATGAAAAACTCGCATTATGATTTGGACCATTAGAATCAAAAGCTTTTGAGTGTAACCATATTGGCGATGACAAGGTATCTATTAGCGATAAAACAAAGACATTGTGAGGTATGAGTACTTCACCGTTCAAGAATCAAGCAAATTTTAAGGGTGTTTCAACTGCAGTTAGCAAATTTTGCATTTGAGGAAACAGGCAAAAATGAATGGTGCTTACTGATCGAGCAAATCACAAAATGGTGGGGGCACAAGTAAGAGGAGAAAGAAATTCATGGAAAAGAAAAATAAAGCATCACATTCATCAAGTTCTTGGTTAACCATTGTCCAAGTAAAAGCGACCGCTCTTAAAAATGTAATATTTTTACTAATATCTATTTTGGACTGGTTGAATTTTGCAACGTGAAATAGGAATCTACGCCCTCTGTTTAAAGGATTATAACCACTTGTTTCTCCCTCAGTTTCCATGACGAGTTGATAACCATAAAAGAGGTTGTACCTGCAGTTCTGGTAGGTCAAACGGATTAGTCTCTAACTCATTCTAGATTGTAGAGGGAACGGTAGGGAGGTTGGCTTGTCTCTGTTGCTGAGCCCATGATAGCTTCTGCACTATCTTATCATTCTCTGGCTCAACAGTCACCGCAAACTGTAGGTTTTTCACAGTGTACTGAAAAACAAAAATCTCAATATTACTTTATGAATCTAACAGAGAGAACCGAATTCTCCTTCATCTTGATGTGAAGACACATGTACCTGTTTGGCAACCAAACATCAATTAGGACAAGCCTAAAGAAGTTCTCTTTATAGAATTTCATATGGTTTAATCTAACAATATACACCTGAAGATCTGGTTGATTGTAGCTACACTATCCAAAGAAACCATAGTATAAGTGATGGCAAAGAAATTGTTCATGCTGGAGTCTCTCGATGTTGGTCTTCCTTGCACCAGATGTAGCATGTAGTGCAGTCTCACACACAAAAAAAAAAAAAAAAATAGAAAAAAAGCATCTGTCCTAAATACAATATAACAGGATCAATGATGCCGTAAAAAGCTCATCCTAAATACAATAAAACATGGTCAATGATGTCATAAAAAGATCAGATAAATTTTCATATAGATCATCAACCACAGTCCTCTAGTAGTAAAAGGACTGGATCATCCCTCAAAATCAGGCTGACAATCGCAGACTGTGAACTAAACAACTAATCATATAGGATTAAAAAGTGAGGCGTATAATCATGGAGATGGAGGCAATCTCCATCACATGTGATTATTTATGTTAGGATGCCAATCCTTTTTAGTATTTACTTGAGATTAGAATGTCTTAGTTAGATCAATATTCTATTTTAGGGAATATTAGCTTGTTTTGAATTAGAAGTTATTGTTTGATTACAATTAGGTTTGAATTCAATTAGGAAATATCATTTTTGCTTTCAGTTATAAATACATATGATGTAATAGAGTTTAGGCAAACAATACAAGTTTTTGGTTGATCCCCAATCAAAGGATCTAGGTGGTTTGATCTCCAATCAAAAGGTCAAGGTCTCTATTATCTGGTATCAGATCATCATCGATTCTGAGACAAATTTTTTTTCCTTGTTACTTCGTTCTTCACCTTCAACAACACCCTCTGATCTCACAGATCTTAATCCCCCCCCCCCCCCCCCCAAAAAAAAAACCTCGCAACAGCAACCGCCCTTCCTCGCAACCGTCATCACCATCACCTTCATCATCAGCAACCTACCTCCATCGATTCAGCAACCCAATCGATTCAGAGCTTCATCTTCGACTCAGAGCATCATCCAATTTCAGAGCTTCGTCCAATTTCATCGCATCTTCAGCGCATCTTCATACCACCCAGTTCAGTCCATCCAATTTTAGCGCATCTTCATCGCCATTCAGAGCTTCGTCCAATTTCAGAGCATTATCCCCAGTCCGTCCCTTAAATTTTTTTTGGGAGATTCAAACCACAAAAAAAAAAAAAAAAAAACATCCAATTTTAACGCATAATGACTGTTGCTGAATTACAAGAGCAAGTCAATGAGCTTACTGCTCAAGTTACTAGGATTTCATCCCACCTCCACACACTTGAGACCACTAATGCCACTATTCTAGAGGCGTTAAGGAATCTCCAGCCATATCGTCCGGCACCATACGTTCAACCGGATCAACAACGACCAATTATTCCTATTTCTGGCAAGGGCCTCCGTATTGATTTACCCCGTTTCGACGGTACTGATCCGTATGGTTGGTTATTTTAGGCCGAGCAGTACCAGGAACTCAACGGCCTTTCCAGTGAACAGATGCTTCCCATTGCCGCTCTTCACCTTCAGGGTGATGCCAACTCTTGGTATCGATGGATTCGCCAATCACTGGGCGCATTAACTTGGCAACAGTTTTCGAAAGCTCTTTGCTCTCGCTTTGGTTCCCGCGAATATATCGATCCGTGTTCTCTTTCCAAGTTAGTACAACGAGGCACAGTTCGCTCATTTATTACCGAGTTCGAGAAGCTATCTAATTTGGTGCCCGATTTGTCTGAATCTCATCAGATTAACATTTTTCTATCGGGTTTGCGTGTTGATATTCAAGTAGGAGTTAGGATGTTACACCCTACCAGTATTACACATGCTTTCGAGTTGGCTTTATGTCAAGAAGATGCCATTAATGCTACTCGATCTAAAGGGCCTGTCCAAAATTTTGTTGACCCTGTGCCTGCTACAAATCCTTCAACGCCTGTTACTAGTATCCCACCAGGTGTTAAACGTCTGTCATGGGCTGAACAACAAGAACGTCGTGCCAAAGGACTTTGCTTTAATTGCGATGAAGTATATAAGCGTGGCCATCGTTGTCCTCAGCCCCATGTTTAGTTCCTCGAGGGTAATAAGGAAGAAGAAGACGATTCTGATGTTGACCCTCCTGTTTTGGATCATACTTGATCTAAACCTCCTCTAGGGATTTTTCTTCATGCTCTTCTCGGGTCCCCACGGCCTGAAATCATGCGTATCACTGGACAATTAAAACACAGGACTGTCAATGTCCTTGTTGACTCTGGTTCAACTCATAATTTTTTGCACTCGTCTTTTGCCAAACAATGTGGGTTTCCAATCCACAAAGATGGTGTTTTACGCGTCATGCTTGCGGATGGTGGCCAATTGCATAGTCCAGGCTCTTGTCGGGATGTTTCCCTTAAATTACAAGATTATGAGTTCCACAGCCACTTCTTACTTCTGGGTATCATTGGATGTGATGTGGTTCTAGGTGTTGAATGGCTTCGCTCTTTGAGTATTATTGCTTGGGACTTTTCCAAGCTGATTATGACCTTCTCGGTGGCAAATCATACTTATACATTAATTGGCGACAATTCTCCTATGTTCATGTTCATGTTCATGGATAGTACCCAGGTCCATCGTTCTTTATGACAGGAAAGTCACGACATTCTTTTACAGTTAACTCATGAAGTTGACCTGGACGCTTCCATTCCAGCTATTGTTCAACCACTATTTGCTGAATTTTCGGATGTCTTTGGCAATCCCAACACCCTTCCCCCCGCCCGAGCCCATGATCACCATATTCCGATTTTACCAGATGCTTCTCCAGTAAATGTTCGGCCATATCGTTATTCTCACTTTCAGAAAGCCGAAATTGATAAAGTTGTATCTGAATTGAAGGCTACAAGCCTTATTCGAATTAGTACCAGCCCTTATTCTTCACCGGTTCTCTCGGTTAAAAATAAGGATGGTTCTTGGCGCATGTGTGTTGACTATCGAACCCTTAATATAATCCCTATTAAGGATTGTTTTCCAATTCAGCTTGTCGATGAATTATTGGACGAATTGCACGACACATCGGTGTTTTCTAAGCTCAATTTACGCTCAGGTTACCACCAAATTTGGGTTCATGAACCAGATATTTCCAAGACGGCTTTTCGCCCATATGATGGTCACTATGAGTTTTCTAAAATACTTGATCTTCCGGTTGCGTCTCATATCCACCCCTTCCATGTTTCTCTTTTAAAGAAGAAATTAGGTAATGGTATTACTCCGGACCCAACTTTCCCTACTCTTGCCAATGAACCCTCATGGGTCTCGGAGAAACTACACGCTGGCTTATCAAGTGGACCGGTCGTCCTGTGGAAGAAGCTACTTGGGAAGACTACGAGCAGTTTCGTGTACGTTTTTCAGATTTTCAGGCTTGTGGACAAGCCTTGTTTCAGGCGGCGTGGGATGTTAGGATGCCAATCCTATTTAGTATTTACTTGAGATTAGAATGTCTTAGTTAGAACAATATTTTATTTTAGGGAATATTAATTTGTTTTGAATTAGGAGTGTTATTGTTTGATTAGAATTATGTTTGAATTCAATTAGAAATTATTATTTTTGCTTTCAGTTATAAATACATATGATATAATAGAGTTTAGGCAAACAATACAAGTTTTTATTTTAATTTATTGGTGGTTGTGATCCTCAATCAAAGGATCTAGGTGGTTTAATCTCCAATCAAAAGGTCAAGGTAATCTATTAATTTAACTGTGAGAGTACAAGAAACAGACTAGCTGTACTTGGACAAGGAGAAAAAGAGGATCAATCCACATATCAGACAAGAAATTTTTGAAATCGAATTCTACCTCGTGACCACAATAAACTCGAGTGGACTTTGGTAATGATCCCAATGTGACACATAAAGACTGCTGTGCCTTGAGCAAACTTTCCACATCCTATCCTGCAACAAACAAGCAAGGAGAAGCCTATTGTTAATTGTTAAACCAAAAGTTAGGACAATTATGAAACAGTGCGATTCCGTTGAAACAGATTATGCTCTTGTTAATGTCATTATAGTCCGTCCCTTGGCAGTTGGCACATATAAATAAATGAGATGAGATAATATCAAAGAAATTCAGCAACTATCCAGCCAGACAGAAAATTTTCCGCTTTCCAGCTAAGTTTTCAAATTTCAAATGATACATGTAGTTTGGAATGCAGATTACAACAGCTAAACCGAGTGAGCACCAAGTTTTTTAATATAGATAGATTTTCCTAAAAGTTGTATGAACCAGCTTGTGAGTTTTCTTCCACAAATAAAAGGGTTAGAGAGGGAGAGTTGAATTATGTGCAATAATTGGAAAAGAGAGAGGATAAGAAGTAAAAATGAAATCAGTAGTACCAGTTGTGTTGTGAGGACGAATTTGAGATTGGCATCAACTACTGCTGCTTCTTTTGATATTTCATCCATCACGCTTTTATCATATCATATCCACAAATTATATATAGACAATGCGTTAATCTTCAATTGTATTTTATTGGAAATAGTGAATCAACACATACATGTACGAGCACTTGTCTTCCAAGCACCGGATCTCTACCATTTTCATCTCTTCTTCTTCTTCTTCTTCTTCTCAGCCCCCCATAACGCTTTTTTTTCTTTTTTCTTTTTCTACTCCACTTCATCTACTACTAGCAATTTTAGTCGAGTCATTGTACATTATACTATGGAATCTCATCATAAACCGCATCCAATTGTATAGGAAGGAATATTTAACATCTTTTCCACTTTAATGTTTTCTTCCCATTTTTCATTTCTACAAAACATCTAAAGTGGAATACCAATTGATCATTTCCTCCACCTACAATGTAATTTGTCAGCTGAGGCAATGCTAGTTGCAAAACATAATTTTACCTCTTTGGCTGTCATCTTGATTTCTTTGATGACCTAACTTATATCGTAGACACGTATAATGACTATTGTTCAATTATGTAAAATTTAATTCTCTCTCTCTTTTTTTTTTTTTTTTTTTTTTTTTTTTTTTTTGAGAAAGCATATTAATTGTAAAAGTTAATCCTCAACTATTATATTCAAAGTACAGACCCGGTAAATGTGGGCATTGCCAATTAGACAGATGTTTGCCAACTCTCCATGTACCAAGTCCGGAACTATGCACACCCAGATTTGCCCACAAGTAGAGGAGACACTACATATTTCTCGACATTGCAGGACCTGTAGCAATGCATCTTATATTTACTTACAAAACTAGCAAGCAGTGATTCTCTGATATATCTTTGTTCCGTTTTCATTTTTATCTCAACTAGTTAAACATCTCCGCATCCTCAACTAGTTAATGATCTTCACAAGCTTTAGTTCAACTATCTGATTTCATCATGCATGTGGATTCATGCTACAAGTACAAGCTCGCTCTACTTGCGTTGGTATTATGTAACAGCTTCAGGAGCAGAGTTGCAGTAAGGCGTGTGTAGGCAAACCAACCTGGTTGATGTTAGACAGGTGCTAGCAAACATGATTCCCATTAAAAGTCCAAAAGTGCTCCTTCTCAAGTCCAACCTAAGGGCACGTCTGAAAACATTTCCAAAACTTGGTAGTAGAGTCCCACATGCAAACACCATCCAGTAGTCAAGCCCACTATAGTCAATCCCTGCAAGAATTGCTCCAATGGCTGACACCGGGCCAGCAAATCCAGTCAAAGCAGCTGTTGCAAGGGAGCCACGCCAGCTGCCAGTGGCCCCAAAGATGCAGCTCGCTACTGCAGCTCCACGAGGAAGCCCATGAAGGGATACTGGAAGAACCATATGTCTACCAAGCCCATAAGCTTTTGGTGCAGCCACACCAAGTGCAAGCCCCTCTGCCAAAGCATGCAAGGACACAGCTCCACAAGCCAAGAATGACTGCAAGGTCAGAGCACTCACTGAAAAAGTTGAAGCCGTCAAGTCATTCACAGAAGACCTTTTACGACTGACAAGCTTTAAGATGCCAGAGGTTGATACATGGAAGAATGCTGAGCCCGTTGCAAGTAACAAGAATATGGGAAAGAACCCCATCTTTGAAGACATGAGTAGCTGCGAGGGTCTCCACAAAGAAAGGATCAAGGCAACACCAGAAGCTATACCAGTAAGTAGAGCATGCTGAAAATGGAAGGCAAGAGTGAAAGCAACAAGAATGATGCCACCAAGTAATGGCCCAAGACCAAAGAGTAGTGAAACAAAGAACCCTGAGAGATCTTCTGAGCTGCAAAGAAGAACATTAAATTTAAGATGATGAGCAAACAAAGGAAAGCACCCTTAGCAGGCACATCCACATCCACATGTATACAGATGCCACTAACAAGTATCTCCTGCAGAATGTACCAGTGAGCCATTTCTGGAATGCTAGATTAAAAGGAAATTTAACATAATGGGCAACTTGCTTCTCTTTCTATTGGCTATAAACTTTAAAGTAGCAATCAACCCAATAACTGGTTCATAACTATTACCATAAGTATTGGTTACAAGCTCGTGTAACATATACTCCGTTCAATTTCACTTGAACCAAAAATGTTTTGCCTACAATTGTTTGATTATCATGAAACTTGATCTATTGTGAATAACGGAAAGAGGAGCTAAATAGGAAGTTTCATTAAAATGTTCTATTTGATGAAAACCATTTGATCCACTTGGTTCAACGAGTGACAAACAGACTAACCAAACAACTTGAAGCTTCACGAGTTTTCACTAAAAAGTAAGGTATTTGTTAAATGCCCTCTGATTAGTTTCTAAATTTTATATTATTGTATTATATGGAATACAAGTTTCCTCTCAACTAATTAATTAACTAGTGCTAATCCAAAATGAAAGGAAATTATTCAAATTAATAAAAGTTAGTTGAATTGTTCAAAAAAATACTCGTGACAATATGACATCATCAATTCAAAACAATCAGCGTGCCTGGCTCAACTGGGTATAGTTGGCTAAATGAGTTTGACTGACCCAATCCAATGTCGTCACAAAAGCAGTACACCAACTTTGGCTTGGATCTAGTTTGAAAAATATCAATTTTCCTTTGCTAATAACTCTACAACCTAAATTGAAAGGGAGGGTGAACATTCCAGAGGCAAACAACTTTGTGAATGGACCTGGATCCAGTCACCTATCCACCATCGATGTCTTGTCATAAGATGTGAAATACAAATGGTCTCCAATACATGAATGATTGATAAATGTGTGGTGTGTGTTTTATACCTGCACCGAATGTAGGTGGGCAAAATTTCTCTCCATTATGATTCAGCTAGATGATAAACAACACTTACATAATGAACCAAAATCTCGATTAACTTTTTTGAAAACCCTTTTTGATACAAGTACGTACGTCTTCAAATTATAGATAGTATTATAATAGAAGGCTATAGCTTTGCTTCTAACATATGAACCAACCAATTGATATCAGCAAGCCTAGCATGCCTTTTGACTGATAAGTTTTTCTAGTGTCTCATTGTTACCAAAATAAACTGAATAGCACAATCACCTATAATCTTCACCAAAATTTTGAAGTACTGTGCTGAGAGCTTCCATAAATGCCAGGGATAGCGTCGCAGCAGATGCAACTTGAGAAGGAGAAGCTTCCTGAAATCGTGTCAGATAAACTCACATAAAAACTAAGCACATGAGATAGGTCCATAATTAAGAATAGCACCTTTCATGTGATAGAATAGCTTTAATCAAATTTCACCATATTGCAACAAAAGTACACTATAACCACCAACAAAAAAAAAAAAAAAAAAAAACATAAAGGCCATGAAAGCATGCACATCAACAATGTTGTTATAAGAAAATGGTGAGGGAGACTTCTTGTTTGGATTCGGCTAGCCATGTCCCTTGATACACATTGTGATATGTTTAACAACAGAAGCAATAAACAAATAACCAGAAACTTGAATTTTGACCGGCTAAGGGGGAATTCTTAAAAAAATCCTTATAGTTACTTCGTTCTCTATTTCTACTTGTGCAAATCTTAAGGAAAGAGAATTTTGTTTCCCACCCGAGCTGAAACAATATGCTGAATTGCCGATGGATTCTGTAAACCAAAGCCATCGTTTAATAGCTACTTTGCTTCAACTAAAAAATAATAATTATGCTTCGTGATTCCATACTACAACATTCAAAATTATAAGAAACCTTTGGTACAAATCGCAAAAATATAGATTCTTCCTCAAATCGATTGTTGATAGGCAAAGGATTATATCCTTTCTAAGAAATAAAGTTTTTAATCGAAATGGAATACGTTTAAAACCGAAAAAAACCGGAAAACCCTTAACTATTTAAGTTGTTAATAGAACATATCACACTTCCACCACGAACTATACCCGCTAAATTGTGATTATTGTACATGAATGGACCTATTGTCGAACAAAAGCATTATATGTAACCAAGATAGGATAAGAACAAAATCTTGAAATTAGAGCATTGACACGTTTCGCTGGGGAAACTTAATGATATAGAAAAATGAGGACCCATTAAGATAATAAGTTTCACCTTGTACCTTGTGTTGGGTTGGTTATTTATGCCCTGAAAGAACTATTGAAATAGCATAACAATCAATTTTGCAAGAATCTATAGTTCTATTTTTTTTCTTCCAAATCGAGAAAATAAAAAGGAAATGGAGGAATCTTTAAGAAATGACATTTCTATCCTATATCATAGAAATAACCCAGCTTCTATTTTATTGTTCTTGCTTTAATAACAAGTATTTTTTAGTTTTAAAATCTGATAAACGATTTCATTGGAAGAAGACAAGAATAAGCCTGATCTGGTATTGTACCAAGAAAGGACCTTTTGGATAAAATCACAAGAGTATTATATTATTTAATATTTAATTTCATTTTTTTTTTCTATTGGGATATTCCCCCTGTCTAATTATCTAATTTAAACTTAAAAAAACTGACTACAAACTTGATTTCTGACATATTTAAGCAACTCTAATAATACCTAAACTTGTTGGACTCCTACTTGGGCTTACATTGGACTGACCCAATTATTAAATAATTAAACTAATACTAATATACCATCACACCAGAACACTTCAAAAGTAGGCTCAAGATATTAAGAGATTGGAAAGGACGTGTGTGGGGACAGAGCTTCAAGCACCAATGGCTTTCCTAATGTGGATGTCATTAGGGGTGGGCATCCCATCCCGCGATCCCGTTCCCGTCCCGATTTTTTCGGGTCTTAATGGGATTGAATAATTCCATTCCGATTCCGTCCCGTCCCGATCTAGAATGGGATGGGATGAGATGAAGATTTTCAATCCCGCCAATCCCGAGCTAATTTTTCAATATTTATTATTAATATTTTTATTTATTTATTTATTTTAGGATTGCAATATTAGTGTAATTGAAGAAAAATGAATTTAGTTGAAATCAGTGTAATTGATATTAGTCTATATCTGCAACTACTTGATATTGGTTTATTTCTAGAATTCTAAATGAATTATTTAATTGCAAACTCTTTAAAACTCAAAATGGGATTGCTAACTACATTGGAGAGTTTTATTTCGTGTCAAGACAATGAATTTAATGACTTTTTTTTTTAAGTAATAATGAAACATTCTTCTTAGCACCCCAAATCTACTCATCCTTTTAGTAACCTCTTAGTCATTCAAAACTCTGCAGAAATCTTAATTACAAGGTGAATTTCAGCTATCATTTATGGTAGTTTATTATGATGTTGCATACTCAATCTAAGGCTATCATTTATGTGTAGTTCTACGAATTGCCTTTGCCTCTTTTCAAATAAGCAAATTGGATATTGGGTAAACAGTAATTTGTCAAAAATTGAGAGCACGCTGATCCCGTCCCGATCCCGTATGAACGGGATGGGGTAGGGATGGGACTCCGTCCCGTGCCCACCCCTAGATGTCATTGCCAGCTTGAGGTATTGGAGTCTTGATTACCATACTTTCTCATCATGTATATAATGCATAAGTGCATCAGAATAAACCTATGACATTACCTTGAACCCATCAGGGAGAACCTCTGCTACAACCATCCATATCATACAACCAGCAGCAAAGCCCGTGCAGAAAGGCAAGAACTTGTTAAATGCATCAGCACATATGAATGACGGAACAGCTACAATAGGCTGCAGCAACAAAATGCATAATCACTAACAGTTTAAATGAAATGTGAATTAAGCATAGAGATTAGCACAGACTTCAAAAAAATAAAATAAAGGATCAACATTGTTGGACGAAAAAAATATTTAAAACATTGTCATCTTCTACTTGTTTGAACAAGTTGTAGATAACTTTACCCATTGGTCCACGAACTCTCCAAACAGACCGTAATAATCCAGATATAATTCAAGTTCTCCACTAGATAGATGTACTGCAGAAAAGCCTTAGAAAGCCTTAGAAACAGAAAGTGCTTGCAAGCTAGCCATTAATTCATATTTCTTACTTTTATTATATATCAGCTCATCCTATTGCTGCCTCATAAGCATCCAAAACATCGATTTTTACACCCCTAAATGTACAATTGTTAAGTCCAATTATCTAATAAAAAAATCTCATTACGTGTATTTTGTGCATTTTATAGGAATTCAAGCACAAATCTCAAATCATGCATAAAGTGGCACAATTTAGCTATGACATCATTATCAAGTTGTATCCAAAATTCGAATGGAAGAATCAAAACTCCACAACATTGCATTTGGAGAATCCGTTTAGTGGTAATACCATAAACATAGGCCTAAAATACTTGCCTTAACATAGTCTAAGTTAAAATATCAGCCATACCTGTGGTAAGGATGTAATCACACTCCACAACATTGCATTTTGTGGAGAAACCCCTCTTGCTGAGAGAACCATACTCACGGCCAATCCTTCTGGGATGTTGTGTACAGCTATAGCCAAAGTCACTAAAAGACCTTGTGAAAAACCTTTAGAACCAGCAAAGGACACTCCAACACCAGAGCCCTCGCCAAAAGAATGAAGAGTCATTATCCCAATAACAAGGATGACTTTACTCGCATCTGCACCCTTAATATCCAACATGCTTACTTCCCCAAATTGTTCAAGAAACTGTATGCATTATAACGGATGTGTCAGAAGAATTCTTAAGTACAAGTGTGTAAGCAATTCTTAAGCTGGTGGGTATGTTAAGGTGGATGTGTGGTAAAACTCGTAAGGATAAAATTAGAAATGAAAGAATTAGGAGATACTTAGGTGTAGCGCCCATAGAGAACAAAATTAGAGAAATACGTTTAACTTGGTTTGGTCATGTGCGAAGGAGACCAAGCACGGCGCCAATTAGAAAATGTCTAGATTGGCAAGTTAATGGATGGTGTAGACGGAGGGGACGACCGTTGAAAACTTGGATGAAGGCGGTGAATGAAGATATCATTGAGCTTGGATTAAGCGAGGCTATGTGGGAAGACCGCATTGCTTGGAGAACCAAAATCCATCTAGCCGACTCCGAAAATATCGAGAATGAGCTTTAATGATGATGATGAAGTGTGTAAGCAATTGCATGGAAGAATCACATGACAGTAAAGCCTTTTCTGTTTTTGGAAGGCACAGAACAATAAGAATGCAATATTATGTGTGGGTCTATAGATTGATGATTTAAGTGCTTTTCACAGCCTTTATGTCAGAGTGCTTAAATATATTTGGGCTCCTTTGGGCATTGGGTCAAGGAGTTTCCTTCAAGTTTCTCCATATAAATTGGGAGAACAATGTTTCTTCTAATTGTATTTTTGTTGCTTCTTTGAAATCCATGAATGAGATTGATCTATTCTTTCTTTGAAAGGAAATCATGTATAAATATAACACACTTCGTACTTGGAAGTCAATTCAAAGTAAATAGATGGACACATAAAGATAACAAAATGCTTAACCTAGGAAGGTCAAACAAGTTAGAAAATCATGACGAGAAATAATAGGTCGAGGAAAACTGAATTAAACATAAAGTTACATATATTTTTTTCCTTTTCTTTTATCTAAAACAAATAATAGGAAAAGAGAAGCCAAATTGAGCATATTGTTCAACTTGCGATCTGTCTAACACTGTATTTGCATTTTATCCTAATACTAGATGGAAAGAGCTTCATGAAAATCAAGGACAATAGATACAGTAAATAAGAGCAAGTCCAATGGGAAGCGTAATTTTACACCTTCACACCATTGTGTCCTTCAATTTTTTAACTAAAATTTCAAAATAAAAGTACACCATATGGTCCATATCTAAGTTTTTATTTTAACATTAAAGTACACCATGTCTATGTTGCTCCAACACGAGGGCGACGAAATAATGGAAATTCAGAAGAGAGAGGAGGCTGTAACATTCATTTTGACATTTGCTAAACAGGTATGTGGCAAATAAAGTGCCACAGGACACAGAAATTGGCATCAGTTCAGTTGGTATGCCTGTGGGTGGTGGTTTTCACCTAAATTACACAAGTCTATGTTATACATCCTCCACTGGAGATTGTATGTATTAAGAGGGGGAATGAATTTAAATAAATAACGAGACCTAAATCTACTAAATAACATATAGAGTGATTCAAGTGTGCAATTTAGTTTGTATAAGTATGGGTAGACACGACATTTACAGTTTTCAGGGAAGGGGGGGTGTCAATAGTAAAAGAAAATACTCACTGAAACAACATATGCCATGAGATGAGAGAAAGAAATGATAAAGAATTTATCTAGGAGTTGGAAGGGAAAGAGATCAGCAGGAATGACCTTCTTACAAAGCCAAATGAAAGCACCTCCAGCGAGAATTCCAAAAACAACCCAGTTTCCACTACCATGAGCTTGACCTTCCTGTACAAGGTCAAAGCTTGCAGCCAACATAACCCCAGCAGCCATTCCATTACATATGCCTGCCCACTGTGGGTTGAGCTCCACAAAGAAGAAAGGCAATGCACCTAATCCAGTAGCAGCAGCCATTGCCAAAGTGAAAATTGCAACAGTAGAGACCTGGACTTTAGTAGTGGCACCCTTATTTTCGTCTGTCCCATTAAGAGCATTGTCCTTGGAAGTGCGATATGCGTCTTGGGTACCTGTGGCAGTAGTTCCCAAATTCCTATGAGGAGCTGTCCTTATTCTTTGCTGTTGTATTTGAGGTTGGGGCTCAGCTATGATACAACAATGCAGCAGTAGTAGAACAAGGGAAGAAAACAAGACAAGTTTTGTCAACAGCACGGCCATTTCTTATTGGCAATGAAATTGATTTACACGGCATACAGTGGTTAGTTAGAGGAAAAGAAAGAAATTGATGAATGTAATGTAGTAGTCAAAAGTGAAAACATAAATAATGTGGCAATTGAAAGGCATGGGGGAATGAAGAAAGTTGTTGGAGTAAAGAGGCGTGGATGTCCTCCCTTTGGTTCAGCAGGTAAGTCACCAGAAGCTGAGAATGTTTACAGCAGGAAGATAGGCGAGGAAGAAAGAAGACACAGATTGGTCCCTCCTGAAATTAGAAAATTGCAGAATTGAACAAGTGTTAAGAGAAATAATTGAATTGTGATATGAAGAAAGTAGTGGAGTGGGTGGGCTGTGTTAGTACAGTACACCTAATAATATAATTGAAGGGGATTGTTTAGTTATTAAGATGAGAAACCTGTAATTAAAGAATGATCATGTATGGGATGGGTTTTCATATGCTCAAACTAAGAAGAAGAAGTATACTTTTCCTGAATGCAGGAAGCCCTAATTTTGGACTTTCAGTGGAGCACTTGCAAAGAGAGAGAGAGAGAGAGAGAGAGAGAGAGGATAACAAAAGCTTTTTTGGTTTGGCCGAAAAGCAAGAAGCTTGTTTTCTTTTGGATTTTCCCTTTCCCTTTCCCTTTCCCTCTCCTCCCTCCCGACACCACCGATAGATACAATTACCAATTAGCTAGCCTAGCGCCCACCCAAGAAAACAAACAAACAAACAAACAACGCCGCTGCTTTGCGTTTTTCCTCGCCTTCCTAAATTTGCCTCTTCTCTTTCCTTGAAAGTCAGTCGCGCGCGCGCGCGCACACACCTAATTTATTGGATATCCTCTCATCATGTATGTATGTATGTATGTATTTTCTTCTCTGTCTCTAACTCTAACTCTAACTCTAACTATTAACTAAACTGGACACTATCCCGTTCCTTCCGGAGACGCGTGCCAAACCAACTTGACAAACACAAAAAATTCGTCTTTGGAGTTCATTTGGGTATTTTGTTAAGTTTAAAATCAAGCAATCCTAATAAATTGCTAATGTTGTTTTCATCATCTTCTATAATCAATATGGGATCCTCCAAATCCAATTCCCCTATGCCTATCCTCTCCCAACTGCACCCTCAACGTAAAACACATTTGATTCAATGAAGAAAACTTCCAAGATAAGAATCAAACACACAACGTTCTAAAGGGAAAATAAAAAAATGTTATAAGATAATTTCAGTTTTCTACTCCATATTGCTGGTAGGTAAAGGAAAAACAATATTTACAAGCAGATGAACCAAAAAATGCAAATTGTGCAGCTCAGAAACGCAAATACATAACTTAACAGGAATGCATAAGGATGAAACTAATAACAATTAATCATCGAATAATGATGCATAATTTTCTTCTTTAAATTTTGTTATATGTCCTGAGAACCAAACAATGTTTATCAGACATCTCTATCTCATGTCTGAGAAATATGGCCTTGCTCTTTGAGTGATGCTACACAATCGTCAAACATTTCTTCAATCCCTTTGAAGTTGAAGCCCAGGCTCTTCAGCTTGGATGTATTGAAATCAAAAGATGGCCTATCAAGTTGCTCAAACCTAAATACCAAGTATGTAATGTATTAGTTATCTTACCTTGAGATTAAGATACATACTAGTATTAGAAGCACACAATTTACTAATGCTTTTTAACAACAAAAAAATATATTGAATGAATTACAAGCTTGATTGGAAATCAAGAATCATGGAAGATCTTCCATTCAAGCTAACTCATTTCTGAGAGAAGAAAACCAATGGAGGATGAAGAGATTAGTGACATAGTCTAGAAGCTAAATTACCACAATCATGAACTCATCAATCAATCTAAGATGAAGTCTCCATATCAATATCCTTCTTCCACCTAGATCCTAAGTATTTCAATTAAACCATTTCCTTCAATCCTCAAATTACTATTGCCACCTTGTTACAAAACTTTATATTGCAAATCCTACAAATGTTGTATTTAGATATACATTCTCTATAACCTTCTATAGCATTCATCTTTTGATAATCTTACCTTGATGATTCCCCCTTGTCAGACAATGCAATTGTGAGGATGAATTGTTTAGATGGTTTAGTATTCTCCAAATTTTTTGCCCTTTCGTAATAATAGTGGGTCTAATTTTCATGACTATGATGTTTTATGATTCTTAGATGCAGAGACAGAATTTTGGTTGTGTTATAGAATTATACCTCTTTGGTATGGGTAAGCTTGGATAGCGGAGAGCTAGAAAGGACGCCAAGTCATTGTTATCCAGCACAACCGAACTGCAGAGATATCTTCCTTGTGCACTGGATTCTTCATACACAAGGATGTGGCAAAGTGCTACATCGTCAATGTGAACATAACCCATTCTTCCAAGCTGCGTGAACCTCTCAGATACACCTGTTTGTCAAAATAAAATGTTATCTATCCAGGAACAAGTATCTGTCTGAATAATAAAACAGACAGGAAACATGCAACCAAATAAATCAGAGTTTACCATTAAGAAGACCAAGGATGTCAGAAGCAGTGAGGGACAAATCAAGTGGCAAACTTGGCCCGATTATGAATGAGGGTAAAACAGTAACTAAGTCTATCCCCTCCTCTTCTGCAAATTCCCATGCTGCCTTCTCAGCTAG
The DNA here is from genome assembly GCA_963556465.1 of Berberis vulgaris. NCBI lineage: Eukaryota > Viridiplantae > Streptophyta > Magnoliopsida > Ranunculales > Berberidaceae > Berberis > Berberis vulgaris. The sequence continues at coordinate 298,661 of OY747135.1, forward strand.
AACTTTTGATAATGCATACCAAATCTAATTTTGGCAAGGTGACACACGTAATAATCAACAAAGATTACTTTTCCAATTTTATAATATTGTTACTGTTGGCACTGTGCAACAATATTAGGAAAAGTGAAATCAACAAATCCATGCGATGATCCAAGATCTTTTTGCTAGTCATAGGATGGTAAATCCATTTTCATGTAAACCGAGTATCGAACTTGGTTCATCAAAGATTACTTATGGTTTCAGTATAGCCTTTTTTTTTTGTGTTCAGAAAGCAAATTCAGAGGGCCTGGTAGGCTATATACTGTTATACTTTTCATCCGTTTATGTCAGTTTCACATTATCATCAAATTTTTATACTAAGATTGCAGTGAGTTTGTAATTCACCTGGAGCCTTTGGCAGCGTTCCACAGAGCTCCAAGACATTTCATCCAGGGGTATGTTGGGGTCAACCTCATCTCTCACCCTAATGGCTGTTGATGATGATGTCAAGACCACTCGCTTAAGATACGGATTCTTTTTGCATGACCTCAACACATTTAAGGTACCCTTAATAGCAGGGGCCAAGATTTTAGCCTGTGATATGAAACATGTCAAACCAAGTAAGCAACTTATATAATTAAATTAAATAAAAAAAAACCACACAAGTTATGATCAATAGATGTTTTCAAAGAGAATAATCTTGACTGCTGTCAAATTTATGATCACCTACTGATCCATCTGAGTATGATTGAAACTGGAATAAATGATACAACTTGAAAATGACTAATAACAGATAAAACAGTGTTGCATGCCTTAGGATCAGATTTGACCATGTTGGGTGTCAAGACAGGGGTGGCGGTGTGGAAGACACCATGACATCCCATTACAGCATCATCGAAGCTACCATCCTCCATTAGATCAGCTTTGAGCAATTGGAGCCGTTCCTTAGCTCCTTCCAATTGCCATAGATGAGCTACTTTCTTAGAATTCCCTTCACACAACAAAGAAAGCAAGGCAATGTTCAATCATCTCATCTTTGAAATGGGATATTTCATCGGGTCAAACACTCAAAAGAATTAACACAATCGCTGCTATAAATGACATAGGTGCAAACATAATCAGCTCAGTGCTAGGCATAGCAGGGGATTGCCAGCTATGGTGACTCAAACGATCTAACACGTGATTGAGAATCGCTTAAAAAACTCAACATTATTCGATTCAATGTAGATTTTATTTGCTAATCCAAAGAGTTGGGACTGGAAATGGAAATGAGACTAGCTACAGTGGGTGAATCATTGGTATGGAGTGGGAGTGGGAAGCACATTAGAGTCGAGTCGAATCGAGTACCTGGCTCTCTAACTGTTCCGCAGACATGATACCCAGACAAGAGGAGTCGTTTAATAAGCCAAGAAGCCATGTATCCTGATGCCCCAGTCACACATACTTTGCCTTTGACATCCATCTTCATCAAGTTAGAAACAATAAGACAAGTGCAAAGTACCAGCAGTATTAATAAATTCATCTCAAGCAGATATCTAACACTCTACAGATCTATAAATAGATGTGATGTTTGATTAAAAATTAGATAGAAAAAGCAATTATTAATAAAGAGATTATGAATTAAAGAAGAAGAAGCCGATGGATAGGGAAGGATTCAAGCATAATATAATCATCATCATCATCATCACAAGAGAATTCCCACAATCAGGCTAAAGCAAAGCAAGTAGAGTTGAGAAGATGAAGTAGCTTTTACCTTAACCAGCAGCTGAATAAATCAACCCTGATTCTAAGGAGCGTTGAAGAGTGAAGAAGAGCCAACATGAAGTAGTTTTTTTTTATTTGGCCAATATGCAGATGTTTATTAAAGGTACGAAACAAAACAAAGGACAAAGGGAATCAATCCTACGACAAAGAATGCAAAGACATCATAAAAGTGTCAAAAATTAAGTTCCTGAACAAATTACAAGTCAAACTCATCCTCCACAACAATTCGCTAATCTCGATAAAAATAAAATGTTTTAATCTATTGAGCCATTCAAAAACCCTCATATTTCTTTCTTTCCACACACACCACATGAGAATATGAGGAACCCTACGCGATAACCACTCCACCCGCCGATAAGGATTAGTTTGGGGCCACCAACTTAGCCAATCCAAAATGGAACCTTGAAACATCAAACTTAAACCAAATTTTAACAAGAAACTGCCCCAAAATGGATTTGGAGAATCTGCAGTAAAGCATCAAATGATACAACGTCTCGTCAATCTCATTACAAAGCACACAAAGACTTCCTATGTGGATTTCTCTTTCCTTAACCTGTCTTTAGTCAAGATTCTCTCATGCAATACTGACCAACTAAAGAAATTTATCTGAGGAAAAAGATTTTTCACCCAAACCAGATTCTTGTGAGAGGAAATGAAGGGGTTGGAATGAGTATCATAATGAGAGACAACCAACATATCAAAAAACTCTTTTACCGATAAACCCACACCTTTACCCTTCCATACCAAACTATCAAGACCCTCTGAGAGCATCTGACTATCCAACGGATGCATTAATTTGGCGACCTCCTTTAGTTCTCCAGTAATTAGGGGTCTTCAAAAGGAAAGATCTCAAGAATCACTATTAAACCAAAAATTGCTAACTCTCCCATGTTTTTGGTTGTTAATGATAAACAACATTGGAAACAGATTATTCAGAGGTTGGTTGTTACACCAAGAATCGTGCCAAAAAGATATGAGATCACCATTGCCACATTGAAGAGAGGTGTGGGGGTAGAAAATACTTGCGTACCGAGAGATGGACTTCCACAAAGAGCATCCATAGGGAGAGTACTTAATTCTCTTATCCCACTCCCATCTATTGTACCCATATTTATCAATGATGAGCGATCTCCATAAATTGTCATCTTTTTGTGCAAATCGCCCAAGCCGCTTGCAAAAGTAAAGCAAAATTGAAAGTGATCACTTGGCGAATGCCCAATCCACCATGAGATTTGGGACAACAAGTTTTATCCCAACCCACTAAATGCATCTTTCTAGAGTTTTGAGAGGAACCTCAAAGGAAGTCGAGCATGATTTGTTCCATCTTGGCTGCTACTGAAGAGGAAACCTTGATAAGAGACAGAATGAACACAGGGATAGAAGCTAAAGTGGATTGGACAAAAGCTAATCTACATGCTTTTGAAAGGAATTTACGCTTCCAATACGCTAGTCTCGATTCCATCATTTCGATTAAGGGTGGGCATCCCATCCCGCGATCCCGATCTCATCCCGATTTCGTCCCAATTTTTTCGGGTCTTAATGGGATTGAATAATTTCATCCCGATCCCGTCCCGTTCCGTTCTAGAATGGGATGGGATGGGATGAAGATTTTCAATCCCGCCAATCCCGTCCCGTCACGAGCTATTTTTTAATATTTATTATTAATATTTTTATTCATATATTCATATAAACTTACAGATGACTGACATAAACTCATGATGTTAATTCATTTGGTTTGTTGAATTTGGAGATGAGTTGGGGTACCAGTTCCGGGTCTGATTCAGGAATGTCATGTTGCTCGCCCCATGATTGCCAAGTTGGGGGTGGATGATAAGTTGGGCTTGTGGAAGGGGTGGTTGATGGATTGAAGACCTCAAGTGAGCCCCGGGAGTCTCTTGGGAATGGTTGTGTTGGCTTCACTGGTTTATCTGATGGATCCATTTATGCATCAACATTACAAGAAGATGAGTTCAACTTTTGCAATTAATCAAATATAATAAATTTAAAATGATAAAAACAATATTACACGAATATGCATTTAACTTTTGATTAGATGTAAGTGTGTTTTTTCACTTTTTTTTTCCTCTTTCTTTTTTAGGTATGACCAAACACAACCAGATGAAAGTTGTCTCGGGTAGAATATTTATCTGTAAAAAAAAAAAAGATAAATTTTTTATACTCCTAATATTTTATCGTGAGATTAAGAGAACTCTATTTTATTGTGAATGCATTGAAGGATGAAGAAGAGTAGTGGGGAGATGTCAGTACTTGAAAAACACAGCAAAGCCTCTAGCTTTGTAGGTTGTTTGCTAGTTATTATGCAAGTGGAAATGGATCCAAATCTCTGTTTTCTTGTCCCCACCATCCCTTTTTCTTCATCCACCCTCTCAATTATTTATGTAACTCTGTTTGTTTGTTTTTTTTTGTTTTTTGATAATAAGAATTTATATATCTATGTGTTAATGTCAAAATCTAGTAATTCTTCGCGGTAGTCATAGGCAACACGCTGATCCCGTCTCGTCCTGTCCCGAACCCGTTTGGGATGAGGTTTTTCCCATCTCGTCCCGTCTTGATCCCGTATGAACGAGATGGAATAGGGATGGGTATATCTCGTCCCATCCCGTGCCCACCCCTAATTTCGATCGTCTCATCCCACACGACTTTACTTTTAAAACTAGCACCCAAATGCATTTCCAAGTACTTAACTGGAAATTGACCCGCTGCACAACCAAATAAACCTGCCAATTGCTGCAGATGAGGGACATCTCCAATAAGCAACACCAATGATTGTGAAAGTTGATTTTCATATCTGAAATAACTTCAAACCAAAGCATAATTCTTTTTAGAGTAAGAACCTGAGTAGCAGAGGCATCACAAAAAATGATAGTATCATCCGCATACTGAAGAATAGAAACATGAGGACTATCCTCTGCGACAGAAAAAACCTCTCACTAGGCCAGCATCAACCGCTTTAAGAATCATTTGGGTTAAACCCTATGCTGCTAAAGTAAAGAGAAGAGGTGACAGATGATCGCCTTGGCGCAAGCCTTTAGAGTTATTGAAAAACCCATACAGCTGACCATTAATCTTTAGTGAGACATTGGTTGTAGATCTGCAAGTGTGAAGCCAATGAATCCATTTGAAGTCAAACCCCATACGAGCCATTATTAAATCCAAGTATCTCCAAGAAACATTGTCAAAGGTTTTAGAAAAATTTAATTTGATAACGAGCCCTGAAACTCTTTATTTTTTCCTGAAATCAATAATTTCATTGGCAATCAAAGGGCTACCAACCACCTGTCTTCCACTGACTGCTGCACTATGAAAAGGAGAAATGACTAAATGAAGAACTTTTTTCAATCTATTAGCCAACACCTTAGCAATGATCTTATAGGTCCCATTCAAAATACTGATAGGTTTGAAATCATTGACTATCCGCATTCTCGAACATTTAGGAATAAGCGAGATGATAGTGGTGTTCAACCGCCAATCCAGAAAATTTTTAGAGTTAAAATCTTCAATAATTTTCAAAAAATTAACTTTGATTACCTCCCACATTTTCAAATAGAACACAATTGAGAAACCATCAAGACCTGAAGAAACTTCAGATTTGAGCTCTTGCATTGCCGCTCTAATTTTCATCTCTAAAAAATTCTCAACCAAGGAGGTGGCTATAGGCTGGAAGATTGACTTAAAGGTAATCCCCGAGAAGAAAAGTCGCCACTCCTTTTCATAGAAACACCCATTGAAATGAGAGATCACGAGTTCTATAATTCTGACTTCATCCACATAATTATCGATTTTGGCACAACTTCACTTTGGGTACCCGGTGGAGTGGAGAATAAAAATAAAGGTGCAGTTTTAACGTCATTATACCCAGTGGCGGAGCCAGGATTTAGGGGGGAGTTAATTTTCTATATATCTAATGTTCTTTTGCATCCCATGAAATAAAAATTTTAAGCAATTATATGAAATATATGTTCGCATGAGGCCCTGTCAACAACACCTTGAGAAGCGGAGAACTTTTTTTTTTGCCATACTAACAGAAAGCATTGAATTGAATCTCATTGTAACAAAATGTGCATAGGCAAATATTCCAAGATATAATACATTCAACTATAGCATATAACTAAGAAAATTAATTAAATTCACTTTATGGTACACTACATCTATATTACAATTCATATTGGTCGTTTGTCCTACTTGGCATGAATCGTCTCTCTCCACACCTCCTCCCAAAATTTTTCATTTCTACTTCACTTATTTTTTTCTCCCTTCAGAACCAAAAAAAAAAAAATTGTCGAGCGAAAGAGAGGGGCGGCTCAAGAGGCAAAGTGATGGCGTCGAAGCCCTATTCGATCAAATCCCTGCCATCGACAAGGTCTTCAAGAACCCTATGGGGAAGGAAAACCCCAGATCCGTCTCTGTCACCAAACTGATCCCCAAGTCTTCAACGGCGGCGGGACAGCAAAGCAAGGATGTGGTTCGGTGGTCGACGTCGATGCTGCCCAGAGGTAGGAGTTCTAGCCCTTCTGATTTCACTAGGTTGCTTTCTGATCGGATGTCTAGGGTTTCAATGTCTGGGAAATCGATGAGGGGAACGAGGGGAAATCGATAAGTGGGTGTCAGGGTTTGGAAAGATCAATCTCATTGAAGGGTGGGGTGGGGTGAGCTCGAAATCGAAAGGGGTGATGTGATTAAGAAGGGGTTGATTGGGTTGGGAGATTTGAAGAAGACTGGTGATAAAATGTCGATTGAGAGCGATGGGTTGGATTCGAGTGTTAAACAATTGAATGGGGTGAATCAAGTTCTGAACTTGAGAAGATTGAGTGAGAAGGGTGTAGAGAGTTGTAAGAAGGGTGGAAGTGGTTTGGATTTGGGTGTGAAGGCTAAAGTTGAGAAATTTCAAAGTAATGGGAGGGCTGAGGTTGATTTGAAGGAGAGGTATTGAATGGTTTTGTGGTTCCTGAGAAATTTAGTGATACAAAAGACAAGGGTGTAAGAGGAGAATAGATTGGGGTTAGAGTGGCTAATAAGTATCCTAGCATTGGACAATTGAATGAAATAGGGCGCAAGATCTCAACAGGTGGGTTGTTCTTTTCAGAAGTTGAATCTGTTCTTCTGGCTCATGATGATGGTTCATGCACCCTTTATGATATTACAAATTCCGAGGTATGCGCTAAAGTTCTATTTCATGTTGATGAATAATTTGTACGATTTACATTTTCATATGCATTTTCATGTAATTTAAGTCTGTATGACATGGCTTCATTGTTTAGATAGTTTATAATCTTTTATTTTTATTTTCATTTTGTTTACCTACTATACTATTTTCATGGTTTTACTGATGCAAATGTGCACTCTTCATGGTTTTATTGACAAGTTCTTTTCTTTCTTTTGATTTTTACACAAAATTTTTAGAATTTCATGTGAGAATAGTAGCCAACGTTTCTTACAGACAAATCAGGTATTTTACTTTAAGTATGATGCTTATGTACTTTAAGCGTGATGCTTATGGTCTCTTAAAATTTTTTGATTTGTCTAAATTACTTCTACGCCATCTCCAACTTTAGCCCATTATCTTTGTAATTAGGTAGTTTCTCTTCAAACCCATGATTATGTTTTTTGTCTCCAATTTGTCTCTAGGATATGCTTTGCATTGTACTTCAATGATAGATTATTTATATTTCTTCTTTAAGATAAAATTGATAGAGTAATTTGAAGACACAAACAGTCATATAAGAAAAAAAATAATATGAGTGCCATAGGCATGCGTAATATGCTAGTTCAACTACATATTATTTGATCTCATAAAAAAGAACCCTTCTAGGCAGCCTGGTTTTCACAGTGAAATTTTTACACTTTTGCCCTTCACCTTTAAACCCTCTTTAAATATAATCACTACAAAGAAGGCACCCAAACATGAAAACCAGGCAGCAGACCCAGGCTCTCTAGAATTTCTGCATAGGTGAAAAATGCAAATAAAGAAAACCCTTCGGTATCCAACGTCTAGTGAGACCCAACTATAGTTATCTGAGGGGTGCAAAATAGGGCCAAGGATTAACAGTCCTGAACTAGACTATGTCCATTCATCACCTAAGTATTGTGGTCAAGTTCCAAAGCAAATCTGGTTTCTTGAAATGTTAATAAAATAATACAAGTTTTACGGCTTATGAATGATTGGGTTCCAGCAATAATTTAGCAGAGACCACATACGACTATATGATCACCAATAACTCTAACCAATAAAATGTCAAAAAGGCAAGAAATTAATATTCCAACATCACAAATCTAATTATCCAATATCAATGTCCATAAAAGCAAACAACCAACATTACAAAAACAAAAAACTAGTTCTTATATTCTGATATCTTCCAGCAATCTTAGGCTACTGCCTTCAAAAATGCTTGTCCAGGTTGGCGATTTGCCAATGGTCCATGGCAACCAAGAAGCTGCAAATTATAAACAAAGCATTGTAAGTTTCTTTTCAAATTATATCCTAGTTTAAACATATAATAGGCTGTCAGGTTCAGCCTCATCAGTCAAAAATAAGATTAAAAAAAAAAAAAAAAAAAAACCCTGTGCAGAAAAGAAGAAATTAATGAGAATAAAAAGAATAGTTAGTGGGTAGAGAGGAAAAACCTTGGCATTCACACCATCAGACACAATCCTATTCTCCGTCTTCCATTGCACGTAATCAGTGCGACTGAACTTGGTGAATCCCCTGAAATTAACCCAAAAAAGACATTACAGAATTGATCAACCAGTGCCAAACATTACTCTATACCAACAATCAGAAAATGGTAACAACCTATTAACCCAGCTAAATAAATTGTGCATTACTAGAACTTTTAAAAGTAAAAACAGTTGGATGAGGAAGCTCCATTTGAGCTCGTATAGTAATTATCTCTAATCATCGCAGTGTTGTGGGATGCCATATAGATGCCAAAGAACAATTTATGTAAATAAACTTCTTGGTCACATTATCAGTTTACACTTAACATGCATTTGTCGCAAGACATTAGGTTTCCTACTTTAACCAATATAAAAATAGCAGAGATTGTCTCAGTGAGTCATTTTCATTGCATTCATTGTTTCATTTCTCAGTTGCAATCTTATACTAGGAAACAGAAGATAGAATGCACATCATATATAATAGTAATTTATAAAAACGTACCACTTCCTACTGATGATGATCTTCTGACGACCAGGGAACTTGAACTTGGCACGTCTGAGGGCCTCCTGAGCATTATTGCTGTTGTTATCCTTGCAGCGAACAGACAGGAGAACTTGACCAATGCTAACCCTAGCACATGTTCCTTGAGGTTTCCCAAAAGCACCCCTCATACCAGTCTGGAGTCTATCAGCTCCAGCACATGAAAGCATCTTGTTGATTCGGAGAACATGGAAAGGGTGTACTCTGACCCTCAAATGGAAGGCATCCTTCCCAGCAAACTTGGTCATGTACTTGTTGCAAGCAATGCGAGCAGCCTCCAGAGCTTCACTTGACACATTCTCCTTCTCCCAACTCACCAAGTGAACACAGAAGGGGAACTCATCAACTCCCTTCCTTTTCATGCCCACGTCATAAATCCTGATTTTGGGATCAGGGACACCACGGCAATAGCGGGATTTTGGGTAAGGCTTGTTCTTAATCTGCCTATAACATCTAGCGGGTCCTGCAGTTGTGAATCAGCCAATTGAGTAAGATAACATGCAATCCTTATTGAATTAATAACCCAAAAAAAAAAGTTCTATAGTCAAGAGCATTAACTCTTTGATACATTTGTCACACAACAATCAATGTCGTTAAGGCGGACGCCTAGGCACGCCTAGAGGCGTTTTGGCAAAGAGACGCCTCAAAATGATGCAAGGCGGAGCAGTGAAGTGAGGCGTCCACCTCACGCCTCAGACCGCCTCGGCCCATTTACAACTTAAAAACCAAAAGCCTAATGCAGCTCAATTGTCTTTTAAGGTTAAGAGGGGTATTTAGAGTTTTAGACAAGAGAACAACTCCTTGGGGGCTATTGTTGTTGTTGTGTGTTCTTTTCCTTCTAATTAGGTTCCTCTTCTTCAAATTAGGTGTTGTCTCTTTCATATCAGGATGTATCCTCCATTCTTCTTCCTCTTCTTCTTCACTCCTTCATATTTTTTTTATATGATCTGTTTTGCAGTTTCTGCTGTGTTTTTTTTATATGATCTATTCTACTGCCTTTTTTTATATGATCTGTTCACCTTTCTTTTTTAATGATCTGTTCTGTTTTTTTATATGATTTGTTATGCTCCTTTTTTTATATGATCTGTTCTGCTCCTTTTTTTTCTTCATAATAAACAATAATAAGTATTTTTTCAGTGTATGGATCGACAATTAATTTTCCAAACACTTTCAAATTTCCAAAGTTAAACCAATGAGAAGTTGATGAACTAGTTTACATTATGCTTTGATGTTTTTCTTGTTTGTTTCTTTTTTAGTGATTTAATGGATAGGCAAGTTAAGTACACTTATGTAGTGCATCTTTTTGCTATGCTATGCAACTTTATTATGTTTCCATTTAAATTCTAAATAGTTGTACGACTTTTTGTACATATTGGCATATGCAAATTATCAAAATGATGATAAATATTACTTATTTAAATGTGTTTCAATTTATTATAATAAAAAATCTTTAAAAAATGTTAAAGACCGCCTCAGTTAAGTGAGGTATCCACTTCGCCTCTGAGGCGTTTTCAAGCTCATCCGCCTCAACACCTTAACTACACTGACGACAATGGTAAAAACCCATCTCACATGGGTTAAACTCAACAAAAGATAAAATTGTCTTTAAAGATATTTAAACCATCTATTTGCCTTTCACCCTATTTATTGAATGAATATTGCATCATCAGGGAGCGAGCTAGCTATTCATGATGGAATAAGATCACCATTAGGAAATCCAAAGCAGAAAAGGAATTTTCAAAACTATAGAACATATAGGATGAGGTATAACACAATTGAAAACTTTGCACAACCAATTAAGTTTGAAACTTTCAAGAGTTACTTTGCAAGTACCAACTAAAGGAAAGTTTTATAGCCTAAAATGGCCTTTAAACCCCATTACTGATATAACCTAAATAAATTGGCAAGTATACGAACCTGGGTTGTTGTAAAAAAAAACCGAAAGAAGATCAAGGGAGAAACACAACTCTGATGAGTCAAAAACTCAGGTTAGAGAACATGTACAATTACAATGAATCTGCTCTAATCACTTGTCCTCCTTAGGTTCCACAAGGCAGAGGAGAGCAATTAGATTCAATTCTGGTTCCAAATTTTTTTACATTTTTCTATAGGAAACTCTACCCCTTTTTCATTCCAACATATCCAATTACCACTTGAATCTATTGGGACTCTCTCTACTACTCAACTAGTCTTAATTGACAGCATAATTGTAGTAACTATCGGAACCTGCTTATATTTAATTTCCCAAAACATTGTCAGAAATGTTATAAACCCTCTTACAAACACGACAACCAGAGGATATGAACTATCTATTTCTAGACTAGCATTCAGTGCAAAAAATCTCATTTCTTGGTTATGAAATGAATCCAATGCAATATTGCATACCAACAAGCAAGTAACATCATGACAATGAAAATCAAACAAGTTTCAACAAACACAGTAACCGAATCCATCTTTATAACTCTCAGAGTAAGCTCATATGTATATGTATGCATGTAATGAGATGATCTTTATGAATGAATTAGTTGTTTTCAAGGAAGCAGAACAAAGAGATCTGATTGACTAACAACAGAGAGAATGATTTTTTACCAATACCCACCCAGAACAGAGATCTCATACCTTGATGAACAACATTCTAAATAGAAAATCTAAACAGCGAGATATCAACGAGATGAACAAATAATCCAACCACAAACAAGTAAAATAGAGAATAAAGATTGAAAAGCTTTTCTTACTTCTCCCCATGGCGAAGGCGAACTCTTCTTCTTCTTCTGCTTCTCTGCTGCCGAGGCTTTTGAGAGAGACGGAATCCTTTGGAGGCTGCTTGAAGGCTTTTTATATACAAACCCTAATATGAGATGAGAGAAAGAGAGAGGTGGAAATTAAAACCCTAACGGACACACACGCTTTGTTAAGTTAAGAATAAGATGGACGGTCAAAATGGGCTATCTGCTTTGACGTTTGTGGGTGCGTCATTGTCGGCCCAGCCCACAATTTCTTCTTCACACCACACCTGGGGGCCCGGTTTCCCCTCCGTGTGTTGAGCGCAACCAAGCCACATCTAGACGACTGAGTAATTAATTGCAAGATTTTCCTTAAGAGTCTGAACTTGTAATTAGTTAATTGCAAGACTTTTCCTTTTTTTAATTCATGTTATACCATTATTTGATAAATGTGAAGTATAATTTGATAAATATTTAATTTGAGTTTTATACATTTGCCATCAAATATTCACGCTTATAATGAAAAGACAATATATAATATATTTTGTCAAAAAAAAAAAATCGTGTCATTCGTGTATAATACGAGTATAATTCATAAACTTGCTAACTATGAGTATGAGATCGTTTCGCTATGATAAATCAGCCCCAAATAATGTGAATTAAGCATATAAAATCCAGAAGCCAAGTGTACGTAACTTGAACTATACCATACAATAGTAACAATATATAGCAAGGCAACCACAAAACTTTAAGCGTGCCAAAATAAAAATAAAAAGTAAATAACATTTATTATAATGTAATAATTAAATTGTAAAATAATATAACCAATTTGGTACGGGGCCATATAGTAAATTGAAATTGAAACTGCAATATACTAAATTGTATGGTTCGGTTTCAAAATTCAAAACGGGATGGAATCGAGATGAAATGACACATAATGTGATTTGGTTTCAATTTTCCGATTTGAAACACCCACCCCCTAGTGAGGAAGTTTGGATGTCGGTGGAAATGGTTTGTTATAATAAAAACTTCTCTCATTTCTCTTTAGTGTTTTGAAATGTTAAAAATCAAGACAGTTGACGAGGGAACCAAAATTTGGGTTCTCTCAACCGAACAACATTAGGGTTAGATAAGATTTCATTAGTTCCACTGTAAAAGTGCTTGGAAAGAGGAATGAAAAACATGACTAGAACAACATGAACTTTCTTATAATCACCACAAAAAATTAGCAGAATGTGCACTGAAGGTGATAAGACGACGAATAGACTACTTGCATCCGGAAAGCTGAACTATACAAAAAAAAAAAAAACTGGGTACATCATTTGTAGAATGTTCACTAAAGGTGATAAGAGGACAAATATCATAGACTACTTGCATCAGGAAAGCTGAACTATACCAACAAAAAAAAAAAAAACTGAGTACATTTTATGATGCAAATTTTCTTTGACAATTCCACAAGAGATTTTTCTGACATCATCTAGGTGTAATGCTAAAAGCCACTCCGCTAACAAGGTCACTCCCAGAGATATCGGTTGAGACATATGGATTCCGTGTTACCGATGATGAGTATATTTCTGATCCTGCACTTTCAGAATCAGTGACCATAGATTCTGAAAATCCCGAGTCAGATTCTGGCATCATAAGGCGTATACTTTCTAGTTCTCGTACGAGCTCTGTCATGGAAGGTCGAGAATCAGGGTTATTTTGGCAACACTTGAGAGCTAATGCAAAAAACTTCTCCACGCATTCAGAAGAATAGGATCCCATGTGTTCATCTATCACTTTACTGATCATGCCAGATTGATATGCCATGTTCACCTAGCATTGACGAAAAACATAAATTAATCTAAAGTCCAGAAAATTGGCAGGCGATATATCTTCATGCATAAGTCAAATGTCATGTATGAATAAGATGATACGTGTGGAGCAATCATGAAGTTAAAAAATATGATGTGAATATATTCAATTACAATTGATGATACACCAAACTGTCCCTTAATTGACGTCGTACATGTGGTATGATAATCTTGTCGTAGATGCATAACAGGCCTAAGTAAACGCCTAATCTGATCCAGCCCATAAGACACTAGATCACTCAAAGCCCATTGAGGCAAGTATCTAGGAATTAGATCCAAGACAACAAGTTTCCATCCAGCCCATAAGACCAAATAAGGCAGGTATCTAGTAGTTTGACCTAAGACATGCAAGCCAGTAAGACGTTGACTCCTATTAGGAAACAAACATCAAAGCATAAGTCATGTATGGAAACTCTCTTGCATGAACAACTCTCAACAGGGACAAGATCTTCAACAGATATCCTTCCTTAAACCACGCCACTAAAGGCATAGCCGAACAAGGACTTTTGCATGCTAAATAGGACACGAGGCTACATAACCCTAATCTTAAGCGATGATCATTCTCTACGCCTTGTCTGACTTTAGCATTAGAGTGTCATCGGCCACCACAACGGTGGCCTTTGGCTCACGATTGTTCCTTTTGTAGGTCAAAGCTTGGGAGAACGGAAACTGATCCATTATCAACAATTATAAGCATTCATTGTAACTATAAGTGTTACTGATAAAAAGAAGAAAATAAAAGAAAAGTTTGGCAAGCATAGTCAAGATTGTTTAATCATGGATGGCTTATACCCAGTCCTTTGGAATTGATAGGCAATGATACCAGATTCAAACTTCAACTAAGAGGTGGGGTATACCTCTCTGACGATGTTTTTACCATGTGAGATTGGCTTCATCCCAGTTACCAATTCTAGAAATACGACTCCAAGGCTATAAACATCACTCTTGTCTGTGAGCTTATGTGTTAAAAAGTATTCTGGATCCAGGTAACCCTACAAAAAAGACACAACGAAGCAAGTTAATTTCATTGGCATTACATATTCCTGATCAAAATCAGTAAAGATGATTTTTTCTTCCTTCGTTTGCATATTATTTAATTTGATGATTTCACGTTATAAAGTATGTGTTTTGTTGATGATCAACTTCACTGTCGAGCAGGTTTCGTCCAGATCTGGGCCATATCCGGCGAGCTCTCTGTCTCTCAGGCGAGCTCTCTCAAGCTCTCTCTCAGGCGAGCTCTCTTTCCGGCGAGATCTGTAGGCGAGGGATCTCTCAGGCGATATCTCTGTCTCCGGCGAGCTTTTTTGGTTGACGCTGGATGCAGGGCTAGATACGCCGTCCTTTGGCTGCGATGGCGGCGCCGCCGGCCAACATCCCTTCCTCCACAGCGGGGGGATCTGGTAATGGGGGAACGGGTAAACCCTCTTTTGCCCAGATTTTGGGTAAAATCTTGGTGGACGAAGTTGCGGAGGATCAGGTAGAAGGAACTCGTTTTCGCAAAGAGGGAGCGCCAGCAATTGGGCTTACGGCCACGGACGAAGTACGTGCGAAGCATTCATGGAAAAACATGTGATTGTTCTGAAGTTCTCTAGCTATCGTCCAACACTGGAAGATATCCGAGATTCGATTCACAGAACTTGGGGCATTCTAGGAGATTTTTCGCTTGGTTTACTGAATCAACGGCACGTGTTAGTTCGACTTCAATCCGAGGTGGAAGCCAAGAAAGTTCTATCGAGAGACTCCTTTTTGATTCGTGGAGTTCGGTTCAAAGCATTCCGTTGGCATGATGGTTTCAGTTTGAAGGAGGACCCGATATCGGTGCCATTGTGGGTAGAGCTTCCTAACTTACCTTTGCATTTTTTTCATCCCCCTATTTTAAAAGCAATTGTGAATTCTTTTGGTGGTTTCTTGCGGATGGATGATCATACTCGATGCCTATCGCGCCCGGGTTTTGCCCGTGTTTGCGTGGAGATGACTTTGGCAGAGACATTACCAACTAGAGTTTGGATTGACAGAGCTAATAATAGGGGCTTCTGGCAGAAGATAGAATATCCAGGCTTCAAATACTGTGATTTTTGCTCCTTGATAGGGCATCAGGAAGATTTTTGTAGAAAAAAGTTGGGCCTAAAGGGCGATGGAAAAGCTTCTGACCTAGGTCAAACAGCGAAGGCAGTCACCCAAAAAGTCGAAACCAATACTGTCAAGCAACAATTCATACCAGTTACCCAAAAAGAAAAATTACCCATCCAAGAAGTGGGTACGAGTGGTGTAAAAAATGACACGGGTGCGGAGATTAACGAGGAAATTGGGGATAAGATGCCAGTGGCCACCGCTCCGGCAACGGTGGTGTTGTCAAACAAATTCGAGTCACTTATCGAGAATATCGATGAAAATGAGGGTGCTCAAGAGGATAAGCTGCTAGTGTGTACGGCAATGGGTCTTGACAGTGCCGCGGTTGTACCAGAAACTACAGAGGATTGCCTCTTGGAGGCGGGGTATACAATTTCGGAGATTGAGAATGTGATTGGTCCACAAGCACAGTCATTGTTACAGGAGGATATTGTCGACTCAGGAGACACTAGCAATCACCTTGCTAAGCATATTCTTGTGGCAGCGCCGCGAGACACGGCGAGCGATACAGTGATGCATGCCGATTCAGGGAGGCCGAGGGATGCAAACACCAAGACAGAGGCCATGGCCTCGCCCCGCACCAAGGCCGAGGATGCGGCTTGCCTCAACCCGGCTCCTGGCTCCATGGCAGCGCTCTGTCTCACCCCAGAGAACAATGATGATCTTCAGGCTGTGATCGGGTTCAAGAGACGTTTTGACAAATACGGTATCAAAAATTCCCCGGATTATCAACGAATCAGCGACAACTTGAATAAGGCTATATCTCTCCTCAAAGAAAATGGGCAACTTCGTCTGCTGAAAATCGATACACTCGAAATGAATAGCGAGGATAGTGATGAAGTCAACTCGGAATCTGAGCTAGGTCCACAGGCAGCAAAAAGTGATTTGGATTTAGGAGCTATGTCAGACGAAAAGATGAGGCGTTACACCAAAGTTATCAGCAGTTATCCCCGAAAATCCAATAGAACTAGGAAAGCAAACAATAGGTACAAAGACTGAGTTCTTTGTCTAGGTTTGTTTTGGTGAATCCTATCTTTTATGAGATTTTGTTTCGGCCTTTTAGTTAACCCTATAGGGTCAGTCATGTAGCCTTCGGGCGTTGATTTTTAAATGAATAAAATGGGTCACCATCCCAATTTAAAAAAAAAAAAAAAAAAAAAAAAACTTCACTATCCTCCACAATCTTCAATAGATTTTGATAGACGATCCAAATAGTTCAGCATAGAACTAAACATCACAATTAACTATTTGCTATTTTCGACCCCATAAATGATACTCATGCTTACCGGAGTACCCTTTACAACTGTGGACACGTGACTGGGAACAATCCCTTCAACATCTGGGACTGGGGCAAGTTTTGAAAGTCCAAAGTCAGCAACCTTAGCCGTAAATCTCGTGTCCAACAATATGTTGCTGGCTTTGATATCACGATGAAATATTGGAGGATCAGCTTCCGTATGCAGATAGAGGATACCTTTTGCTGAACCCAGAGCAATTCTTAACCTCAAAGCAAAATTCAAAGGTACTTTTGATTTAGCTGTAAAACAAATCAATGACTTGGATTATAAATCAATGAAAGAAGTAAACTTGAAGACTTAATAGATTAAAAAATATATATATATACTGGAAGAATGCTTACCAGAAAGGTGATCCCCAATTGTTCCATTTGACATGAATTCATAAACTAACATCTGTAAAAATCAAATATAAATATGAGAATGACATTATCCAGCTTCAAGCAATAAAGTATATGACTGCTAAACATGACACCCGTCTAGAAAGCAAGTATATATGTGTTCAGTGTTTAGTTGTACTGTACAACCAGACCAAGCATGAATTGAGCACTTATACAGGATTGGATGCCCATGTACAATAATTTTGCACTAACATCCTTGATCCTCATAGCGAACTGGCTTGATTCAGCTGACCCCAAACAAATAGGGAGTAAATTTCCAGACTAGGTATGCATGGAAGATGTGTTGATTTCCTTGACATTTGGTATTGTTCAGGCTAAGGGTGTCAGCCATTAATTAACCAAAAAATAGGCATTAAATCATACAAAGTCAGGGGTCCGAATGAACAGTAAGTACCTGTTCACCTTGTTCATCACAATAGCCAACCAAAGAGACCAAGTTCCGATGATGAACTCTTGATAACAATTCAATTTCTGTGAAGAACTCCTGTTGTCTTTGTAATGATCCTTCAACAGCACGTTTTATGGCCACGACAGATCCGTCTGACAGAATGCCCTTATAAACATTCCCATAGCCTCCTTGACCCAGCTGAGTGGAGCTGTTAAAATTGTCTGTAGCAAGTGCCATGTCCCGAAAAGTGAAACCTTTTAAGCCATCAATTTTAATTAAGCTCTGGGAGACTGTACAAATTGAAAGTGTTAGTGTCAGATGTACTATCTAAGGAAATAACAGTGAAGTGTATAATAATGTTTCTGTGGATTTAATCAAATAAGAACATTTTTAAACTAATTCAGTTAATCAGTTAAGCTTAGCTTTAAATCCAAAAATTTCAACTTCTCTCTAGGATTTTAATGATCTAGAGAGTACCTAGACCCCTTACTCTTATATATTCTTTTTATTTTGGCTTTTGACTATGTAAGCACTTACTTTCTGATGCAATTTATTGTCAGGAAAATTATCTCGAGGGCCACTACCATCTCTTCCTGTCCGTAACTCTCATGGCCAGCCATCTACCTTGGACGTTAGCTTATTCCACACAGCCATCAACATGAAAAAAGATATCCTTGAAGGCAATCCCACAATCCCCTTTTCCACACCAAACTAGTTGGATAATCTTATACTGCTCCTCCGGGTAAATTATCCATGGCCAACCTCAAAAAAATATGCATCTGCTGATAAGCCAATTTCTCCATCTCCCTTCCACACCCATCTATCATCTTCTTGACCCAAAGTAACACTCTCCAAGGCATTTGACATGAAGGCAAAGCCCCCCTTCTCACCCAATGAAAGAGTACTGTCTTACATAGCTGTAGGTTCCGATGCAAAAAGCCGTTATCCCAGAGTCAACCACTCGACCCTACTTCATGTCGCACAATGCGAAAATTCTTGGACACCTATATTTCATCTCCCTTACTCAAACATCTTTCCAACTTAACCTTATCTCCTCTTTCTAGAACCACCTCAACCCCTTAAACAAACTCATCCTTATAATTAGTTATTGTTTTCTAAGTACTATTACCATATGAAACACGTGGATATATAGGGAGCCAACTTGCTCCTGTAGAATCATATTTATCTCTAATCACCTCCTTTCACAAGCATTTTGCTTCCGTAACAAATTTCCAGTCACTTACATTATAATGCCTTATTCATCAACTATCAGTTGAAGAAGCCTAACACCTAGACGCCCATCTCTTGGGCATACACCCTTTTAAATTTTAATGGAAGAGCTAATATTGAGATATCATATACCAAGATTCAAGGGCTGAATAAAAAGAATAGTTCACGAAGACCATATTGCAAATTGCTGATAGGACAAAACCATGCCAAAAGCTGTTCAAATTATCAGTGGGATGACTCTTCCATGCCAGCTAATGTTAAAAGAGATTTCCCTTCCAGTACATAGATCACAAATCAAACTTCAAAAATAAGATACTGTAATAATGCAAAACCCTATTATTACTTCTGAAAAAAGTATGTAATCCATATCGGACAAGGTCGCAAACATCTCTTTTCAAGAATTGGAACATCCAAGTACAATTAGCACACTGCAGGACAACCTACTAAGTTTTCAATTCAAGTCCTGAAATTGCACATGCTTTGCATTGTGCAAAACACATTTTAAATTTAATGGCCTTTCACTATTCCGTTTGAGCTAAATTTTGAGGAAAGTTAAATATCAACATCAAAAACAATGTCACCTCATTTCGACATATGAACCTCGAGATCCATGCTAAGTGAGATAAACAAATTTTCTATAAATATCACGAAGTGAGAGAGGGCCCACCTGGGGTGCGACACAAACCAACCGATAGGCCGGCTAGCGCCCATTGTCCAAGACCACTCGCTTGCGGGTGGTCCTTAAAGACTCGTAAAGACCGTTTATTAAGATATTTAATTGCAGAGACCTAAATATGTATCTCAAAGAACAGTGTGAAAACAACCCAAAACTATGACATATTTCTATTGGTAAACTGCAATTCTGCAATTTTCCTGAAAATATCAACTCAAAAGATTTAAAAAAAAAAAAGTTGCTAGGGACCCAAAACGTAAAATTTTAAAAGGGTGTTATGTTGAGTATGAATTAGAAGTTTGGGGGACTCCAAGCCCAATCCCCCTATATATTTATCCAGATAAGTAGATAAGAAAAATCTTCAAATAAATGAATCAATGATAATCTGACATCGCAAAATACGCTACCTGTAAACACCATCAAACTTGAACCAAGGTTTGAAAAATGTGGGAGGCATACGCTTCAAAACGGGCCTCAAGGTGAAACGCTAAAATTCACATAAAATGCAATATGAGGTGCTCACTAGTCATATGCGTTATAAAATATGTGCTTTTTTTTTTTTTTTTTTTTTTTTACAGAAATTCCCACCAAGTACACTGAAAAGGATAATTCAATAAACCAAACTAGTAAAGGATATTTGAGTTTGTCATCATATGTTTCAGATTTAGACTACATATTTAGTAACGGAATTTACTACCTTGCAAATTGGAAAACATGAAAAAAAATTCATTAGTAATACTCACATCGCCGTTTTCTTGAAACTGCATATTGTTTGTTGAAGTGTCTTCTCATAACAATAATTAAAACAACTGCAGTCAATGTAACTGAACAAGCAATGGTTGCCAGCACAATTTCCGCCAAGGCACCTTTGCTGATACCCGAATCAATAAACCCTGCATCAGAAATAAGATTTATGTTGGGAAGAAATGTGTAGCCAAAGAGAGAATCAACCTTGTCATGTTGCTAAGAAGTAAGAAGTAGTACAATGTAAAGAATAACATCAAGTATCCTAACAGGACTAGCATCAGTGGTCTCATACACAATGCAGTCGAAAAAAGAGACCACCATTTGTTGCGCGGTGCACTCAGAGAAACACCATATAAGAAGATACTTTAACTTAGTTGAAAACTAAGACATTTAGTTGAGGACTAATTAATTCCAATACATTTAACAACTTAAAGACCACGATTTCAAAGAGAGACTACAAAACACAAATTTAAATGTAATATTATAAGCCTAACTTCTAATTCATTGATATGAGGCATGATATATAGAGACTCACGTCCCCCAAAAACTAGACTCTTCTAAGCAAAGCACTGCAACCTAAACAAGGACAGTGAATAGCGATAAGTGCTACTAGCATGCAAGCTATTAATGACAGAGATGCAGTTCAACTGTCTACACTGCAGCCACACAAAATAAAATTAAAAAACACACACATTGTAAAGAAAGGAGAGAAGACAGAATGGTTTCTTCAACGTGTATCTCTATTTTCTTTTTATTGATGATTTGTTCACTTCATTTTGAAGCTCCAGGAGTTTCAGAAAAATTCAGTATATTTATGCAAAATTATATATAAACTATATTTATTTCAAAAATGCTAGGAAATCAGGTTTTTGCAATCAGGATGACGTGTCATGATCTGGAAAGAATGATGAAATCCCCAAAGATTTTATGTGTATCTTAAAGTTGTAAAAAACTCTTCTAACGATGCCACATCATCCTGGTTGCAAAACATGTTTACAAAACATGGTTTCTTATTTTGAGGTTGGAGGTGTGTAATACTCATCTAATTAAATAAATATAAATAATACTTATTTTTGTAATATATTATAATTTCATATATTGTGTAAACATTGTTTTGTTTGTAGTTGTTAAAGAAAATAGAAAGTGTGTGTTTAGCCAAAATTACAAAATCCTAAATTGAACCATATAAAAGAGTTTGACTCAAGGTAAAATACCTAGCCAAATTCTCTTATACACAATTACACACAAAAACAAGTGGAGAGCGTAAAAGAAGATGGTGAAAAGAAGAGAAAGCCTTCCTTCAACCTTGTGATGATTTTAATATTTCTGATGGTTTAGAACCAACTACAGGCTCTGGTGGTTACAAACAGTGGACTAAATATATTCCGGAGGTTTACATGTTGAAAAACCAAGGATGTTTAGGTGATTTATTTTGATGGATTATGATGTTGATCTTTAGTACGAAAGGAAAGCTTTGGAAGTTAGTTTGTTTTAATTACTTATTAGTTGATGTATGTCTGTACCATTTAAACAATAAGTAGGTGTGATAAACAATTACAACACAATTCTTTTTCATCATTTAGTAGTTCAAAAAATGCAACGAAAATGACATATATCTTGGAAAATGTAAGTTTTTTATTTATATAAAATTAAGGGCAAAAAATAATTTCAAATGCAAACTTATATAAGGATAAAAAAATTCAGAAATCAGTGCGGCACTTGCCCCTATGTAGATCCGTGTATCATTAGCATGGTTATCATCAACTTGTTGACCATCAAAACTTCAAAAGTAGTTTAGTCTTACTTCATACCATCAAGTTAATAAAGAAACACACTAAAATTAAAAAAATAAATTACATTGATCTTTTATTTAGATTTATTAACTTATAATTAAAGATAGCTTATAATATGCACTTTGTCTATCATCGCATGATTTCTATTATATTTGTTCATTTCAGGGATTTTTTTTTTTTTTCCTTCTTCTCCTGTCTATTCAAAATTGCATAATTTATGGTGAAGTTGGCTAATAGCAAGAGTTGGGACGGATAGTATCAGTGATTTAGTTTGTAAGCTAATATTCCATGAACAATAACACTTTTAGTGATTGTGGTGCATGCACATGTATATCCTGGATCACATCCATATTTTTCTTATTTGGCTGTTTTGTTTTTCTTGTTGGCTAAGTTTGTAGATAAATATCTAGTGTTGATGCCAAGGGATTGGTTATAGAAAATGTAAAATTCAAACTTGTATTTCATCAAACTCTATGGCAAAGCATGTAAATTAGGGAATATATGACGTACCATCTTCATAAGGTTCCATGAAGTCGAGAAGTTCACGAGGCCCAAAAAGTCCACTTTCAGGAATCGTCCATCCTGTGAACATGCTCCTAATTCTTCGAATCTCGCTTTCATTAAAGATCTTGGAATGATTATTGAACTCAGGGAACAATTTCAAGTACATTCTTAGTCGAGGGCCTGCTTCCCACATAATGGAATCAATATATAACTGATAACGATATAATTTCAGACCAGTGCATAGGTAATCTTCAAAATCGTTATTATATGGAAGGAAATTTGAGAATCCAGGACTCTTCATACGACATCCAACTCTTATAGGAGCAGCACAAAAACAAGGTACGGGTGAATCTGGAACATATTCATAGTGTTCAGGGCATGATTGGCTAGGACAAGTCATGGGGGAGTCTGATAAACTCCCTGTCCCATCCTCTCTCCTTGTCTGAGATCCACAGAACTGGACTAGCTTGAGTTGGTTGGCAGATGCCAAGTAGAAGGCGCAACAATGAAAATGAAAACACACAGGATTTCCTTGAAGCCTGGATGCCAAGTAGAAGTAATGACAATGAAAATGAAAGCTAAATTGAGTATACATAAGCAATTACATTTGGGAGATGCTACCTAATACTATATCTAAACTTGAAGAAAGCATCAAGAAAATCAAATTGATATGGATAGCATGCACGAGTGTCTGTATAAGGAAACACACCTAATACTGACATTTGTTGGGGGCTCAAGAGGGGAAGAAATAATTGAAAGCATGTTGTTCTGAAAATCCCTGTAGAATCAAAGTCAGTTGAAGAAGCTCAGATATGCAAACCCTGCCAGATAAATTTGTAATAAAGTCCATCCTGAATAACGTTGTAATATTTATCCTAATCGAATGTAACAAATCATGATAGAGGAGCTTCCACGTGCTGCTTGATACTAGATATCACAAATAGAAAATGTAGGCAATGGTTTAAGGTCGTACAAGAGAATACTATCATTCAAATTTAAGGCTCTGTTTCGCCAAATTTTGGATGGAACATCACCACTCAACGTATTGTTTTCCAAGGACCTGCATCGAGAAAAAGTTAGCATACTGAACCAACACAATAGCAGGCGCCGGTTCCGGTTCCGGCACGACCGTTTGGGAGGGGGTGGGGAGAGAGAAATCTTACAATTTCTGAATATGAGGAAGACCCGAAAAGTTGGCAGGGATATCTCCGCTAAGGTGGTTGTATGATAAGTTGCTGCACATATTTTCAAAACAATCATTTCAATGTTATATTGAGGTCAAGAAAATGACACTGGTATAATTCACTGAAGCTGCAATGTTGACATACTTATGTGTGAATAGCTTATTTATCTAACTGTTCAATATTTCAAATTAACACAGCAAAGTGAAGCACAAGTGAATCAAACAGCTCCAATAGGAAAGAGAAAAGTGCACATACATAGTATTAATTTCATCAGAAAGCTTATTTGATGGTATTGATCCATTAAGCTGGTTCCAGCTAAGTGATAGAACCTGATAAACTGAAATGGATCTCTGTATTGTTGAACAATGACAGAGCATCCTCTTCTCTATTTATATTGAACAAATGATACAAAGAGTGTTATTACATTTGTCACTAACAGAATTCATAACAGATACAACTCATGACAGCTAACAATACAATCAGTTGCTAACTTTCTAACAACTATTGCTAACTAACATTCTGACAGATTATTTTACATCTATTGTATCTATTCTATCATCCCCCCTCAAGTGCAAGGGAGCAAGACCAAGAAGAGATTTGAGGTAGGTGAACCTTGCACTTGGAAGATGTTTGGTGAGAAGATCCGCAGGTTGCTCAGAAGTAGGCACATATTTGAGAATCAAAGAACCTTGAAGAACATGATCACGAATAAAATGAAGATCAATCTCAATATGTTTAGTACGAGCATGAAAGACTGGATTCTTGGCAAGATGATAGGCACTGACATTGTCATACCACAGAATAGGTGTACCAGAAAGGGGAAGACAAAGTTCCTTTAATAAAGCTTGGATCCAAATCACTTCAGAAGTAGCAATAGCAAGGCCGCGATACTCAGATTCAGCACTGCTTCTGGATACAACACGTTGCTTGGAGGCTGACCAAGAAACAAGAGAACCACCTAGGTATACCAAGTAACCACTAGAACTACGTCTGTCATCAGGATTGGCTCCCCAATCAGCATCAGAGAAGGCTTCAAGAGCAAGATCACTTGTAGGACGAATGAGTAAACCATCAGTAGAAGAACCTTTTAGGTAGCGGAGAATACGTTTAACAGCTAACCAGTGAGCAGTAGTGGGTGCTTGCATAAACTGGCAGGCCTTATTGACAGCAAAAGCTATGTCAGGCCGTGTCATAGTTACATATTGTAGAGCTCCAACAATACTACGATAGGTGGTAGCAGTCATGAGAGGAGTGCCATCAAGCTGAGATAAGGACTGACCAACAGCACCAGGAGTAGGAGATGACTTGCAGTCTATCATAGCAGCACGCTGAAGAAGATCAGAGATGTACTTAGCTTGGCTAAGATGAAGAGAATCATGACACCTATGAACTTCAATACCCAAGAAGTAGGACAAGGGCCCCAAATCACGAAGAGCAAAAACCGAATTAAGCCGAGTGATAAGAGAAGTAATGAGACTGGAAGAGCTGCCAGTAACAATAATATCGTCCACATAAACCAATAGAATAAGTATGGAATGCTGATCTATCTTGAGAAACATAGAGCTGTCAGTCCTAGAAGCAAAAAATCCCCATTGCAGAAGTGCACAACTCAGCTTAGAAAACCAAGCACGCGGAGATTGTTTTAATCCATACAAAGATTTGCGTAACTGGCAGACTTTGGATGGAAACTTGACATCAGTAAATCCTGGAGGCTGAGTCATAAAAACCTGTTCTTCAAGATCCCCATTTAAGAAAGCATTATGAACATCAAGTTGCCGTATGTCCCAATGAAAACTGACCGCAAGAGTGAGGATAATGCGAATGGTAGCAGGCTTAACCACTGGACTAAACGTTTCAAAGTAATCTAATCCATGTGTTTGATTAAACCCTTTAGCAACAAGGCGGGCTTTATACCTGTCAATACTGCCATCAGGTTTGAATTTGAGCCTAAAAACCCATTTGCAACCAATTATGTTGCCATGAGTAGGAGGATCAACCAAAGTCCAAGTGGCATTATGATGTAAAGCAGTTATCTCTTGTTCCATAGCATGAACCCAGTTAGGATCCTTAAGAGCTTGGCGAAGAGTGGTGGGTTCAGCAGTCTTGACCACAGATAAGTCTAGCATCTGTTTCTTTTTAGATATGCCAGTCATGGACCTAGTAGTCATGCGAGGAGGATCAGATGATGGAACGAGAGTAGGAGCAGGAATGAGTGTAGTAGCAGGAAGAATAGGAGATGAAATAGGAGCAGGGGAAGGAATGTTAGGCACTACCAAAATGTCATCAGGCACCACAGAAGGGACTACATGAGGGACTATAGTAGGAGATGGAATAAAAGAAGAGACTATAGGAGAAGAAGATGAGCATTGTATAGGAGAAGTAGAAGAGGAAACTGATGAGCATTGCATAGGTAGACAAGACTCATCAAAAACTACATTAGGAGAAACATAAACTCGGCCAGAAGTATGATCTAGACACAAGTACCCCTTATGTTCTAAACTATACCCAAGGAACACACAAGCAACAGACCGAAACTGAAGTTTATGTTTGTTATATGGACGAATGAAAGGATAGCAAAGACATCCAAAAACATGAAGCGCCCTATAATCAGGTAGACGGTGAAGAAGAACTTGATAAGGGGATTTATTACCAAGAACCTTAGTTGGCATTCGATTAATGAGAAACACAGCAGCTTGAAAAGCATATTGCCAGAATTGAAAGGGCATATGTGCATGAGCTAACAGAGCCAGACCAGACTCAACTACATGTCGATGTCTACGTTCCACTCGACCATTCTGGAAAGAAGAGTATGGACAAGAAAATCTATGGCTGATACCAGACTCCAACAAGAAATGTTTAAATACTTTGAACTCACCGCCATTATCCGATTGAAGACATTTGATAGAAGCATTGAACTGTTTCTCAACTTGAATCTTGAACAATTTAAAAACAGCTAGAGCCTGACCTTTGGACTGAAGTGGGAAGAACCAGATGAAACGTGAAAAATCATCAACAAACAGGAGAAAAAACCGTGCACCAGAAGTGGATTTAATAAAAGCAGGACCCCAGATGTCCATATGAATAAGATCTAAAGGACTAGAAGCATGAAAAGATGACAAAGGTGCAGGTAATCTATGACTTTTGGCAAGCTGACAGGATGAACAAATTGAGGAACGATTAGATTTATTAAGTGGAACATTACAAAGTCTCAAAATTTGATAGACAACATCTTTCGAAGGATGGCCTAACCTATAATGCCATAATTGTTCAAGATTATCAATACAAGAAGAACTAGAGGTTGAATTCAAAGAAGATACATCTGATATGCTAGAGCTAGTAGACAAACTAGGACTAGAACTTGAACTGATACTGGAACTTGAACTGGAACTTGAACTGGAACCTGAACTGATACTGGAACTAGTAGGACTGGAACTAATAGAACTGGAAGCTAAAGCTGCTTTGGAAACAGGAAGAACAGGCAGCTTGTATAGGCCATTCTCAAGACTGCCTCGAGCTAGCACCTTCCTCGAAATTGGGTCCTTCACAAAAAAATAGTTTGACCAGAATTCAATGAACACATTGTTATCAGCACAAAACTTTGTAACACTGACCAAATTGGTTGATAAAGAAGGGACATGAAAGACTTGCTTAAGAAGAAAGGGATTGTGATGAGAAGAAGAAAAAGATAATGACCCAACATTAGCAATAGGAAGAGAAGAACCATTACCAACAGTAACTTTGTCTGAACCTGCATATGGAGAGGAATTGGTGAGACCAATATGATCATTGGTCAAGTGATGACTTGCGCCTGAATCCAAGTACCATCCTTCACTATGAAACGGAGTAGATACTGCTGCTAAGGCCGGCATAGCTGGTTTAGGATCAACTGGAGAACTAGAAATTGAAGGACTTGTTGATTGCTGAAAATTAACATCAAAGCGATGATAACAAGCCATGGCTATATGACCAAATTTGCCACATAACTGGCATTGTGGTCGATCATTAGATGGTTTGTTATAATGACCACCTTGTTGACCATACTGCTGAACATAATACTGACCATTGGAATTTCTTGCTCGGCCACGTCCTCTGTGAAAATGGCTGCTATAATTCCTTCCTCTGCCTCGACCAAATGATTGTTTACTACTAGAATTGGCACATTTGCTGATACTGTTGGTATGCTATCTATAGAGCTTTGTTGCTCCAATCTGTTTTCAAACGATAGTAGCATACTGTGAATAGACTCAATCGAGATCTGATCATCTCGAACATTGATGGCTGTGACAACTGAATTATATTCAGAACCTAGTCCATTTAAGAGGTTCATTATATGATCTTGATCTGAAATGACCTCACCAATAGCTGCTAAACTGTCCGCAGCACTCTTGATCTTCATGATATAATCAATCATGGACAGTGAACCCTTCTTGGTAGACTGCAAATCCAAACGTAACTGCATGATTCTTGCTCTTGAGGAAGAAGAAAAAATCTGTTCTAAAGCTTTCCAGGCTGAGAAGGAGGTAGTATGGCCAATGATTTGAGCCATAATTGCTGGTGTAAGTGAAGCATAAATCCAACTGAGTATGGTACGATCTTGTCTTCTCCAAGCAACAAAAGCAGGATTGATAATTCCTGGACTGAGTTCCTTTGTTGGACAAATTGAAATTCCTTCAATGAACTCTTCAAAACCATTAGCAAAAATGACATTCTCAATCTGAGACTTCCAAAGTATATAGTTGGATCTATCTAATTTTACTGGTAGAGAGTGGTTTAGGACTTGAAAGGAAGGAGAAGAAGACACATTTGATGTCTGAACATTATTGAGAGAACCAGAGGAAGACGAGGACTGTGTTGCCATTGATAGAAGAGACTCAAAGCTCTGATACCATGATAGAACCTGATAAACTGAAATGGATCTCTGTATTGTTGAACAATGACAGAGCATCCTCTTCTCTATTTATATTGAACAAATGATACAAAGAGTGTTATTACATTTGTCACTAACAGAATTCATAACAGATACAACTCATGACAGCTAACAATACAATCAGTTGCTAACTTTCTAACAACTATTGCTAACTAACATTCTGACAGATTATTTTACATCTATTGTATCTATTCTATCACTAAGATCTCTGAAATGTGAATGCCATAAACAACAATTGCCCAATCATAAATCGCAAAATTTCAACATGGCAAAAAAAATAATTTTATGGTATTTGGCAACTAGAGAAATTATAAGCAAGACTCACAAACTTACAAATAATGAAGCTCTGGTATCATACTTAAGTCGGGAACTGGTCCTTGCAAGCTGCAGTTTCTTAGACTCCTGATAAACCAAACAAAAGAGAAATGAAACCACTTTCTGAGAACATACATTTAAGAAAGCGTGCGTGTTTATATTTTAATAGGAGATCATAGAGTGGATATTTGAGATTCAAAGATGAATTTCATTCAGAAGAGATTATGAAATATTTTAAAGAAAAGGAATCATCCCCATTGACCCTGACTTTGATTCTTTCCATTAAAAACTTTTGGACATCCAACTAAATTGAATTACCTCTTTATGCTTAGAAAAATTTTGGACCTTGTATAGTAGGACTTATGTAAACGAATCAGTTAAACAGGTGCCCAAAAATTTTCATAATGTAGGAGGGTTATTAGAATATGTAGGGTTTGCGTTGCTCGGAAGTGAATGAAAAAGGATTGGATGGTTGCACATTCGAAGAAGTAGACACATTGTTGCCCCTAGGACGATCTTTATGAAAACGTCGTTTAGCGAAATCGGCTTTCTTAAATTTCCAACAATATTCGCCATTGTGGGCTTTCTATCCACAATGATTACAAGTGAGATGAGAGTGATAGTCAGCAGCAATATGACCTACCCTGTCACATGTTCCACATTTGTCGTCGGGATTAAAGGGCTTTCGGAGTCTCCCGACTTGTCAGTGTTGCGTGCATCTTTGGGATCAATATTTCGCATGGCAAAAGCGGCAGCATCAGGTATGGTGGGTTTGCCAGTAGAGATCTGTTGTTGGCGTTCGTGACGAAGCACAAAGGGAATAAACCTTGTTGAGTGGAGGAAGAGGATCCATCAACAAAATTTGACCCGTAACAGAATTGTAGGCGTCTCCGAACTGCGTGAAGAGCCTATCTACCAGCTGATTCGTGAAGGAAATAAAAAGGTGAAATCCTCTCCTTGTTGGCTGGTGTTCAAGCCCTCCAATAATTTTTCAATGGGCATATCCTTTTCAAGGGTGGAAATAATTGGATTGGAATTTTTTTAATTTTTAGCTTTTTTTTGTTTTTAAAGAAACTCAAAAAATAAAATATACCTTTTTTTTTTTTGGTTCAAACACGAAGATGTTTATTAAAGAAAGAAAGAAAAAAAACAGATTACAAAGGGAATCATTCCTCTATCAAGGAATGCCAAGACACCATAAATGTGTCAAAACTCAATTCCCTCAACAAATTACAACCCGAACCCATCCTCCACAACAGTTCCCTAATCTCGTTAAAGATAGAGTGCTCTGATCTGTTGAGCCCTTAAAAAATTCTCTTGTTTATCTCTTTCCACACACACCACATGAGTACGTGAGGAACCCTACGCCATAACCACTCCGCCCGCCTGGAAGGATTAGCTTTGGACCACCAACTTAGCCAATCTAAAATGGACCATTGAAACATTAAACTCAAACCAAATTCTGACAAGAAATTGCTCCAAATGAATTTGGTGAAACTGCAATGAAACATTAAATGATCCAGCGTCTCGTCAATCTCATTGGAAAGAACTCAAAGACTGCATGTGTTGATTCCTCTTTTCCTTAACCTATCTTTAGTCAGGATTCTCTCATGCAACACTGACCAACTAAAGCAATTTATCCGAGGAAAAAGATTTTTCACCCATACCAGATTCTTGTGAGAGGAAATGAAGGGGTTTGAGTGAGTCTCATAATGAGAGGCAGCCAATATATCCGAAAATTCTTTCATCGAGAAGCCCACGCCTTTACCCTTCCACACCAAACTATCAGAACCCTCTGAGAGCCTCTGTTAAACAAACAGATCCTTTAAATTGGCGACCTCCACTAGTTCCCCAGTATTTAGAGGTCTTCGAAAGGAAAGATCCCAAGAATTGTCATTAACCCTAAATTTTCTCACACTCCCATATTTATTGTTGTTAATGATAAACAATATTGGAAATAGATACTTCAGAGATTGGTTACAACACCAAAAATCATGCCAGAAGGAGATGAAATCACCATTGCCACATCGAATAGAGGTATGAGGGTAAAAACCACTTGCACACCGGGAGATAGACTTCCACAAAGAGCATCCACAAGGAGTGTACTTAATTCTCTTTTCCCAATCCCATCTATTGCATCCATATTTATCAAGAATGAGAGATCTCCATAAGTTGTCATTTTCTTCTGCAAATCGCCAAAATCACTTGGAAAGTAATGCCAAGTTGAATGTGATATAGTGGTAAGTATTCCCGCCTGTCACGCGGGTGACCCGGGTTCGATCCCCGGCAACGGCGCCAAAAACTTGATGCAGATTTAACTAACCTAAATTAATAGGTTAATTTAACCCACTTGTAATAACCGCAAGTGCACGGTGCCTAACTGGTAGACAACGGCAAGTACGGGTCGATCCCACGAAGAAGGTGGATGCAATTGAATTTTAGAATTTAATTAAACTAATTTATAGGAAATGGGGTTACAGCATTTTTAAATCTAAACTAAAAATAAATTAAAAATAAGAAAAATAAAAGAAAAGATAGATGATGATTTTGTGGGCTTGGACTCACCAATGAATTAGCAAACTTATTTAATCTAAATTACTGAATTTACGAGAAGCTTTAGGGATGAAAATCCCTTGCTTACACCGAATATGTGATCGTTAAAATCCAATTTAAATTATATCATGTTCTTTTAAACCTTAACAAAGTATTTCAAGCAAATACGCTTTTACAAAGTATTAAGTGTCTTTTTAGGGCACACTTAATCAAAGTTTAAGCTTAATATTTTTTAGCACATGCTTTGAATATTGATAAAGGGTAGTTCTAACTACCAAGCATATCAAGTTTAATTACTCGAACATGCAAGGTGAAAGCAATTTATCAAAAATTCAGAAATAAATTGCAATTAACAATTAAGTACACAATTCAGTAAAATGAATCAAATTAATTTATACAACCCATTTAGTTCGTCACAAACTCGATGTGGTGGCACTCAGCAAATCAGCAGGTGGTTGTGCACGAATCCCGAGGAAATGGTCCCAAAACGCTCTGTGGTGGTACAGAGCAAAACCGGGGTGTGAATAGCCAAATAACCGAATTTGACTCTTTCTCCCGCCCTCGCTACAGTACTGCTACAGTACTGCCTCGCCCGGTCGTCTTCTCCAGCGCGACAGCGCCTGTTCTCGCGGCTTTCCTTCGCTCCTCGCGGCCTTCCTCGTCCTCAAATCATCTCCAGAACCTGAAAAAGAGAAATAGAGGGTGAGGAAACACCAATAAAACCGCAAAAACAGAGAATGAAAACGAGGACAGGAGCTCCCTGTTTCTGAGTTGCGAACGCTGTCTCGCGAAGTGGTGGCGGAATTGCTCGGTCTGGTCGTGACGGTGGTCGCGAGAGAGGGAGTCAGGAAGAATCTCGAGACGAAGAGAGGCCGAGAAATGATGGGAAACAGGGTCTGCGAGGCGGAACAGAGTCGCGGTGCGGCTCTGTTTCGCGGCGTGGTTGCGGTGGTTCTGTCGCGGCGAGTCGTGGTCTGTTGTGGTGGTGGGACTCGTGCGGAGGTGGTGGCGGTTGTGTGGACAGGGGAGAGGAGCAGAGAGTGGTGGTGGAGGGAAAATTGGACGTGAAACAGGGTTGTCACACCCCTGTTTCACGGTGGTGACGGTGGCGGTTGCGGAGCTCGGTGGTGGCGATGGTGAGGTGACTGTGTGCTGAGTGAGTGGAGTGAGTGAGAGATGGATGAGTGGAAGAGGGATAGGTGGTGGTGGTGAGGGTGAGGTGAATTTGAGAGAAAGAGGATTGAATTTTTCTTCCTAATTTGCTTCTTTTCCCTTCTCTTTTCTCCCCCTTTTCTCACCCCCATTATCCTCTATTTATAGAAAATAGCTAAGATGAATAAGGATGAGATGAGGGGAAGATTCATCAATGAGGGTAGGATTGGGTATGGTTTTAGGTTATGGATTAGGTTATGGATGAGGTTTAGGTTATGAATTAGGTGTTGAGTGTAGGTTTGTGGATTTTAGGTTAAGAGATAGGTGTTGGGTGTAGGTTTGTGGATTTTAGGTTGTGAGCTAGGTGTTGGGTTTAGGTTTGTGATTTGTTTTATACCACCATTGAAATTGCCTAATTGTCGTTTGTGACTGCTTAATATGGATTCATCGTTTAAGCTCAAATTCCTGCAAAGATATTAAAACGAAATAATTACTATAAAATATAATAATCGAAACACTAACATGTACAAATTAAGGGATATATTCTGTAATAATTATGTGAATATCAAATACCCCCAAACCTATATTTTGCTAGTCCTCGAGCAAAACAATAAAAAGAAAATCCTAACTCACTTTCGCAGGAATCATCGGTTGCACTTACCTTAAACGTGCAACAAGGCTTTAAACCCCTAGATTACCTCTAGTGGACGAGTTATAGTCTCGTGAGGGTTTCCAGAAATGCTACCCACAAACATTACTGACTCAATCAAAACTTGGTCAAACAGTGTTCATTTTAAAACTTCAAGAAATGCAAGAAACCAACAGTGTCATTTTAGTGTATCAACAAATTTCCAAATAATTTAATATTCTCCACAAGTTAGAGACAAATTCACAATCATCCTCAACTCAATGTGTGTGTGTGGATAGCACTGTCAACATAACTTTTCATTTCAGAGTAAAACAATGACTAAATCTCCTGTAGAAAGTTTGTTTTGACTTCAAACCTCTCATGTCACTCACAATAAAGCACTCAGAGATTTGGTATTTCACTCAGTTTATATGTGAGGAAAGAGTAAATAACGGAAAACAATCATCTCACATATAGTCATATGAAGAACGGACTTTTCAAGAATGGAATGAAAATGATCTCATGGACAGGAATATCAATTACTTTTGAAAATGTTGAATCAAACACCATAGGTCTTGGTTATTAAATCTCCACATCTACAGAACCAACCTTTACCTAAGATCAACTAGGACTTTGTTGGATTGTAATGGGGCTTGGGTAATGGTTAATAAGGAATGTCAAAGGATTCTAACAAAAATTTCTAGGAATGTATACACCCATTATACGTACAATTAGGGCTGTCAAGAATAAATCAATGTTGCGCACCATCAATTTTTTTCTTCATTCTCACATCTTTATCCTCATTCACATTCTTCTTCTGTTTTCTTTTCTTTCTTTTTCTTTCTTTCTTTCTTTCTTTTTCTTTCTTTCTTTTTCTTTCTTTCATAGAGGATTTATGAAATATCTCATATTTTGCTCTTTCATGCCCTTTTTACACCAAGTATATTCATCCGTACACATTCCCAGAAAAATTAGGTAAAGGTTAATGGGTTAACAAATAAAAGGTTAATCTATGGCTCAAAAGGCTACAAAAAGTTAATGTTATGGGTAAGTTAAAAGGCTAGTTAATGGTTTAAAGAAAAAAAATGCCTAGATCATTTCCTAAGTTCGGGTCAGTATTATGACATCTCAATTGAATAAGCCAAGAAGTTCTAGTGTAATAATTCAATTTTTATGTCATTTCCAAAGCAATTGATCAAAAGAATGAAAATAATGAGATCATCAACGAGATAATGTAGACTCAAGAAAAATCAGAGTTTATGTATAACCCTCAGAAAAATAGAAAGGCTCAAAGCTTTCAGGGTTAAGTCTCAACTATTATTCTAAGGTTTTCTAGTATATATTTCACTCATCAACTTCAAGTTATGCTAACATGGCTCATGGTGCAAAGATAATCGAGTTGAAAAATCTTATGAACTAGATCTAACTTAAGGATCTTAATAAACTTTCAGTCTTTATCAATATACCAATATGTCAAGTTGGTTTGCATTTTCTTGAGCATAAACATTTAAAATTCATTTTCATACTCGTAAAAGACCAAGTTTTCTTGACAGAAAAGCAATTTTTTTTTTTTTTTTTTTTTTTTTATTTTTTTTTTAAGAATAAGAAAAGAAATTTAAGAATAAGAAAAGAAAACACTACGAAAAAATGAAAAATTCACCGACTCATGAATCCTACCCCCAAACCTAATCCAAACATTGTCCTCAATGTTTAATAAAATAATTCTGACAAATGAATGAAGTAAGTACATGAGAGGGGGTTAGAACAGTATTACCGCGGTGAAAATTTTACCAATTTCCAAGAAGTCATCCATCAATGAGGCTCACCAACATAAGAATCATGGAGTTTTCATTAGAAATCGATAAAATACAGACTCGACACTAACAAAGAAAACTAAAAAGAAAAGTCAAGTTGTAAGTCAAAACTGTTACGGAGCTAACGAGTATGAGTGAAACACAACTAAATAGGGTACTCGAAAATCAATCCAGACTAACAGCAAAGACACACAACTAAAGCTAGGCTGCCTCCTAGGAGCGCTTGGTTTACCGTCATCAGCCCGACAAATATTCTTCCTAAAAAATGGTGTATCAAATCGTGGAAAGGAAGAACATGACAAACACTTAGTCCATGGTCGTATATCAACAACCTGAACAGTTGAGGATCAGTCCACCAAAATATAGCAATCACATGGGGCACCAAATACACAAGAACATCCCAAAAGTGACCAGTAGTCATACAAAACTGAGGATTCTTACGTGCTCCAAAAAGGGAACATCCTATGTCTGGTTCCAAATCAGAAGATTGGATAATTTTCACAACAGGATGGTGAAAACTGAAATCCTCACTACAACACAAGGGATCGGTGAAAGTAGCCTTAATAAATGAGAATGTAATGCAAGTAGATGAGACGATGGATATATCAAGTGGTACAGGCTCATCACATGAATCATATAAAGATAATGGTCTAGACAACTCATCACCTGAAAATGCATACCTGAGGGTGTCAGGTAATTGTTTAAGGTCAAGCTCAGGTGGCTCAACTGATGAGACTAGTTTTGACTCACTGAGTGGAAGAGGCTTCACTTTAGACTTCCATTTATAACTAGGATCCACAATGGGGACTGAGTCAAGCAAATCATTGACTTCCCTAATGGAATCATCAACATCAAAGTCTAAACTAAATTGAGTCAAACAAGCCTCTAAACAGTCAAGGGGAGACTCTAAAGAATGTTCACAGTTTGATACGATGCATGAGTCACTAGGGAGGCATGAGTCAACATGGGAAGGAGGTGTCTGTAGTGTCTCAGAATGGACAGGTTCATCAATAAATGAGTCACTAGGGAATTTTTCTGACTCTATCTCAGGAAGTGACTCAACTATCTGACTCACAGTCATCTCAAGTTTCCGGATAGCTTGAGAGTTTTGTTGAAAAATAGTTGTCAATTCTGTGATATCATGAGAATTTTGCACAAGTATTTCTCCTGTTCGCTCTATAAAAATTTTCATTATATCCTCTAACTCATTATCAGGAATGAAAGCTTGAGGAGTCTGAGGAGTGTCTAGAGGGCTTTCATGGTACTGACCATGAGCCCATGAGAAGTCAGGATGATAGGCTAGACCTGGGTTGTAATAATCTAAATATGGATCATAATCAGGTCGTCGCATATCATAAAATGAATTGACTTGCTCGGAAAAATAGGCTGGGTAATCCCTTGTGTTCA
Source organism: Berberis vulgaris (assembly GCA_963556465.1). NCBI lineage: Eukaryota > Viridiplantae > Streptophyta > Magnoliopsida > Ranunculales > Berberidaceae > Berberis > Berberis vulgaris. Next base: position 335,340 of record OY747135.1, read on the forward strand.
TTTTTTTTTTTAATTTTAATTGTAATTAAATTTTTTTTTTTTTTTTTAATTTTAATTTTAATTTTTTTTAATTACTAACTCTAAACAAAATATGCACAGACTCACATGCAATCAGCAACCAATAAATGCACAAGAAACATGCCTCCCTAAGCAATCAACGTTTTTGAGATCAATTATCTTTTTATCTTTGGGGGACAATTATTTCTTATGTAATATTTATGACACAGCAATGGGTGCTACAAGTTGATCCTAAGAGTGTACACTTTACACCGCAAAGTTCAAAATCAGTAGGCTAGAGTTTGTTTCAAAGAAACCGGATTATCGCACAAGAGAAGGAGGTCACAATGGTCCAATTAAGTACTTCCTTGTGCTACCGCTCTGTAAGCCAATAGATGTGAGAACGATGTGATGTTAAATGCACACTTGAGGCTTGTGTTCCTAACCAAAAACTGTTGGTTACACCAATTCTTCTTGTGGATCGTAGCTTACTTATGACTCGGCGTACCGGGTGAATTACCGTTGTGGCAGTGGCCTCTCGGAGTTCATTGAATGATTAAACCCATCGTCACTTTTAGCTTTGGTCAACACAAAAATTATTGGATTCACTTTGGTCTTGGTTGTCCTATGAACACCGTACCTAAAAAAATGCTCTATCTAACTTGCTAATTGATTTTAATTATGTTAGGATATTGGTTGCACACAGCTGGAGTGATGAGGTGGGGATATCAAGTCCCACCAGTTTCTATTTATAAGCTGGGTCTGCTTATTATGAATTACTAAAGTTTAGCATCCACAATTACAGAAATTAAACAACCAATCACACAATTTCAAACAATTACACCAAGCACCCTGGTCGCTAATACATTGCGTGTGATAGAAATACTTACAGTGTGCGTATTCCAATCTGCACAAAAAGTTAGCACAATTCAAAAAAAATCCGACTTCTTTTTATCCGTTTCAATCAATACACAAGCATATACAAATAAATTTACTGGTCTTGGTCTTAGAAGTCGGATTTCTAAATCATAAAAAATTATTGGGTAACAATTAAAATTGTTTCCCTATAATTTCTTTTGACTTAGAAAATTTTTGGTTTTTGGTTTTTTTTTTTTTTTTTTTTTTTGTGATTAAACAAAATGAAAACAGTAGAGTATAAAAATTATTACACCACACACTCATAAAACGAGGTGAAAATAAAATTAAAACTCTCCTCACAAAATAAAAAATATTAAAAAAAACTTAAAATTTGCTTGATGTTTTGCAGGATCGTCCAATATCCTCGAGAAGCGTGTATTCTGCAAAATCAAACACAAAATGAGTGTAAAAAGAACTTAATAAAATAAAAATAAACTGAATTTTTTTTTTTTTTTTTTTTTGTTTTGTTTTGTTGTTTTTTTTTTTTTTGTTTTTTATAATTAGTGAAAATAAATCTTAAATTCAATTACAATGCAACCTTCCCCGGCAACGGCGCCAAAAACTTGATGCAGATTTAACTAACCTAAATTAATAGGTTAATTTAACCCACTTGTAATAACCGCAAGTGCACGGTGCCTAACTGGTAGACAACGGCAAGTACGGGTCGATCCCACGAAGAAGGTGGATGCAATTGAATTTTAGAATTTAATTAAACTAATTTATAGGAAATGGGGTTACAGCATTTTTAAATCTAAACTAAAAATAAATTAAAAATAAGAAAAATAAAAGAAAAGATAGATGATGATTTTGTGGGCTTGGACTCACCAATGAATTAGCAAACTTATTTAATCTAAATTACTGAATTTACGAGAAGCTTTAGGGATGAAAATCCCTTGCTTACACCGAATATGTGATCGTTAAAATCCAATTTAAATTATATCATGTTCTTTTAAACCTTAACAAAGTATTTCAAGCAAATACGCTTTTACAAAGTATTAAGTGTCTTTTTAGGGCACACTTAATCAAAGTTTAAGCTTAATATTTTTTAGCACATGCTTTGAATATTGATAAAGGGTAGTTCTAACTACCAAGCATATCAAGTTTAATTACTCGAACATGCAAGGTGAAAGCAATTTATCAAAAATTCAGAAATAAATTGCAATTAACAATTAAGTACACAATTCAGTAAAATGAATCAAATTAATTTATACAACCCATTTAGTTCGTCACAAACTCGATGTGGTGGCACTCAGCAAATCAGCAGGTGGTTGTGCACGAATCCCGAGGAAATGGTCCCAAAACGCTCTGTGGTGGTACAGAGCAAAACCGGGGTGTGAATAGCCAAATAACCGAATTTGACTCTTTCTCCCGCCCTCGCTACAGTACTGCCTCGCCCGGTCGTCTTCTCCAGCGCGACAGCGCCTGTTCTCGCGGCTTTCCTTCGCTCCTCGCGACCTTCCTCGTCCTCAAATCATCTCCAGAACCTGAAAAAGAGAAATAGAGGGTGAGGAAACACCAATAAAACCGCAAAAACAGAGAATGAAAACGAGGACAGGAGCTCCCTGTTTCTGAGTTGCGAACGCTGTCTCGCGAAGTGGTGGCGGAATTGCTCGGTCTGGTCGTGACGGTGGTCGCGAGAGAGGGAGTCAGGAAGAATCTCGAGACGAAGAGAGGCCGAGAAATGATGGGAAACAGGGTCTGCGAGGCGGAACAGAGTCGCGGTGCGGCTCTGTTTCGCGGCGTGGTTGCGGTGGTTCTGTCGCGGCGAGTCGTGGTCTGTTGTGGTGGTGGGACTCGTGCGGAGGTGGTGGCGGTTGTGTGGACAGGGGAGAGGAGCAGAGAGTGGTGGTGGAGGGAAAATTGGACGTGAAACAGGGTTGTCACACCCCTGTTTCACGGTGGTGACGGTGGCGGTTGCGGAGCTCGGTGGTGGCGATGGTGAGGTGACTGTGTGCTGAGTGAGTGGAGTGAGTGAGAGATGGATGAGTGGAAGAGGGATAGGTGGTGGTGGTGAGGGTGAGGTGAATTTGAGAGAAAGAGGATTGAATTTTTCTTCCTAATTTGCTTCTTTTCCCTTCTCTTTTCTCCCCCTTTTCTCACCCCCATTATCCTCTATTTATAGAAAATAGCTAAGATGAATAAGGATGAGATGAGGGGAAGATTCATCAATGAGGGTAGGATTGGGTATGGTTTTAGGTTATGGATTAGGTTATGGATGAGGTTTAGGTTATGAATTAGGTGTTGAGTGTAGGTTTGTGGATTTTAGGTTAAGAGATAGGTGTTGGGTGTAGGTTTGTGGATTTTAGGTTGTGAGCTAGGTGTTGGGTTTAGGTTTGTGATTTGTTTTATACCACCATTGAAATTGCCTAATTGTCGTTTGTGACTGCTTAATATGGATTCATCGTTTAAGCTCAAATTCCTGCAAAGATATTAAAACGAAATAATTACTATAAAATATAATAATCGAAACACTAACATGTACAAATTAAGGGATATATTCTGTAATAATTATGTGAATATCAAGTAATGCCAAGTTGAATGTGATCACTTAGCGAATGCCTAAACCACCTCGAGATTTGGGGCAACAAATGTTATCCCAGCTCACTAAATGCATCTTCCTAGAATTTTGAGTGGAGCCCCAAAGGAAATCGCGCATGATCTGTTCCATCTTGGCTGCTATGGAAGAGGGAATCATGATAAGAGACAGGATGAACACAGGAATCGAAGCTAATGTGGATTGGACAAGAGCTAATCTGCCTGCTTTCGAGAGAAATTTGCGTTTCCAAGACGCTAGTTTCAATTCCATCATTTCGATCGTCTCATCCCATACAACTTTACTTTTAAAACTAGCACTCAAAGGCATGCCTAAATACTTAACGGGAATGTGACCCGCTGAACAACCAAATAAACCCGCCAATTGCTGCAAATGAGAGACTTCTCCAATAGGCACCAACACTGATTTGTGAAAATTGATTTTCAGACCTGAAATAACTTCGAACCAAAGCATAATTCTTTTGATAGCAAGAACCTGAGAAGCAGAAGCATCACAAAACAGGATAGATGTGTTGAGCAGATTATCCTATATGTTATCTGAGTTGGAAATCCATCATAAGGGCCATCCCACTTATGTAGACCAGTACCATTTTTACACCATGCTATAGCCCACTGGGAGGTTAATACAATATTCTAGCCCTCCACAAGTGGTACAAAATTCAGTGTTCTGTTGGGAAGGGTAGATATTACGTTCATGGATGAAAACAGAGTTGGCGCAATCATTTTTCTAGGTAGATCACTCATACCTATGGGGGCTTGATTCTAGCCCTCCATACTGTGTTCTCTCTATGTTATCAATCTCTGTGATGGAATTTTGATCTATATCCACAATGAATCTCAGCAGATTTCTATTATTTGTAAGCTCCAATTGATGGACTCCATTTTTGGTTTCACTGCTCGATTGTTTGTGTGTATTCTATATTCATTAATATAAGTTTCTTCATTGTTACTTATTCATATTAATACATCATTTTCAAAAGCCTTCTTTATATCATTCAACCAATGAAATACTAAAAATTAAATGTGTAAGAGGTGTCCTTACAGTTTCCACAGACGTGACATGTTGCCATAGGAAGCTGGAATTGTTCCATCAAAATGGTTATTGTCGAGTTGACTGCAAAATAAAAACATAAACTAAATACAATTTGCATAAGGTAGAAACCTGATACTGACCAATAAAGTCTGTAACCACATAAGGATATGATTAGATCTGAGGGAATAATATGCAGCTCATACAATAATGCTATATAAAGGATTGACGACTGCATATACATAATAACATGCATGGAAGAAATTAGTACATTCAACAGTTTACAGAATGCAGAAATATAAAATATAGCAACTTAAGCAACTACAAACATTTATTCGATTTTCCTTTACAAGTGTAACCAATATCAAAAGTGCAACTCCCTCTTCTTATCCACATATTAACTCTTCAATAGGACTTTGTTTATTACAGGTTGCAGCAATAGAAACTTTCAAATCATTGGACTACTTAATCAAGATAAGTAACAAAACTAAATCAAGTCTCAAGAGAACTTGCAACATACGAACATTAATGGAAGGAGGTGATGAGATTAGTATTAAATATTGATTTACTGAAAGAGAAAACTTACAGTCTCGTAAGATTAGGCATTTCGGACAATTGTGGTGGAAGATATCCAGATAAGTTGTTGTTGTCAAGCAATCTGCAAAAAATGCTTTTTGTTAATAAGTGAACTAAAATGAGTTAATGATTTATCATCACCACTTAATCCATGGAATTACGAGCTTAACAGATAGGCAATGAAGAGATAATCCCGTTAACTTACAAGTGGAAAAGATTGTGTAATTTGGAAAAGTCAGGTGGAATCTGTTCACTAATTGAATTGTTGTTCATGTGGCTGCAAAAAGGAAAAAAGTTAAGCAGAATCCCCACATGACAGTGGTAAACTTTCTGATTAATGAAAATCTACAAATGCCAAAAAAAAAAAAAAAAAAAAAAAATTACTCACAAGCATATTAATTTTTTCAAGTTTGCAAATGAGTTAGGTAGTGGTCCTGATATTTGGTTCTCATCTATTTGTAATCTTTCCAAGTTAGGAAGATAACCTAACTCTTCTGGTAAAACCCCCATTAATTGGTTCCCATTCAAGAGCCTGCACATATATAGAACTCGAGAACACAATGAGTATTGTTCCAGAAGTAAAAGAGAAGTAAAAAAGAAAAGGACAGTTTAGCACTTTAGCCCAAAACAGTATATATCTCATAGTGCATTTCATATGGTCCCAAAAGCAATTGGTAAGATGGACACAAATATGCATGTATGGACACAAATAACTTACAAGAGCTTCAAAGATTTCAGGTTGCCTATTTCCTTGGGTATAGTTCCACTTATTTTGTTCCACATGAAATCCCTTCCAAAATCAAGAAGCAAAGTTATAAGCACCAGTGTGAAATTAGACAAACTATTAGTGCCTAAGCAAAATAAAAACAAATGTACAATTATCCAAATTCAGAAATCTTTGTTTTCACATGAAATTTTGCCATTTAGCATTTTCTTATTTTCATATGTTCCAACTTACAAATTTTCCATGTAAGAAAATTGACCAAGCTCAGGTGATAAAGTTCCAGATAGATTCTTGTTTAGAAGGTCCCTGCAAAAAGTGGCGAGAAAAACAAATAAAGCATCGGTCAGAAATGAACTGATGACGTATATATGCTTAAAATTCTTCTAGATCGACAGACGTTCCTTCCATTTGCAAATGAAGTGATTCATTGATTGTTCAAAAGAAGCTTATCAAAGGTTTTCCTTGTCCATTGATCCAACTATTATATATGGTCAAGTAACAATGCAGAAAAGAAATCACATCTTGCTTCCTTTGGGACTTTTGCTAAGATTCAGGACCCTCCCCTAACCTATATTGAATGGGCAACAAAATGAGCCCTTAAGTTACACAATGATGCCGCTTTGAATTCAACAACTTTTCATGAGGTTTACATTCTCATCATGTGAATCTCATCTACCAATATCCAATGAATTTTAATAATCGCACAGCGCACTAAAAAATAGCACCTAAGAGGGAGAATTCTAGAATGTCCATTTTCACCTTTAAAATTAGCATCAAAGTTGATGGGCTAGAAATTCATAAATGGGTAATTTTTGTGGGAGTCATCTATATCTATATGGAGAGAAGATCAAACAAACTTAAGTGAGTGAACTGAAAGCTTTGTAGATAGAAACCTTAGTCAAAGCTGAATGTATATATAAGAAGATGATAGAAAAAACCCCAGCTCGCTTTCTAAAAATAAAAAAAAAAAAAAAAAAAAAAAAAAAAAAAAAAAGAAAGAAGATGATACAAAAGGTTTGGAGGATTCACATACAGTTCACTGACATGTAGATACCCATCACTCTTTTTCATCTCGAAGCACAGTACCCCTGTCCACTTTGATGTACATGGATCTCCTTCATTCCAGTTCCTAAGATACTTCATAGGATCATTCAAACTCTTCCTGCAAAGCGGCATTCAGCGGCGGTCGTCAAAGGTATACAGCGACGGTTATGACTGTCGCCAAATAAAACAGCGACGGTTACAAAACCGCCGCTAATAAAGGCGTCACTAGGTCATTCAGCGACGGTTTTAAGCAACCGCTGGCATAACCGTCGCTAAATACTATATAGCGACGGTTTAATGTAGCGACGTTTATAACCGTCGCTAAATACAATTTACCGACGGTTTATAACCGTCGCTAAAAATCGATGAACAATCCAACTTTTTGCCTTTTAGCGACGATTTGCAACCGCCGCTAAATTCCCTTTGATAATTCAAATTTTTTTTACCATATAAAAATCACATTTTTTAACCTGTAGTGTTTTTTTTTTCATTTGGTGCAGATAATCTATCCAACATATGCACTACAACTTTTAGAATCAAATCAAAAATCAAATATAAACAACGACACTAAGCTAAACTCATATGATACCATCATCATACATTAAGAGGAACTTTAATTTCATTTCAAAATCAATATTATACATGGTCCAGAAGAAATTACAAATTAAAATTGTTACAAATTGTCAATGCTTACATCTAACAACCAAAATCGAAGTTGTTCAATGGTTGTCTCAGGGTCGTTGTCTACAGGGCCTCACCGACCTTGAGCTCAAAAAAAACAATATTACAATCACAACAAAGCCAACCCGATCTCACTCTGTTTCTGTTCCACCTTCCCCGTCTTTGAGGTGCTCTTCAAGTGTATGAACTTTGATTTCCCATTATTCGCCATCCCATGCTGGATCCATTTCTGGCAAATTGTAGTCCTCAGGTCTCAATGACAACTCGAAATATTGCAGCATGTAGAGTACAAGCAAAATTTGGACAAGTGAATATCTTTTAAGACAGAATTCATAGATAATTAAGCCAAGAAATACACCTGTGGCCAACCATAATGAATAATTCTTCGAACATTCGATTTGTCAATTCCCATTCCAAAAGCAATTGTGGCAACAACAACCTGGAGAAAGAATATGAATATGCATCTTAAAAGAAAGTCATCTTTTTACGGACCAACAAAAGAAAGCCCATACTTTAAACTAAAGTCATTGCCGATCCTATCATGCCTTTTAGTTGAGTAACCTTGTATATATTAGAATGCAGTTATCAAATTTTCTGTTGTTCACATGACAATATACAACTTCGTACCTGTAAAGCATTTTCATGGAACTCCTTGTGAACCTGATCATGCTCTCCCTGCATTGGGGAATCACAAAAAAGTATGAGAACATTTCACCACAAAACCAAAACAAAGGAATCTAAGAATCAAGAGCATGCACTTGTAGACATTATACTCACCAAAACAATGTGATCTATGTATTCATTAATTGTGTGATTGGACATAATAGTGTACCTAGAAAGGAAGTCGGACCAACAATCATCAAGGCCCATTTCTCAACAGGTAGAAAGAACATTCTAGGCATTATCTGCGATCTGTTATTAGTATTACTGAAAGGACATTCCAGGGTGTCCTGTTCAAGTGAAATGATAAGTCACTACTGTCAAACTAAATCACTGATTTCAAGGTTTCTCCACTTAATTAGGGAACACTTACAATAAGCATTGAGTCTAACTTTTGAAGGGCTGGAAGATTATCATTGATGTCAGAATGAGCTTTTGCTGTCATTATCTGAACCAAAAAGAAAATACATCACATTGTCACATACCTTGATGTAATATAAGCTTTTATGCACGTCATCCTCACTGTAGGATTTGATCACAAAGGATTTGATGATATACTTACACAAAAAACACAAATTATGAAAGGAAAAGAAATGCAGAAAACAATTCTTTCTAAAGGAGAATTGCTTTGATCATCTTACTTTATCAAGTCTTTGTTCTCTTGTGTGTACTAAGTACCAGTCAGCATTAAAGCGGGCACAAGAAACTGCAGCTTCATGATGTTCAGCCCACATTCTAGCTAAATTCCCGCAGCTCTTTTAACAGCTAATATAACAAAAAAACAGGATACTTTGTAGAAACTGACAGAAGAATATTGCATAATCGTATTTACTGGTTTGATTCATGACATAAGAGCTAATTGAAGTATCCATTCTGTTACTCAATTTCTGATTCATTTTCCTTCAAAGGAAAACTACTACTGCTTGATATGATTGAATCACAATATGTCTAAATATGATTTCACTAATATGTCTAAATATGATTGAAACACAATGGAGTACACATATATGTCTATATGGGTGTGTCATTACAGAACTTGGAGTGCTGCTGTATAGAGAAGATTGCAGTTTGTACTGCATGTCAGTTTATGTTGTGCTCTGTTTTTGGCTTGAAAAGTCCCCTGTTTTTGGAGCATTTTTGGGGACAGCATGCACAATTTCGAATTGGGACAACACTCACAGATGTTCAAACTTACCAACCTACAAACTAATAGATTAATAATACTGTCATTTACATTAAACATGAAATAAAAGGGATACAAACACAAAAGAAGAAAGAGACCAAGAAAAATAAACACGGCTTACAATAATTACTATTAATCAAAATGTCTTATAATCCGAGTTGACATTGAGCTAGGATAGAGTTCAAAAAGGGAAAAAAAAAAAAAAAACAAAACAAAACAAAAAAAAGAAGACAATCCTACATTATGATGAAATTACCATTAATTCAATTTCCCTCCTTACCACCATTTTCAAATGCTTTCTTTAGTATACATCAAGGCCGAAATTGCTGTAAATTGTGTCTAATGGCACTGAGTGTCGTAATCCACCAGAGTATAGATCGCAGCAAGATTGACCATTTACACCACAAAAAAACACCAAAACCAAGAAATTTTAAATTTATTTGAAAGGAATGCTTCTTTTCTTTAAATATCTGTAAAATACGAACAAATTAATGAATTATTATGAAACAAATCAACTTATAAAGATACAGATACACATACCTCCAAAACAAGATATCCTGCTGTCCATTTGCAACAAATCGGCAACAAGATAGAGGTTGTACCTTCAACAATTCACCCAGTTTAGCCAATTCTTCTCTTGCCCGCATGTAATCTCTTTCTAAACGTTCCTATGCACAAAAAGATAAAAAGTATGAAGCAAACTAGAACATAGATAGCTTCGTTACACACCGCATTCTTACAAAGTTGTGAGATGGAGCAAAGGAAAAAGAAGTATTTACTTTGGCTTCGCTTGCAGCATAATGCTGGCCAAGAGCAGTTTGAATATTCAAAAGTTCAACACTTTTAGCATCAATTGTATTCATACAGCTTGTAAGTTTCTTCTTGAGATCATCAATGATTTCTTTTGACTTTTGAAGTTCACTTCCATTCATCTTCTTAGCATCCTCCTGACTTGCTATTACCTTATGTAGAGCTTTCTCCAACACTGCAAAACTGCCCACTTGCATTAACCTGCATCCGAGAACACTGTTTCAGCCAAAAGGAACACAAAGGGAAATGTGGTACATAAAAATACATCATGCAAAGCAGGGCATTAAAACGAGCAGGTCAGTATCTGATCACGCTGCTTAGAACAGCCAGTATAGTCTGTCTGTTTACTACCATAACATTGAAGGACACAAAACATATCACATGACCATGAAAGTCAATAACTGAAATTTCTACACGCAATTGGAAAAGCAAGATACTCACAGAGAAAAACAAGAAAATATGGCAGCCTCTTGGTTTCCCAGAAGCTATTTGCTACTTGTTAAATCTAAAGAATAACATTTTATATTGCATTTATGTCATAAAATACAGGTAATATAGGCATTCAAAAAAAGAGGAAATCTCAGTCTAGTGTGCAAGCAACACAGCAAAACAAATCACAAACCTCATAAGCCTTTTGAACTTCTTGAAACTTTCTTTCAGCATCAGCATCATCTTTATTTGTATCTGGATGGAGCTTTTTTGCAAGCTAGCAAAAGAAAATGAAGAATAAAAATATGATAGTAAAGAGGTCTACAAGGAGTTAAAAGTAAAAACCAATGTCAAAACCAAACTTTTTGTCATGTATAAAGCATAGACAACTATTACAATACTGAAACATAAAATAAATTATGCAACAGTGTTTATGACCATCTTTCCATGCAAAATTCGTTTGCAAATGTGTTTGTGAGAGTTAAAATGAACTTACTCCATAATAGGCTTTCTTGATTTCAGATTGACTGGCATTTTTGCTTACTCCAAGAATATCATAATAATCTTTTGATAGCATAGATTTGGAACCTGAAAGAGCCAATCCAAAGTTACTACATGAAGTGAGCCAAATAATATACAAAAATGGTTAAAGCAAACGATATCAAACCAATGAATAAAACACATGCACCAAAACGCATACAAGTATTGAATCACAAAATAACATGATGACACTAAAATTACTTTTCCAATAAAAGAGAAATCGCTGATTTAGCCTGGCTATGAAAATATACAAAAGGGAGCGAAGAATAAACAACGCCCATACCAGTTGCGTGAATCAACCTGAAAGAACCCCAACTTTTCGCGTAAAGCTCTACTCCATGCCCCACTAATTCTCGCTGAGCATCACCAACAAAGCAAAAAATCAGTCACTGCAGAATGAAAAAAAAAATCCCTTGTCTTGAACAAACTTTAAATACCATTGTTTAAATTTCCATGGTTACTGAAGATTCCAGTAACAAATCCTCAACGTAAGGAAGTATCCCACTGCAATAACGCAAGAAAAAATGAACTTTTACATAAATACATCAATTCCTATATTGAAGAGAGAATTTTTTTAAAAAGAATAAGAAAGAAGATATCTTACTGTATAGAGAGCACTGTTACGAAGAGTTGACACAAGAGACCTTCGAGCTAACAAGCAGATGAGTTTTGCACCATTAGAGTGAACCATTTGGAATTGCAGCTTGATAACCGAAGCACTCAGCGAGCAAGAGAAATCTGCTTTAGTGAAATTGCACCAGTAAATCTTATAGAGCAGAACCCATTACTATATTCTACAGTAAACTCTGTTTAGCAGCTTGCTCAAACAATTGTAGATTCAGATAATGCGACCAGCAAAAAGGGGTTTAACCTTCCACCACCAAAAACAAAGTCTTGGCTAACTAGTTCTATTATGCATAACATATAACAAGTTTATATCTTTCGCTGATAATAATCACAAAAAAGTTGGCTTTTTTTCTTTCTTTCAATTTATTGCTACCAACAATGGCTTTCACCTATGAGATAATCAAAATCAGAGATTTTTACGAAGAAATTGGAAAAGTATAAATAAAGATGTCACCTTTGAAATCTGGGTCTATCTAATTCTTCGAAACTTCAAGTTGATTGTTGGTCGAATTTGTGGTTGAGGATTGCAACTTGCGAAACCCTTGAAAAACCCTAAAATTGGTGAAGGATTGAGGAGGAGAGAAGAGCGAGCTTAGTTGGGTCGCCCCCTATCGCAAGTTAAGTGCTTTGGAAGGCTCCAGAGAGAGAGGAGACGAGTTTTATTTTCCCCTTTGTTGCTAAATCTGCTAATCTCACTCATCGTCATCGGTGGGGAGTTAGGGTTTGGGGAGGGGAGAGGATATGGTGAAGGGGTTGAGAAGGTGGGGAGAGGATATGGTGAAGCGAGCGAATTTTCCCATTTGCTTTAAAGAAATTGAAGATTTATTTATAACGACGGTTTAAAATGTCGCACTTAATTATAACTGTCGTTAAACAACAATATTCTGCGACGGTTGAATAACCGTCGTTAAATAAAGTATTTCGCGGCGGTTTTTTGAGACCGTCACTAAATAGTCGCCGCTAAATTGCCCTTTTCTTGTAGTGGCTGGTGGCCTGTAATGCTTTTACTGTAAACTAATACAAATCAATAACAAATTTACAACATCCAAAAACTTCATGGAGACTTTTCATTAAATCAAATAAGAGCACCCATAAAGAAAAACATGTTTTACACCATTACATACTTTTAAATAGATTCTAGTCATTCCTGATTGTGATTACTGCCACTTTTAAATCACTTTCCATTCTCGAAAACAACTTGTACATTGAGGGAGGGAGATTAGGAGGTCAGAAGTCAGAGCATCTGTTAAAGAAGAAACAGAAAAATCCTATAGGGAAAACAATCAAGGTTTTATTTGTTTTAGGATAAGATAATGGATTCAGATTGCTAATTTTTAGGTGAAAAAATTAATCTAGAATTAAAAAAAATTTACTATCTCAAAGCTCAATGACTTATCTTTCACATGTAACAAAGTTAGTGAGGCGAGCACTGACTAAATATTGAAATTCCCCGATGAATAATTCAAATATAGATATGAAAGTGTTTAACAAGCACAAGTTCTTTGCACTTTGATACTAGACCGTTTTACAATGGTAGCCTCGTAAAAATGTAACCATTTTTTTTTAAGGGGAAGAATTGTAGAAGTAATGTCAACATGATAAGAACTTAAAATGAAGTTTATTCTATAAAAAGAAACCAAGAAGCATGATGCATAATTAATATCCAATGACCAAAAAATCAAAAAAGGTAGCAAGGAAATTCACCTTCTTTGGGGTCAGTGAACTGTGCAGCAACATGTAGGTTTGAAGTGTAAGACAGGTAGAGAAGCAGAAGGGCCCCAGACACCAATATTTTAATCATTGTAAAATGGAAGGTGGAAATCCAGAGAGTGAGTGACTTTGTGTTTCCGACAAGAAAACTGGAAATTAAATTCAAGGAATTGAAGAAGAAGAAGAAGAAAAAGGAAGTGATGTGCTATTGATTTGCTGATGAAAGAAGAAAATAAGTGGGATTGATTATTCTCACAAATTTGACTACATATTCTCTATTGCTTTCATTTCTTTTTTATACCATACATGTCAAAGTCGAGGCATCTCTCTCAGTTCGTCTTCGTTTATTTTTCTCCGTTTGAGAATTCCACAAGGCTTGCTTCCCTATTTTACAAGACAAGTTGATATTGATTTGGGGGTGAGGGTGGTGGTGTTTATTTAAGGATTGTGATAGATTTTCAAAGGATTTTAAAATTCAGGACTATTCAATTAAGTAGTTTAAATAATTCATATAAATTCAAGGATATTTAATGTGGATTTTAAAAGATACATTGATTTTTGGTTATGATGTAAATATCACTATGAAAAACACTGTCATTCAGATTTGTGCCCATATTGTAAAATTGGGTGATGGATCAACAATTGTCATTTATAACGCTTTGGTTGATTCTTACTGTAAATGTCACTTCTCATACTTTAGCATCCAAAGCATTACTGCAATAATGAAGTATGAGAAGAATACTAAAGCTTTTCGAGAAAATTATGTATCGTTTTTTGCTTCAAATACATTGAATTGCTAACATTACTATTAGAAAGAAAAAATATTACAAGGAGAACAGAGTTAGATGAGTTGCAAGCATAGAAATGTGGAAACGGGAGAAAAGATTGCAAGGAAACTCTTCGAGCTTGAACCCCAAATGAAATCAACTTATATATTGTTATCCAATATTTATGCTGCCAAAGGGATGTGTGAAAATGTTGCTAATGTCAGGGCAATAATGTCTAGTTAAGATATAAAAAAGAGCTTGGATGTAGTTGAGTAGATTATGTAAAAGTCCATGTTTTTCTCTCTAGATATGGATCTCATCCAAAGGTCGTAGTGATCTTTTGAAAATTGGATGAATTGGGTGAGGAACTGATTTCAGCAGGGCATGTCTCAAACAATGATTTCAGTAGGAGATGTTCTTTCATGGTTTTATTTGACTAATAACAAATTCATAATAATCCATAGAAATCCATAAGAATCCTTTAAAATTAATCAAAATCCAATACTTTAAAATCCATCAAAATCTATATGGATTTCGTAAAATCCATTAAAATAATTTGAAATCCTTTAAAATCTATGAGTTTTAAAATCCTTCACAGTCCATTAACATCCTTTATAGAGCGATTTGTTTTTTTTAAAGTGTTTAGAAGATAATTTCTAATTGGAGTTAGAAGTTCTAAACGAGCTTTTGCTTCTGAAAAATATAAGAGCTAAGTTTGGTCTAAGGAGAGACATACAATTAGGGTATATATATAGATAAGTGAGGATAACCTTCTATTTGTGGACACAAAAATAACACAATGTGAATGTGACCCATTTGGGTTGTTTGTTGTGGGCCAATCAATTCCCCTTCGATCACGCAACAAATAATTTGGTGAGACAAAAAAAAAGATAGTGGGATGTCTTATATATTGTGTTGTGGTTCATTGTGAGTCTGCCATGTTTTGCATTTCTAGGGATTGTTATGACGTTATGGTCACATTTTTGGGATTTCCAAAAATACACGGATTCACCATTTGCATTCGCGTTATAGTAGTAGATGTATCTGCCATGTCGTTGCATGACCATATAGAACGTAGACTTATAAAACGTAGATGATGATGTGGCAAGTTGAGAAAAGGAGAGAATAAAGTGGGAGGGCATTTTGAGTATTACAGACACACTTTAACTTTTCAAATCCCGATACAGAAGTAGATATCCCAATCATACTAACAAAATAAAAATACTATTTCATACCAAGAACATTATCTAATAAACCAATCCTTAACTTAAAACACCCTTGTTAGTATTATTATTAATCTCCATCCCACACCTTCATTGTCAATATCTCGTCGTTTTTTTTTTAAGGCAAGCAGAGTTTTTATAGGATCTCAGAACTCATAAAGATGTCGCAAGTTGGGTTTGAACCCATGTCAAGTGGTACCA
This sequence comes from Berberis vulgaris, assembly GCA_963556465.1. Taxonomy (NCBI): domain Eukaryota; kingdom Viridiplantae; phylum Streptophyta; class Magnoliopsida; order Ranunculales; family Berberidaceae; genus Berberis; species Berberis vulgaris. Next base: position 351,013 of record OY747135.1, read on the forward strand.
TCCGCCAAGTTCTAATCGTTGAGCTGTCATGCAATTGGTTATAACTTTTTGACACAACCACTTCTGCTAAAGCACACCACATTTTTTTTACTATATTCAAGTACACCACCAATATAAACCCCTCTCTCACCATTGTTTATCTTCTTCTATACTCTTTTTAATTGTCTAGTAAACCATATTATGCAACTTTTTAACCTATTTACCAAGCCTTCAATTCGCACACATCACATCCATTTGTTGTTTTACATTGTGTTTTATTCCCCTACACAAAATCTATGCTATTTTTGTCTCAGAAAGCACCTATTAATCTTTAAATATAACTAAACCTTTAGCAAATGCCTCTCCCATGTCTTAATTTACAGGATCTACATATATGAAAATTTCTTTAAACAAATCATATTAGTGAGATTACAAACCACGCACTAGCACTTCTCGTATTCATGAGCTAGCACATCATTTTTAATTGAGAATATACTCTACTAATCTTAAAACCCTTGTTGATTGACACTCTCCTGATAACTTATTTGATAAAGATATGCAAATAAGCCATATTTCAGAGATTTTTTATTATCCAAGTATAGTACTAATTAAACAAGTTGAAAGATCAATATCAATAGTAAGAACACGCAGAAGTAAAGTAAAACAAGCAGCACAAAATTCCACTCTCCAACATAATTCTAAAAGTATGCTTTCATAACCAAAACAACATATAACTTCTAAGGAACACGGAAGATTTTGTATGCAGAATGTATATTACTGGTATTGATGACCAAATATCAATGCAACAGAAGAAAATTGAGTTCATAGAGGAAAGATGCAAACGCTCTTCTGGAGATTTCCATTTCATCATCTAGGTGCAATGCTGAGAACCACTCCACTGATAAGGTCACCCCCAGAGATATCTGATGACACGTACGGGTTCTTCATTGTAGACGATGAGTACTGTGGGGTTCCTTGCTTTTCAGGGTCAGTGACTATAGATTCTGAAACCCCCGTGTCAGATTCTGGCATCATAACCAATATGTTTTCCAGTTCCCTAACCAGCTCTGCCATCGAAGGTCGGGAATCGGTGTCATCTTGGCAACACCTGAGAGCCAATGTCACAAACTTCTCCACACATTCAAAAGGATAAGATCCCATGTCTCCATCTATCACTGAAAATATCATACCAGATTGATAGGCCATGTTCACCTAGCAATTGAGAAGAACATAAATCAATCTAACGCAGAACTGCCATAGTTTACGCACAAGTTACATGTATGAATAAACTGATTTATACACAAAAAGAGGCGGAGCAACCATTCAATGATAATGTAGATTCTAAATTGACCAAAATGAGTGTCACACATCTCAAAGATTGTTAACACAGATGCTCATACCCAATGCATAAGATTCGATGGACATAGATTCCAGAATTTAAACTTCAAATAAGAGTGAGGTAGGGAGTTACCTCTCGAACAATGTTTTTACCATGTGAGATTGGTTGCATCCCTGTTAAGAGTTCTAGAAATACAACCCCCAGACTGTAAACATCGCTCTTGTCTGTCAGCTTATGAGTTAAGAAGTATTCTGGATCCAGGTAACCCTGCGAGAAATGCAAAGGTGTTCATTTTGCATAATACTTATTAACTTTTGAAAAAGTTGAAATAAACTGAGTTCACGAATCAGGTAGCACCCCGCCCCAAAAATCATATTGTGCTTACCGGAGTACCCTTTACAACTGTGGATACATGCCCAGGAACAATCCCTTCAATATCGGGGACTGGAGCAAGTTTTGAAAGTCCAAAGTCAGCAACCTTGGCATTAAGTCTGGGATCCAACAGTATGTTGCTGGCTTTGATATCTCGATGAAATATTGGAGGATCAGCTTCAGTATGAAGGTAGAGGACACCTTTCGCTGAACCCAGAGCAATTCTTAACCGCATAGCAAAACTCAAAGGTATTTTTGCACTAGCTGTAAAATATCACTTGTAAGTTTAATAAGAGCAGTAAACTAAAAAAATAACAGGTTAAATCACAAAAAAATAAAATACATAAAAATAATAAAATAAATAATAATAAGAATAATAATAATAATAAATAAATAAATAAATAAATAAATAAATAAATAAATAAATAAAATGTAAAAAAGTTTACCAGAAAGGTGATCCCTGATTGTGCCATTTGACATGAATTCATAAACTAACATCTGCAAAATCCCAATAACAAAATGAGAAGGCAGTTATCCAGCTTCAAACAAGAAATTTCAATAAAAGTTATGCACATAACATAGAGGATTCCATTTTCCTGGGATTGGTTCCAACTTCCAACACATAACAAGGATCATTCCCACTGGCTCCCAGAATATACCCAATGGGCCAGTTTTAGTCGCAGTAGACTAGACTACCAGACCAAGCACGAATGAAGGAGCATTGTATAGGAAAGGATTAGGAGCCAGTTTGGCACTCATACCATTAACCATGACAGGGAAAAGGGCTTCATTCAGCTGATCCCAACAATAGGTATGGAAGATGGGTGATTTTTCATTGAGCACGGTTGCCACAATATCATGGCTTGGAAATCAGGCCACCAAAGTTTTATGGTTCAGTCAGAATACATTTTCCTTGTTGGTTTTCAAGAACCTTCCAGGGTGAGAGTCAGTAATGAAGAGCATAACCAAAGTTTTACACTACTTTAGGCATTAAAGCACCTACAAGTCAGGGGGGTTCAGAAGAAACTGTAAGTACCTGTTCACCTTCTTCATCACAATATCCAACCAAAGAGACCAAGTTCCGATGATGTACTCTTGATAACAACTTTATTTCTGTGAAAAACTCCTTTTCTCCTTGTAATGATCCTTCAAGAGCACGCTTTATGGCCACGATGGACCCATCAGGTAGAATGCCCTTATATACCTTCCCATAGCCTCCTTGTCCCACCTCAGTGGAGCTGTTAAAATTATTTGTAGCTAATGCCATTTCTCGGAAGGTGAAGCCTTTTACACCATCCACTCTAACTAAGCTCTTGGAGGCTGCATAGGTTAAAAGTGAATATTTTCTCAGAACTATTGAATCCATAATAACTTTCAGCTGCATTTGGGAACCAAATAAGAAGTTACTTCTTACAACAATTGATTTAACAAGCCATCAGTTGGTTTGTAAACCAAACTATTTAATTTTTCTCTAGAAATTTCATGTCTAGAACATACATATATATCCCCTTTTTCTTTTTAAGTATATAGTGATATATTCCACTAGCATTACCCCCAGAACCACAAACTATCATCACCATTAAAAAGATGAATACTATTTATTTTATCATTGATTTTTTGTATGCTTCACCAACCATGAGAACTAGATGTAATTAATCTTTGTTTTCCTTGGTTGTTCTTGTGGTTCTTACTTCCTACATGGCCATATACCAAGGTTGTGGATTGGCAATGTTGAATATAGGAATAGTTATCATGACCATCACAGTCAAAAGCATGAGATATATTTTAATAGAAATATGACCTCAAATCCCTCATTTATACTAATATGCACACTGCAGGATAACCTACTAAGTTTTTCAATTTAAGTTTTGAAACTGCACATACTTTGCATTGTGCAAAACACGTTTTAAATTTAATATCTTTCACTATTCCGTTTGAGCTGAAATTTTGAGGAAAGTTAAATATCAACATTAGAAACAATGTCACCTCATTTCGACATATACGCCTCGAGATCCATGCTAAGTGGGATAAACAAATTTCTCTATAAATATCACAAAGTGATAGAGGGCCCACCTTGGGTGCGACACAATCCGACTGGTAGGCCGCAATGTTGCTAAGAAGTAAGAAGTACTACAATGTAAAGAATAACATCAAGTATCCATTATAACCTAACAGGACTAGCATCGGTGGTCTCAAGCGATAGGCCGGCTACTGCCTGTTGTCCAAGACCACTCGCTTGCGAGTAGCCCTTAAAGACTCATAAAGACCGTTTACCAAGATATTTAATGGCAGGGACCTAAATATGTATCTCAAAGAATAGTGTGAAAACAGCCCGAAACTATAACACGTTTCTATTGGTAATCTTCAATTCTGCAATTTTCCTGAAAATTTCAACTCAAACAGAGCTCAAAAGAGTTTTTTTTTTTTTACAAAATATGCGTTATAAAATATGTGTTTTTTTTTTTTTTTTTTTTTACAGAAATTCCCACTAAGTACACTGAAAAGGATAATTCAATAAACCAAACTAGTAAAGGATATTTGAGTTTGTCATCATATGTTTCAGATTTAGACTACATATTTAGTAACTGAATTTACTACCTTGCAAATTGGAAAACATGAAAAAAAAAATTCATTAGTAATACTCACATCCACGTTTTCTTGAAACTGCATATTGATATTGTTTGTTGAAGTGTCTTCTCATAACAATAATTAAAACAACTGCAGTCAATGTAACTGAACAAGCAATGGTTGCCAGCACAATTCCCGCCAAGGCACCTTTGCTGATACCCGAATCAATAAACCCTGCATCAGAAATAAGATTTATGTTGGGAAGAAATGTGTAGCCAAAGAGAGAATCAACCTTGTCATGTTGCTAAGAAGTAAGAAGTAGTACAATGTAAAGAATAACATCAAGTATCCTAACAGGACTAGCATCAGTGGTCTCATACACAATGCAGTCGAAAAAAGAGACCACCATTTGTTGCGCGGTGCGCTCAGAGAAACACCATATAAGAAGATACTTTAACTTAATTGAAAACTAAGACATTTAGTTGAGGACTAATTAATTCCTATACATTTAACAACTTAAAGACCACGATTTCAAAGAGAGACTACAAAACACAAATTTAAATGTAATATTATAAGCCTAACTTCTAATTCGTTGATATGAGGCATGATATATAGAGACTCACGTCCCCCAAAAACTAGACTCTTCTAAGCAAAGCACTGCAACCTAAACAAGGACAGTGAATAGCGATAAGTGCTACTAGCATGCAAGCTATTAATGACAGAGATGCAGTTTTTTTTTTTTTTTTTTTAAACGAGCGGGGTTATTTAGAATTAAAAATAGAATTAAAAAAAATACACATATTGTTTTTTTTTTTTTTTAAACACGAAGATGTTTATTAACGAAAGAAAGAAAAAAACAGATTATTAAAGAAAGAAGACAGACTTGTTTCTTCAGCGTGTATCTCTATTTTCTTTTTATTGATGATTTGTTCACTTCATTTTGAAGCTCCAGGAGTTTCAGAAAAATTCATTATATTTATGGAAACTTATATATAAACTATATTTATTTTGAGGGTGGAGGTGTGTAATACCCATCTAATTAAATAAATATAAATAATACTTATTTTTGTAATATATTATAATTTCATATATTGTGTAAACATTGTTTTATATAAACTTTTGTTTTTTTAGTGTTATAATAAACTATTTTCATTTCTTACATTTGATCATAGCATTTTCTCATTGGATTGTTTGTGGTTAAAGTTGCATCTTTGCAACTTATGATTTTGTGAAGTTAATACACTAAAGTATCATGAAGCCCTCCTTTTATTCACATCTGACAATAATCATAATAATAATAATAATAATAATAATATTAGACATTGTAATTTTTCCAAGGTTTCTGTATGTTATGATTATTTTTTCTTTTCTTTTCTTAACCCAGTATTGCATGCATTTGGCTCAAAAGGTAATATTACACTTCATAAATGATTCAATTTTGCATTACTTTTCTGTTTTAATTTGAATAATAGTACACTTTGCTCAAATTGTCAAAAGGTAAAATGTTCATTGTTGATATTTTGTGTGTTACTGTCTCTACCAGAGGATGTGTATTTTGTTGAAAGTAATTTTGCTTACACCAGTATTGAAATACTCACCCAAATTTTATATTGTTTTACAAATTTGGGTGTGTTCATAATGAACGCAGCCCGATAGACTCATCAGAGTTAGTTTGGAGCGAGGTGGCAAACAGTTCTAGCTTTGTGGCGGTTACTTGTGGTCTGGATACTTTCCGTTAGTTTTTTTATTTTTTTATTTTGTCTCTTGCAAATGTAATAACATGTAGGGGACTCCGTTAATATTTTCATTATTTGAAGTCAGGGTTTTTGGGTTGATTGATGTACTACACTTAGGCATGTTTGACTTGAGATTTATTTTGATGGATTACGATGTTGATCTTTAGTATGAGAGGAAAACTTTGGAAGTTAGTTTATTTTAATTACTTATTAGTTGATGTATGTCTATACCATTTAAACAATACGCAGGTGTGATAAACAATTACAACACAATTCTTTATATCATTTAGTAGTTCAAAAATGCAACGAAAATGACATATATCTTGGAAAATGAAAGTTTTATATTTATATAAAATTAAGGGCAAAAATTAATTTTAAATGCAAACTTTTATATAGATAAAAAATTTCAGAAATCAGTGCGGCACTTGCCCCTATGTAGATCCGTGTATGCTCTTAATATCCATCATTAGCATAGTTATCATCAACTTGTTGACCATCAAAAGTAGTTTAGTCTTACTTCATACCATCAAGTTATATAAAGAAACACACTAAAATTAAAAAAAAAATTACATTGATCTTTTATTCAGATTTATTAACTTATAATTAAAGATCCCGATAGATAATGTGTCTCCTTGGAACCTATTTAATTTTAACTAATTCATCAAGTAAAGAATGTTGGCATAGCTTATAATATGCACTTTGTCTATCATTGCATGATTTCTATTAATATATTTGTTCATTTCAGGGATTTTTTTCTTTTTTTTTCCCTTCTTCTCCTGTCTATTCAAAATTGCATAATTTATGGTGAAGTTGGCTAATAGCAAGAGTTGGGACGGATGGTATCAGTGATTTAGTTTGTAAGCTAGTATTCCATGAACAATGACACTTTTAGTGACTGTGGTGCATATCCTGGATCACATCCATATTTTTCTTATTTGGCTGTTTTGTTTTTCTTGTTGGCTAAGTTTGTAGATAAATATCTAGTGTTGATGCCAAGGGATTGGTTATAGAAAATGTAAAATTCAAACTTGTATTTCATCGAACTCTATGGCAAAGCATGTAAATTAGGGAATATATGACGTACCATCTACAAAAGTTTCCATGAAGTCGAGAAGTTCACGAGGCCCAAAAAGTCCACTTTCAGGAATCGTCCATCCTGTGAACATGCTCCTAATTCTTCGAATCTCGCTTTCATTAAAGATCTGGGAATGATTATTGAACTCAGGGAACAATTTCAAGTACATTCTTAGTCGAGGGCCTGCTTCCCACATAATGGAATCAACATGTAACTGATAAGGATGTAATTTCAGACCAGAGCTTAGGTATGTTACAAATTCCTTATTATATGGAAGGAAATTTGAGAATCCAGGACTCTTCATACGACATCCAACTCTTATAGGAGCAGCACAAAAACAACGTACGGGTGAATCTGGAACATATTCATAGTGTTCAGGGCATGATTGGCTAGGACAAGTCATGGGGGAGTCTGATAATCTCTCTGTCACATCCTCTCTCCTTGTCTGAGATCCACAGAACTGGACTATGTTGAGTTGGTCGGCAGATGAACACACAGGATTTCCTTGAAGCCTGGATGCCAAGTAGAAGTAATGACAATGAAAATGAAAGCTAAATTGAGTATACATAAGCAATTACATTTGGGAGATGCTACCTAATACTATATCTAAACTTGAAGAAAGCATCAAGAAAATCAAATTGATATGGATAGCATGCACGAGTGTTCTGTACAAGGAAACACACCTAATACTGACATTTGTTGGGGGCTCAAGAGGGGATGAAATATTTGAAAGCATGTTGTTCTGAAAATCCCTGTAGCATCAAAGTCAGTTGAAGAAGCTCAGATATGCAAACCCTGCCAGATAAATTTGTAATAAAGTACTTCCATCCTGAATAACGTTGTAATGTTTATCCTAATTGAATGTAACAAAACATGATAGAGGAGCTTCCACGTGCTGCTTGATACTAGATATCACAAATAGAAAATGTAGGCAATGGTTTAAGGTCGTACAAGAGAATACTTTCAGTCCCATTTAAGGTTCTGTTTGGCCAAATTTTGGATGGAACATCACCACTCAACGTATTGTTTTCCAAGGACCTGCAACGAGAAAAAGTTAGCATACTGAACCAACACAATAGCAGGCGCCGGTTCCGGTTCCGGCACGACCGTTTGGGAGGGGGTGGGGAGAGAGAAATCTTACAATTTCTGAAGATGAGGAAGACCCGAAAAGTTGGCAGGGATATCTCCACTAAGGTGGTTGTGTGATAAGTCGCTGCACATATTTTCAAAACAATCATTTCAATGTTATATTGAGGTCAAGAAAACGACACTGGTATAATTCACTGAAGCTGCAATGTTGACATACTTAATGTGTGAATAGCTTATTTATCTAACTATTCAATATTTCAAATTAACACAGCAAAGTGAAGCACAAGTGAATCAAACAGCTCCAGTAGGAAAGAGAAAAGTGCACATACATAGTAGTAATGTTATCAGAAAGCTTATTTGATGGTATTGATCCGTTAAGCTGGTTCCAGCTAAGATCTCTGAAATGTGAATGCCATAAACAACAATTGCCCATCATAAATCGCAAAATTTCAACATGGCAAAAAAATTAAAATTTATGGTATTTGGCAACTAGAGAAATTATAAGCAAGACTGACAAACTTACAAATAATGAAGGTCTGGTATCCTACTTAAGTCGGGAACTGGTCCTTGCAAGCTGCAGTTTCTTAGACTCCTTATAAACCAAACAAAAGAGAAATGAAACCACTTTCTAAGAGCATACATTTAAGAAAGCGTGCATGTTTATATTTTAATAGGAGATCATAGAGTGGATATTTGAGATTCAAAGATGAATTTCATTGAGAAGAGATTATGAAATATTTAAAAGAAAAGGAATCATCCCCATTGACCCTGACTTTGATTCTTTCCATTAAAATTTTTTGGACATCGATCCAACTAAATTGAATTACCTCTTTATGCTTAGAAAAATTTTGGACCTTGTATAGTAGGACTTATGTAAACGAATCAGTTAAACAGGTGCTCAAAAATTTTCATTATGTAAGAGGGTTGTTAGAATATGTAGGGTTTGCGCTGCTCGAAAGTGAATGGAAAAGGATTGGATGGTTGCACATTTGAAGAAATAGACACATTGTTGCCCCTAGGACGATCTTTATAAAAATGTCGTTGTTTAGGGAAATTGGCTTTCTTAAATTTCCAACAATATTCGCCATTGTGGGCTTTCAATCCACAATAATTACAAGTGAGATGAGAACGATAGTCAGCAACAATATGACCTACCCTGTCACATGTTCCACACTTGTCGTCGGGATTAAAGGGCTTTCGGAGTCTCCCGACTTGTCAGTGTTAAAAAAAACCGATAAAAACCAATAAAAAGCTAGTAAACAAGGCCGGCTAGAATTGTATCTAAAAAACCGATATTGAAAATGCTGGCTGGTTCTCAAACTTGGGTACTCAAGCTGGTTATGCAGACTGAGCCCACACTATAAAACCATAATGTTATATTGTATGAAAAAGAAAGGGTTTGGAAAAGTAAGAGTCGTTTGTTTTTGCTTCTAATTAGAAACAAACTTTTGAATTAAAAGTTATTAAAAGGTCAAACTTCTTACTTCTTAACTAAAACAAACGAATGTAGGAAGGAACCTATGAAATGGATTAGAGGAATGTCTTGTTGGGCTTTATCAAAAGGCCCAAGTTACAAACTATGCGCTCATGAATCCAAAACATATGTGAAGTTAAGACTTAAAACTTAGAAAAATGAATGATTTTTTATCTGAAATTCTTAAACTCCTCGTCATGCTCATTATCTTTCTCTTGATTAGATTATAACACAAACGACTCATAGATGCTTAAAGAGTAATAATGAGTTTATTATTCAGGAAGAAACCTAATTAAAGCCCAATATTGTCTTGGTTCTTGGGTGCTTTTCTTGCCTTTTATTGTTAATTGTAATGTTTATCACCCAAACATGTTATAATATTAGCCATTTGAACTAATCAAATTCATTCATTTCAACGTTCTATAAGTTATTTTAGGTTTGAAGCAATGAGAGCACTCGTGATCATTAAGTTGTGGTCACAAGGCATGTCAACTCGTTAAAGTGCAGCTTCTTCACATACTTCACTTTCGTATGATAGTACTAAATGAACACCATGGATGAGCTTTTGTAGTTATCGCATTTTAGGAGTGAGTACAAACTACTATACTTTCTTGGGATTGTATTAACGAATAACACGAGATTAGTAGTAGTTATCTATGCTCCTTTTGTGTTACCTCCTCCGCAATAGAAATGAAACGTCTTTGCCCATGAAATGATGGACAATTGCTGCCGATAAAATGTGTCATTTCCGATCATTGCCATAAGTGATCCACAATGAATCTCAGCAGATTTCTATTCTTTGTAAGCTCCAATTGATGGACTCCATATTTGGTTTCACTGCTCGATTGTTTGTGTGTATTCTATATTCATTAATATAAGTTTCTTCATTGTTACTTATATTAATACATCATTTTCAAAAGCCTTCTTTATATCATTCAACCAATAAAATACGAAAAATTAAATGTGGTAGAGGTGTCCTTACAGTTTCAACAGATGTGACATGTTGCCATAGGAAGCTGGAATTGTTCCATCAAAATGGTTATTGTCGAGTTGACTGCAAAATATTTGAAAATAAAAACATAAACTAAATACAATTTGCATAAGGTAGAAACCTGATACTGACCAATAAAGTCTGTAACCACATAAGGATATGATTAGATCTGAGGGAATAATATGCAGCTCATACAATAATGCTATATAAAGGATTGACGACTGCATATACATAATAACATGCATGGAAGAAATTAGTACATTCAACAGTTTACAAAACCCAAGTCTACTCATTTCTCATGGGAAACCATATTAATTTACTAGACATAAATATAGTAAAATTAATAAGAAAAAAATTGACTCAAAATATGACAACACAGAAAGTTCTATTGAAAAATAAATTCATTTGAATTTAAGCAAGTGTGAACTTGAGTTATGGCATATATATAATGCAGATTGATAACCCTGGGCATGTTAAATGAGTAGTAGTTCACTTTGAACACATTAAAATGTGACAAGTCGTTACTTATAAAATATATATAGCAACTTAAGCAACTACAAACATTTACTTGATTTTCCTTTACAAGTGTAACCAATATCAAAAGTGCAACTCCCTCTTCTTATCCACATGTTAACTCTTCAATAGGACTTCGTTTATTACAGGTTATTGCTGCGCAGCAATAGGAACTTCCAAATCATTAATTGGACTACTTAATCAAGATAAGTAACAAAACTAAATCAAGTCTCAAGAGAACTTGCAACATACGAACATTAATGGAAGGAGGTGATGAGATTAGTATTAAATAATATTGATTTACTGAAAGAGAAAACTTACAGTCTCGTAAGATTAGGCATTTTGGACAATTGTGGTGGAAGATATCCAGATAAGTTGTTGTTGTCAAGCAATCTGCAAAAAATGCTTTTTGTTAATAAGTAACAGATAGCTAACCCATAAGTGAACTAAAATGAGTTAATGATTTATCATCACCACTTAATCCATGGAATTACGAGCTTAACAGATAGGCAATAAAGAGATAATCCCGTTAACTTACAAGTGGAAAAGATTGTGTAATTTGGAAAAGTCAGGTGGAATCTGTCCACTAATTGAATTGTTGTTCATGTGGCTGCAAAAAGGAAAAAAGTTAAGCAGAATCCCCACATGACAGTGGTAAAACTTTCTGATTAATGAAAATCTACAAATGCCAAAAAAAAAAAAAAAAAAAAAAAAAAAATTACTCACAAGCATATTAATTTTTTCAAGTTTGCAAATGAGTTAGGTAGTGGTCCTGATATTTGGTTCTCATCTATTTGTAATCTTTCCAAGTTAGGAAGATAACCTAACTCTTCTGGTAAAACCCCCGTTAATTGGTTCCCATTCAAGAGCCTGCACATATATAGAACTCAAGAACACAATGAGTATTGTTCCAGAAGCAAAAGAAAATGACAGTTTAGCACTTTGTTAACTTGTAAAGAAAGCTATGAGAGAAACAATCTATTTGGTTTTCATGAAGTTACAACTCAAAGCAATGCCTAGCTGTCAAAACAGACTAACTAACTAACAAGCTTAGTAACAGATTAACTAAACTAACTAAGCATCTCATAGCTAATTACACTTAACACACTTTAGCCCAAAACAGTATATATCTCATAGTGCATTTCATATGGTGCCTAAAGCAATTGGTAAGATGGACACAAATAACTTACAAGAGCTTCAAAGATTTCAGGTTGCCTATTTCCTTGGGTATAGTTCCACTTATTTTGTTCCACATGAAATCCCTTCCAAAATCAAGAAGCAAAGTTATAAGCACCAGTGTGAAACTATTAGTGCCTAAGCAAAATAAAAACAAATGTACAATTATCCAAATTCAGAAAATCCTTGTTTTCACATGAAATTTTGCCATTTAGCATTTTCTTATTTTCATATGTTCCTAACTTACAAATTTTCCATGTAAGAAAATTGACCAAGCTCAGGTGATAAAGTTCCAGATAGATTCTTGTTTAGAAGGTCCCTGCAAAAAGTGGCGAGAAAAACAAATAAAGCATCGGTCAGAAATGAACTGATGACGTATATATGCTTAAAATTCTTCTAGATCGACAGACGTTCCTTCCATTTGCAAATGAAGTGATTCATTGATTGTTCAAAAGAAGCTTATCAAAGGTTTTCCTTGTCCATTGATCCAAATATTATATATGGTCAAGTAACAATGCAGAAATCACATCTTGCTTCCTTTGGGACTTTTGCTAAGATTCAGGACCCCCCCTAACCTATATTGAATGGGCTACAAAATGAGCCCTTAAGTTACACAATGATACCGCTTTGAAGTTTTGAAATTCAACAACTTTTCATGAGGTTTACATTCTCATCATGTGAATCTCATCTACCAATATTCAATGAATTTTAATACTCACACAGCGCACTAAAAAATACCACTTAAGAGGAAGAATTCTAGAACGTCCATTTTCACCTTTAAAATTAGCATCAAAATTGATGGGCTAGAAATTCATAAATGGGTAATTTTTGTGGGAGTCATCTATATCTATATGGAGAGAAGATCATCCTCACAAAAAATTGGTGCATTTCAAACAAACTTAAGTGAGTGAACTGAAGCTTTGTGGATAGAAACCTTAGTCAAAGCTGAATGTATATATAAGAAGATGATACAAAAAGGTTTGGAGGATTCACATACAGTTCACTGACATGTAGATACCCATCATTCTGTGTCATGTTGAAGCACAGTACCCCTGTCCAGTTTGATGTACATGGATCTCCTTCATTCCAGTTCCTAAGATACTTAGGATCATTCAAACTCTTCCTGGTGGCCTGTAATGCTTTCACTGTAAACTAATACAAATCAATAACAAATTTACAACATCCAAAAACTTCATGGGGACTTTTCATTAAATCAAATAAGAGCACCCATAAAGAAAAGCATGTTTTACACCATTACATATTTTTAAATAGATTCTAGTCATTCCTGATTGTGATTACTGCCACTTTTAAATCACTTTCCATTCTCGAAAACAACTTGTACATTGAGGGAGGTCAGAAGTCAGAGCATCTATTAAAGAAGAAATAGAAAAGTGTTATAGGGAAAACAATCAAGGTTTTATTTGTTTTAGGATAAGATAATGGATTAAGATTGCTAATTTTTAGGTGAAAAAATTAATCTAGAATTAAAAAAAATTTACTATCTCAAAGCTCAATGACTTATCTTTCACGCGTAACTAAGTTAGTGAGGCGAGCACTTATGACCAAATATTGAAATCCCCAGATGAATAATTCAAAGATAGATATGAAAGTGTTTAACAAGCACAAATTCTTTGCAACCGTTTTACAATGGTAGCCTCGTAAAAATGTAACATTTTTTTAAGAAAAAAGGGGAGAAGTGTAGAAGTAATGTCAACATGATAAGAATTTAAAATGTAGTTTATTCTATAAAAAGAAACGAAGAAGCATGACGCATAATTAATATCTATTAGGATTACTAGTGTACATATTTAATCAAGTGAGCTATTTTAGGAGGAACTATTGATTCACCCAAAATCAGTCCATGATTGTATCTACAGCCAAAAATCGGTTCACATAACTTTGAGGTAGCAAGGAAATTCACCTTCTTTGGGGTCAGTGATCTGTGCAGCAACATGTAGGTTTGAAGTGTAAGACAGGTAGAGAAGCAGAAGGGGCCCGAACACCAATATTTTAATCATTGTAAAATAGAAGGTGGAAATCCAGTGACTTTGTGTTTCCGACTAGAAAACTGGAAATTAAATTCAACCCACCAAGGGCATAAGCTGAAACCTTAAATTTAAGAAGAGGAAGTGGAAAACAATACTTGATGGAAAGGAATTGAAGAAGAAGAAGAAGAAGAGGAAGTGTTGTGCTATTGCTTTGTTGTTGAAAGAAGAAAATAACGGGACTATATATTCTCTATTATTTTCTTTTAAATACCATACATGTGACATGTCAAAGTCGAGGCATCTCTCTCAATTCGTTGTCGTTTATTTTTCTCTCTTTGAGAACTCCGCAAGGCTTGCTTCCACATGATAATTTACAAGACAAGTCTATATTGATTAAGGGGGTGAGGGTGGGTGTGGGTGTGGGTGTGGTATTCATTTAAGGATCGTGATAGAATGTCAGAGTATTCAATTAAGTAGTTTAAATAATTCATCTAAATTCAAGGATATTTAACATGGGCGGATCCATGTGTTAGGTAAGAGGGGCAATATTATCTTTTCAAAAATTTTCACTAAATTACTCATATTTTTTACACCCCCCCTAATGAAATCTTGACTTCTAACTCTACTAAAAATTAAAACAACAATTTTTTTTTAACTCCACCCTCACCAATCTCAATCCCACTCAATCTCTCTATTTTTTTAATATCTCTTTATTTTAATTTTTTTAATTCTCACCCTCTTTTTTTTTTTTTTTTTTTATCTTTTTTAATCTCTCCCTCTCTCTCTCTTAATTTCTACCAACTCATTTTAATCCATTCACCCCCTACACACGCAGAGAGCAACAAAGAAACCAGAAGAGAGTTACCATACATAGTGGGTTTGCTTTCCATGTGATTATATTCATACTAAAAATTTTAATTGGGTTGGGGACCGGCCAAAGAAATTTTACATCGTCATCATCATTGATTTTCTTTTGTTTTGTTAAAAAAAAATAAAAAAATTAGGATTATCTTACCTCTGACTCAGCTAGCATATGGCGGTAAGAATGATAAAAGATTAGTTAATACATTAGATTAATTGAGGGTTGGGATCTGATCTGCTTTGTTTTCTCTCTGATCTATCAAAATTAAAAGTAATCATTTGGGTTTGGAGCGGTTCAAAAAACATGATGGTCGTAAGTCGATTCAGTTAAGTTGTTATTCGTATGCTTCACCTGAGCTAGCCCAAAAAGAGAAAGCTCTATCTCTATACACACATATATTTCCCTTTCGAGAAGACAGACAAAAATAAGAAGACAAAAGAGAGTGGATTGGTTGTGTAAGTGTTATCCTTTGAGGCTCTGACTCAGGAGTGAGTTTCAAATAAGAGGAAATAGACGGACAGATAAAGCAGAATGAGAAGAGGAAGGAGGATTCCAAAAATAAAATTGTTGTTCGACAACTTCAACTTTACAAACATTCTAAATGTTTAGGTGTCCCACTTCTTATTAAGATTGATGACTCTATTCAGAAACAATATGTACCATATATATGTCAAAGTCAAGTCGTCTCTTAGTTGTTTTCATTTATTTGTCTCTGCTTCAGAATTCCACTTGGCATGCTTCAACATAATAATTCAAGGGATAAGTCTATATTGACTAAGACTAGTGTATTAGCGATGTCATACAATTTTCACAAAGCGTGTGGCATGGTTACAATATCAAACCTTCGCATGTCACCCTAGTTTTTGGGTAGTGCTTTTGGCACTTCCCAAATATATTACTAAATTACTAAATATATGATTAAAAAAAATCTAACCTCTTGTCACATGGTTATATATGTTACTCTTTGACCTTTAGGTCATGGTGGGACCTTCCACCACTTTTCAAAAGGGACATACAAAATCAATTTCATATATATCTTTACCCTCGAACCAATCAATCTGTTATATTGGTTTGCTTGTAGATATTATGAAGATGCGAGTGTATTTTGGACATTCAAAACTTGACGGACACGCAAAAAATATAAGAGCTAAGTTTGGTCTAGTGAGAGACATACAATTATGGTATATATATATATATATATGAGTGAGGACAACCTTCTATTTGTGGACACAAAAATAGCAGTAATGCAAGTATGACCCATTTAGGTTGTTTGTTGTGGGCCAATCAATTCCCCTTCGATCACTCAACAAATAATTTTGGTGAGACAAAAATAAGATAGTGTGATGACTTATTAGATGTTGTGGTTTATTGTGAGTCTGCCATGTTTTGCATTTTTAGGAATTGTTATGACATTATGGTCACATTTATGGGATTTCAAAAAATACATAGATTCACCATCTGCATTCCCGTTATAGTAGTAGATGTATCAGCCATGTCGTTGCATGACCATACACTTTCCATATAGCATGTATTGGCACGGGTACAGTGTTATGCCTTCGGTATGTCACCCTGATCATTGAGTCGTGCCTTTGACACTCTCCAAATATGTCATTAAATTATCAAACATGAAAACAAATTATGGATTACCATAAAAAAAACAAAAATCAAACCTCTTGTCACATGATTTACAAAACATACATTGGAACTCCGCTAACTTAATTACCTTCATTGTATGTTCAACTTCTTCATCCCCTTCTCATGTTGTATTGATTTCTACAACTTTGGTAGCAGTACCCTCTAAAAATATTTAATAAATTTCTTTAGGAAATCAATAATTCTATTAAATAAAAAAAAACTGAAATTTATAAAATCACCCCAATAGATGTTTCTCATTTTACTTTGGGCTTAAAACAATACAAGAAAAAATAAAAGAGATGAAGAAAAAGTAATTTTTTAAAGTGATGATTTTCTAAAGCATTTACTTGTAAGTGATGCAAACAAATAGCTTCAATATTATCCCCTATGACTTATGACTATGATGAAGTTATAGTCAATGCAAAAACTTGTAAAGAAGTAATTCAAAATTCTTAAACCATATACTATATGCATGGCCCAAGTGTCAAGTGCTAATAACTTTCCACACATAATGAAGCACTCACCACCTTGCCAAAGTATTCCCACACACTTCGCATCCTCAAATTACGATTCAGTCCAATAATTCTCTTTATAGCAAACCAAATCACCCTTACCACCATAGGGGCGAAACTGTATTTAAGACGTCCAGATTCCCAGGTGCAAAAACGTAGACTTATAGAACGTGGATGATGATGTTGCAAGTTGAGAAACCGAAATTCTAGCTGACCTGGGAAAAACCAGCGAGGTTGCTGTCTGGGGGCCAATTTACACTTTTGCCCCCCCTCTTTAACAACCTTTTGAAAAAGGTGTTTAAAAAGAGGGGCAAAAATGTAAAATCTGCCCTCCCCCCCCGACAGCAACCTCGCTGGTTTCCCATGCCAGAAAGAATTACTCGTTGAGAAAAGGATGAGAATAAAGTGGGAGGGCATTTTGGGTATTACAAACACATATTCACTTTTCAAATCCCGATACAGAAATAGATATCCCAATCATACTAACAAAATAAAAATACTATTTCATACCAAGAACATTATCTAATCAACCAATCCTTAACTTAAAACACCCTTGTTAGTATTATTATTAACCTCTATCCCACACCTAAAAAGATACATTGATTTCTGATTATGATGTAAATACTACTATAAAAAATACAGTCATTCATTTAAGGATTGTGGTAGATTGTCAAAGATTTTAAAATTCAGGAGTATTCAATTAAATAGTTTAAATAATTCATCTAAATTCAAGGATATTTAATGTGAATTTAAAAAGATACATTGATTTTTGGTTATGATGTAAATACTGCTATGAAAAATATTGTAATTCAGATGGTATTCATTTAAGGATTGTGATAGATTGTCAAGGATTTTAATATTCAGGAGTATTCAATTAAGTAGTTTAAATAATTCATCTAAATTCAAAGATCTTTAATGTGGATTTAAAAAAATACATTGATTTCTGGTTATGATATAAATACTACTATCAAAAACATTGTCATTCATTTAAGGATTGTGATAGATTGTCAAGGATTTTTAAATTCAAGAGTATTCAATTAAGTAGTTTAAATAATTCATCTAAATTCAAGGATATTTAATGTGGATTTAAAAAGATACATTGATTTCTGGTTATAATGTAAATACTACTATGAAAAATACTGTCATTCGGATTCGTGTCCATATTGTAAATTGGGTGATGGATCAACAATTGTCATTTACAACACTTTGGTTGATTCTTACTGTAAATGTCACTTCTCATACTTTAGCATCCAAAGCATTACTGAAATAATGAAGTATGAAAAAGAATACTAAAGCTTTTCGAGAAAATTATGTATCGTTTTTTGCTTCAAATCCATCAAATTGCTAACATTACTATTAGAAAGAAAAAAATATTACAAGGAGAACAGAGTTAGATGAGTTGCAAGCATAGAAATGTGGAAACGGGAGAAAATAGTGCAAGTGAACTCTTCGAGCTTGAACCTCAAATGGGATCGACTTATATATTGTTATCCAATATTTATGTTGCCAAAGGGATGTGCAAAAATGTTGTTAAGGTAGGGCAATCATTTCTAGTTAAGGTATATAAAAGAGCTTGGGTATAGTTGAGTAGATGATGTAAAAGTCCATGTTTTTCTCTCTAGATATGGATCTCATCCAAAGGTCATAGATCTATTGAAAATTGGATGAATTGGGTGAGAAACTGATTTAAGCAGGGCATGTCCCAAGCAGTGATTTCAGTAGGAGGTGTAATTTCATGGTTTCATTTGACTAATAACAAATTCATAATAATCCATAAGAATCCTTTAATATTAATCAAAATCCAATCCTTTAAAATCCATGAATTTTAAAATTCTTCACAGTCCATTAAATCCTTTAGAGAGCGATTATTTTTTTTAAGTGCTTAGAAGATAATTTCTAACTGGAATTAGAAGTTCTGAATGAGCTTTTGCTTCTAAATGGGTTAATTAAAAGTTGTAACATTAAAATGTGTTTGTTTTTAGGTGCTGAATGTGAATTGTTTGACAATTTTGCCTCACTGAGTTTAATAAAATCATGACAAAAATATTATGCTTAAAATCATACCCAATATTTAGTCAAATCCTATTAACATACACATACAACATAAAAACTACATGCTACATGATGAAAAATTGAAAATACATAAGAGGGAGAGTTGGAGAGATGAAGAAAAACTCAAAAATACATATAAAGAAAACATAGAGGAATGAGATAAATAAAATAAGTTTCTTACCTCTAAAATTTATTGAGATGTTAACAATTTGAAAAATGTAAATTGAAGAGTCCTTGTGAAGATAGGTAGAACGACAATGCTTGGTGAAGAGAATGAAGGAATGTCGTAAAAATTAGTCCTACTTGTTTTTAAAAAGATGAGGGTAGCAACTGTCACTACAAAATTATTGTAAAGTTATTGTTGAAATGATTTTTTAGTCAACAATGAATGTTAAGTGATCAACACCCCTTGTTACTTATTCCAATCAGAAGTTCAACTTCACAAACATTCTAAATGTTTAGGTGTCTCGCTTTTTCTTTAAGATTTTTGACTCTATTACCATATATATGTCAAAGTCAAGTCATCACTCAGTGAAGATAGCTTTCTATTTGTGGACACAAAAATAACACAATGTGATTGTGACCCATTTGGGTTGTTTGTTGTGGGCCAATCAATTCCCCTCCTGGTGAGACAAAAAAGAAGATAGCGGGGTGTATTATTAGGTGTTGTGGTTCATTGTGAGTCTATCATGTTTTGCATTTCTAGGGATTGTTATGACATTATGATCACATTTATGGGATTTCCAAAAATACACGGATTCACCATCTGCATTCCCGTTATAGTGGTAGATGTATCAGTTATGTCGCTGCATGACCATACATTTTTCACATAGCATGTATTGGCACATGTACAGTGTTATGCCTTCGGCATGTCACCCTGATCATTGAGTCGTGTTTTCGACACAATCCAAGTATGTCATTAATTTATCAAACATGAAAACAAATTATGAATTCTCATAAAAAAAATAAAAATAAAACCTCTTGTCACATGATTTACAAAACATACATTGGAACTCTGCTAACTAAATTACCTTCATTGTTTGTTCAACTTCTTCATCCTCTTCTCCTGCTGTATTGATTTCTACAACTTTGGTAGCAGTGCCCTCTAAAAATACTTAATAATTTTTTTTAGGAAATCAATAATTTTATTAAATAAAAAAAACTGAAATTTATAAAATCACCACAATAGATGTTTCTCCTTTTACTTTGGGCTTAAAAAAATAAAAAAAATGAAGAAAAAATAATTTTTTAAAGTGATGATTTTCTAAAGCATTTATTTGTAAGTGATGCAAACAAAGAGCTTCAATAATCTCCCCTATGACTATGATGAAGTTATAGTCAATGCAAAAACTTTTAAAGAAGTAATTCAAAAATCTTAAACCATATATATGCATGGCCCAAGTGTCAAGTGCTAATAACCTTCCACACATGATGAAGCACTCATCACCGTGCCCAAGTATTCCCACACGCTTCACATCCTCAAATTACGATTCAGTCCAATAATTCTCTTTATAGCAAACCAAATCACCCTTACCAACCATAGGGGCAAAACTGTATTTAAGACATCCATATTCCCAGGGTCCAGGGTGCAAAAACGTAGACTTATAGAACGTGGATGATGATGTGGCAAATTGAGAAAATGAGAGAATAAAGTGGGAGAGCATTTTGGGTATTACGAACACACATATTCACTTTTCAAATCATACTAACAAAATAAAAATACTATTTCATACCAAGAGCATTATCTAATCAACCAATCCTTAACTTAAAACACCCTCATCGTCAATATCTCGTCTTTATATATGTTAGGTAACAACTTTTTGACACAACCACTTTTTTGTTTTGGAAAGCGAGTTGGTTTTTAAGGACCTTAAAATCTTTATATAAATGAAATAAATGCAAACCTTTAAAGTAAATTGAATAATTATAAATGACATCATTTAAAGATTTTTTTTTTATCCCTTAACCCCTCCCGACACAACCACTTTTAATAAAGAACACACCCTTTTTTTTTTTTTTACTATGTTGAAGTACACTACCAATATAAACATCTCTCTCACCGTTGTTTATCTTTTTCTCCACTCTTTAAGGAATCTCTTCACAGCAACTCACGTAGCAATACCACCCTGTCGGCCCCGCCACCGCAAGCTGCGTCACCATCTATTTCCTCTCTTCATATTCTCATTTGTTATTCTTCTTTTTCTCATCTCTTCCTTTTATCTTCTCTCTTATCTTATCTTCTTCTACACCACCGCTAGCACCACCTCGCCCATGCCTCCTTTTTTCTTTCTCTCTTCTTCTCTCCTTTTTTTTTATTTTTTTATTTTTTTTGCTGTTGAGCAGATAGGAGAATAAAAAGATGCGGGGGCTGGGTGATGGACAAGAAGAAGAGAGGAGAAGTGTGACTGGCGTGGCAAGGCAGTGCAGTGGTGGTGTTGTTCTCTGAGAGAGAAGAGAGGTGATGGTGAGTTTATTTTTTTGTTTATATTAGTGGTGTGCTTCAGAAAGTTTACCAACCCTTCAATTCGTCCACATCGCGTCCATTTGTCGTTTTACATTGTGTTTTATCCCCCTACACAAAATCTGCACGCTATTGTGTTTTACATTGTGTTATATTTCAGAGATTTTTTCAATCAACAACCTCACGAGATTGATGTTGTTACTCAAGAAGAACAATAAGCTTTTAGTTACATTTATCTGCTGTCTTAAGATGACAATTTCATTACAGTTACAATTTATTATCATCCAAGTATAGTACTAATTAAACAAGTTGAAAGATCAACATCAATAGTAAGAACACGCAGAAGTAGAGTAAAACAAGCAGCACAGAATTCCACTCTCCGACATAATTCTAAAAGTATGCTTTTATAACCAAAACAACAGACATTACATATATACGTATAACTTCTAAGGAACACGGAAGATTTGACATGATCCATACATATCAGGAGAAAGAAAAACCCGACCCCTTATCCAACCTTAAAAGTAAACTGTACTTTTCAGCATCTTGCTACATGGTTACATATTTTGTATGCAGAATGTAAATTACAGGTATTGACGACCAAATATCAATGCAGCAGGAGAAAATTGAGTTCATAGAGGAAAGATGCAAACGCTCTTCTGGAGATTTCCATTTCATCATCTAGGTGTAATGCTGGGAACTACTCCACTGACAAGGTCACTCCCAGAGATATCCGATGACACGTACGGGTTCTTCATTGTAGACGATGAGTATTGTGGGGTTCCTTGCTTTTCAGGGTCAGTGTCTATAGATTCTGAAACCCCCGTGTCAGATTCTGGCATCATAACCCATATATTTTCTAGTTCCCTGACCAGCTCTGCCATCGAAGGTCGGGAATCAGTGTCATCTTGGCAACACTTGAGAGCCAATGTCACAAACTTCTCCACACATTCAGAAGGATAAGATCCCATGTCTCCATCCATCACTGAAAAGATCATACCAGATTGATAGGCCATGTTCACCTAGCAATTGAGAAGAACATAAATCAATCTAACGCAAAACTGCCACAGTTTACGCACAAGTTACATGTATGAATAAACTGATTTATACACAAAAAGAGGCGGAGCAACCATTCAATGATAATGTAGATTCTAAATTGACCAAAATGAGTGTCACCAGGGGCGGACCCAGGATTTTAGTCGAGGGGTGGCGAAATGGAAAATACTTAGTAGTTGATAATAATAGTTATCAATGGTAAAGCCAATTTTTTTTTACCGAAGCTAGTAACTAATAAAAAAAATTAAACTATAAAAAATACAATGCATATATCAAATTGGATCCAAGTGTAGTCAATTTTAAGCCAAAATAAGGTCACTATTGATAACCTTAGCAAAAAGCAAACAAGCATAATAACTAGAATATATAACTAATATCACAAAAGAGTTTGTCTAGGCAGCCAGACTTTAAAGCCATTTTTTGGCCAGGCTAGAGCATTTTTACACCTTTACCCATTCTCTTTAAAATATAATCACAAACATTATCTATAGAAGGGATAGAAATGTAAAAAACTTAAAACCTGACCAAAAAGTGGCTATAAAGCCTGGTTGTCTAGAATTGAGAATCACAAAATAATTAGGATAAGTTCTAGGTGAAGCTAAAAAAAATTAGAAATTTGCGAATCTAATATGATCATAATACAATTTCAAAGAAAAACTAGTTTATATGAGACTCAAATTTTATACGAGTTGGCTAATGGTATATATTTTCATTGAATTCTATCGTTATTATTTTAGATATTAATTTTAAATATTTTTTGTTATGGGTTTAATATTACTTGTGAAAAACAATTCATTTATTTAATGTTAATAAATTTTTATTAAACTAAACATTTTTTAATGTTTGCAATTACTAATAACATTGCATTGAAAATAAAATAAAAAATGCACTCGAAGAGTATTGAACTCAGGTCTTTTACTAAAAGTTTGAAATTTTCGAATCTAATATGATCATAATACAATTTCAAAGAAAAAAATAGGATAAAGCCTGGTTGTCTAGAATTGAGAATCACAAAATAATTAGGATAAGTTCTAGGTGAAGCAAATTTTTTTTTGAAATTTGCGAATCTAATATGATCATAATACAATTTCAACCAAAAAATAGTTTATATGAGGCTCAAATTTTATACGAGTTGGCTAATGGTATATATTTTCATTTAATTCTATCGTTATTATTTTAGTTATTAATTTTAAATATTTTTTTGTTAGGGGTTTAATATTACTTTTTTTAATGTTTGCAATTACTAATAAAATTGCATTGAAAATAAAATAAAAAATGCACTCGAAGAGTATTGAACTCAGGTCTTTTACTAAAAGTAATAAACATCCAACCACTACACCAACAAAGACATGTTTGAATATTTTTATAAACAATTAACATATTGTATTCTACATTATATAATCGATTTTTAAGACTAAAATATATATACTAAAAATATTTTAAAAGTTGAGGGGGGGCAGCTGCCCCCCCTCGCCCCTTAGTAGGTCCGCCCATGAGTGTCACACATATAAGAGATTGTTAACATAGATGCTCATACCCAATGCATAAGATTCGATGGACATAGATTCCAGAATTTAAACTTCAAATAAGAGTGAGGTAGGGAGTTACCTCTCGAACAATGTTTTTACCATGTGAGATTGGTTGCATCCCTGTTAATAGTTCTAGAAATACAACCCCCAGACTGTAAACATCGCTCTTGGCTGTCAGCTTATGAGTTAAGAAGTATTCTGGATCCAGGTAACCCTGCGAGAAATGCAAAGGTGTTCATTTTGCATAATACTTTTAACTTTTGAAAAAGTTGAAATAAACTGAGTTCACAAACCAGGTAGCACCCCGCCCCAAAAATCATATTGTGCTTACCGGAGTACCCTTTACAACCGTGGACACATGCCCAGGAACAATCCCTTCAATATCTGGGACTGGAGCAAGTTTTGAAAGTCCAAGTGAATAGCTTATTTAACTAACTATTCAATATTTCAAATTAACACAGCAAAGTGAAGCACAAGTGAATCAAACAGCTCCAATAGGAAAGAGAAAAGTGCACATACATAGTAGTAATTTTATCAGAAAGCTTATTTGATGGTATTGATCCATTAAGCTGGTTCCAGCTAAGATCTCTGAAATGTGAATGCCATAAACAACAATTGCCCATCATAAATCGTAAAATTTCAACATGGCAAAAAAAAATTGTTTATGGTATTTAGCAACTAGAGAAATTACAAGCAAGACTCACAAACTTACAAATAAAGAAGCTTTTGTATCCTACTTAAGTCGGGAACTGGTCCTTGCAAGCTGCAGTTTCTTAGACTCCTGATAAACCAAACAAAAGAGAAATGAAACCACTTTCTGCGAGCATACATTGAAGAAAGCGTGCATGTTTATATTTTAATAGGAGATCATAGAGTGGATATTTGAGATTCAAAGATGAATTTCATCGAGAAGAGATTATGAAATATTTAAAAGAAAAGGAATCATCCCCATTGACCCTGACTTTGATTCTTTCCAATAAAAACTTTTGGACATCCAACTAAATTGAATTACCTCTTTATGCTTCGAAAAAATGTCTACATACTTTTTAATACCTGATTTTGACACCGAACTCAACTAACATTTTTTACGTATCGTACCTCTTCCTTTCCCTAATCCATGTTTATCTTTTTCGATCCGCAATAAGCTTTTACTTGAAAACACTCATTTGTTGAACCATAGCACTATGGCCAAGTTCCTTTTTGAAGAAACTAAGAATCTCAAGCCTAAATGTTCTTTTTGGGTGAACTGAACAAACAAGTTTAAATGTTCTTGAGGATTGGATGGATTGGGACCTTGTACAGTAGGACTTATATAAACGAATCAGTTAAACAGGTGCCCAAAATTTTAAATTATGTAGAATATGTAAGGCTTGCACTACTCGGAAGTGAATGAAAAATGATTGGATGGTCGCACATCCGAAGAAGTAGACACATTGTTGCCCCTGGGACGATCTTTCTGAAAACGTCATTGTTTAGTGGAATCGGCTTTCTTAAATTTTCAACAATATTCGCCATTGTGAGCTTTCAATCCACAATAATTACAAATGAGATGAGAACGACAGTCAGCAGCAATATGACATATCCTGTCACATGTTTCACACTTGCCATCGGGATTAAAGGACTTTATGGGTTTTCCGACTTGTCAGTGTTGCGTGCACTTTTGAGATCAATATTCCGCATAGCAAAAGTGGCAATATTAGGTATAGTGGGTTTGCCAGTAGAAATCTCTTATTAGCGTTCATGACGAAGCATAAAGGGAGTAAACCTTGTTGAGTGGAGGAAGAAGATCCATCAATAAAATTTGACCCATAATAGAAATGTAGGCGTCTACCAGCAGCCTGAAGAGCCTCTCTACCAGCTGATTCGTGAAGGAAATAGAAAGGTGAAATTCTCTCCTTGTTGGCTGGTGTGCGGCTAATTTTTCAATGGGCATATCCTTTTCATGGGTGGAAATAATTGGATTGGAATTTTTTAAAATTTTTAGCTTTTTTTTTTGTTTTAAAGAGACTCAAAATATTAAAATATATGTATGAAGTATCTTTAACTGTAGAAGTATTTTTTACTGTATATATGTATGTATGAATAAAGGAATTTTTTTAACGGATATGTGGGCAGGGCGAATATCCGCCAATCCGTACGGTGCGAAGGTGTTTTTTAAATAATTTTATAAACGGATTGGTGAGGCGGATTTGGGGATCCGTTATTATTGATGGAGCGGGGATGGATTTGCTCAAATCCGCCTCGTTGCCATCCCTGGGGAGTTAATTAAGGTGTAATAATATAATATCGGTACAAAATGGGGGCTTGATTCTAACCCTCCACAAGTGATACAAAATTCAATGTTATGTTGGGAAGAGTAGATATTACGTTCATGGATGAAAACAGAGTTGGCGCAATCATTTTTGTAGGTAGATCACTCATACCTATGACTATCGTGAACCTGAATTCGCTTCTGGTGTCACAACTTGGGGTGTGTTTGGTTGCATGGAATTCTATGCCATGGGAATCCATGAGGGGACCACTATATTTTAGGCTAAATTGATATATCACTCCACATTTCCTTTTGACCACCATTTACCCCAAGGCATGTGATTCCCATATTCATGGGACTTTCATTCCCACCATTGATCACAAAATCAAATGGTAGATGTGGAGTGATATATCAATTTAGCCTAAAATGTAAGGGTCCCCTCATGGATTCCCATGACATAGAATTCCATGCAACCAAACACACCCTTGGATTGTCAAGTATGACAACAATGGGCATGTGAGATCCCTTCTAGACGGAGATTGAGATACATATGGAACAAATCACACCGAGGCCTAACATCCAACACCAAACCACCCCATTGGGTATATTCTAGGAACCCGTGGGGGTGATCCTCTATACCCGTGTTACTTGTCAGAACCAATCCCAAGCAAAATGGAATCCTCCATACTGTGTTCTCTCTATGTTATCAATCTCCGTGAGGGAGGGGGTGGAAGCCGTTCACTCCCTCAAATACATAAAAGCATTTCAAAATACACATTATCACGCATCTCAAGAGAGATAAACGGCTTCACCCCCTCCCTCGCTGATTCCCTCGCCATTTAGAATTTCCATTCTTATTCATATTAATACATCATTTTCAAAAGCCTTATTTATAGAGCTTGGCTAATTGGCGAGGAAAACAGCGAGGGAGGAGGGAGGACCCTCCATCCCCCTCGCAATGCATGCATCCCATCTTTACACGCATCACGAAGAAGATAAAGGGTCCTCGCTGGTTTCCCCGACAGTTAGATTTCCCCCTTCTTTATATCTTTCAACCAATAAAATACGAAAAATTAAATGTGTAACACCCTTACAGTTTCAACAGATGTGACATGTTGCCATAGGAAGCTGGAATTGTTCCATCAAAATGGTTGTTGTCGAGTTGACTGCAAAATATTTGAAAATAAAAACATAAACTAAATACAATTTGCATAAGGTAGAAACATGATACTGACCAATAAAATAATGCTATATAAAGGATTGACGACTGCATATACATAATAACCCAAGTCAATTTACAAAACCAAAGTCTACTCAATTCTCATGGGAAACCATATTAATTTACTAGACATAAATATAGTAAAATTAATAAGAAAAAAATTGACTAAAAAAATGACAACACAGAAAGTTCTATTGAAGATAAATTCATTTGAATTTAAGAAGTAATCAATACATCTTCCTGCAGCAACCCTGAGCAAGTGTGAACTTGAGTTATGGCATATATATAATCGAGATCGAAAATTCTAGGGGTCGAGGGAAAGGGAGCGAGGGATGGGTGTAACCACCCATCCTCCTCGAGTGCTGACGCTCATCTCGAGGAGGATGGGTGGTTACACTCATCCCTCGCTCCCTTTTCCTCAACCCCTAGCAAAGCTCAATGCAGATTGATAACCCTGGGCATGTTAAATGAGTAGTAGTTCACTTTGAAGACATTAAAATGTGACAAGTCGTTACTTATAAAATATAGCTACTTAAGCAACTACAAACATTTACTCGATTTTCCTTTACAGGTGTAACCAATATCAAAACACTACACCAAATTAGCATTTTTGTAACAATCCCAAAACAGTATCATTTTTTAAGTATTAAATATTTATTTACTGAAAGAGAAAACTTACAGTATCTTAAGATTAGGCATTTCGGACAATTGTGGTGGAAGATATCCAGATAAGTTGTTGTTGTCAAGCAATCTGCAAAAAATGCTTTTTGTTAATAAGTGAACTAAAATGAGTTAATGATTTATCATCACCACTTAATCCATGGAATTACGAGCTTAACAGATAGGCAATGAAGAGATAATCCCGTTAACTTACAAGTGGAAAAGATTGTGTAATTTGGAAAAGTCAGGTGGAATCTGTCCACTAATTGAATTGTTGTTCATGTGGCTGCAAAAAGGAAAAAAGTTAAGCAGAATCCCCACATGACAGTGGTAAACTTTCTGATTAATGAAAATCTACAAATGCCAAAAAAAAAAAAAAAAAAAAAAAAAAATTACTCACAAGCATATTAATTTTTTCAAGTTTGCAAATGAGTTAGGTAGTGGTCCTGATATTTGGTTCTCATCTATTTGTAATCTTTCCAAGTTAGGAAGATAACCTAACTCTTCTGGTAAAACCCCCGTTAATTGGTTCCCATTCAAGAGCCTGCACATATATAGAACTCAAGAACACAATGAGTATTGTTCCAGAAGCAAAAGAGAAGTAAAAAAGAAAAGGACAGTTTAGCACTTTAGCCCAAAACAGTATATATCTCATAGTGCATTTCATATGGTCCCAAAAGCAATTGGTAAGATGGACACAAATATGCATGTATGGACACAAATAACTTACAAGAGCTTCAAAGATTTCAGGTTGCCTATTTCCTTGGGTATAGTTCCACTTATTTTGTTCCACATGAAATCCCTTCCAAAATCAAGAAGCAAAGTTATAAGCACCAGTGTGAAATTAGACAAACTATTAGTGCCTAAGCAAAATAAAAACAAATGTACAATTATCCAAATTCAGAAATCTTTGTTTTCACATGAAATTTTGCCATTTAGCATTTTCTTATTTTCATATGTTCCAACTTACAAATTTTCCATGTAAGAAAATTGACCAAGCTCAGGTGATAAAGTTCCAGATAGATTCTTGTTTAGAAGGTCCCTGCAAAAAGTGGCGAGAAAAACAAATAAAGCATCGGTCAGAAATGAACTGATGACGTATATATGCTTAAAATTCTTCTAGATCGACAGACGTTCCTTCCATTTGCAAATGAAGTGATTCATTGATTGTTCAAAAGAAGCTTATCAAAGGTTTTCCTTGTCCATTGATCCAACTATTATATATGGTCAAGTAACAATGCAGAAAAGAAATCACATCTTGCTTCCTTTGGGACTTTTGCTAAGATTCAGGACCCTCCCCTAACCTATATTGAATGGGCAACAAAATGAGCCCTTAAGTTACACAGTGATGCCGCTTTTAAGTTTTGAAATTCAACAACTTTTCATGAGGTTTACATTCTCATCATGTGAATCTCATCTACCAATATCCAATGAATTTTAATAATCGCACAGCGCACTAAAAAATAGCACATAAGATGGAGAATTCTAGAACGTCCATTTTCACCTTTAAAATTAGCATCAAAGTTGATGGGTAATTTTTGTGGGAGTCATATCTATATCTATATGGAGAGAAGATCATCCTCACAAAAAACTGGTGCATTTCAAACAAAGGT
The DNA here is from genome assembly GCA_963556465.1 of Berberis vulgaris. NCBI lineage: Eukaryota > Viridiplantae > Streptophyta > Magnoliopsida > Ranunculales > Berberidaceae > Berberis > Berberis vulgaris. The sequence goes on from OY747135.1 coordinate 381,163, forward strand.
AGCTAGAAACCTTAGTCAAAGCTGAATGTATATATAAGAAGATGATACAAAAAGGTTTGGAGGATTCACATACAGTTCACGGACATGTAGATACCCATCACTCTTTTTCATCTCGAAGCACAGTACCCCTGTCCAGTTTGATGTACATGGATCTCCTTCATTCCAGTTCCTAAGATACTTCATAGGATCATTCAAACTCTTCCTGGTGGCCTGTAATGCTTTTACTGTAAACTAATACAAATCAATAACAAATTTACAACATCCAAAAACTTCATGGAGACTTTTCATTAAATCAAATAAGAGCACCCATAAAGAAAAGCATGTTTTACACCATTACATATTTTTAAATAGATTCTAGTCATTCCTGATTGTGATTACTGCCACTTTTAAATCACTTTCCATTCTCGAAAACAACTTGTACATTGGGGGAGGGAGATTAGGAGGTCAGAAGTCAGGGATGGATGGGGGGGACTCATGTGCACTGTGTACATGTGCACTTATTTCAGCCATCGGATTCAAAAAGTAAAACCAATATTACGGTTTTCTCTCTCTTCACTAACTTATTACACCTCTTAAAAATTAAATTACATTTTTTACTTATTTTTTTTATCAAAATTTACACAATTCAACACATACCTCGAAAAAAATTAAATAGTTCAAATTTATTAGAATATACATCTCTATGTAAATTTAACGATTCAAATTTAATATTACACTAATCTCCAGAAAAATCTAATGATCCAAAATTAATGGAATACACTTATCAAGGTAAATCTAACAGTCCAAATTTAATATTAGACTAATCTCAAGAAAAATTTAATAGTTCACACATATCTAAGTAAATCTAACCGTTAGATTTTTGTAAAAGATCAAACTGTTAGATTGTGGTAAAAGATCTCTAGTTAAATCTAACGGTACAAATTTAATTATGCACTTATCTCGAGATGTGTGAATTATTAAATTTGAACCGTTAGATTTTTCTCGAGATGAGTGTACTATTAATTTGGACCGTTAGATTTACTTAGAAATGTTTGTTCTATTAAATTTGAACCATTTGATTTTTCTCGCGATAAGTACATAATTAAATTTGTACGTTAGATTTAACTAGAGATCTTTTACCAAAATCTAAACGTTTCAACACGTATCTCGAGAATAATCAAACAGTTTGATCTTTCACCAAAATCTAACGATTAGATTTACCTAGATATGTGTTGAATTGTGTAGATTTTGGTGAAAAAAATAAGTGAAAAATGTGATTTAATTTGTTATAAGTTAGTGGAGAGAGTGGTTCAGATTGATTTTACCTGAATCTGACGGTTAAAATAGATGAACATGATGAGCCCCCTCATAGCATCTATTAAAGAAGAAATAGAAAAGTCCTATAGGGAAAACAATCAAGGTTTTATTTGTTTTAGGATAAGATAATGACTTATCTTTCACGTGTAACAAAGTTAGTGAGGCGAGCACTTATGACTAAATATTGAAATCCCCGGATGAATAATTCAAAGATAGATATGAAAGTGTTTAACAAGCACAAGTTCTTTGCACTTTGATACTAGACCGTTTTACAATGGTAACCTCGTAAAAATGTAACATTTTTTTTTAAAGGGAAGAAGTGTACAAGTAATGTCAACATGATAAGAATTTAAAATGAAGTTTAAGTCTATAAAAAGAAACCAAGAAGCATGATGCATAATTAACATCCAAAAACCAAAAAATCAAAAAAGGAAATTCACCTTCTTTGGGGTCAGTGAACTGTGCAGCAACATGTAGGTTTGAAGTGTAAGACAGGTAGAGAAGCAGAAGGGGCCCGAACACCAATATTTTAATCATTGTAAAATAGAAGGTGGAAATCCAGTGACTTTGTGTTTCCGACTAGAAAACTGGAAATTAAATTCAACCCACCAAGGGCATAAGCTGAAACCTTAAATTTAAGAAGAGGAAGTGGAAAACAATACTTGATGGAAAGGAATTGAAGAAGAGGAAGTGCTGTGCTATTGCTTTGTTGATGAAAGAAGAAAATAATGGTACTATATATTCTCTATTATTTTCTTTTAAATGCCATACATGTGACATGTCAAAGTCGAGGCATCTCTCTCAATTCGTTGTCGTTTATTTTTCTCCAGTTGAGAACGTCGCAAGGCTTGCTTCCACATAATAATTTACAAGACAAGTCTATATTGATTAAGGGGGTTGGGGTTGGGGGTGGGGGTTGGGGTGGTATTCAATTCGGGATTGTGATAGAATGTGAAGGATTTTAAAATTCATAACTATTCAATTAAGTAGTTTAAATAATTCATCTAAATTCAAGGATATTTAATGTGAATTTAAAAAAATACATTGATTTTTGGTTATGATGTAAATACTACTATGAAAAATACTGTCATTCATTTAAGGATGATATTCATTTAAGGATTGTGATAGATTGTCAAAGATTTTAAAATTCAGCAGTATTCAATTAAATAGTTTAAACAATTCATCTAAATTCAAATATATTTAATGTGGATTTAAAAAGATACATTGATTTCTTATTATGATGTAAATACTACTATGAAAAATATTGTCATACATTTAAGGATGGTATTTAATTAAGGATTGTGATAGATTGTCAAAGATTTTAAAATCAGAAGTATTCAATTAAGTAGTTTAAATAATTCATCTAAATTCAAAGATATTTAGGGGGTGGTATTCAATTATGGATTTTAATGGATTGTGAAGGATTTTAAAATCCAAGGGTATTCAATTAAGGATTTAAAATAATATATGTAAATCTAGGGGTATTCAAATACGAATTTTAAAGGGTTATTTTAAAATCCATCAAAATCAGACGTATTCAATTCATGATTTTAAAAAATCCACAAAAAACAGGGGGTATTAAAAAATTAGTGGATTTTAATGAATTTGTTAAAGTTGTGGATTTTGAAGGATTTATGAGTGAAAAATATATATAACAAGAGTCATTCCAAATTCAACATTTTCCCCTCATATTTCAATGAATTTGTATGAGTAATTGTTAAATAACACCACTATTTTCGCTGTAGGACACCACCACCTTCCCTTATCCGCCTTTTCTTTTCTATTCACAGGAGCAGCACCACCTCGCCCCATAATTTCCAACCACACCACCATGCCCTACCATCGTTGGCTGCACCACCACCCGCACTTCCTCTTCTCCTTTGTTCTTGTTCTTTTTGTTGTTGTTGTTGTTGTTGTTGTTGTTGTTATTATTATTATTATTATTATTATTATTATTATTATTATCATTCTCTTCCTCTTATTTTCTCTTCTTTTTGTCCTCTCTTTTCTTCATCTTTATTTTTTGTTCTTTTCCTTTTTTTTTCCTTTTGGTTTTATCTTCTTCTTTTCTCTATGTTTTTCTCCTTCTTCTTCAAATTTTTTATTTTTTCTTCTTCTTCTCCCATGTTTTTTTTCTCCTTTGCCCTTGCAGAGGTTCTTGCGACATGCGAGTATAGGTTCCCCACTTGCCAGAACCTTTGCGAGAGCCAAAAAAAGAAGAATAAGGGGAAAAAAAATAGGAGAAAAAAAACAGAGATAAAAAAAATGGAAGAGGAAGGTGAAAAGAAGAAGAAGGAAAAAAAAAAAAAAAAAGAAGGAAAAAACAGAAAATAATAAGAGGTGAGGGAGAAAGGAGGAAAATAACAAGATGAAGACAATAAGAGGTGGGATGAGAGGTGACAGTGGTAATTGATGGAGAAGAAGAATATGGGAGAGGAGGAGAGATGGTGGTAGCGTGGTGGTGGTGGTGGTGGTGATTGAAGAATAAGGGATGAGGAGGAGGATGAGAGGTGGCGGCGACGAGGATAACAGTTCGAAGTAAAATAGTTATTTGTATTACTTTTGGACCATCTTCAATGTATTTGAAATTTTTTTTTTTAATTTGAAGTAAATTTCTCGTAGCATATAAACTGTTTAATTGATGTTTTGAGAGATGTTTTATGATTTGTGTTGGCATGAATAACAATGTAGGTGATGTTCTTTCATTGTTTCCTATGACTAATAACATAATCCATTGAATTTATAAGAATCCATAACAAACCTTTATAAAATCTACAAAATCCAATCATTTTAAATCCATCTAATCCAGTGGATTTTTTAAAATTCTTTGAAACCTTTTAAAATCCACAAGATTTAAAATCCTTCAGAGTTCGTTCAATTCTCGAATTGAATACCCCCTCCTTAATGTGGATTTAAGGGGGTGGTATTCAATTACGAGTTTTAATAGATTGTGAAGGATTTTAAAATCCATTAAAATCCAAGGGTATTCAATTAAGAATTTAAAATAATACATGTAAATCTAGGGGTATTCAAATGCCAATTTTAAATGATTGTTTTAAAATTTATAAAAATCATAGGGTATTCAATTCATGTTTTTCAAATGTCCACAAAAATCAGAGGGTATTCAAGAAGTAATGGATTTGTTAAAGTTGTGGATTTTGAAAGATTTGTGAATGAAAAGTATATATAACAAAAGTTATTCCACATCCAACATTTCCCCCTCATATTTCAATAGATTTGTATTGGCTATTGTTAAATAACACCACTATTTTCGCTGAAGGACGCCACCATCCAATTTTTTTGTGATCTGCTAAAAGACACTACCACATTCCCTTCTCTCCTCTCTTCACAGGAGCAACACCACATTGCCCCACAACTTCTGGCCACGCCACCATGCCCTACCACCGCTAGCTGCACCACCACCTGCACTTCCTCTTCTCCTTTGTTCTTGTTTTTTTTTATTTATTTATTATTCTTCTCATTCTCTCCCTCTTATTTTCGCTTATTCTTGTCCTCTCTTCATTTTTTTTTCTTTTTGATTTCTTCTACTTTTCTCTTTGTTTTTTTTTTTCTCTTCTCTTTTTCTTTTCCCATTTTTTTTCTTCTTCACTCTTGCGGAGGTTCCTGCGAGTGGAAGTTCCCCACCTTCACGAGGGCAAAAAGAAGAAAAAAAATAGGAGAAAAATAAAAAAAAAAAAACATAGAGAAAAAAAAGTGGAGGGGGAGGAGAAGAAAAAAAAAAAAAACTGAGAATAAGAAAAGGGTGAGGGGGAGGAGGTTAAGAATAAGAAGATGAAAATGGGTGGAGGTGGGATGAGAGGTGGCGGTGGTGATTGATGGAAAAGAATAAGAAGAAGAAGAAGAAGAATAGGGGGAGGAGGAGAGGTGGCGGTAGCGTGGTGGTAGTGGTGATTGAAGAAGAAGAAGACGGGAGGAGAGGTGGTTGTGGCGGGGATAACCATTTGAAGTAAAATAGTTATTTGTATTACTTTTGGACCATCTTCAATATTTTTGATTTTTTTTTAATTTGAAGTAAAATTCTCGTAACATACAAACAATTGTTTAATTGATGTTTTATGATTTGTGTTGGCATGAATAACAATGTAAGTGATGTTCTTTCATTGTTTCCTATGACTAATAACATATTTATAAAAATTCATTGAATTTATAAGAATCCATATAAATCTATAACAAACATTTATAAAATATACAAAATCCAATCATTTTAAATCTATCAAAATTCAGTGGATTTTGTAAAATCATTTGAAACCTTTTAAAATTCACGAGATTTAAAATTCTTCAGAGTCCATTCAAATCCCGAATTGAATACCCCCACCTAAAAAGTGTTTGTTTTTAGGTGCTAAACATTGCTCTAAAAATCGGCGCTAGAAGGTAGAAAAACGCCCAGATTAATGGCTGGGCGGGTTCTGGGCTTGTCTAGGATTTTAAAATTCAGGAGTTTTCAATTAAATAGTTTAAATAATTCATCTAAATTCAAGGATATTTAATGTGGATTTAAAAAGATACATTGATTTTTGGTTATGATGTAAATACTGCTATGAAAAATATTGTAATTCATTTAAGGATGGTATTCATTTAAGGATTGTGATAGATTGTCAAGGATTTTAATATTCAGGAGTATTCAATTAAGTAGTTTAAATAATTCATCTAAATTCAAGGATATTTAATGTGGATTTAAAAAAATACATTGATTTCTGGTTATGATGTAAATACTACTATCAAAAACACTGTCATTCATTTAAGGATAGTATTCATTTAAGGATTGTGATAGATTGTCAAGGATTTTTAAATTTAGGAGTATTCAATTAAGTAGTTTAAATAATTCATCTAAATTCAAGGATATTTAATGTGGATTCAAAAAGATACATTGATTTCTGGTTATAATGTAAATACTACTATGAAAAATATTGTCATTCGGATTCGTGTCCATATTGTAAAATTGGGTGATGGATCAACAATTGTCATTTACAACACTTTGATTGATTCTTACTGTAAATGTCACGTCTCATACTAGCATCCAAAGCATTACTGCAATAATGAAGTATGAAAAAGAATACTAAAGCTTTTCGAGAAAATTATGTATCGTTTTTTGCTTCAAATCAATCGAATTGCTAACATTACTATTAGAAAGAAAAAAATATTACAAGGAGAACAAAGTTAGATGAGTTGCAAGCATAGAAATGTGGAAATGGGAGAAAAGAGTGCAAGGGAACTCTTTGAGCTTGAACCTCAAATGGGATCGACTTATATATTGTTATCCAATATTTATGTTGCCAAAGGGATGTGCAAAAATGTTGTTAAGGTAGGGCAATAATTTCTAGTTAAGGTATATAAAAGAGCTTGGGTATAGTTGAGTAGATGATGTAAAAGTCCATGTTTTTCTCTCTAGATATGGATCTCATCCAAAGGTCATAGATCTATTGAAAATTGGATGAATTGGGTGAGGAACTGATTTAAGCAGGGCATGTCCCAAGCAGTGATTTCAGTAGGAGGTGTAATTTCTTGGTTTCATTTGACTAATAGCAAATTCATAATAATCCATAAGAATCCTTTAAAATTAATCAAAATCCAATCCTTTAAAATCCAAATGAATTTCGTAAAATCATTTGAAATCCTTTAAAATCCATGAGTTTTAAAATCCATCACAGTCCATTAAATCCTTTAGAGAGCGATTATTTTTTTTAAGTGCTTAGAAGATAATTTCTAATTGGAATTAGAAGTTATGAACGAGCTTTTGCTTCTGAATGGGTTAATTAAAAGTTATAACATTAAAATGTGTTTGTTTTTAGGTGCTGAATGTGAACTGTTTGACAATTTTGCCTCACTGAGTTTAATAAAATCATGACAAAAATATTATGCTTAAAATCATACTCAATATTTAGTCAAATCCTATTAACATACACATAAAACATAAAAACTACATGCTACATAATGAAAAATTGAAAATACATAAAGGGAGAGTTGGAGAGATGAAGAAAAACTCGAAAATACAGATAAAGAAAACATACAGGAATAAGATAAATAAAATAAGTTTCTTACCTCTAAAATTTATTGAGATGTTAACAATTTGAAAAGTGTAAATTGAAGAGTCATTGTGAAGATAGGTAGAACGACAATGCTTGGTGAAGAAAATGAAGGAATGTCGTAAAAATTAGTCCTACTTGTTTTTAAAAAGATGAGGGTAGCAACTGTCACTACAAAATTATTGTAAGGTTATTGTTAGAATGATTTTTTAGTCAACAATGAGTGTTAAGTGATCAACACCCCTTGTTGCTTACTCCAATCAGAAGTTCAACTTCACAAACATTCTAAATGTTTAGGTGTCTCACTTCTTCTTAAGATTTCTGACTCTATTCAGAAACAATCTGTACCATATATATATGTCAAAGTCAAGTCGTCACTCAGTGAAGATAGCTTTCTATTTGTGGACACAAAAATAACACAATGTGACTGTGACCCATATGGGTTGTTTGTTGTGGGCCAATCAATTCCCCTTCTGGTGAGACAAAAAGAAGATAGTGGGTGTCTTATTAGGTGTTGCGGTTCATTGTGAGTCTGTCATGTTTTGCATTTCTAGGGATTGTTATGACATTATGGTCACATTTAGGGACATTTTTGGGATTTCCAAAAATATACGCATCTGCCATTTGCATTCCCGTTATAGTAGTAGATGTATTAGCCATGTCGTTGCATGACCATACACTTTCCACATAGCATGTATTGGCACGGGTACAGTGTTATGCCTTCGGTATGTCACCCTGATCATTAAGTCGTGCCTTCGACACAATCCAAATATGTCATTAAATTATCAAACATGAAAACAAATTATGGATTACCATAAAAAAAAAACAAAAATCAAACCTCTTGTCACATGATTTACAAAACATACATTGGAACTCCGCTAACTAAATTACCTTCATTGTTTGTTCAACTTTTTCATCCCCTTCTCCTGCTGTATTGATTTCTACAACTTTGGTGGCAGTGCCCTCTAAAAATACTTAATAATTTTTTTTAGAAAATCAATAATTCTATTAAATAAAAAAAACTGAAATTTATAAAATCACCGCAATAGATGTTTCTCCTTTTACTTTGGGCTTAAAAAAATATAAGAAAAAATAAAAAAGATGAAAAAAAAGTAATTTTTTAAAGTGATGATTTTCTAAAGCATTTATTTGTAAGTGATGCAAACAAACAGCTTCAATAATATCCCCTATGACTATGATGAAGTTATAGTCAATGCAAAAACCTGTAAAGAAGTAATTCAAAATTCTTAAACCATACACTATATGCATGGCCTAAGTCAGGGGCGGACTCAGGAAAATACTTATTAGTTGATAATAGTAGTTATCAATGGTAAAGCCAAATTTTTTTTTTTTATCGAAGCTAGTAACTAATAAAAAAAATTCAACAATAAAAAATACAATGCATATATCAATTGGATCCAAGTGTTGTCCATTTTAAGCCAAAATAAGGTCACTATTGATAACCTTAGCAAAAAGCAAACAAGCATAATAACTAGAATATATAACTAATATCACAAAAGAGTTTGTTTAGGCAGCCAAACTTTAAAGCCATTTTTTGGCCAAGCTAAAGCATTTTTACACCTTTACCCATTCTCTTTAAAATACAATCACAAACATTATCTATAGAAGGGATAGAAGTGTAAAAAACTTAAAACCTGACCAAAAAGTGGCTATAAAGTCTGGCTGTCTAGAATTGAGAATCACAAAATAATTAGGATAAGTTATATGTGAAGCTAAAAATTTGAAATTTGCGAACCTAATATGATCATAATACAATTTCAAAGAAAAAATAGTTTATATGATGCTCAAATTTTATACGAGTTGGCTGATGGTATATATTATCATTGAATTCTATCGTTATTATTTTAGATATTAATTTTAAATAATTTTTTGTTAGAGGTTTTATATTACTTAAGAAAGAAAATTCATTTATTTAATGTTAATAAATTTTTATTAAACTAAACATTTTTTAATGTTTGCAATTACTAATAAAATTGCATTGAAAATAAAATAAAAAATGCACTCGAAGAGTTTCGAACTCAGGTATTTTACTAAAAATGATAAACCTCCAACCACTACACCAACAAAGACATGTTTAAATATTTGCATAAACAATTGTCATATTGTATTCTACATTATATATTCGATTTTTTTAAGACTATAATATATACTAAAAATATTTTAAAAGTTGAGCTGCCCCCCCCCCTCGCCCCTTAGTAGGTCCGCCCATGGCTACATGGTTACATATTTTGTATGCAGAATGTAAATTACAGGTATTGACGACCAAATATCAATGCAGCAGAAGAAAATTTAGTTCATGGAGGAAAGATGCAAACGCTCTTCTGGAGATTTCCATTTCATCATCTAGGTGCAATGCTGGGAACCACTCCACTGATAAGGTTACTCCCAGAGATATCCGATGACACGTACGGGTTCTTCATTGTAGACGATGAGTATTGTGGGGTTCCTTGCTTTTCAGGGTCCGTGTCTATAGATTCTGAAACCCCAGTGTCAGATTCTGGCATCATAACCCATATATTTTCCAATTCCCTGACCAGCTCTGCCATCGAAGGTCGGGAATCAGTGTCATCTTGGCAACACCTGAGAGCCAATGTCACAAACTTCTCCACACATTCAGAAGGATAAGATCCCATGTCTCCATCTATCACTGAAAAGATCATACCAGATTGATAGGCCATGTTCACCTAGCAATTGAGAAAAACATAAATCAATCTAACGCAGAACTACCACAGTTTACCCACAAGTTACATGTATGAATAAACTGATTTATACACAAAAAGAGGCGGAGCAACCATTCAATGATAATGTAGATTCTAAATTGACCAAAATGAGTGTCACACATATCAAAGATTGTTAACATAGATGCTCATACCCAATGCATAAGATTCGATGGACATAGATTCCAGAATTTAAACTTCAAAGAAGAGTGAGGTAGGGAGTTACCTCTCGAACAATGTTTTTACCATGTGAGATTGGTTGCATCCCTGTTAAGAGTTCTAGAAATACAACCCCCAGACTGTAAACATCACTCTTGTCTGTCAGCTTATGAGTTAAGAAGTATTCTGGATCCAGGTAACCCTGCGAGAAATGCAAAGGTGTTCATTTTGCATAATACTTTTAACTTTTGAAAAAATTGAAGTAAACTGAGTTCACAAACCAGGTAGCACCCCGCCCCAAAAATCATATTGTGCTTACCGGAGTACCCTTTACAACTGTGGACACATGCCCAGGAACAATCCCTTCAATATCTGGGACTGGAGCAAGTTTTGAAAGTCCAAAGTCAGCAACCTTGGCAGTAAGTCTGGGATCCAACAGTATGTTGCTGGCTTTGATATCTCGATGAAATATTGGAGGATCAGCTTCAGTATGAAGGTAGAGGACACCTTTCGCTGAGCCCAGAGCGATTCTTAACCGCATAGCAAAACTCAAAGGTATTTTTGCACTAGCTGTAAAAATATCACTTGTAAGTTTTAATAAGAGCAGTAAATTCAAAAAATAAGTACAGGTTAAATCACAAAAATAAAAAAATTAATAATAATAATAATAATAATAATAATAAAATGTAAAAAAGTTTACCAGAAAGGTGATCCCTAAGTGTGCCATTTGACATGAATTCATAAACTAACATCTGCAAAATCCCAATAACAAAATGAGAAGGCAGTTATCCAGCTTCAAACAAGAAATTTCAATAAAAGTTATGCACATAACATGGAGGATTCCATTTTCCTGGGATTGGTTCCAACACATAACAAGGATATAGAGGATCATTCCCACTGGCTCCCAGAATATACCCAATGGGCCAGTTTTAGTTGCAGTAGACTAGATTGCCAGACCAAGCACGGATGAAGGAGCATTGTATAAGAAAGGATTAGGAGCCAGTTTGGCACTCATATCATTAACCATGACAGGGAAAAGGGCTTCATTCAGCTGATCCCAACAATAGGTATGGAAGATGGGTGATTTTTCATTGAGCACGGTTGCCACAATATCATGGCTTGGAAATCAGGCCACCAAAGTTTTATGGTTCAGTCAGAATACATTTTCCTTGTTGGTTTTCAAGAACCTTCCAGGGTGAGAATCAGTAATGAAGAGCATAACCAAAGTTTTATGGTTCAGTCAGAATACATTTTCCTTGTTGGTTTTCAAGAACCTTCCAGGGTGAGAGTCAGTAATGAAGAGCATAACCAAAGTTTTACACTACTTTAGGCATTAAAGCACCTACAAGTCAGGGGGGTTCAGAAGAAACTGTAAGTACCTGTTCACCTGCTTCATCACAATATCCAACCAAAGAGACCAAGTTCCGATGATGTACTCTTGATAACAACTTTATTTCTGTGAAAAACTCCTTTTCTCCTTGTAATGATCCTTCAAGAGCACGCTTTATGGCCACGATGGACCCATCAGGTAGAATGCCCTTATATACCTTCCCATAGCCTCCTTGTCCCACCTCAGTGGAGCTGTTAAAATTATTTGTAGCTAATGCCATTTCTCGGAAGGTGAAGCCTTTTACACCATCCACTTTAACTAAGCTCATGGAGGCTGCATAGGTTAAAAGTGAATATTTTCTCAGAACTATTGAATCCATAATAACTTTCAGCTGCATTGTGCAAAACACGTTTTAAATTTAATAGCCTTTCACTATTCCGTTTGAGCTGAAATTTTGAGGAAAGTTAAATATCAACATCAGAAACATTGTCACCTCAGGACATATGCGCCTCAAGATCCATGCTAAATGGGATAAACAAATTTCTCTATAAATATCACGAAGTGAGAGAGGGCCTACCTTGGGTGCGACACAAGCCTACCGATAGGCCGGCTAGCGCCCATTGTCCAAGACCACTCGCTTGCGGGTGGTCCTTAAAGACTCATAAAGACTGTTTATTAATATATATAATGGCAGGGACCTAAATATGTATCTCAAAGAACAATGTGAAAACAACAAACTATGACATGTTTCTATTGGTAATATGCAATTCTGCAATTTTCCTGAAAATATCAACTCCAACATAGCTCAAAAGAGTTAAAAAAAAAAAAGTTGCTAGGGACCCAAAATGTAAAATTTTAAAAGGGTGTTCTGTTGATTATGAATTAGAAGTTTGGGGGACTCCAAGCCCAATCCCCCTATATTTTTATCCAGATAAGTAGATAAGAAAAATCTTCAAATATATGAATCAATGAGAAAAATCTTCAAATATATGAATCAATGATAATCTTCAAATATATGAATTCACATAAAATGCAATATGAGGTGCTCACTAGTCATATGCGTTATAAAATATGTGCTTTTTTTAACATAAATTCCCACCAAGTACACTGAAAAGGATAATTCAATAAACCAAACTAGTAAAGGATATATGAGTTTGTAATCATATGTTTCAGATTTAGACTACATATTTAGTAATGGAATTTACTACCTTACAAATTAGAAAACATGAAAAATCTTTCATTATTAATACTCACATCTACGTTTTCTTGGAACTGCATGTTGTTTGTTGAAGTGTCTTCTCATAACAATAATTAAAACAACTGCAGTCAATGTAACTGAACAAGCAATGGCTGCCAGCACAATTCCCACCAATGCACCTTTGCTGATACCCGATTTCGGAAAATCAGTAAACCCTGCATCAGAAATAAGATTTATGTTGGGAGGAAATGTCTAGCCAAAGAGAGAATCAATACCTTATCATGTTGCTAAAGTAAAAAGTAAGAAGTACTACAATGTAAAGAATAACATACAATCCTAGGAGGTTAAAATGAAAAGGTGAGATAAACCTATAGTATAAAGGCCTCCCACATGTAGTGTTCATGCCAAGGGATTGGTCGTAGAAAATGTAAAATTCAAACTTCTTATTTCATCGAACTCTATGGCAAAGCATGTAAATTAGGGAATATATGACGTACCATCTTTATAAGGTTCCAAGAGAGTGAAGTTGAGAAGTTCACGAGGCCCAAAAATTGGACTATCAGGAATCGTCCATCCTGTGAACATGCTCCTAATTCTTCTAATCTCGCTTTCATTAAAGATATTGGAATGGTTATTGAACTCAGGGAACAATTTCAAGTACATTCTTAGTCGAGGGCCCGCTTCCCACATAATGGAATCAACATATAACTGATAAGGATGTAAGTTCAGACCAGAGCTTAGGTATGTTACAAATTCGTTATTATATGGAAGGAAATTTGAGAATCCAGGACTCTTCATACGACATCCAACTCTTATAGGAGCAGCACAAAAACAACGTACGGGTGGATCTGGAACATATTCATAGTGTTCAGGGCATGATTGGCTAAGACAAGTCATGGGGGAGTTTGATAATCTCCCTGCCCCATCCTCTCTCCCTGTCTGAGATCCACAGAACCGGACTATCTTGAGTTGGTTGGCAGATGAACACACAGGATTTCCTTGAAGCCTGGATGCCAAGTAGAAGTAATGACAATGAAATTGAAAGCTAAATTGAGTATACATAAGCAATTACATTTGGGAGATGCTACCTAATACTATATCTAAACTTGAAGAAAGCATCAAGAAAATCAATTGATATGGATAGCATGCACGAGTGTTCTGTAAAAGGAAACACACCTAATACTGACATTTGTTGGGGGCTCAAGAGGGGAAGAAATATTTGAAAGCATGTTGTTCTCAAAATCCCTGTAGCATCAAAGTCAGTTGAAGAAGCTCAGATATGCAAACCCTGCTAGATAAATTTGTAATAAAGTCCATCCTGAATAACGTTGTAATATTTATCCTAATTGAATGTAACAAATCATGATAGAGGAGCTTCCACGTGCTGCTTGATACTAGATATCACAAATAGAAAATGTAGGCAATGGTTTAAGGTCGTACAAGAGAATACTTTCAGTCCCATTTAAGGTTCTGTTTGGCCAAATTTTGGATGGAACATCACCACTCAACGTATTGTTTTCCAAGGACCTGCAACGAGAAAAAGTTAGCATACCGAACCAACACAATAGCAGGCGCCGGTTCTGGTTCCGGCACGACGTTTGGGAGGGGGTGGGGAGAGAGAAATCTTACAATTTCTGAAGATGAGGAAGACCCGAAAAGTTGGCAGGGATATCTCCACTAAGGTGGTTGTGTGATAAGTCGCTGCACATATTTTCAAAACAATCATTTCAATGTTATATTGAGGTCAAGAAAACGACACCGGTATAATTCACTGAAGCTGCAATGTTGACATACTTATGTGTGAATAGCTTATTTATCTAACTATTCAATATTTCAAATTAACACAAGTGAATCAAACAGCTCCAATAGGAAAGAGAAAAGTGCACATACATAGTAGTAATGTTATCAGAAAGCTTATTTGATGGTATTGATCCGTTAAGCTGGTTCCAGCTAAGATCTCTGAAATGTGAATGCCATAAACAACAATTGCCCATCATAAATCGTAAAATTTCAACATGGCAAAATTTTTTTTAATGGTATTTGGCAACTAGAGAAATTACAAGCAAGACTCACAAACTTACAAATAAAGAAGCTTTTGTATCCTACTTAAGTCGGGAACTGGTCCTTGCAAGCTGCAGTTTCTTAGACTCCTTATAAACCAAACAAAAGAGAAATGAAGCCACTTTCTGAGAACATACATTTAAGAAAGCGTGCATGTTTATATTTTAATAGGAGATCATAGAGTGGATATTTGAGATTCAAAGATGAATTTCATTCAGAAGAGATTATGAAATATTTAAAAGAAAAGGAATCATCCCCATTGACCCTGACTTTGATTCTTTCCATTAAAAACTTTTGGACATCCAACTAAATTGAATTACCTCTTTATGCTTCGAAAAAATGTCTACATACTTTTTAATACCTGATTTTGACACCGAACTCAACTAACATTTTTTACCTATTGTACCTCTTCCTTTCCCTAATCCATGTTTATCTTTTTCGATCCGCAATAAGCTTTTACTTGAAAACACTCATTTGTTGAACCATAGCACTATGGCCAAGTTCCTTTTTGAAAAAACTAAGAATCTCAAGCCTAAATGTTCTTTTTGGGTGAACTGAACAAACAAGTTTAAATGTTCTTGAGGATTGGATGGATTGGGACCTTGTCCAGTAGGACTTATATAAACGAATCAGTTAAACAGGTGCCCAAAATTTTAAATTATGTAGGAGGGTTATTAGAATATGTAAGGCTTGCACTACTCAGAAGTGAATGAAAAATGATTGGATGGTTGCACATCCGAAGAAGTAGACACATTGTTGCCCCTGGGACGATCTTTCTGAAAACGTCGTTGTTTAGCGGAATCGGCTTTCTTAAATTTCCAACAATATTCGCCATTGTGAGCTTTCAATCCACAATAATTACAAATGAGATGAGAACGACAGTCAGCAGCAATATGACCTATCCTGTCACATGTTTCACACTTGTCATCGGGATTAAAGGACTTTCTGGGTTTTCCGACTTGTCAGTGTTGCGTGCACTTTTGATATCAATATTCCGCATAGCAAAAGTGGCAACATCAGGTATGGTGGGTTTGCCAGTAGAGATCTCTTATTAGGGAGGGGGTGGAAGTCGTTCACTCCCTCTTGAAATACATAAAAGCATTTTAAAATACACATTATCACTCATCTCAAGGGAGATGAACGGCTTCACCCCCTCCCTCGCTGGTTCCCTCGCCATTTAGAATTTCCATTCTTATTCATATTAATACATCATTTTCAAAAGCCTTCTTTATAGAGCTTGGCTAATTGGCGAGGAAAACAGCGAGGGAGGAGCGCAATGCGTGCATCCCATTTTTACACGCATCACGAAGAGGATAAAGGGTCCTCGCTGGTTTCCCCGACAGTTAGAATTCCCCCTTCTTTATAGAGCTTTTCTACATGGCGAGGAAACGATCGAGGGGAGGGAGTGGCGGGGTGGGGATCGTTCACCTCTCTCGGGATACGTGCACAAAAATCGACAGCACGCATCCCGAGGGAAGTGAACGATCCCCACCCTGCCACCTCCCTCCCCTCGCTCGTTTCCTCGCTCATTTCCTCGCCATTTAGAATTTCTGTTCTTTATATCATTCAACCAATAAATTAGAAAAAATTAAATGTGTAAGAGGTGTCCTTACAGTTTCAACAGATGTGACATGTTGCCATAGGAAGCTGGAATTGTTCCATCAAAATGGTTGTTGTCGAGTTGACTGCAAAATATTTGAAAATAAAAACATAAACTAAATACAATTTGCATAAGGTAGAAACCTGATACTGACCAATAAAGTCTGTAACCACACAAGAATATGATTAGATCTGAGGGAATAATATGCAGCTCATACTAGGGCTGAAAACCGAACCGACGGTTCGGTTTTTCACCTAAACCGTGAACCGAACCGACTTAGGTCGGTTTTAAAATTTTCAAACCGAAACCGAACCGACCATTAACAAAACCGATCCGAAACCGAACCGATTCTAATTTATGCAAACCGTAACCGAACCGACTAAAATCGAACCAAAACCGAAATAAAACCGAACCGAACCGAATATTTAAACATATTATATTATTTATATATAAAATATATTTTATTTTTATATATAAATAATATAATATATTTAAATATTCGGTTCGGTTCGGTTTGGTCGGTTAAAATCACATAGAAACCGAAAACCGAACCGACCACTTCGGTTTTGCATTTTTTAAAACCGAAACCGATCCGAACCGAATTTAAACCGAACCAATCGGTTCGGTTTTGATCGGTTCGGTCGGTTTGATCGGTTTGATCGGTTTTTTGTTCAGCCCTAGCTCATACAATAATGCTATACAAAGGATTGACGACTGCATATATGTAATATCCGTAGTTTTTTTTCCGATTGTTCGATTTTCTTTTCGTTGTTTGATTTGTTTAACTTTGGATTTTCGAAATTTATTTCAGTGGTATAGGTTGGTTAGATTTAGATTGCGTTTTTTTTAAATAAAAAAATTATTTAAAGAGTGGAGTGTACTCAGAAAATCCGATGGGGGCACATAACCACCCACACCTTAAAAGAAACCCCCCTCTCTTCTTCTTCTTCCTTTTCTCTTTTTTCTTTCCTTCAGGGCGTGTTCCTCCCGACGCCCCTTCTTCTCCGGCAGAAACATGATACTGACCAATAAAATAATGCTATATAAAGGATTGACGACTGCATATACATAATAACCCAAGTCAATTTACAAAACCCAAGTCTACTCATTTCTCACGGGAAACCATATTAATTTACTAGACATAAATATAGTAAAATTAATAAGAAAAAAATTGACTCAAAATATGACAACACAGAAAGTTCTATTGAAAAATAAATTCATTTGAATTTAAGAAGTAATCAATACATCTTCCTGCAGCAACCCTAAGCAAGTGTGAACTTGAGTTATGGCATATATATAATGCAGATCGAAAATTCTAGGGGTCGAGGAAAAGGGAGCGAGGGATGGGTGTAACCACCCATCTTCCTCGAGATGAGTGTCAGCATGCATCTCCAAGGTCATGCGCCCATCTCGAGAAGGATGAATGGTTACACCCATCCCTCGCTCCTTTCCCTCGACCCCTAGCAAAGCTCAATGCAGATTGATAACCCTGGGCATGTTAAATGAGTAGTAGTTCACTTTGAAGACATTAAAATGTGACAAGTCGTTACTTATAAAATATAGCTACTTAAGCAACTACAAACATTTACTCGATTTTTCTTTACAGGTGTAACCAATATCAAAACACTACATCAAATTGACATTTTTGTAACAATCCCAAAACAGTATCATTTTTTAAGTATTAAATATTTATTTACTGAAAGAGAAAACTTACAGTATCGTAAGATTAGGCAGTTGGGAAAATTGTGGTGGAAGATATCCAGATAAGTTGTTGTTGTCAAGCAAGCTGCAAAAAATGCTTTTTGTTTATAACAGATAGCTAACCCATAAGTGAACTAAAATGAGTTAATGATTTATCATCACCACTTAATCCATGGAATTACGAGCTTAACAGATTGGCAATAAAGAGATAATCCCGTTAACTTACAGGTGGACAAGATTGGGTAATTCGGAAAACTCAGGTGGAATCTGTCCACTAATTGAATTGTTGTTCATGTGGCTGCAAAAAGGAAAAAAGTTGAGCAGAATCCCCATATGACAGTGGTAAAACTTTCTGATTAATGAAAATCTACAAATGCAAAAAAAAAAAAAAAAAAATTTACTCACAAGTGTTTTGCTTTTTTCAACTTTGCAAATGAGTTAGGTAGTGGTCCTGATATTTGGTTCTCATCTATTTGTATTCTGTCCAAGTTAGGAAGATAACCTAACTCTTCTGGTAAAGCCCCCGTTAATTGGTTCCCATTCAAAAGCCTGCACATACAACTCGAGAACACAATGAGTATTGTTCCAGAAGCAAAAGAGAAGTAAAAAAGAAAAGGAAAGTTTAGCACTTTAGCCCAAAACAGTATATATCTCATAGTGCATTTCATATGGTGCCAAAGAAATACGTAAAGCAATTGGTAAGATGGACTCAAATTATGCATGTATGGACATATGTGAAAGACTATCAGCAAAGTCAATAACTTACAAGAGCTTCAAAGATTTCATGTTGCCTATTTCCTTGGGTATAGTTCCACTTATTTTGTTCCACATGAAATTCCTTCCAAAATCGAGAAGCAAAGGTATAAGCACCAGTGTGAAGTTAGACAAACTATTAGCATCTTCTTATTTTCATATGTTCCAACTTACAAATTTTCCATGTAAGAAAATTGACCAAGCTCAGGTGATAAAGTTCCAGATAGATTCTTGTTTAGAAGGTCCCTGCAAAAAGTGGCGAGAAAAACAAATAAAGCATCGGTCAGAAATGAACTGATGACGTATATATGCTTAAAAATTTTCTAGACAGACGTTCCTTCCATTTGCATGAAGTGATACATTGATTGTTCAAAAGAAGCTTATCAAAGGTTTTCCTTGTCCATTGATCCAAATATTATATATGGTCAAGTAACAATGCAGAAAAGAAAATCACATCTTGCTTCCTTTGGGACTTTTGCTAAGATTCAGGACCCTCCCTAACCTATATTGAATGGGCAACAAAATGAGCCCTTAAGTTACACAATGATGCCACTTTGAAGTTTTGAAATTCAACAACTTTTCATGAGGTTTACATTCTCATCATGTGAATCTCATCTACCAATATCCAATGAATTTTAATAATCGCACAGCGCACTAAAAAATAGCACATAAGATGGAGAATTCTAGAACGTCCATTTTCACCTTTAAAATTAGCATCAAAATTGATGGGCTAGAAATTCATAAATGGGTAATTTTTGTGGGAGTCATCTATATCTATATGGAGAGAAGATCATCCTCACAAAAATTGGTGCATTTAAGTGAGTGAACTGAAGCTTTGTAGATAGAAACCTTAGTCAAAGCTGAATGTATATATAAGAAGATGATACAAAAGGTTTGGAGGATTCACATACAGTTCACGGACATGTAGATACCCATCACTCTTTGTCATCTCGAAGCACAGTACCCCTGTCCACTTTGATGTACATGGATCTCCTTCATTCCAGTTCCTAAGATACTTCATAGGATCATTCAAACTCTTCCTGGTGGCCTGTAATGCTTTTACTGTAAACTAATACAAATCAATAACAAATTTACAACATCCAAAAACTTCATGGAGACTTTTCATTAAATCAAATAAGAGCACCCATAAAGAAAAACATGTTTTACACCATTACATATTAAATAGATTCTAGTCATTCCTGATTGTGATTACTGCCACTTTTAGATCACTTTCCATTCTCGAAAACAACTTGTACATTGAGGGAGTGAGATTAGGAGGTCAGAAGTAATAGAAAAGTGTTATAGGGAAAACAATCAAGGTTTTATTTGTTTTAGGATAAGATAATGGATTAAGATTGCTAATTTTTAGGTGAAAAAATTAATCTAGAATTTAAAAAAATTTACTATCTCAAAGCTCAATGACTTATCTTTCACGCGTAACTAAGTTAGTGAGGCGAGCACTTATGACCAAATATTGAAATCCCCAGATGAATAATTCAAAGATAGATATGAAAGTGTTTAACAAGCACAAATTCTTTGCAACCGTTTTACAATGGTAGCCTCGTAAAAATGTAACATTTTTTTAAGAAAAAAGGGGAGAAGTGTAGAAGTAATGTCAACATGATAAGAATTTAAAATGTAGTTTATTCTATAAAAAGAAACGAAGAAGCATGACGCATAATTAATATCTATTAGGATTACTAGTGTACATATTTAATTAAGTGAGCTATTTTAGGAGGAACTATTGATTCACCCAAAATCAGTCCATGATTGTATCTACAGCCAAAAATCGGTTCACATAACTTTGAAGTAGCAAGGAAATTCACCTTCTTTGGGGTCAGTGATCTGTGCAGCAACATGTAGGTTTGAAGTGTAAGACAGGTAGAGAAGCAGAAGGGGCCAGAACACCAATATTTTAATCATTGTAAAATAGAAGGTGGAAATCCAGTGACTTTGTGTTTCCGACTAGAAAACTGGAAATTAAATTCAACCCACCAAGGGCATAAGCTGAAACCTTAAATTTAAGAAGAGGAAGTGGAAAACAATACTTGATGGAAAGGAATTGAAGAAGAAGAAGAAGAAGAGGAAGTGTTGTGCCATTGCATTGCTTTGTTGATGAAAGAAGAAAATAATGGGACTATATATTCTCTATTATTTTCTTTTAAATACCATACATGTCAAAGTCGAGGCATCTCTCTCAATTCGTTGTCGTTTATTTTTCTCCGGTTGAGAACTTCGCAAGGCTTGCTTCCACATGATAATCAAGTCTATATTGATTAAGGGGGTGGGGGTGGGTGTAAGGATTGTGATAGAATGTGTAGGATTTTAAAATTCAAAAGTATTCAATTAAGTAGTAGTTTAAATAATTCATCTAAATTCAAAGATATTTAATGTGGATTTAAAAAGATACATTGATTTCTGGTTATGATGTAAATGCTATTATGAAAAATACTGTCATTCATTTAAGAACAGATAGAGATGCAGAAGGGCCCCCGAACACCAATATTTTAATCATTGTGTTTCCGACTAGAAAACTGGAAATTAAATTCAAGAAAGGAAAATCTGTAAAATGTTAAAATTCAACCCACAATGGGCATAAGCTGAAACCTAAATTGAAGAAGAGGAAGTGGAAAAACAACACTTGACTTGATGGAAAGGAATCGAAGAAGAAGAAGAAGAGGAGCTGCTGTGCTATTGTTTTGCTCGTGAAAGAAGAAAATAAGTGGGATTGATCATTCTCATAAATTTGACTACATTTTCTCTATTACTTTTATTTCTTTTTTACACCATACATGTCAAAGTCGAGGCATCTCTCTCAGTTCGTCTTCGTTTATTTTTCGCCGTTTGAGAATTCCACAAGGCTTGCTTTACAAGACAAGTTGATATTGATTTGGGGGTGAGGGTGGTGGTGTTTATTTAAGGATTGTGATAGATTGTCCCACTTTTTATTAAGATTTCTGACTCTATTCAGAAATAATATGTACCATATATATGTCAAAGTCAAGTCGTCTCTTAGTTGTTTTCATTTATTTGTCTCTGCTTCAGAATTCTACATGGCATGCTTCAACATAATAATTCACAGGATAAGTCTATATTGACTAAGACTAGTGTATTAGCGATGTCATACAATTTTCACAAAGCGTGTGGCATGGTTACAGTATCAGACCTTCGCATGTCACCCTAGTTTTTGGGCAGTGCTTTTGGCACTTCCCAAATATATCACTAAATATATGATATATATATATAAAAAATTAAATAAATAAAAAAAAAAATCTAACATCTTGTCACATGGTTATATATGATACTCTTTCACCTTTAGGTCATGGTGGTACCTTCTACCACTTTTCAAAGAGAAATACAAAATCAATTGTATTTACATATTTACCCTCATACCAAACAATATGTTATATTGGTTTGGTTGTAGATATTATGAAGATGCAAGTTATTTTGGACATTCAAAACTTGACAGACACACGAAAAATATAAGAGCTAAGTTTGGTCTAAGGAGAGACATACAATTAGGGTATATGTATAGATAAGTGAGGATAGCCTTTTATTTGTGGACACAAAAATAACACAATGTAAGTGTGACCCATTTGGGTTGTTTGTTGTGGGACAATCAATTCCCCTTCGATCACTCAACAAATAATTTGTTGAGACAAAAAAAATAGTGGGATGTCTTATTAGGTGTTGTGGTTCTTTGCGAGTCTGCCATGTTTTGCATTTCTAGGGATTGTTATGACATTATGGTCACATTTTTGGGATTTCCAAAAATACACAGATTCACCATTTGCATTCCTGTTATAGTAGTAGGTGTATCAGTTATGTCGTTGCATGACCATATACTTTTCACATAGCATGTATTGGCATGGATACAATGTTATGCCTTCGGCATGTCACCCTGATCATTGAGTCGTGCCTTCAACACTCTCCAAATATGTCACTAAATTATCAAACATGAAAACAAATTATGTATTCTCATTAAAAAAAAAGTGGAGGAGGAGGAGAATAATAATAAAAAAAGAATAGAGAATAAGAAGAGGTGAGGGGGAGGAGGTTGAGGTTGAGGTTGAGAATAAGAAGATGAAAATGGGTGGAGGTGGGATGAGAGGTGGCAGTGGTGATTGATGATGAAGAAGAAGAAGAAGAAGAAGAAGAAGAAGAAGAAGAAGAAGAAGAGGGGGAAGATGAGGAGAGGTGGCGGTAGCATGGTAGTAGTAGTGATTGAAGAAGAAGAAGACGGGAGGAGAGGTGGTGATGGCGGGAATAACAATTTGAAGTAAAATAGTTATTTGTATTACTTTGGATCATCTTCAATGTATTTGATTTTTTTTTATTTGAAGTAAAATTCTCGTAACATACACACAATTGTTTAATTGATGTTTTGAGAGATGTTTTATGATTTGTGTTGGCATGGATAACAATGTAGGTGATGTTCTTTCATTGTTTCCTATGACCTATAACATATTTATAAAAATCCATTAAATTTATAAAAATCCATAGAAATTCATAGCAAACATTTATAAAATCTACAAAATTCAATCATTTAAAATCTATCAAAATCCAGTAGATTTTGTAAAATCATTTGAAACCTTTTAAAATCCACGAGATTTAAAATTATTCAGAGTCCATTCAAATCCCGAATTGAATACCCCCACCTAAAAAGTGTTTGTTTTTAGGTGCTAAACATTGCTCTAAAAATCGGCGCTAGAAGGTAGAAAAACGCCCAGATTAATGGCTGGGCGGGTTCTGGGCTTGTCTATGCGAGTTTTTTTTTTAAAAATAAGGCATGTGCTTTTATTTTATTTTTATTTCCTCTTTTTTAGAAATAAACAATTTAATTATTTTTTATTCAATATATGTCTAAATGTAGCAAATGATGATTACTTAATGAAATTCTCAAAGGATCTGTTGGTACCAATTTTATTACTTTAGTAATGTAGATTTTATCAAACATGACTGAGATTATTCATGCAATTTGAAGAAAAATAAAAGAGTAGGTTTGGATATTTATCCACAAATTCAACTTTGTATAAAGTACCCATCATGACCAACTTCAGTCATTTGAGTTTTAATAAATTTTGTTCATGATTGTTAATTTTTCATGTTTTTAAATTTTGCATATGTATATTGGCATTAAATTGAATGTAATTGATAAGGCATTATGTTTAACTTTTGTAAATTATTAAAGTTATAATACAAAACCTAAGATCGCCTTGGCGCTAGGCACATGCTTGCCGCCCGCACACCGCCTAGCGTTTTTTAGAACACTGATGCTAAATGTGAATTGTTTGACAATTTTG
This sequence comes from Berberis vulgaris, assembly GCA_963556465.1. Classification (NCBI taxonomy): domain Eukaryota; kingdom Viridiplantae; phylum Streptophyta; class Magnoliopsida; order Ranunculales; family Berberidaceae; genus Berberis; species Berberis vulgaris. Next base: position 405,346 of record OY747135.1, read on the forward strand.
CCCCACTGAGTTGAATAAATTATGACAAAAATATTATGTTAAAAATCATACCCAATATTTAGTCAAATCCTATTAACATACACATAAAGCATAAAAACTACATGCAACATAATGAAAACTTGAAATTATACATAAAAGGGAGAGTTAGATAGATGAAGAAAAACTCGAAAATACAATAAAGAAAACATAGATGAAGGAGAGAAATAAGATAAGTTTCTTACCCCTAAAATTTATTGACATGTTAACAATTTGAAAAAAGTAAATTGAGGAGTCATTGTGAATGTAGGTAGAACGACAATGCTTGGTGAAGAGAATGAAGGAATGTCGTAAAAATTTAGTCCTACTTGTTTTAAGAAGATGGGGGTAACAACTGTCATTACAAAATTATCTTAAGGTTACTATTGAAATTATTTTTTAGTCAGCAATCAGTGTTAAGTGATCAACACCCCTTGTTGCTTACTCAAATATGAAGTTCAACTTCACAAATACTCTAAATGTTTAGGTGTCCCACTTCTTATTAAGATTTCTGACTCTATTCAGAAACAATATGTACCATATATATGTCAAAGTCAAGTCGTCTATTAGTTGTTTTCATTTATTTGTCTCTGCTTCAGAATTCCACATGGCATGTTTCAACATAATAATTCACAGGATAAGTCTATATTGACTAAGACTAGTGTATTAGCGATGTCATACAATTTTCACAAAGCGTGTGGCACGGTTATAGTATCAAACCTTCGCATGTCACCCTAGTTTTTAGGCAATGCTTTTGGCACTTCCCAAATATACCACTCTTTGACCTTTAGGTCGTGATGGGACCTTCTACAACTTTTCAAAAGGGAAATACAAAATCAATTGCATTTACATTTTTACCCTCATACCAAACAATCTGTTATATTGGTTTGCTTGTAGATATTATGAAGATGCGAGTGTATTTTGGACATTCAAAACTTGAGGGACACGCAAAAAATAAAAGAGCTAAGTTTGGTCTAGTGAGAGACATACAATTAGGGTATATATAGATGAGTGAGGATAGCCTTCTATTTGTGGACACAAAAATAGCATAATGTGAGTATGACCCATTTAGGTTGTTTGTTGTGGGCCAATCAATTCCCCTTGATCACTCAACAAATAATTTTGGTGAGACAAAAAGAAGATAGTGGGATGTCTCATTAGGTGTTGTTGTTTATTGTGAGTCTGCCATGTTTTGCATTTCTAGGGATTGTTATGACATTATGGTCACATTTTTGGGATTTCCAAAAATACACGGATTCACCATTTGCATTCATGTTATAGTAGTAGATGTATCAGCCATGTCGTTGCATGACCATACACTTTTCACATATTATGTATTGAAACGGGTATAGTGTTATGCCTTCGATATGCCATTCTGATCATTGGGTCGTGTCTTCGACACTCTGCAAATATGTCACTAAATTATCAAACATGAAAACAAATTATGGATTATCATTAAAAAAATCAAACCTCTTGTAACATGATTTGCAAAACATACATTGGAACTTCGCTAACTTAATTACCTTCAACGTCTGTTCAACTTCTTCATCCCCTTCTCCTACTATATTGATTTCTACAACTTTGGTAGCAATGCCCTCTAAAAATACTTAATAATTTTTTTTAGGAAATCAATAATTCTATTAAATGAAAACAACTGAAATTTATAAAATCACCCCAAGCAGATGTTTCTCATTTTACTTTGGGCTTAAAACAATACAAGAAAAAATAAAAGAGATGAAAAAAAAGTAATTTTTTAAAGTGATTATTTTCTAATGCATTTATTTGTAAGTGATGCAAACAAACAGCTTCAATAATCTCCCCAATGACTATGATGAAGTTATAGTCAATGCAAAAACTTGTATAGAAGTAATTCAAAATTCTTAAACCATATACTATATCTATATGCATGGCCCAAGTGTCAAGTGCTAATAACCTTCCACACATGATGAAGCACTCATCACCGTGCCCAAGTATTCCCACACACTTCGCATCCTCAAATTACGATTCAGTCCAATAATTCTCTTTATAGCAAACCAAATCATCCTTACCAACCATAGGGGCAAAACTGTATTTAAGACATCCATATTCCCAAGGTCCAGGGTGCAAAAATGTAGACTTATAGAACGTAGATGATGATATGGCAAGTTGAGAAAATGAGAGAATAAAGTGGGAGGGCATTTTGGGTATTACGAACACATATTTACTTACAGAAGTAGATATTTCATACTAACAAAATAAAAATACTATTTCATACTAAGAACATTATCTAATCAACCAATCCTTAACTTAAACACTCTTGTTAGTATTATTATTAACCTCCATCCCCCACCTTCATCGTCAACATCTCGTGTTTATATCTTTTGGGCAACAACTTTTTGACACAATCACTTCTAATAAAGCACAAGTTTTTTTTTTTTTTTTTACTATGTTGAAGTACACTACCAATATAAATATCTCTTTCATCATTGTTCATCTTTTTCTCCACTCTTTAAAGAATATCTTCACAGCTTCACAGCAACTCACGTAGTACCACCCTGCATGCCCCGCCACCGCAAGCTGCATCACCATCTCTTTCCTCTTTTCATATTCTCATTTTTTATTCTTCTTTTTCTCATCTCTTCCTCTTATCTTATCTTCTTCTACATCAACGCCAGCACCACCCCACCCATGCCTCCTTTTCTCTCTATCTTTTTTTTTTTTTTTTTTTTTTGCTCTCGAGCAGAGAGGAAGATAAAAAGATGTGGGGGCTGGGTGATGGAAAAGAAGAAGGAGAAGAAGTGTGACTGGCGTGGCAAGGCGGTGCAATGGTGGTGTTGTTCTCTGAGAGAGAAGAGATGTGGTGGTGGGTTTATTTTTTTTGTTTATATTACTGGTGTGCTTTGATTTCAGCAATGACTTCAGTAGGAGGTGTAATTTCATGGTTTCATTTGACTAATAACAAATCCATAAGAATCCTTTAAAATTAATCAAATTCCAACCCTTTAAAATCCATAAAATCATTTGAAATCCTTTAAAATCCTTCACAGTCCATTAAAATCCTTTAGAGAGTGATTGTTTTTTTAAGTGCTTAGAAGATAATTTCTAACTGAAGTTAGAAGTTTTGAACGAGCTTTTGCTTCTGAATGGGCTGATTAAAAGATGTAACATTAAAATGTGTTTATTTTTAGGTGCTGAATGTGAACTGTTTGATAATTTTGCCCCATTGAGTTTAATAAAATTATGTCAAAAATATTATGTTTAAAATCATACCCAATATTTAGTCAAATCCTATTGACATACACATAAAAGCATAAAAACTACATGTTACATAATGAAAACTTGAAAATACATAAGAGGGAGAGTTGGAGAGATGAAGAAAAACTCGAAAACACAGATAAAGAAAACATAGAGGAATAAGATAAATAAAATAAGTTTCTTACCTCTAAAATTTATTGAGATGTTAACAATTTGAAAGTGTAAATTGAAGAGTCATTGTGAAGATAGGTAGAACAACAATGTTTGGTGAAGAAAATGAAGAAATGCTGTAAAAATTAGTGCTACTTGTTTTTAAGAAGATGATGGTAGCAACTGTCACTACAAAATTATTATAAGGTTACTATTGAAATGATTTTTTAGTCAACAATTAGTGTTAAGTGATCAACACCCCTTGTTGTTTATTCCAATCAGAAGTTCAACTTCACAAACACTCTAATATTTAGGTGTCCCACTTCTTATTAAGATTTCTAACTCTTTTAAAAAACAATATGTACCATATATATGTCAAAGTCAAGTCGTCTCTCAGTGAGGATATCCTTCTATTTGTGGACACAAAAATAACACAATGTGTTTGTGTTTGTTGTGGGCCAATCAATTCCCCCTCGATCACTGACAAAAAGAACATAGTGGGGTGTCTTATTAGGTGTTGTGGTTCATTGTGAGTCTGTCATGTTTTGCATTTCTAGTGATTGTTATGACATTATTGTCACATTTAGGGACATTTTTGGGATTTTCAAAAATACACAAAGTTACCATTTGCATTCCCATTATGGTAGTAGATGTATCAGCCATGTCGCTGCATGATTATACACTTTCCACATAGCATGTATTGGCACGAGTACAGTGTTATGCATTCGACTTGTCACCCTGATCATTGGGTTGTGCCTTCGACACTCTCCAAATATGTCATTAAAATATCAAACATGAAAACAAATTATGGATTACTATTAAAAAAAATCAAACCTCTTATCACATTATTTGCAAAACATACATTGAAACTCCGCTAACTTAATTATCTTCATTGTATGTTCAACTTCTTCATCCCCTCCTCTTGCTGTATTGATTTCTACAACTTTGATAGCAGTACCCTCTAAAAATACTTAATAAATTATTTTAGAAAATTAATAATTTTATTAAATGAAAAAATTGAAATTTATAAAATCATCCCAATAGATGTTTCTCCTTTTACTTTGGGCTTTAAAAAAATACAAGAAAAAATAAAAGATTTGAAGAAAAAGTAATTTTTTTAAGTGATGATTTTCTAAAGCTTTTATTTGCAAGTGATGCAAACAAACAGCTTCAATAATCTCCCCTATGACTATGATGAAGTTATAGTCAATGCAAAAACTTGTAATTCTTAAACCAGAGATACTATATGCATGGCCCAAGTGTCAAGTGCTAATAACCTTCCACGCACAATCAAGCACTCGCCGCCGTGCCAATGTATTCCCACACACTTCTTATTGTCAAATTACAATTCAGTCCAATAATTCTCTTTATAGCAAACCAAATCACCCTTACCACCATAGGGGCAAGACTGTATTTAAGACATCCAGATTCCCAGGGTTTAGGGTGCAAAAACGTAGACTTATAGAACGTAGATGATGATGTAGTAAGTTTAGAAATAGAATAAAGTTGGAGGGCATTTTGGGTATTATAAACACACATTCACTTTTCAAATCCCGATACAGAAGTAGATATCCCAATCATACTAACAAAATAAAAAATACTATTTCATACAAAGAGCATTATCTAATAAACCAATCCTTAACTTAAAACACCCTTGTTAATATTATTATTAACCTCCATCCCACACCTTCATCGTCAATATCTCGTCTTTATATCCATTAGGCAACAACTTTTTGACACAACCACTTCTAATAAAGCACATGCCTTTTTTTTTTTACTATGTTGAAGTACACTACTAATATAAACCCCTCTCTCACCATTGTTTATCTTCTTCTCCACTCTTTAAAGAATCTCTTGACAACAACTCATGACGTAGCAGCACCACCTCGCCCGCCTTGCCACCGTCAGCCGCGTTACCATATTTCCTTTCTTCCTATTCTTTTTTTTTCCCTCGAGCGGAGAGGAAGATAAAAAGATGCGAGAGCTGGGGGGGGGGGAAGAAGAAGAAATGAGAGGTGTGACTGACATGGCAAGGCGGTGCAGTGGTGGTGTTGTTCTCTATGAGAGAACAGAGGTCGTAGTGAGTTTATTTTTTTTGTTTATATTGGTGATGCAAGCCTTCAACTCGTGCACATCGCATCCATTTGTTGTTTTATTCCCCTACAAAAAATCTGTGCTATTTTGTCTCAGAATGCACCTATTAATCTTTAAATATAACTAAACCTTTAGCAACTGCCTCTCCCATGTCTTAATTTACAGGATCTACATATATGAAAATTTCTTTAAACAAATCATATTAGTGAGATTACAAACCACGCACTAGCACTTCTCGTATTCATGAACTAGCACATCATTTTTAATTGAGAATATACTCTACCAATCTTAAAACCCTTGTTGATTGACACTCTCCTGATAACTTATTTGATAAAGATATGCAAATAGGCCATATTTCGGAGATTTTTTCAATCACCAACCTCACGAGATTGATGTTGTTACTTGAGAAGAACAATAAGCTTTTAGTTACATTTATCTGCTGTCTTAAGATGACAATTTCATTACAGTTACAATTTATTATCATCCAAGTATAGTACTAATAAAACAAGTTGAAAGATCAACATCAATAGTAAGAACACGTAGAAGTAGAGTAAAACAAGCAGCACAGAATTCCACTCTCCCACATAATTCTAAAAGTATGCTTTCATAACCAAAACAACAGACATTACATATATACGTATAACTTCTAAGGAACACGGAAGATTTGACATGATCCATACTTATCAGGAGAAAGAAAAACCCGACCCCTTATCCAACCTTAAAAAGTAAACTCTACTTTTCAACATCTTGCAACATGGTTCCATATTTTATATGAAGACTGTATATTACAGGTATTGACAGACCAAATAACAATGCAGCAGAAGAAAATTGAGTTCGTAGAGGAAAGATGCAAACGCTATTCTGGAGATTTCCATTTCATCATCTAGGTGCAATGCTGGGAACCACACCACTGACAAGGTCACTTCCAGAGATATCCGATGACACGTACGGGTTCTTCATTGTAGACGACGAGTATTGTGGGGTTCCTTGCTTTTCAGGGTCAGTGTCTATAGATTCTGAAACCCCCGTGTCAGATTCGGGCATCATAACCCATATATTTTCAAGTTCCCTGACCAGCTCTGCCATCGAAGGTCGGGAATCAGTTTCATCTTGGCAACACCTGAGAGCCAATGTCACAAACTTCTCCACACATTCAGAAGGATAAGATCCCATGTCTCCATCTATCACTGAAAAGATCATACCAGATTGATAGGCCATGTTCACCTAGCAATTGAGAAAAACATAAATCAATCTAACGCAGAACTGCCACAGTTTACACACAAGTTACATGTATGAATAAACTGATTTATACACAAAAAGAGGCGGAGCAACCATTCAATGATAATGTAGATTCTAAATTGACCAAAATGAGTGTCACACATCTCAAAGATTGTTAACATAGATGTTCATACCCAATGCATAAGATTCAATGGACATAGATTCCAGAATTTAAACTTCAAATAAGAGTGAGGTAGGGAGTTACCTCTCGAACAATGTTTTTACCATGTGAGATTGGTTGCATCCCTGTTAAGAGTTCTAGAAATACAACCCCCAGACTGTAAACATCGCTCTTGTCTGTCAGCTTATGAGTTAAGAAGTATTCTGGATCCAGGTAACCCTGCGAGAAATGCAAAGGTGTTCATTTTGCATAATACTTTTAACTTTTGAAAAAGTTGAAATAAACTGAGTTCACGAACAAGGTAGCACCCCGCCCCAAAAATCATATTGTGCTTACCGGAGTACCCTTTACAACTGTGGACACATGTCCAGGAACAATCCCTTCAATATCGGGGACTGGAGCAAGTTTTGAAAGTCCAAAGTCAGCAACCTTGGCATTAAGTCTGGGATCCAACAGTATGTTGCTGGCTTTGATATCTCGGTGAAATATTGGAGGATCAGCTTCAGTATGAAGGTAGAGGACACCTTTCGCTGAACCCAGAGCGATTCTTAACCGCATAGCAAAACTCAAAGGTATTTTTGCACTAGCTGTAAAAATATCACTTGTAAGTTTAATAAGAGCAGTAAACCCAAAAAATAACAGGTTAAATCACAAAATGATAATAATAATAATAATAATAATAATAATAATAAAATAAAATAAATAAATAAATAAAATGTAAAAAAGTTTACCAGAAAGGTGATCCCTAAGTGTGCCATTTGACATGAATTCATAAACTAACATCTGCAAAATCCCAATAACAAAATGAGAAGGCAGTTATCCAGCTTCAAACAAGAAATTTGAATAAAAGTGGTGCACATAACACGGAGGATTCCATTTTCCTGGGATTGGTTCCAACTTCCAACACATAACAAGGATATAGAGGATCATTCCCACTGGCTCTCAGAATATACCCAATGGGCCAGTTTTAGTTGCAGTAGACTAGACTGCCAGACCAAGCACGGATGAAGGAGCATTGTATAAGAAAGGATTAGGAGCCACTTTGGCACTCATATCATTAACCATGACAGGGAAAAGGGCTTCATTCAGCTGATCCCAACAATAGGTATGGAAGATGGGTGATTTTTCATTGAGCACAGTTGCCACAATATCATGGCTTGGAAATCAGGCCACCGAAGTTTTATGGTTCAGTCAGAATACATTCTAGCAAAATATGCATTACGTTTTCCTTGTTGGTTTTCAAGAACCTTCCAGGGTGTGAGTCACTAATGAAGAGCATAACCAAAGTTTTACACTACTTTAGGCATTAAAGCACCTACAAGTCAGGGGTTCAGAAGAAACAGTAAGTACCTGTTCATCTTCTTCATCACAATATCCAACCAAAGAGACCAAGTTCCGATGATGTACTCTTGATAACAACTCTATTTCTGTGAAAAACTCCTTTTCTCCTTGTAATGATCCTTCAAGAGCACGCTTTATGGCCACGATGGACCCATCAGGTAGAATGCCCTTATATACCTTCCCATAGCCTCCTTGTCCCACCTGAGTGGAGCTGTTAAAATTATTTGTAGCTAATGCCATTTCTCGGAAAGTGAAGCCTTTTACACCATCCACTTTAACTAAGCTCTTGGAGGCTGCATAGGTTAAAAGAGTTGTTTCACACAATATTTTCTCAGAACTATTGAATCCATAATAACTTTCAGCTGCATTTGGGAACCAAATAAGAAGTTACTTCTTACAACAATTGATTTAACAAGCCATTCAGTTGGCTTGTAAACCAAACTATTTAATCTTTCTCTAGAAATTTCATGTCTAGAACATACATATATATCCCCTTTTTCGTTTAAGTATATAGTGATATATTCCACTAGCATACCTCCAGAACCACAAACTATCATCACCATTAGAAAGATGAATACTATTTATTTTATCATTGATTTTTTGTATGCTTCACCGACCATGAGAACTAGATGTAATCTTTGTTTTCCTTGGTTGTTCTTGTGGTTCTTACTTCCTACATGGCCATATACCAAGGTTGTGGATTGGCAATGTTGAATATAGGAATAGTTATCATGACCATCACAGTGAAAGTCATTTGCAAGGAAAAAACATGCAATAATTGTTCAAGCGACAGCATTTTGAATCAGACAGCTTCTTCCACAAAAGCATGAGATATATTTTAACAGAAATATGACCTCAAATCCCTCATTTGCACTAATATGCACACTGCAGGACAACCTACTATGTTTTTCAATTCAAGTCCTGAAACTGCACATGCTTTGCATTGAGCAAAACACGTTTTAAATTTAATAGCCTTTCACTATTCCGTTTGAGCTGAATTTTTTTTAGGAAAGTTAAATATCAACATAAAAAACAATGTCACCTCATTTTGACATATGCGCCTCAAGATCCATGCTAAATGGGATAAACAAATTTTTCTATAAATATCACGAAGTGAGAGAGGGCCCACCTTGGGTGCGACACAAGCCGACCGATAGGCTGGCTACACTCGCTTGCGGGTGGTCCTTAAAGACTCATAAAGACCGTTTATCAAGATATTTAATGGCAGGAACCTAAATATGTATCTCAAAGAACTGTGTGAAAACAGCTCGAAACTATGACATGTTTCTATTGGTAATCTGCAATTCTGCAATTTTCCTGAAAATTTCAACTCAAACAGAGCTCGAAAAAGTTGCTAGGGACCCAAAATGTAAAATTTTAAAAGGGTGTTCTGTTGATTGTGAATTAGAAGTTTGGGGGACTCCAAGCCCAATCCCGCTATATTTTTATCCAGATAAGTAGATAAGAAAAATCTTCAAATATATGAATCAATGATAATCTGATATCGCAAAATACGCTACCTGTAAATACCATCAAACTTGAACCAAGGTTTGAAAAATGGAGGCATATGCCTCAAAACGGGCCTCAAGGCGAAACGCTAAAATTCACATCAAATGCAATATGAGATGCTCACTAGTCATATACGTTATAAAATATGTGCTTTTTTTACAGAAATTCCCACCTAGTAAAGGATATTTGAGTTTGTCATCATATGTTTCAGATTTAGACTACATATTTAGTAACGGAATTTACTACCTTGCAAATTGGAAAACATGAAAAATCTTTCATTAGTAATACTCACATCGACGTTTTCTTGAAACCGCATGTTGTTTGTTGAAGCGTCTTCTCATAACAATAATTAAAACAACTGCAGTCAATGTAACTGAACAAGCAATGGCTGCCAGCACAATTCCCGCCAAGGCACCTTTGCTGATACCCGATTTCGGAAAATCAATAAACCCTGCATCAGAAATAAGATTTATGTTGGGAAGAAACGTCTAGCCAAAGAGAGAATAAACCTTGTCATGTTGCTAAGAAGCCTACATAAATATAACTTCTAATTCATTGACATGAGGCCTGATGAGACTCACGTCCTCCAAGAACTAGACTCTTCTAAGCAAAGCAGTGCAACCTAAACAAGGACAGTGAATAGCGACAAGTGCAACTAGCATGCAAACTATTAATGACAGAGATGCAGTTCAACTGTCTACACTGCAGCCTCACAAGATAAAATTAAAAAACACATATTGTAAAGAAAGGAGAGAAGACAGAATTGTTTCTTCAGCGTGTATCTCTATTTCTTTTTATTGATGATTTGTTCACTTCATTTTGAAGCTCCAGGAGTTTCAGAAAAATTCATTATATTTATGGATACTATGAAAATGACATATACAGGTTGACAGGTTGAGTAAAATTCTCAAACTATCTTCATCTTCATAGAAAATTATATGTCAATTTTTACAAACTTCCAACCAAAATTTAACAATCATTGCAAGAGAATTTTTCTAATAGAAAGCAAACTATTCTGTGTTTACACAGCTAGAAGGTTAAAACGAACACAAGTAGTGTTTATGCCCAGGGGCAGCTGGAGGTTTTCACTTCAAGTTCAAAAAAGTCAGTCGTCCACAATCACCGAAAGGATTCCTCAAACTGTCAAGGATTAGTAACAATTCTATGGATTCAACCTAATACTGGTCTTATACAATATTGAATAAAAGTTTTCTTATTTAATCAACTCCTACAACCAAACATGTAAATTAGAGCATACATACCATCATCTTCATAAGGCTCTAGGAGAGTGAAATTGAGAAGTTCATAAGGCCCAAAAATGTCACTGTCGGGAATCTTCCATGCTGTGAAAAAATACTTTATTCTTCGAATTTCACTATTATTAATGGTATTAGAATGATTATTGAACGCCGGAAACAACTTCAAGTACATCTTTAGTCGAGGGCCTTCTTCCCAGATAAACGAATCCAAAGATAGCTGATAAAGATTTAATTTCATACCAGAGGTCAAGTACACTTCAAATGCGTTTTCATATGAAAGGAAATCTGAGAATCCAGGACTCTTCAGACGATATCCAACTCTAATGGGAGCAGCACAAAAACAAGGCACAGGAGCATTTTTAACATATTCATAGTGTTCAGGGCACGATTGATTAAGACAAGTGAAGGGGGGGTATGTTAAGCTTCTTGTCACATCCTCTCCTCCCTGAGGTCCACAGTACTGGACTATGTTGAGTTGGTTGGCACGGGTACACACAGGATTTCCTTGAAGCCTGAACATGAAGTAAAGTAATGATGATGAAGATTAAAGCAAAATTATCTAATCATAAGTAATTGATATAAGCAAATGCTAAACTAGAATTGAAATCTTCACAGCGTAAACAAGACAGCTTGAAGAAATATTCCAGTAAAAACAGTCGATATGGATAATATAAATGAGTGTTGAGACGCACCTAATACTAACATTTGTAGGGGGCTCAAGAGTAGCAGAAACATTTGTAAGCAAGTTGTTCTGGAAATCCCTGCAGAACAGAAGTTCATAGCAGAAATTCATTATGGATATTCACATACAACCCTGCTGGATAAAAGCATAATAAAATCCCTCCTCAACAAAGATAGTTAATACTCATCCCAAAAGAATGTGAGGGAACACGGCATAGGAGAGGAGCTTAGACAAGCCACTTGATACATATGGGATGATGTAAGGACAGTCAAGCGAAAACAATAACATGAACAGGTAGAAAATTTAGATCTAAGGTTTTAGCTCATACACGAAAATAGTTTCACTCCCATTTAGAATCCTATTTCGCCAAACGTCAGATGGAACATCACCACTTAATGAATTGTTTGCCAGGGACCTGCAATGGAAACATGTTGGAATGTTGAAATAGCCTAAAAAACCAATAATGTTTGTGGGAGGGGGTGTTAGAACTTACAATCTCTGCAGCAGAGGAAAACCTGAAAAGTTGGTAGGGATAGGTCCATTAAGTTGGTTGTATGACATATCACTGCATATGTTTTCAACATGATCAGTGTCTTCGTTATATCTAAGGCAACAAAATGAATACACATAGTTCACTCCACAGTACATACATGGTAGTAATATTATTAGAAAGCCTGTTCGATGGTATGGATCCATTTAGCTGGTTCCAGCTGAGATCTCTGCAATGTGAATGTCATCAGAAACAATACCCCTCAATGGTAACCATAAATAGTTCAAGTGGTGTCAATATAGCCAAATGAAAAAATAAAATTTGCCAACAAAAGAAATTATAAGCAAGACTCATGAACTTACAAATAACCAAGCTGTGGTATCATGCTTAGGTCAGGAACTGGACCTTGCAAACTGCAATTCCTTAAACTCCTGTAAAACCAAACAAGACAGAAATAAAACCACATTCTACATGCACATATTCGAGATTTTGCACCACTCACAAGTGGCACAGTGGTTATAAAATGTAAATAAACAAATAATAATCAGTTATAACTTATAAGAGGTTGTAAACACAGGCAGAACCAGATATTTGTTTAGTATGGGCGCTCTAGGAAACTGATCACTAAAGTACTCCATTAGATGGAGCAATATACAACGGCTTTCAATGGAGTATTTAGACAATTTAAACAAAAAAAATGCATGAGTTATGTATTTCTTATTTATTTTTCATAAACATGGGAATGCAGACATGAGCAACCAAGTAACAGCACTTCTTCTATTATCAAAAAAAAAAAAAAAAAACAGCACATCTCCATAGTGTTTATGCCAGATAAACTATTACAAATTCTTTATTGTTTACCAACTGCCTTAATACATAACAAAGGTGTTCTTATACTTTTCAGCTAATAGAATAAAGACTTAACTGTGTAAGAAACTTACAGTTTCAACAGATGTGACATGTTGCCATAGGACGCTGGAATTGTCCCATCGAAATGGTTGTTATCAAGTTGACTGCAAAACCAACATTAGAAGGGGCCTAAAAACATAAACAAAGACGATTTGCATAGAATAGATTCTCAAAATACTAACAAAAGAATCCTTCATGATGCTGAGAGAACCTTGAGAGCCAAACAGAAAGGAACTTCTAAAGAGAGATTAGACCATTATCATTTTATCATGTTCTTCCTGCTACAATATCACTCCAAATACAAAATACATCATCATCATCATCATCATCAAAGCCCATTCCCGAGATTTTCGGGGTCGGCTACATGAATTTTGGTTCTCCAAGCAATGCGATCTTCCCACATTTCCTCACCTAATCCAAGCTCAATGATATCTTCATTCACCGTCTTCATCCAAGTTTTCAACGGTCGTCCCCTCCGTCTACACCCTCCATTAACTTGCCAATCTAAACATTTTCTAATTGGCGCCGTGCTCGGTCTCCTCCGCACATGACCAAACCAAGTTAAACGTCTTTCTCTAATTTTTTCCTCTATGGGCGCTACACCTAAGTATCTCCTAATTCTTTCATTTCTAATCTTATCCTTACGAGTTTTACCACACATCCACCTTAACATACGCATTTCTGCTACTGCCATCCTATGCGTATGTTGTCCCGTAGTAGCCCAACATTCTGAACCATATAGCATGGCTGGTCGAACAATTGTCTTATAGCATTTCCCTTTTAGCCTTGCAGGCATCCTTCTATCGCACAATACTCCTGACGCCATTCGCCATTTCAACCAACCAGCTTTAATCCTGTGGTCTACATCTGCTCCAATAGCCCCATTCTTTTGAATTATAGACCCTAGATATCGAAAAGCCTCACACTCTGGGACCTCGACACCTTCGATCTCAATTGCATGACTTCTCCCTCTTGGTTCACACCCAAAGTTGCACACTAGATACTCCGTCTTCGAACGGCTAATTCTAAAACCTTTACTCTCTAAAGCCTCCTGCCACTTAACTAATTTCTGACCTAAACCTGCACTAGTCTCATCCATTAAGACAATATCATCTGCAAATAACATGCACCAAGGTACATCTTCTTGCAGATGTCTCGTCAACTCATCCATGACCAAAGCAAAGAGATATGGACTTAACGCCGACCCTTGATGTAGTCCTACTGTCACTGGAAATTCACTAGACATCCCACCTACTGAGCGAACACTTGTTACAACCCCTTCATACATATCCTTAATGATATCGGCATAACATTGAGACACTTTCTTCCTTTCAAGCACCCACCAAATTAACTCCCTGGGGACCCTATCATATGCTTTCTCCAGATCAATAAAAACCATATGCAAACTCTTACGTGCCTCTCGATATTTTTCTACAGTTTGCCTAAGCAGGAAGATGGCCTCCGTAGTAGACCTACCTGGCATAAATCCAAATTGATTCTCCGAAATCGTGGTTAAACTCCTAAGTCTTTGTTCTATAACCCTCTCCCAAAGTTTCATCGTATGACTCATAAGCTTTATCCCTCTATAGTTCGAGCAATTCTGGATATCCCCTTTGTTCTTATAAATTGGTACCACAATGCTATGCCTCCATGAATCTGGCATTTTTCTAGTTTCCAAAATCCTATTAAATAGCTTAGTTAGCCATTGAATCCCAACTTCTCCCAGACATTTCCATGCTTCAATTGGTATATCATCCGGTCCAACGGCCTTCCCTGTCTTCATTCTTTTTAAAGCTTCTCTCACTTCTGTGGCACTAACTCTGCGATGGAACACGCGATCTCTCCCTTCCTGTGAAGCATACCCCTCCAAGTTTAACTCCCCTACATGTGTTCCATTGAGTAGGTTCCAAAAGTAATCCTTCCATCTATCTAAAATAGCTTTATCCTGCATTAAGACTCTTCCATCCTCATGCTTAACACACTTAACATGACTCAAGTCCCTAGTTTTTCGTTCTCTAGCCTTCGCTATCTTGAAAATATCCTTCTCCCCTTCCTTCGTACCTAGCCTATTATAAAGAGCATCATACGCTCTCTTCTTAGCTTCCCCTACTGCTCTACTACTCAACTTCTTAGCCTGCTTATAAAGCTCATAGGACTCTAGGCACCTATCTTTTTGCCACGCCTTAAAGCATTTTTTCTTTTCCGCAATGGTTTGTTGCACATCCGCGTTCCACCACCATGTCTCCTTACCATAGAAACCTCCTCTTTTGGCCTGTCCTAACTCTTCCTTCGCACATCTTCTTATTCGGTTTGCCAAATGTTCGAAAAGATCCGCGCTACTAGTCTTATCCTTTGGTTCTAGATTCTCCCCACCCTCTGAAACTGACTGGCCACCCAAAATCCTCTTTCGAAATCTTTGGCACACATCTCCCTGTAAGGTCCACCACTTAATTCTCGGTCTAACCTGTTCTATAGCAATACGACCCCTACTCTTAAGACAAAAATCGAGAACTAACAGCCTATGTTGGGATGTCAGACACTCTCCTGGTATAACCTTACAATTTTTACACCTACCTAAATCGTGTCTCTTCACAAGAAAATAATCAATTTGACTTCTATTATGCCCACTCGCAAGACAAAATACATGTATGGAAGAAATTACTATCTTGAACAAAAGAAGTTTTAGTGAATCCAGATTCAATCAACAAAACCCAAGCCAATCCATGTCTCATGTCCAACTCATATAAATTCACCGCATGTAAATTTAGTAAAAAGAAATAACAAAGTATTAAAGATGATATGATGCATAGAATTGTATAATGATAGTTCCTTTTAAATAGCCTCGGTTCGGACAATTTAATAGGTAACCCTTGCATCTTTCTGTAGCGTTTTTCAAGGACAAAACTTAGTCATTGCATAAATTCTGCGTATATTAAATAAGTATTGAGCCACATACGGGTTAAGACACATTTAAACACGATAATCCAATGGTTATACTATATAGCTAACTGAGCAATCTTCATAGAATAATTGAAAAGTGGAACCATAAGAGAAGTGAAATTCCTTGTTAGAAACCAGTTAACTCTTACATCCGTTACTATTTGTTGGTTGTGGAGGAAAAAAAATTTAAGAATCAAGAGAGTGTATAGACATTGACATCAAATAATGAGGTTTTATATCGATTTACTGAAAGAAGAAACATACATTATCAGCAAATTAGGCAGTTCGGATAACTGTGGTGGAAGATATCCAGATAAGTTGTTGTTGTCAAGTAATCTGCAAAAATCATCCTTGTCAGTAATAGATACTTATCCCATGGGTAAACTAAAATGACTCGATAATTCATTATCACCACTGAATTTATAGAATTATGACTTTAACAAAAAGGCAACAAAGAGATGCAATTTTAACTTACAAGTGGACCAGATTGGGTAATACGGAAAGTTCGGGTGGGATTTGTCCACTTATTGAATTATTGTTCATGTGGCTGCAAAATAAAAAAGAAATAAGCAGAAATCATAAATCATAATGGTGAACTGTGTTGACAAATAAAACAAACAAATGCAACAAAACTCTTCTCACAAGTGCTTTGTCTTGTTCAAGTTTGCAAATGATTTTGGCAGTGGTCCTGAAATTTGGTTCTGATCTATTTGTATTCTGTCCAAGTTGGGAAGATAACCCAACTCTTCTGGTAAAGGACCTGTTATTTGGTTCCCATTCAAGAGCCTGCACACACAGGAGATTAAGATGAAGCACATTTAGAAAAACATACAATTTTCCTGTTCTATTTTTTCTATAGAAAAAGGTTGAAGTTTTAACCCAAAAAAAAAAAGAGAGAGAAAATTATAAGATATGTAAAGATAATTGAAGCATTGGACGAGACATAAACATATACACGTGTTGTACATATGTAATGAATATCCAGTAAAGTAAGTAGCTTACAAGAGCTCCAAGGATTTAATGTTGCCTATCTCCTTCGGTATAGTCCCACTAATTTTGTTCCACATGAAATCCCTGCCAAAAACAAGAGAAAGACCAAGGTATAAGTGTGATGCTAGAGACTATAGGTGCCTACGAGAATAAATCTTCAACTATCCAGTTCGTAAAAACTCACAGTATTTTCAAATAAGAAAATTGGCCAAGCTCAGGTGATAAAGTTCCTGACAGATTTCTATTCAGAAGTTGCCTGCAAAAAGCGAGGCAAAGAAATAGTAAATGAAAACATCAGCGCAGAAACAGACTGAATAAGATGTGGTTAAACTTGTGTGTCAAACTTTACATCAATATACCTCCAGCATTTGAAGGAAGTTTCCATATGCAAATGAGATGATTTATTAATAGTTGAAAAGGAACTTATTAGTCCGAGATTGTCCTTTTCCACTCATCGGATATGCTGGTGAACAAAATAATGCGACAGACATTCACATCAAGCTTCCATGGGTTTTGTAGTAAATTATAGTGTAACAATTTTGTGTTTTTTTTTAAAAATTTTTAAATATAAGTTGCATCATCTTAGCAGATACTCAATTATCATTCACCATATCAAACTTCAACAAAATAAATACACAAGAAATAAATCATACTGATTTGTTGATCGGTACAGAGATCTAGTTTGGGTTGCCAAAACAGATACATGATGGTTTAGAATGCGATAATCATTTGATGTAAACCAGTATTATGCAGATTCTAAAGACACATATGACATGTCTTGATACAATTAAATTTCGGGGAGCTTCCCACCCCTCTTTCTATTGCTTGAGCTGCAGCACTCAACACGACTACTGCTTACGATTAGTGCTTCAGAGACTAATACCTCTGCTTGGGGTTGGAAATATGCAGATAATCTTTTGTTGTTGAGTGTTCAAAGAAGAAGATAACTACGATATCTACTTTGAATCCCTAAATTCGATGATAGATTTATGCAATATAGTTTTTTTTTTTTTTTTAAATTTGGTGCTCTATTATTGTTGCTGCCCAAATGTAAATATCATCTACGTATAAAAAAGATGTAAAAGGTTTAGAGGAGGAGAAATGGCATACAGTTCTTGGACATGTAGATAGCCATCATTATGTGAGGTATTGTAGCAGACAACCCCGGTCCAGTTGTAATTACATGGATCTCTCCTACTCCAGCTCCTCAAATAATTATCAGGATCTTGTAAACTCTTCTTGACGGCCCGTAATGCCCCCACTGTAAGCCATCACAAATAAATTATAATTGTGAGAAATAAATCATATTCACTTAACTTGAAGAATAGAAACATAGAATTGTTGACTGAGATTTCCATCAAATAACATAAAAGATGCAAGTGAAACAAAAAGATTTAGAGGAGAGCAAGTTGAGGCACCTTCTTTGGGATCAGTGAGTTGTGCAGAAACATGTAGTGAAGAGTAACAGAGGCAAGAAGCCAGGACGGCTCCGAACACCAAAAGTTGTTTCATCATTGTTGTTCTACTCCAGAGTGAACAAGTGCAGCAGCAGGAAATCTTGATTTGTTCTTAAGGTGCAATTGGGACCCCAAAAAGAACCATACCGGGACAGCTGAAATGTAATGTAGGAGCCGAGCGAGCTTACAGCAAGCAAGAAGTTTCAACAGTTAAAGATTGAGAGATAGCGGCTTTGCTTACTCCATCAGAAGAAGGAAGATGATGATGATGAAGAGAAATTTAAAACCCTAGAAAATGAAGATGAACAAGTAGCGTTGTTGTCGGTTCTCCGCTCCGTTCCGTTCCGTGACAATAATATTCTTTACTGTGAAAAGGCAGAGCAATTGACGAAACACAAAACCACCTTAACAATGCAGATGAAGATGAAGAGAAAATAAAGAAGAAGGCCATAGGTGAATTATAAATCATTTTCAACGAAAGCGAAGGTTGGCTACTTCTTCTGACCATGTCACCGCAGCAGAGATGAGCAGTAATAGTACTAAGAGATTATCCTCTTAGGAAAGGGGCGAGGAAATGGGCGAGGGGGTGGGTATTACCACTCATCCCCCTCGAGATTCGCAAGGATGTGCATCTCGAGGGCGAAGGCGCGCATCTCGAAGGGGATGAGCGGTCACACTCACCCACTCGCCCATTTCCTCGCCATTTAGAATTTTCCTCACCAACTATTACAGCACAATCCTCCATTTGGTTTTCTTTCAATAAATTGGCGCACCTTGACTTTTGATTGATGATAAGATTTCGATTTCGATTTCGATTTCGATTTCGATTTCGATTTCGGACCCCCAACATTTAATTAGAAAGATGGAGCGAATGAGAGTGAAAGGGCAACAGCGAGAGCAAGAGGGCAAAAAACCAAAAACGGCCTTAGATTCGGCTGGGTTGGATCCTAGTGTTACAACTACTCACTAAGTCTCGGTGTCGCTGTAGAATATAGTAAGTATGACCCTGTGGCCTGTGCCTGTCAAGGGATGGTATGTGCATATCCCCGACAAGGAAAAAACAAACCCATTATATGCTTGTAATTATAAGGATACCCCATTTTCTACTGTCCAACCTATCATCTGCGACGGAGAAACTAATACTATATCAATCATTAATTGAGGGGCCATATTTGGACTCTTATTTGTGTCCGTCCTTTATACAGAGATCCCACTTATGATTCATCCATATGGGAGGGTGTGAGAGAAGTTTAAAAGGTTATGAATATCAAGAGGGTTGACAAACTACAAAAGGGTGATTATAGTCTTACATCGCTTGGTGAAAGAGAGAATGAGTTATATATGTGCCACTTTGAATCTACAAAGTACTACGCATTTTAAAGTCGTTAAATCATGCGAGCCTTGAACTTAAAGCGAACAATACATCATATATGTGTGAGGAGAATGATCAATCCTACAAATTCTGGACCAGTTAATGTGGAGCTTCGAATAATGGACCAGTTCCAAAACCAATCTCTGATATTTTTTGGTCCAAAAGGGATGGCTGTGTAAACATATGGTTCGCCATTAACTCTTAGCCCTACAAATTCAACATTTTTGTGCAAGTCACATTCTGTTGTTTAAAAACTTTAAACCTTGTAGAAAATATGTTACATTACTGAAAGCGTGTTACAGAAAAATCAAAACACAGAAGCAGTCATATTGAGGGGGTTGGGTGCCGTGGGTAAATCATTACGCAGTCATCTTATGTTTATGTATGTAAGATGTAAGATTGTTGCAAGGAATGGAAGGATTCCAAAGTCAATAAAACCGATAAGTATTAAGTTGCCAACCCCACCCCAAACCTACTCTGCCTCAGTCAGAAACCATATATTTTTATTCACTTGACTACGAATAAGTTGCACAAATTATTTGATGTTGTCATGTTGCTGTCTGCCTCAAATCAATCGCTTCTTTAGTTGATAATGTATCACAACTAGATGGTATACTATTAGGTCCTACATCACAACTGATTAATTATCAGATACACAACATTTGGTATCCCTTGAATGATGCACATGAGATGAGATCCACCACCAAAAATAAAAATAAAACTCTCACAAAAATTTTAATCACATCACAGAATAATCAATCATGTAGGGAGGGTTGTTTACTAGAAAGTTGAAGCCACGGCAAGGAGTTCTCTTCAAACTGAAAGTCAGCTGAGACTGCAATACCCCAAAATGGGCAAGACAACATACAGGCCTTCCCAAGTCAGATTTGTGCACACTTGCACTCCAAAGAATCTAAATTTTATTCTATATACAATACCTAATCCATGATAGATACCCAAATTATAGTGAAGATTTGTTTGTTAAACCATCTTAGTCTGATATAATATGATTTGTGAGTGAATAGTCAAAGATGTACATTAAGAAATACTTCACTAGGGTAAAATCCCCTTTCCCATTGTCCCAGAACCAGTTCTTTCAAATTGCAAAATTCAACTTTGATAAATACTCCCTTTCCCATTGTCCTAGAACCAGTTCTTTCAAATTGCAAGATTCAACTTTGATAAATACACGCACAACTTAGGTCAAAAGCTTTCTGAACTAAACATACTCAATGTGGCTGTCTACTAATATCAATACTTGCAACCAAAAAAAGGATACTCAATAAAAAGGTTTCACAGTGCACATTCATTCACTTGATCCGCCAACATACTACAATAACATATGATGACAATTTTAATACTAAAACAGTGAGTATCCCATCAGTCTCACCAAAAAAATAAAATAGAGATGAATAAAGAAACATGTAAAAGGTTTGATAGAAATTTAAGACTCCTAAAAGAATTGGTACACCCAACCATGGACTCTTAGTTGGCTCGTGCCCTTCAGCTTATGCGGCATGTGGTCAGACACAACTAGACAATTTGATTTCCATGCCTCAGAACATTAACAAGATCTACTGCGGCTACTTTCACCTGCTCCCAGTGTACATTACAATCAGAAATGCACAATCCAGTTGAAACTTCTTACCTCTTCTGTCTCCTCACTATACAGGATCCTCTCTGTCCTTCGACCAATGCAATGATGATGCAGAATACTTTCATGATATCAAGATTGAGTTCTGACCTCAATGATCCAGATCATCACTAGACTAGCTCATACAACATAGTTTCTTGGAGTAAATTTGGTACAACACTACAACATACTAATAGTTATTTACTTTATTAGGATTTGGGATATGAATGTGGGTAAGAAAAGGACAAGAAAAATGGCAAGGTATCTATATATGAAACTATTATTTGTCTTGTTAGCTATTGTGTGGAAATACATACGTGCTAGAGGAATCAATACATAGGAGTGTGAACGGTAAGCGTCTCAGCAATTCAGGAATTGCAGTTATTCCCCAAAAATCAGACAGTTCTAGTATCATTCATAAGCCATCTTATATGCTTTAGTTTCCTCATCCCTCGTACATCATTAAATCTTTTACGCCAGGCCATTATGCTTTGCAGCATAATTTTCCAAGTTCCAAAAGGAGAGCATGCAATTTAGTCCCTTACCTATAGATCTTCTCATCACACCACCGATATCAAAAGCCACTCCCAAAATGGTCTTCTAAGTTGAGGGACGGACAAGTAATTGTTGGAGAACAATCAAAACAATGTATAAAGAAATAAATAATGTAACGATACAAATATTATTTGTATTACAAATTGATTACAACGAAATCAAATAAAATAAATAAATCTACTATAACTTGTATTGCAGATAGAGGCTTGCGAAATCACTATCTTGAATTGGCGGAGTTGGTACGTCTTTATTTGTAGATAAAGGCTAGCGGATACGCTATGTCCTATAGACAGAATTCACCCTTACTCGGTGCTGTAGTTTTTTAGGCGTCTGACTACCAAGATTCAACTATCTAAAATCAACACCGTAGCACAAGGGTGTTGGTTCTGGCGAATTTACCGAATGCAATCTCTCTCATAAGTGAAGAAGAATGAATAACTCTAGAAAATTAATGTTTTTTAAGAGCTTGTTTTTCTCTTCAATATATAGATAACAAAAGGGTGTGTTGATCAGACACATCCTTTCTTAATTCAAAAGATACATATTTTCTTTTCAAGTGCAAAAGACACATATTTTCTCTTCAATGTTGGTTATTTGCTATATAAACTCCAACAATAACTTATTTTCCAGTTTATTTATGTTTCTCTTTCTCATCCATATAGTATTATATTGTTTGCATTGGGCCCAAGGCCCGCACACTATGATACACTTGTATAGGTCGACATAAGGAAGGGTGCGGGAGAAGTCTAGGAGGTCATGGATCTCAAGATGGTTGACAAGCTACAAAAGGGAGATTATAGTATTACATCGCCTGGGTGAGACAGAGAATGTGTTACATATGTGCGAGTTTAAATTTACAAAGTACCACGTGTTTTAAAGCCGTTAAGCCGTGCGGGCCTTGGGCCCAAAGCAGACAATATAGTACTTTGTGAATTTTTTAGCAGGGTCCCAAATGAATTGGCTAATTCGAAAAAAGCTTTGTTCTTTGGACCATCTATCTCGTGTCTGGTACTGCATGGTTCCACTCTGCAAGAACTCCGAATCATTCTCTTGAAGTTCACCCTTCTCATGTTCATGATCAATGATCCGTTTGCCCCGAAACCAAAATGACCTGACTCAATAGGAAAATCCCAATTCATTGGGCCTTTTGATACAATCAAATAGATTGCCCCAAGGGCGCCACATTCTAGGAGCCCAAACTATGTGATTGAATAAATCCTCTTCTATCTCTTGCAGGTCGAGGGCTCCTTTTCCTCCCCCCCCCCCCCCCCCCTCCCCTTTCAAACTCTGATTTGTATTCTTCATTTTCATATAGAAATCTCCGATCAACAATAGAACAAGATCCATTTTGCATCATATCTAAGGGATTCCTTGGTTCGGACCGAAGAAGCAGGGTCACTCGATCATTATCAAACTGACTGCAATCTTTTTTTGTATGTGAGAATCCCTCTAGAGAGCCTTCTACTTCTAATAGGCCATGAACTATATTAGAATCATTCTCAAGGAATACATAAGAAGTGACCCAATTTTTTTCATCGGGTCCGGGTGGAGACCAAAGATCTTGAGCAACCGATTCAGCAGAACAACTCAAAAGATAAAGAAGTATCGTTAATTTCTTCATGCTTGTTCCAAGCTCGAAGTACCATTTGGACAAATAAGAATCCCCTTCCATACATGATTTCTTCTTCATATAGATAGATATTGGATCTATGGGGCCATTACTTAGAAGTACATTTTGTGCAACAGCTCTTCCTATCTGATAGAAAAGGATCCCATGATCCTGAACCGATCTTACCTTGGATCGCAAATCCCAAGTTTGTCTATGAAGAGCGGATCGAATTGTATTACTGTCTATAATGGATTTCTTCTGTGTAATACTAATTGATAGAGCCTCGTTGGTAAGTGCTACAAGATCTCATGCACTGGAAACCATGGTTATGGACCCGAATCCATTAGTATTGAACATTTTCTTTTCCAAGTGAAATCCCTTAGTATATGAAAGAGTGAAAAAGTGCTTTCATTGTTGTGGAAAAAGAAGCCTTCATACCTTAATGCATGTATTTAATTTATTCGAAGCTATTAGAGCGGGATCCACATTTTTGGGAATATGAATCGAAGCAATAACTAGAATATTTCTAGTGGAGAAGCTTTCATAATCCTCACAATCCCCGGAGAGATGGTTCACTAATAGACCGAGGGATAAGTAATTTGACTCATTCACATACAGATCATGAATGTTTGGAATCCATATTATGCAAGGAGACATTAATTTTGCTAATTCGAGTTGAAGGGTGATATCAAATAGGTCTATTTTTGGCGACATTTCCCTATTTATTGTTATCTCACTCGTCAAAGTTAGCAGCTCCTTTTCAATATCAATCAATATCAATATCAATATCAATATCAACGTCAAGGTCATCGTCGTTACTATCATAAAAATCATCATCATCATCTTCAAAATCGCTCTCTTCATAAAAATAACCTTGAGGCCTGTCATCTAGGAACTTGTTCATAAATACCGTAATGAAAGGAGCGTAGGAGTTTGTCGCTAGGTATTTGACCAAATAGGATCGTCCAGTTCCTATAAAACCTATCACTAAAACATCCCTAGAGGGGGATAGGGCTAATCGGAGCGAAAAGGATTTTCCATGAGATGGAAAATTAAAACTATTAGCCCTACACGAGGTTTGTGAATGTGAATAAGTGATTGTCTGATAATGAGCAAGGAATATCCGCCTTTCTGCTAAACATGATCTATTGAACTCATAATTCATTATACGCTTTTTATGAATTTCAACTAAGTATCGTAAGTAAATGGATCCCGGTTGTTCAATCATTTTATATCCAGAGTCATTCTTTGAGAAATGATCACTATGAGTCAAACTCAATAGAATTTTATCAGCCATTTCTTCCTTCGTTAAGGTGGAGAACTAAACCAAGAATTCTCTTTCTTCATCATCAATCGAATCATTGTTCGCGAACCAGGATTCGATTTTATCATCAATCCAAGCACCATTCATGTTTTTTTCTTTTTCTTATCAATGAATAGATCTCTTTACTTGTACGACTTAGATGTTTCGTATTTCTCGAAAAAAGTTATTCAATTGATGGGATTTGGTGTAAGGCTTAGAAAATTGATGATATCGATGAGATTGATATTCAAATATTTATTCTTAGAACGTATTGATTTGAGTCATTTGACCCCATAAGCGGGACCACCACCCAATAGCATGTTGCTGCCAAAAGCAGAGCCCCGTATTTCTTCTAGAAAATATCTTAATTGTTTCAGAGCAACTAGAAAGAGATTCTTTAACCAAAAAGAATTCAAATCAAATAGAAGATACCCATCCAGAAGTTTTCGTAACTCAATCATGTATGATGGAATCATCAAAGATTTAATCTTTTTGAACTCTGTCTGTAACTCACTAGAGGCTCGGGAAACAAAGAATATATGTGTACGAACGAGATATCCAGCAACAAGAAGAAGTAAAAGGATTGAATAGAATAACTCCTGAGCATTTGGTGATCCCAGATGTACCCAGAATGAAAGGAACCATGGCAGATATGTTTGAAACAACTTCCCTTTTTTTTTTTAGAGATTTGCTCGTAGAAAGATTTTATCCATCTGTTGTTTCTCAACGCATTTCTTTAGACAAAGACTCTGTTTTTTCCTCCTTTTGGCTCGTCAAATATTTATCAGAACATGGAATGTGAATCAAACCCATGTTTGAATTGAAATTGAAATTGAGATACTAATGCAAGTTCTTCTCTTCTGAATCAGACGGATTCATATCTTAAAAAGGTTGACAATAAGTTCTTTCTAAATTGACTATTTGTCCCTCTGTTAGAGGTGTTCCAGAAATGTCTGTGATTGCATAAAGAGCTCTACGAACGAATCAAGCAGATAGAATTGGAAAATCGTTAGGTATGAATATGTTAGATATCCGTGACTCGATCGTTGAAATAGCATCTTTCAGAAAAAACATGTTTTTTTTACCTGACGCACAAAGAAAAAATTGTGTTGCCAGTGAACAAGATATTAAGGAATTGTCCATACGTAAGATCATAATTATCGATACGGACCTTTTCTACATAAAAGGGAATCTTTTGTTACAATAGAACCAGAAGTGATGTGGATTATTCAAGAATCGAAGTCGATTTGCTTTAAAAAAAAAAGATATCAATGAACTTCTATGAAATAGTTTCATGGGATTCATCCAATTGTCTAAATCGTGGGATAGCATTGAGAAATAGGAATCAGTGTTATCAAAGGATTTCCTGCGATTTTTTTCTAGTAGGAGTATGGAATGAGTCAATCGTCCACTTTGGTATCTTATTGAACAAAAATGGTGATATTGTTCCTCCATTAATCAACAATTTCGATTTTTGGGAAGTATTATGATCATCCAATAAGAAGGGTTTCAATTTATTCAAATGAACGTATTGATTCTAACAACTTATCGTAGAGTTGATCATTTAGACCTTTGAATTGAGATATGTGGATCTCGAACTCACGAATGGGGGTATTCCCGAAACTCACAAAGAAAAAAGAAAGTGACTTAGACAAAAATATACGGAACTTGGGCAAAAAGATGGACCAAAATTAACAAAGTGGCTTAGAAAGATCTTGTTTGTCAAAAACCCTGGACCAATCAATCGAATATTAATTAATATTAATAATATTAATACGTAATCGATCGACAACTACTTGAAAAACTCGAAAATAACTCTTCTGCTCAAAAACGAAATGTTCCAAATGTTCCTGAAAATTCTTGCTCCCATTGGACCATTTGTATCTATATGCATCGGGATCCAGATTCATGGATCTCTTCGTTCAAGAAAGAAGAGGATTGAACCATTTCTTCTCACTCTTTTTCAAATTTGATAAATGTTGGTTGATTGTATATTTCATTATAGTTCTATGATTCAGAGTACATTTCCTCTTTGATCCCTTTGAATTCCATATTCGAAGTTGCGATCGGATCTATTCACCAAAAAAAAAAAATCGATTCGAACCATTTCTTATGTACCCATGGATGCTATATTAGATTTGAATCAGATTTTGGATCAATCTATATTGTTTGACTGCCTTCATTATGTTGTTGATAGCAAATACCACTCTTTTTGGTTTTGGATCTTCCAAAGCATTCCCGCACCGGATCCAATTTTTTCTTATCTGTCGATAAAAAGATTCATTCTCTTAAAAAAAAATAGGAGGGAGAACCAATAAAGATTTCTTTTTCAATTCATCCCTGGAGTTGAATACCTCATTCAATAATATATTTTTTTATCCAATCCGTAGGAATTAATAGAAGAGGCAAATCCCTTATGATACACCAGATCTGGCTCGGTTATTGATAGAGTTAATAGATCTGCCATTTCTTGAAATCTCTCTTATGCGTGGTGAAACGTGTATCCTCCCCTGTTCCGGTCATGAAATAGATGAAATAAATAAAAAAATGGATTTTGATTCAAGAATGAAATCTTCTTGGAACTGTGTTCATCCTTCGGAACCATATCGCATCCCTGATCTGATGAAATAGGATGAATTGAGATGGTTTTTTGTAAATACGTAATTATCTTGAATATATCAACAATTTCTTTATTTTCCGATCGCCTTAAACGGACAAAAGAAACATTTGTTTGTTTCTTCAACAATTTCTGATCTCTAGTGGACCTCTCAGTAGGAGTCGAACCCAGATAAAGTTCTGATCATATGGCAGAGAAAAAAGAACGAGAGGATCTTGTAGGATTCCCAATAATTTCATCGATTTCTTTGGGAAGTTGTTGAACCTTTATTTGATTGATCCAAGTACTCTCTTTCGGATCCATGAAAGAACTCAACTGGTACTGAAACCATTAAAAGAACTTCTAATAATTGAAAATTCCGAGTAGGTGCAAATTCTCCCAATTTGTGACCTACCATACTATCTGTTATATAAATAGGTAAATGCTATTTCCCATTATAAATAGCAATTGTACGGCCGATCATTTTGGGTATAATGGTAGATACCCGGGACCAAGTTACTATTATTTCTTTTTCTGTCATTCGATTGATCTTCTCAATTTTTTTCCAATAAATGATTAGCTACAAAGGTTTTTTTTTAGTGTTTTTAGTGAACATGTCACAGCAAATTCCTCCTATCTTTTTTAATTTTTTTTGTAAAAATGAAAAAACATATTTGATTTTCAATACTCTCCTATTTACTATGGTGACGGAGAATCAAACTATCACTATATATATATTTTTTCTATTTCTTCTTCCAAGCGCAGGATAACCCCAAGGTATTACGCGTTTAAAGCCAATAAGCCGTGCGAGCCTTGGGCCCAAAGTGAACAATATAGTGTTCTATGAAATTTTGAGGAGAATGATCCTACAAATTCTGGACCAGTTAATGTGGAGCTTCCAATAATGGACCAGTTCCACAACCAATCTCAGATATTTTTTTATGGTTCACCATTAACTCTTAGCCCTACAAATTCAACATTTTTGTGCATGTCACATTCTGTTGTTTAAAAACTTTAAACCTTGTGGAAAATATGTTACATTACTGAAAGCATGTTACAGAAAAATCAAAACATAGAAGAAGTCATATTGAGGGGGTCGGTGCAGTGGGTAAATCATTACGCAGTCATCTTATGTTTATGTATATAAGATTGTTGCAAGGAATGGAAGGATTACAAAGTCAATGAAACCGATAAGTATTAAGTTGCCAACCCCACCCCAAACCTACCCTGCCTCAGTCAGAAACCATATATTAAAGATGGCATGTTACTAATGTCTAAGTAATATTTTTATTCACTTGACCGCGAATAAGTCGCACAAATTATTTGATGTTGTCATGTTGCTGTTGTTTGATTTTTATTTTTACTTGAAATAATCATCTAGGGTTGTGTACTTGAAAGTTGAAACCACCAAGGACTTCTCTTCAAACTGAAAGTAAGCTGGGACTGCAATACCCCAATTTGAGCAAGACAACATACAGGCCTTCCCAAGTCAGATTTGTGCACACTTGCACACCAAAGAATCACAGTTTTCTAAATTTTATTTTACATACAATTCCTAATCCATGATAGATACATAAATTAATTCAACTTCTTTCACTAGGAAGATTTATTTCTTAAACCATCTTAGTCTGATATAATATGATTTGTGGCTGAGTAGTCAAAGACGTACATTAAGAAATACTTCACTATGGTAAAAACCCCTTTCCCATTGTCCCAGAACCAGTTCTTTCAAATGGCAAGGTTCAACTTTGACAAATACATGCACCCTTAGGTTATAAGCTTTCTGAACTGATCATACTCAATATCGTTGTCTATACACTTCCTTACTAATATCAATACTTGCAAATTTGAACCAAAAAAAGGATACTCAATAAAAGGTTTCACAGCGCACATCAATTCACTTGATCCAAAACACCAATATACTACAATAACACATCATGATAATTTTAATGCTAAAAACATATAACAGTGAGCATCCTATCAGTCTCATTAAACCCCAGCCAAAATAATAATAATAATAATAACAATAATAATAATAAGATAAATAAAGAAACAAATAAAAGGTTTGATAGAAATTTAGGACTACCTAAAAGAATTTGAACTTTGAAGTACACCCAACCATGGACTCCTAGTTGGCTCATGCCCTTCAGCTTATGCGGCATGTACTAAAGACACAACTAGACAATTTGATTTCCATACCTCAGAACATTAACAAGATCTACTGCTGCTAGTTTCGCCTCCCAATGTACATTACAATCAGAAATGCATAACCCAGTTGAAACTTCTTACCTCTTCTGTCACCTCACCCTGCAGGATCCTTTCTGTCCTTCAACCAATGCAACGATGATACAGAATACTTTCATGACAAACCAAGGGTCAGTCCAATATACGAGAGGTTGAAATCAAGCTTAAGTTCCGACCTCAATGATCCAGACCATAAACAGATCATCACTAGACTAGCTCATACAACATAGTTTCTTGTAGTAAATTTGGTACAACAACATACTAATAGCTATTTACTTTATTAGGATTTGGGATTTGAATGTGGGTAAGAAAAGGACAAGAAAAATGACAAGGTACCCCAACTAAGCGTCTCAGCAATTCAGGAATTACAGTTACTCCCCAAAAATCCGACAGTTCAAGTATCATCCATAAGCCATCTTATCTGCTTCAGTTTCCTCATCCCTCCGGTAAATCATTAAATCTTTTACGCCAGGCCATTATGCTTTGCAGCATAATTTTCCAAGTTCCAAAAGGAGAGCATGCCATTTCGTCCCTTCGCTATAGATGCCTCTCATCACACCAATATCAAAAGCAAGTCCCAAAATGGCCTTCTACACTGAGGGACAAGTAACTTCTTTTCCAGTTTCTTTATGTTTCTCTTTCTTTTTAGTAGGGTTTTCAATTTTTTGAAGTTTGATCTTATCGTGTTTCCAATTATCTGCAGAAACATTTATAAACGACGGAAACATAAAAGAAGAAGAATTTACAATATGAAGCGTAAAGCACAGCTTCTGCATCCAAAAGCTACTTTACAATCAATAATACATCTACTGATGAACAACGTAAAAATACACAACCTAGAAAATTCTATAGCATCATGTTTGATGTCCCATGTACAATACCGATGTTAGGCCATGTAATGAATGATTAGCAGCACTTGTAATTAATCAAGAGGCAGCTAATATCTTGGATACCAGAACATACCCTTGATGCCCTCAGGGTCAGGCTCAAACCCTAGATTTTTATAGAAGTCCACAACTGCATTAGCAAAGAATGAGAGCTGAAATTAAAAACTATGCATTCACACAATGTAATAGTATAATATACACTTTACCATAATACAACCACTTATTGACAGCTACTTAAGGGGGAACTGTAGCGTATAGATATCCCTAGATACAAAGCACTAGATCCTATTTGCACAGGTTGTAGTTGAGTAGAAAGTATGGGTAATCACATTGTCTAAATGCAAACCGCAAAACTTATAATTTATCCACAACCAACACAAGGATGAAGAGAAATATACTATGTGTGCCGATTAATAAAATGAATTCTTCCTTAACATACAAACACTAGATTTAACATCCATAGTTCCATACCTTGACTATCAGCAAACAGTGTTATATTGCCAATATCCCTTTGTAACAGAGCCCTTATGAGCTGCTCAACGAGGGCCTTCCCAAGACCTTGGCCCTGAAAAATATAAACATTCCTCCAAATGATTCCATAAAAACCAATTATTTGCACTCTAAGGGTGTGCTTGGTTGCATGGAATCATATGCCATGGGAATCCATGAGGGGACCACTACATTTCAGGCTAAATTGATGTATCACTCCACATCCACCATTTGATTTTGTGATCAATGGTGGGAATGAAAGTCTCATGTTCATGGGATTCTCATGTTCATATGGGATTTTCATTCCCACCATTGATCACAAAATCAAATGGTGGATGTGGAGTGATGTATCAATTTAGCCTAAAACGTAGGGGTTCCCTCATGGATTCTCATGGCATAGGATTCCGTGCAACCAAACACACCCTAAATAACAAGAGATTCAGATGCACAAAACAGTCAGTTTAAGATAACTAACTCCGTTGATTAACCTTTTTCTTCCTTTTCTTTGTTCTAATGATGTCTTTTGCTTCACAGTTAATTTTCTTACACCAGCAAGTTTGTAAGGATCCAACTGATTTTAAGAGAGAGATATAAAGATTTTCTTAAAGCTGTGAAGTGATAACAGAAAATAAGTAACAGTAAAAATGTCTTAACATGTAGAATTATGATATGAACATGTGTAACACTAACACCAAATTATCTTAAAATGTCTTAACATGTAGAATTATGATATGAACATGTGTAATACCAAATTATCTTACTGACATCCAAGACCATTGTTAGTATTTTAGAGTTGTGAATTGTGATACATGACCAGCTCAGATACTATTCTTAAATTCCTTGCCATTTTGATGATACAGTCATAAGGTTGTTTCTTGCTTATCATGATTATCATTTTAAAGGCACTTGTACCAATACTGATAGTCCAGGCAGGTCATATATCTTAAAACCAATACACCAAATACAGGAATTATGTTCCCCTTAAAACAGATTAGTTGATACCTGATAACCAGGGTCAACAAGGACATCCCATATTGTGGCATTGAAAGCATGATCTGATGTAGCACGAGCCAAGCCAATGAGCTCCTTTTGATCATCTCCCTCTGTCAAATAACTTCTCCAAGTACAGTAAGATGTTCATCAGTTATTTAAATACATCTGAGCTGCAAGTTATATTAAATTACACGAGCATACAAATTAGCATGACATAACTGATCAAAATAGAGATAAAAAATTTATGAATCATGCTAATGAGCTGCTTAAGCAATTACCTGCATCAGGGGATTTCTTTATGGAATGCAAAGTTGCCACCATGTAACTATTTTTCAAAGCTTGAGCTACCTTTGAAGGTGGCCTCCGAGGCCAACCGACCTAGTAAATCAAGAAGATTATTCAGTTAGCATAACTTAGCAATCACGATAAAATGCCATAGTTTCTTTTTTGCACAATTAAGGCCCTACAGTTGTAAGAATGTTGAGACCCCTAAGCTGAGAATGGAAGTCACCTTATCACACAAGGTTTGAAGATCATAGACGTCGACATCTCCACCTGAAGAAAACAAGATTTGTTCGATAGTGCCATCTGGTTGAGTCTTTTCAGTAAGAATAATCTCTTGAGGTAAAGGTTCCTCTTCAATTGGAACCTTTGTGGATGGCTCAATAACTTGTGTTGCATTGTTCTTCATAAAGCTGTACCATGGTAATGAATAATAGGTAATGAGATGATAAAAAAAAATGATTGCTGGACAGAGCAGATAGATTTGTAATTTTCTATTTAAATTTTAATTACATTAGAGATACTTGCAATTCTACAGTATCAACAAGAAGTACAACTGTAGTAATGTGGAAATGAAATTAGTACCTTGAGGTAAGGGAATCCCAAAAGCCAGACTTGAGTTGCCAAATCTTTAGCTTTCTTTTACCTGACAGTGCCAGCACAATTTGAAATATTATGCAAAATGTGAAGCAAAAATTATTATATACACATAACTCAAACCCAAATGGGGATAATAAACTAGAACTGACCTTGGACTCCTCCTCCTCCTCGAAAGTTTGCATGATGAAAAGGAACGAATAATTGATTATTTGGAATTGGAATTGGAAGTTGTTGTTGTTGCTGGTAATTGCAACATAAAACACGAGCAGGACGTCTGCAGTAGAATAACACAATTGAACTGAATCAAGGAAATTACATGTGCAATAATCTTTAAAAGGAAGAATAAATTGAGTGTCTGTCTAGAAAATTACGTCGAAGCCCTAACTAGTTAAAATCGCAATCTTGAATGGGAAGGTTGAAGGAGGGATAGAGAACTCACAGAGACGAGAGTGGAATGGTGGCGCAGGGTGGCATTTCGAGCGAGCCCTAGACCCTTATCTCTCTCGATTCCTCTTCTCTACTCTTTTATTCTCTTCCCTTCACTTGCGTTCGGATTCGGATGCGGATGCGGATGGTCCATCCAATCTTACTAGCGTGTTGCGGGATGATAAAGGAGACGAAGAATGATTGGGTGACTCAATCTCATCTCGACCATTAATTAATTTATAACCACAAAAGGGTCGAATCAACAGTGCCATGTCTTGAACCCTGATCTCACATTTCATAATTTTTAGGATCAAAATTAGTCTGTCTGAGAAAATTATTTATAAGGTATACTTTTTATAATTATAAACCATATCATACATTGACAATTGAAAATATTTTAAAAGGTCTATTTTTATTAATTAAATATTATTAAAAGCCACAAATCCAATCCATGATTTAAAAATAATTAGAAAAACATTCTTATCTTTTTAACTTGAGTAGTTAATTTTCAAAATAAATTAAACTTTTTAAAACTAATCATAAGTTTATTCCAGATTTGTAAAAGAAAATTTACTTCTAGATTATCTAGGAAGAATCGATCATTTGTGCTTAATGACATGCAAATTATTGAATACATAAATAACAATACCACATCAATGTATTTAGGAATATGGGTAGATTTGTTTGTATATATATCTCAAAAGGCTTTTTTTTTTAATAAGAGTTATTTGCACTCTCCCCCTATAATACACGTCTTATTCAGCTTTGTCTTAAATTATTATTTATATTGCACTTTCCCTCTAAGACTAGCAGTCAGCGTGCTTTGACTATCGGTTTTAACGCAGATTACCAAAATACCCCTGAGAAATCAAGGGCTGATATTGAATCTTTTGTATCTCGAATATCTCATCTCGAGGAAAATCCTAACGCCTAACTAAAATCGTAATCGTATCTCGAAAAAAATACAACATATGATTTAAAAAAATATTGCATCTTAAACAACTCATCTCGAAAAAAAAATCTAAATGTCCAAATTTAATCTTACACACATATCTATGTAAATCTAACGGTCCAAATTTAATTATGTGCGTATCTCGAGAACAATCTAATGATCTGGCAAACAACTTGATGATACAATGCGTATCTCGAGGAATACCTGATGGTCCAGCATGCATCCCGAAGGAATCTGACGATTCATATTTATTCGTACACACGTCTCGAGAAAATTTAACGTATGAATAAATTGCTCTCATATAATAAATTACTGGCAATAATTTAACCCTATAAAATAAATTTGAATTTAATTTTGCCCCCTAAAACAAAACGGACCTGAGAAATTATGAAGATGACATGCAACTCAAGCTTAAAAACTTGACAAGGTTTTCCATTTCAAATATTTAATCAATAAAATTTTGATTATCTTTCTCTTCCCTCCTCTTCGTCCCCTTCTTCATTCTCTATCTCGCAGCCTCTCCACCACCTCCCCCTTCATCCTCCTTCATCTTCCTCATTCCTCCACTTCCTTCTTTCTCCTCCTCCCTCATCTTTCCTCTTCCTCTCTCCTCCTTCCTCCTTCTTTCTTCCTCCCCCCCTTTATCTCTCAGTTATTTTTCAGGGGGCAAAATTAAATTCAAATTTATTCAGAAATCAGATTTTCTAGAGATGTGCTGTGTTTTGATTGTTTAGAATAAGGAATTTAGAACACCATCTGTTAAGTACTTGAGAATCTTGCGTTGAATGACATTTCCATGCCGTGTTTTGATTGTTTAGCTTAACTTGAACTTCAATGTTTATGATGTCTAGAATAATTATTGCTATTGGAAACGGATGTCTCACCTTCAAATATTGAAGTTTAACATTTTCCTTTACTTTTCTTGAAGGGTCTGTATGTGCGCTCAAGATTCACCATCAATCCAGATAGAGTTTATAGAATTGCCATGAGGAAATTGAATACATCTGCGGGAATTCTTGAGGTCATGGGTGCTCCTCTGTCAGGGACAGACTTGAGAGCATATGTGATGTCTGGAGGTGGAGTTAAGCTGAAGAACTTCAAGCCAAAGTTTGCAAAAAAACGTTGTTTCCTCATTTTCCCCATTCGAGGATCTGAAAGAAAAGGCCTCGCCTCGCGAGTGTTGAAGTTAAGAAGAACAAAGGCCAGGTTTGTTAGCATCCAATGGATTATTTTTCTTTCTGCATTTGAGGAGTATAACATGATTTTCTTTCTGCATTTAAGGAGAACAATATAATTTTAGATTTGATTGTTTGATTCTGTTTAGTTTCTGGAGATTCTATTACCGAAACAGACATGATGATACAACTAATACAGAGTATGGCTTAGTGCCATTTGGCCTAGCTTAAGTTGGATGTCCTCGTGCACATTTCTTCAAATTTATGGCCATACACTACAATGTCATCGGCATAATTTCCATTCGAAATATGATTGCTCAACTCTTTTATTACATTAGACAATCATTACAGAAGCACTAGTGACCTGTTTAATCAGCGATTGTGTAGTCTGCTTGTGTCTACGGATCTCCATATTATCTTTTTTCTTATATAATTATTCATGTCTCATATTTTCTCTGTAGATTTTATCTAAATCAATTAAATTTTAAGGACGTCTTTAGTGAAAATTGCATTTTAGCTTGTATGCTAAAAGGTTTCAAGGCATATTAAACTCGGTCAAACATTATAAATATTTTAGTCAAACTCGATTAAACTAATCACTTGAAAATAAAAATCATTATTAAAATTTCATCCTTTTATATTGATCATTGTTTTTATTTGAAAGATTTTAAAAATGCATTTCAATGATATCAAAATCGGACTAATATATAGTACAATGTTCTTTTTTTCTTTTTGTGACAATGCGGAATCCGATTATTATTTGGATTTGATCGTTGAAAGTCTAGTGTTCTTTTTCCTCAAAATGCAACATGAGCTATTGGATGAAAAATTAATCCAATTTTGTACGTGATACAGATACAATGCAACCAAACTGATCCAGTTTTGTAAGTCATACTATCTATGACTAAGATGGTCAAGTAATCCATCATTTTTTTTTTTTGGTGCGCCAAAAGATTAAGGCTAGAACTAACGTTGATTCACAACTGTAAAGTTGTGCGCACTTGAGCAGCAAAGAAGCCAATCTAAAAAGAAACCGGCCTTTTATGGGATACATTAGAAAGCTTAAACACCACCCTACATTATTTAGTTTTCATCAGAGTTGGGTACCACTCTAGATAACCAATATATCAACCTTAAACAGGAAACAGCAAAGAAGCCAATCTAGACGTCAAAACCAAAGGGAGAAGATCCTTTATTTGCAGATCAAGAGCGCTTCTGTACAATCATGCATTCATCTTTGCAAAAAGAGACTTGCGTATCTGCATAAATGGAAATGAACAAGAATTTTAACATCAGCACTGACACTTTAGAATGGACCATTAAAAAAAAAAAAAAACTAGTGCAAGAAATCGAATTTTCAAATATCACACTTGTATTCTTAAATCAGCTTTCCAAATACCTCAGGTAGCTTCTTCCTGAAAACAACATCCAATCTCGCATCCAGAGTGTTTTCGCAGACTATCTTGCCATCTTGTGAAGCCAACACTACTCCTCCTGAGCTGTTAAACCATGGTAAGGAGAAGAAATGAACACCGTGTTTTTAACTTTGGAATATAGAACCCCAAATCCTATTGTGCATGTACCTTTAATGAACATGGGGAAATATATGAAACTCACAACTAGAAAATGATAACGGTTAAAAGCTTGTAACTTTGGCACAATGTTCACGATTTCTCAACACCTAATGCTATAACAGACTGATAATCCAAATCACAGAATATTCCAAAACTGGATGAACCTTGGCTCGGATATGATTGAATGGTAAAAAAATGATCTTTCATTCCAATAACTAAAGGAGTGCAGCAGTAAATTATAGCACTGCCAGCATTTAGCAATCAGGATTAGGTTCACATATCAGGTTTTCAACTTACTCCAGCAAAATCTGATCGAGTCATTTGACTGATTGCTGAATAAAACAGTCACTTCATCTGGTAATATAGGTAGGGCTAAGCAACATCAACTTTTTTACACACACACAAACATATATATTTATATCTCTGTGTCTCTGGGTAGAGATTACCAGAAGACAGCATGGGGGTCCTTAGATGGTGGTGGTGGAAGATACACTGAATCTATAGTGACTTTGGGCTGGTGAACTTTCGCTTTGTTAGCATACTCTTGTTTTGCTTCCTCCAAAATTGAATCAACAAGCTTATGATCAACCTCTCTGCAGCGCAACAGCACTGCTGGCTCTTTCAGTCGTAGCAAACTCTGAAAGTCAAAGGAAGTAGATAACAAATGGTGATCATAGCTCATAGAGATGAGAACAATAATTGTATCATGGTTGCCCAAAGATATAACCGATCACTCTAGAATTTGAACCAAGATGGTTAGACAACAGAGCATTTCTTTTGTGTTATTTCTCTTTGGAAAAAAAGAAATAATTTGCAGTATCAAAATGTTTGGAATGTAGAGATAGTGCGGTTTAAGGACTGATGACTGATCAGGTCATTAAATATACACTGCTCGATAACATTAATATACATTTAACCAAAAAAAAGAAGAAGAAAGATCCCTACCTGAACAATTAGGTCTTTGAGAAGCCTCTTATATGCGCCTGAGTTATCTGGAATCTGAAGAAGCTCATTGCTTGCAGCTTCTTTCATTGCATTAACCACATCATCCTGTGCTTGCAAAACTTTTATTCGTGATGCATTCAATTGCATTGAGTACTCTCTGCATAATTTTTATTTTCTTCAGTAATTGCAACAATAAGAAATGTGACAAAAGATATCGAGGGGATAAGATGCAGAACTGACATTTTCTTACGAACTTCAACCTGCTTTGCTTTTCGTTCATACTCTTGTCGAATCTTTCGCTTGTCGGCCTCAACCAATTGCAATTTCTCAATGTTGAATTCCTGTGTCAAGATAAAACTGGTGTTAAAGCAAGCGTACTCAGTTTTGACGAATATGCAGAAGATTAGTAGCCAACCAATGCATGAGGTTTCTGATACAATGCAGTCTGGAATATTAACCATAGCATTGTACGTAACCATACACCTCTATATTAATACAACAATGAAGTTAATACCAAGAAAAAAAAAAAAAAAAAAAGAAGGAAAAAAAACCTCTTCAGCAGAGACAGATATCTCATTGGCCTTCTCCTCGGCTTCTTGCCGGATGAATCTAACCATCTGTTGAATCTGTTTTGATACATCTGCATCGTTCATCTTGTTTGATCTTTCTTTCAAGGGTTCTTTTGGTTTTGTTTCTTCAGATAATAATAATCAAGAATTTCACCTTCTTGTTTTCTTGGATACAAACACACTCGTTTTGTTTCTTTGTTGCCCTGTTTTTAAGTGTGAAGAGTGGATGAAAAAAGCTTTGTTACCCAGTTATTTAGGATCTCTCATCCCAAATAATCCCACTTGTAATAGAACAACAAGTTGTTTTTCTTGAGTTTTGCTCTTCTTTATTTCAACCCCAAAGAGGAAAAGTCTCCCACACGGGAATTCCGCCCTGAGATGAACCAAAAGTTTCAACTTACGCTCAATTTCTATTTATTTATATGGGATTATCTATTTATACTATCTATTTTCTGATGCAGGAATTATAAGCAACGTGAATAAAATCGGGTTTGAAGTTGAACTACAAGCTATAGTAGGGGTTGCAAAAGCAGAATGCAACTTTATATTCTGTAGCTGTGATTTAGATGATAGTAATTAGAAAAACAGGTTGTATGTCCTCAATACTTTCTTAGACTTGAACGACTATTAATGATAATTTCTTTAAAACAAAAAAAGAAAAAAAAAAAAGAAGTTTGTAATACATGAAAGAAATGGATGTCACTAGTTATAAACCAAGATTACGCAGCCACTGAGTCATAAACATGTATGCAATGCATAACAATTAACACATAACAAAGCTTTTCTTTGGTGAAGTAGTACACAGATTTTTCTCTTGTAATTATTAATTAAGAGGAGGTACTCTTTGAATCCTTCCGCTTGGATAAAGAGAAGTTAGGACTAGGACAAAGGGGGGAGTGTGTGTTTTAAGGGACAAAATACATGGGATTTGGTAGCTTAAATGTTCTATCACCCAAACAATCCCCATCCAAATCACTCCATTGGTCTCCAACGTTGCCCCAGATTGTGTAACCCTCTTCCACTAATTGCTTTCGCATTTCTGACTTGAACACTATAGCGCTCTGCCCCCTGTATGCCTGTGGCCTGTCGAGCAAAACCAAATAAACAAGAGTGTTAAGTTCCTCCTAATTGTTCATTTGATAAATTTTGTTTGTTTTTTCAAGCAAGTGATGAGATCTTCTTGATTACCTTAAAATTATGCGTTCATATCCAGCAAATCCTTGGTTATGCAAATTCCTGATGGTAGGATGTCCAAGTGTCTCTTTGTCTCTTCCAGTGAGTAGGAAAACTTTAAACCCACTGCCCACCAATCTTCTGAACAACTCAAGAACTGCAGGAATAGCAGAGCACCCTCCTTTCATTGCCCAAGTTTTGAACCCCAATGGATCATAGGGATCACACCTATATGTTACAAAGGTTTTTAATTAATACAATCATGAAAACACTGATTTATAGACTAGGTAATTGTTAACTTCACATACCCAAAGCGTTTTCCTCTGTAGTAAAGAAGATTGGAAACACATGTATCATCCACGTCTAGAATCCATGCATCCGTCCCATTGTTGTTCATTACTAACTCATCAATGTAGGTGGATATTTCATTGACAACCATGTTTACGTCCATTTCATACTGTCCATCCAGCATGTAATGCTCTACGTAACGCAAACAATGAGTTGGGACACTGCGCCATGCCCGCACGTTGTTAGTCTCCACAGCCAATCTCCAACTCAAGCAATGCCCATTATCAGATGATGGTATGGTTCGCGAGTAGGCCTTTGTGCTGATGGTCTTCGAGCAAATTGTTAAGAACATCAATAGCAACACCTCCCACAGCTCCCTCATTGCAGTAAACATAATATAGTACTCTTAGCAGTCCCTAATTAGAGAAGGAAACAAATTAACAAACACAAGTTAGGGGGAAAAAAAACAAAACAAAGAGTATTCCTAATTTTTTAGTCCATTTTTACTTGAAAGAAAGAACAGGCAACATGATGTAAAAACTATTGGAAAGTCAATCAGCGATGAGATATCTGAATCGTTCCTTGCAGTCCATCTGTTGTAACATGAAAGAAAGGCTTACGGAAAACCATGAAAGTTTTCTTATCTTACTGTCTAAGTTATACTATAAAACTGTGTCAGGTGTGTATTGTGACATTTGATTCATGTTCTTCCTCGTGCTCCATTTAATCTATCTAGGTGTCTCCAAATTCCTTGTTTTAATGAACACAATTTCTCTACAATTTAACAGTAAAAAAATGAATGGCATATAGTGTGTTTCCACTGTGGAATATTCTATGGTGGATGAAGCCGAATCTTGGCCACCTCGCCGTAAAAGTAGATTAGCAAATCCAAGCGCTAGATTTACCATGCCCCAGCTGGAAAGCTTCCTTGCTTACCTTCAACAAATTGCATTCCAAAACCACCCAAGTAAGATTAAAAAATAACAGAGATACCCAGATAGGGATGGAGAGGTACATACCCAATGGCCAATTCAGAAATGAAGAGCTTTTACGAGGAAGATGGACGGGGCTACTGGCATTCTTAACTAGGCATATCATACAACGTAGACAAATGAAAGGGAGGGTAACCTCCAACAAGAAGCTATACTTGTTTGTGGCTTTGGTGTTAGGCAATGCCCAAGGACAGGGAATAACCTCTACCCAGAAGAAACTTAATATGGCTTTGGTCACCAAGAAGAGACATGAAACACCAAAGAAGATCTTTTTTCATTTATAAAAGTGAGCTAGCCTAGCTAGCTAAAGAAAGTGAAAGATATTTAACTGAGTAGTGGGTTGACCTTGTGCAATTGGCCATTACATTTGTATGTCACTCACAGATAGATAGCATCATGTTTTTCAACTAAATGGATCAATGCCTCGAATTGAAAATTTTGGCATCTGACGTATAAAATCCTCCTTCGCACCTTAATCCCATTATAGGAAATCTTAATACTTTCATATAGCTGTATTGCGGAGGAGAGAACCCTACTCCAAGTGGGTGGGAAAATTCTTATTGATCAAACAATAAGTGGCCACTTATTTCTTTGGTGCGCTAGTGCTCTAGATTATACTAATTCCGCCCACATTCTCCACTTTGCTTGATAGTGTTCTTCCCTCCAAATGGAGGTACCTTAAAAATACCAAACGAAAAACCATACCGAACAGGATAAGCATTACAAAATTAATGAATTCCAGTATGAATTACAAGTATTCAGCTCCATTCTCTTTCACCAACATTTTGATTATCAATCTCAGAAAAGGAAGAAAAAATAGTCCAAAATATTGTGGATAAACATTACAAGGAGGCAGGGTACAGAAAGAAAGGCGTTGGTGGGTGTGTGACGAGATGTAGTCGGGCACCCAGAAAAGGAACTGTTTATAATGGTGGTGGTGGTGGTGGTGGTGGTGGTGGAGAACCACGTTGGATATGATCAGTGAGAGACCAAAAAAAGGGAAGGCCTTTTAACACAAGTGGACCTTTGCTTAGACAATCAGAGAGGGGTTCACCACCTAACACGAAAGTCTGCTTGGCACTTGCTAGCTTGCTTGTTTAAAGTTGAAAATAAGTGGGAAAAGCATCAGAGGTCATGAGAGCAGCAGCAAAACATATATGCATGAACAAAGTAATGGGAGATCAGTGCAGGGAAATGCATATACCAGTACACTAAATTGACTTGGAAGAATGATGAAATCCCTAAACTGTTTATGCGGATCTCTAAGTTATAACATGCCACATCATCCTGATTTCACAACCTAGTGGCAAAACCAAGTTCCCTAGCACAGTTCCTTACTATTACTTTCCCCCATCATAATCACTAGTCTACTGTGACGGAGTAATGAAAATTAAGTCTAAATAAAATTAGAGCACAGTACCAAAAAACCCAAATAATGTGGGCAGTTAGGTCCATATATCAGATGAAGATTCAACCAATAGAACGTTGGCGCATTGTATCTAATCCATTCGGCTGCTTTTGGCAACATAAGGTACACTAGAAACTGAAAATAAGCTGTCTACATAGAGATGATCATGCCAGATCAAGGGTTTTTGGTTTAGCTGTCAAAGAGGATTGATGGTCATTAATGGTGATGACACTTTGGAAACAATGTAAACAGTGATGGTGAATTCAACTTTGGAAACTGAACTCACCAAGCTATGAAGTGGAGAAAAAAGATGGGATGAAAGCCATTATTCTTCTCAGTTGCTTGGATGCGTATAAGCTATATCAAGAAGGAGCAGGCTCATATTAACTGTTCCTTTTTCTTTTCTTTTTTGTGTGCGATTTGTGACTTTCATTTTTTATTTCACAAGTTCATGGGTGTCCATGCATACTTTACGCATTACCAGAAAATTTGTTTTTACATTGAGTAAAGGCCATGGGATATTATGTGACTTAAAGGTATATATGGATAGGTTTGGTCGACTTACATTAGAATGTCAAGGTCTATCAACTGATGCTTTCAACCTGTCATTGAACTCATTAACCTGTTTTAAATAAAACACTTGTTAGAGAGTAGTAATTTTGTTTGCCGATGCTCAGAAACTAGCTAAACAAAATTTCCAAAAAGTTCTAATACATATCCTGGACAGTTTAAAGACGGCAAGAAATGTGAATAAGAATCATAATGGG
Organism: Berberis vulgaris; assembly: GCA_963556465.1. Taxonomy (NCBI): domain Eukaryota; kingdom Viridiplantae; phylum Streptophyta; class Magnoliopsida; order Ranunculales; family Berberidaceae; genus Berberis; species Berberis vulgaris. The sequence goes on from OY747135.1 coordinate 448,647, forward strand.
AGATTGTGACCCAATAGACAGCATCGTTAAAACTTGGAAACCATAGGAAAGGTCCAGCTCGTTTGAGGACTGGAGGAAGTATGATCATTCTTCTCCACAAGTTGCTGAAGAGAAATTAAGAGTCTGTATGGTATGTATGGCAATGGAGGACTGGGACCAATTCATACTCACAAGTAAAGTGACCAAACACCAACCCTTGTCTTCTCTTTTGTCGCTGCAATTGCATTTGCCCCCACGATTGAGGGACCATCGATCCTTACAGCTAGCTACCCTTGTCTCCTTTCAAGCTAATGGCCATATCATAACTAATCCCACATTTTAATCTTTCTACTTTGGAAACCAAACGGACTTGCTTAAAGTATTAACAAGGCCTTATATTTTGATTACCTTAATAAAATATTTATGCACACAGTGCCTTATATTTTGGAGCCGATGCTATCGATTTCAAAATGGAATGAAGTATGAGCCCAGGCTCAACATTTCAATTACTATAAACAAGGACTAGACGAAACAATTAAATGATGGATCATAGAAATAAAAAATTACATGGGAATTTTCGAAGAATAAAATATGAGAGGTGGGAGGTCTACACCAGTACAACTGAACTGATGAATAGTCTAATCAAATTATTCTGTTTTTGAAGGAATTAAATTGTGGGTAGATATCTTTTCCTCTCACAATAAAGAAAAGAGCATCATAATTAATATTCATAAATGTGTATATATATATATTCACTTTTGAGAGGATATATTTCACGTGTAGGAAGCCTATTTGCTTACAAAATCCTTGTTTTGGCTTAGTATTCCAGATTTACATTGGAGCCCCACCACGTTATCTTCTCCTCATTGGCAATCCATTCAATAATGAGTTGAAGAAGATGAAGTTGAAAGAGATGGAGATCAAACAGGGTTGGCGGGACGACGTGGCAAAAGCACAACCATGATTGAATGCTCCAATTTGAAGTCAGGAGAAGTAGCTGCAGCCACATATGGTTTGAGTGGCAGGGACATACTCTGGGGAAAAGACGGGAGCAACTGACAATACAATATAACAGGGATGGACGCGACTCTCTAAACCATTCCATTTCCCAGTCCAACCTTGAATTTCAAGAAACAGGATAAAATACAATATAAAACAAACAAGAACTGTATTTCTAAGCCGATTCAAGCTAACTAGCCACAATGAAGAGACTGGACCAAGATATTAGAACTAGGGTGGGTTCAGACGCCTGCTGCCTAATCCAAAGTTCAGCATTATCTGCGCGGCCTAAATTTCAAATTGTATAAACCCATATGCTCAAGTTTTTGGGGGCGGTCTCAATAATTTTCTACTGTACCTAAAATGCAGGAAATGATCATTCAAAATCTATGAACTGTAGGTAATATCCTTTCAAGTGGGGGTGGTCTCAATGAATGGTAATATCCTTGATCCACTTAAAAGGATTCTCATATTTCATGAGAGTGTGTTTCCTATATTTAGTTGAAATACTTCAGATTCACCGTATACCCTTATATCACATTATTTAAAATGCCTTGAGATGGGTTAGATGTTGAAACACATTAGATTCCCTGAAGTTGGATTCACTGCAACCAAACGTACCTTTAAATTCATCATAACATTGTTGATGTCAAGTTGTGAATTGTTGACGACACATCACCTATATGTCATTTCTTGTGTTGTCGATCTCAAGGGCTCCATGAAGTATGTAAGCACTTGATCAAATTAGCCAGCTTGAGACCTTGGCTTACGAGCCACCGTTATACATGTTCAAGCATCCAACTTCACGGGAGCTGTCTCATTATTATGCACATGTCAAGGATAAAAAGTGCTGAGAGAAAAATCCAGTGGTTTTGTTAATATGAAAAGTGTAAAAAGATTACAACAAGATAATTTTATAAAATAAGACAAAAAACTCTATATAAATGAAACATATCCTCTAAACATTTCAAAAGTTCTTCAGTTTCCAAATACCGAACCACTGAACCACTTCCATGGCCACCTCTGCTGCTAATAAGATCAATAACAACAAGCTCTCTATTGCTAAGGAAAGAACTGGCCAATGGTAATTCAGTTATACTTTGCTTAAGGAAATCTCACGGAATTTCTCCTTCTCTTGTATTTCTCTCCAGATCTGAAATTAACATCTTTCACTTTTCTTCCACTACTATTAGGATTTTTTCTCAAGAAATTCCATCAGATATTGTGATCGAAGTCGGCGAAGCCAATTTTTGTCTTCACAAGGTACATATTTTGATGTCTACATAAACTCTTTTCTATAGGAAACATTTTATGGAAAATTTTTAATTTTTATTAGCTAGCTAGTGCTAGTGAAGAATCGATTCCATTCCCATCAAAGTGAGAAAGACATGCCAAAAAGTTGGAAAAATTGTTCCACCATGCTAAATTAGACCAGACAAATTTGGAAAAAAGCTTTTCCCATGGACAATCATGCAACCAAACACTGTTTTATTTTGTGATTCTATTTTCAAGTGTTAATTAAGGGATCTTAAACAATAATTTATGCGTGCAGTTCATGCTAGTGGCAAAGAGTGGGTACATAAGAAGGGAAATAATGGAATCAAAAGAGCCAGATCTGACAAGAATTGATATATCAGACATACCCGGAGGTCCTGAGATTTTCGAGAAGGCAGCAAGGTTCTGTTACGGCGTCAACTTCGAAATTAATGTTCACAATGTTGCTGCACTTCGTTGTGCTGCTGAGTATCTTGAAATGACTGAGGTGTCTCATGATGGTAACCTTGCAGGTCGAACTGAAGACTTCCTATCTCATGTGGCCTTGTTGAGTTACTCTGCTGCTCTAGTAGTGTTGAAATCTTGTGAAGTTCTCCTTCCAATTGCTGAAAAAGTTCATATTGTCCAAAGATGCGTTGATGTTGTTAGCTTGAAGGTACCTGAAAGCAAAGTTTTGAACATTTTAATCGAATATGTGATTGGTGTTTTCATGAAGTATTAATATTTTCAAAATCTTACAGGCTTGTAACGAGGCAAATTTTCCAAGTCGAACACCAACAAACTGGTGGACAGAGGAGCTAACAATTTTGGACATTGATTTCTTCAAGAAAATCATTTCCTCAATGAAAGCTCGTGGTGCAAAAACTCACACCCTAGCCAGTGCTCTCATTACATATACCGAAAAATCTCTCCGGGATCTCGTTCGTGATCATTCTGGCAACAGCATCAGATCATCTGATAACGGTGATGCTGACCTCCGAAATTGCCAACGCAACATTCTTGAAACAGTTGTTAGTCTCTTACCATCAGAGAAAGCTGCTTTACCTGTAAACTTCATTTGCTGTCTACTTAGATCAGCTATTTTCTTGAACGTGGCGAGAAGTTGCAAAGATGAACTTGAAAAGAGGATCTCTGTGATCTTAGAACATGTTACAGTGGACGATCTTTTGGTTATTTCATTTACTTATGACGGAGAGAAGCTGTTTGATCTAGAGAGTGTTCGTCGAATCATTTCGGGATTTGTGGAGAAGGAGAAAGGTTTAGCAGTGTTCAATGGTGATTTCCAAGAAGTCAGTTCAAGCACAATGCAAAGAGTTGCAAGGACGGTTGATGCTTATCTAGGTGAGATCGCCACATATGGTGACCTCAGTATTTCAAAATTCAATGGGATAGCCAATCTGATACCCAAGGCAGCAAGAAATGTTGATGATGATCTCTACCGTGCCATTGACATATATCTGAAGGTAAAAAAAAAAAAATTTCTGAAGAAGATTTACCATTTTGAAATAATTAGTAGTCTTGTATGCTAAAGTTGTTGTTTGATATATTAGGCACATCCAAGCTTGGATGAGATTGAGCGAGAAAAGGTTTGCAGTGTGATGGATGCGCTAAAGTTATCATATGAAGCGCGTGTGCACGCATCACAGAACAAACGGCTACCTGTGCAAATTGTATGCCAGGCTCTCTACTATGATCAACTCAAATTAAGGAGTGGAGTTGACGAGCGTAACATCCCAGATGCTGTAACAACCAGGAGTCAATTACAAACAGATTTAACTCTGGTAAAAGAAAACGAAGCTTTAAGATCAGAGTTGATGAAGATGAAGATGCATGTCACAGATTTGCAGAAGAATAACCAATCTGGGACTTCATCAAAAGGACCATCAAAGAGACCAACTTTCTTCTCATCTATGTCAAAAACTCTAGGGAAGTTCAACCCATTCAAGAATGGATCGAAGGATACATCAACCATCGATGATGGACTTGTGGACATAACAAAACCAAGGAGAAGAAGGTTTTCCATCTCTTAAGAAAGAACAACACGAGGAGATTCGCCTTAAAATCTTGTCAAAGTAAATGAAATTGAATTTTTTTTAATAACGAATTACTTACGTGTTGTAGTTTTGAGATGGTTCGATTGATTTTGTTATCCAGATTGTTGTACAGTTTTTATTCTTCTATAAGTGTGTTTTACTTTATTCTTTTGAATAAATCAATAAATAATAGGGATCATGCACCGTGGTATAGTATTTATCCCCTCCACCCCCACCCCCCCCCCCCCCCCTTTTTTTTTTTTTTTTATAAATTTGTTTGTTATGAGTAGAGATGGTACAGGAAAGTTGAAATATGTATGGAAGCAGGCTTATGAGGCAGAATGTATGGAGCCCGGTATTTTCAGACCCTTGGATTCCCATTACAACAAATATTTACAAGTTTGAAAAAAGGGTTGAAAAAAAGGCCTGATGAGTTTCACAGCTTGGATGTTCAATATGCAAATATGTTCAAGTCTGGATTTATTTTTATTTTTTTTAAAAAAGGTCGAACTCTCGACCTCAAGATCACTCAAAAGCTATGAGACCTACACGCTAGCCAACTGCGCCACCACCCATCGATGTCTCCCTAATCACAAACATTTAATTAACAGCTCCTCTTTGACCATTATCATCAAACATGTCAGAGGAATTTTGGAAAAAAATGGAATTGGGCTAGAGCCCCAACTCAAAAAAAATGGAAAAAATCTTATTTAAACTTAATTTTTTATTTTAACTTGACTTAAAAAAAATTGTACACAAAAGTGTTTGTTTTAAACAATTTTTTACTTTGACTTTATCTTGTAAAAGAATTCATAATTTTGTTTTTGCCCTTATAATTAAATTGGGGAAGTTTTAGTTCCGCACACCACACCACCTCCAGCCACCTACTCCCTTATAGAGTTGGGTCTGTGCTAGCGGGGCACCACCTCCTCTACCTCCAAATACTTAAAGAGTAAAATAGTTATGTATCGAGTTACACTTTTTTCCCAAAAAATATGTTGAACACATGTTTTTCTCCAAAAAAGAGATGTGAGTTGAGAGTTCATTTATAAACCCCCTAAAAAACAAGTAAACCTAATCCATTGGGACAATTTAAAAAGGTATGTTAAGTGCTCGAGCCCTCAATTGTATTTTCTGAAGTCATACAAAGTATTTTTATAATTTGACTGCACTTGCTGATGTGTTTTTGGAAATGTTGATTCCTACAAATCCTTTGACAGAGATATTGAGAAAATTGCAGGTGACATACATAAGTAACATGACTAGTGTATTCGAACAATATTTGCACCCGACATGGATGGGAAATATCATAGAAACAGGCAAGGCATATGGGTGAAGATGAGATTTAGCAAGAGAGATTCAGATGCCAATGATTGATTGACAAGACTCTGTTGTAGTGGACAAGTGGAGACCACCGAATTTGCAGATGATGGATGACTACTTGCCTCCACCAATGATGTTAGGAATAAGGCAAACTATGAAAGATGACGAGGTGGCCGTGGAACCTGGAAAGGAGGCGGATATGAAAATCAATGAAAAAGAGGACCAACTTGTTGAGAGGGGTGTGAAACCGGCAAAGAGGAGGATGAGAAGAAGAATGAGTTTAAGGCAACAACTCCCTCAGAGGAGTTGGAACAACACATGAGAAATGTGAGATCTGGACAAGACCAGAACAAAGGATGTTGATCAAAGGAGACCCTACAACATATGGTATTTCTCTAATTACCTGGGAGCTGACCCCTATAGTGTGATAACTGAGCATATGAGATTTTCTCTTTCATCCCAAAAGGCAGCAAAACAACACTTGCTCAAGAGAGACAATGAGATCTCGAACATCATTGTGGGACTCGCACGAACTCCCTCAAAGGAAGAGATTTCCAATGTTGTTGAGGTAGAGATTGAGAAAAATGCAGATGAGCAACCGAAGCAGATCATATAGGATGAGCATACATACAGCAAGCATCGGTCGAAGTGCTAATTAACTAGGTAATATCCATGCTTTCAACAATGAGGCAATGACCTTACAGGGACGACTGCCCCTCCACCAAGACCAGGTGTGACGTCAATTAATCATATACCTCGGCCACCCAGTCTAGCCTTTAAAATTCCTTGCGTTCTATGTAATGACATGCAGTATTTTGCTCCAATCATCATGCCTCTTTCACCTAGGCCACCAATGATCTCAGTTAATCCATCAATTAGACAGTCCCATGCTAATGACATCTGTACAACAAGCCAGCCACCCCAATTCGTCCAATTTCTGTGAATCCACCTAGTAACCCATACAACCTAGATCTCAGTTCAAACCCATTCCAATTCCTCAGGCCTTCATGCCTCCTCTGATTTCAGCACCTTCTACGTGTAGGTTCTACCACTATTTTTAATATTTTAATGGTATTTCTATTGATTCCCATTGCTTATTTTGTTATCCCTTGATTTCATAACTCTTTAAACCTTTTCATCTTTCTCAATTGATTCCCAAACAAGGGAAAATAAGAAGCATTGAGATGAAAATGGTAGCAACTTAAAATACTTAGGGTTTTGTAACACGCAATAAATAGAAAAAGAATACGAAGAAAGTAAGATGCAAAGCTGGGAAAACGTGGATATGAAAGTAGGAAATCGGGATAATCAACTACAAAAAAAAAAGTTGCAGTTACAGTCATTTTAGCATTTAGAAGGTATGGTCATATAAGTGGGTTTCAGATGTCACCTAGCGTGCCTCTTTAACAGCATTGCTCCTTCAGCTATTACTCCAAATATAAGTGTGTTTGTCCACTAGTGTGATCTAACAATCAAATAACAGTTAGTTACATAAGATCATTCAGAAATAATGTCAAACACGCACACACACATACACGTATAAATCATCACATTGATTTAGAGCCTTCCACCTGTAACAGTCTTCATCACCATTAGAATGGTACCTCTGATTTCAACTCGCTTTCCTGCTCCAAAATTATTAAAGTCTACTTCGAGGTGGCAACACTTCTCTTTATATATTCCCTGCTCCAGTTATCAAATATGACTTTCAAAGTTTGTTGTAACCTACTCTCATCACCTTCAAAACACCAATCACTAAATGTTTTTCTAAAACTTATATACAAAACGAACTTTTTAATCGACTAATTGCATCACTGTGGATATGTACCAGGTCCACTACAAAATCTAGAGTTGTTTCAGTAATACATTGGCTTATTATAATTCTATGTTATATATGATTATCAAATACGATATTGTGTTGTTCTTTCCAATATCATTATCCAAGAAATTGACATTGCAAAAATCACCAAAAAAACAAGTCACCAGTTTCTGTGCAAAAGTGTTGTCGTCTTCCTAATTATAGAATACAGTGAAATGTTTCTATGCTTTATCCTAGATTCAAAGTTAAAAATGTGACACATTCTCCTCCTATCAAGCTTTGTCCTGTGATTGACCCATACAAATTGGGATACAAGTTTGACAAAAGTTAATCTACAGCTTTTTTACTAAGATGCAAGTATGTCAGACACTCAAATTGCCGTTTCTAAACTGCCTGCTTGATGTGAAATACAAGCTAACATCTACCATAATCAAAGACAAAAATGTCTCCATGTTATGAATCAAATGACAAATTAACACATTTAACCTAACTATACTCATAACAGATTGAACATAAGTAAGCAAATGAACCATATCAGATCAGTATATTACTCATAACTGTTAATCTCCCTACCAAGAAAGGGAGCTACATTTAAGAGTAAGGATCTGAGCTGAAAACTTCAATAACAAATTAGGGAAGCAAAAGATAGAACAAAACGAAGAAAACAATATTTCTTAGATGGAAATAAACATTTTGGATATAAGATTACATGGTTCAGAGCATGCTAGAAAACAAATTATAACTCTAGTTACCTTGGTAACAGTAGATCCACTTTATATGGCTCTTTGAAAGCGTTCAAGCATTTTCCTCAAATACCTACAGAACAATGCATACCTGTTTTCGATATATGGAGTAATGAAATTGACCGACCGAAGTTAATATGGTGACATGGAAAATAAAAAATGTAACTAGAGTATTTGAGGAAAACAGTGAAGTGGATTAGGAAAATAAAAAATCCTACACTAATGTGAATACCGTGACATGCAGTATCTACAAAAGAACAACAGTTAAATCCACAACACAGAACAATACATAATCTAACTGTCCATAGCAATATCAATCAGTAAAATATTAGCAAAAGAAGATTATGCAAATAAGATCATTCTAACACATTAAAGACTAAAACAGACAAATATGATTTAATAAGTAACTTCTTCCATTTACCACTGGATTGGTTCAGTAAATGATGACTGTCACAAAACAGTTCAGTAAATGGTGACTGTCACAAAACTATTAGATGATCACATTTCTCCTTTGACAAGGAATGATTTGACAAGGAGTGATCTTTCTTTCAGAATTAAAAATACAAATAAAATTGAAAATACCTAAGGGAACCCAAAAGTGTTATGGGATCTCGCTCCTTATTCAAAAGGAGGAGGTGGTTAAGTACGGTTCATTGTGGACAATTTAGCTTAATATTTGGGATCACGCCTCTTTAAAACCAAATTTCAAGGGGGTGATTCAAAACTGAACAAAAATCCCAGACTGAAGTTAACATCGTGACATGTAAGACGTACATGAGAAAATGAAAATTCTATAACTAAATGAATTATAAACAACTAGGGATGGATTGTATCAACTCCGATATTTCACTGGTACATGTTAATCCTCCTACAATTTACAGACGATTGCAATTTGCAATGAAAACTTTCAGAAGGAATCAAGTTATCAAATATGAAAAAAGGGTACTTGTAACACGGCAGAAAAAAAATCAAAATAAATCATTCAAAACATTCTAGGAAAAGAATTTACATAGAAAAAAATCCTACATTTACTCTGGAGAGTGTGACAACCTGAACCAACAATTACAATTAAAAAAGTTAGGGAACGGAAAGAATATATTGCAAAACAGATGCCACTAAATTGAATGAGCGACAACATACTAGAAGACATGGTGTAAATCTAGTTATTACCAGCAGATCCACTAAACATGGTTCCCAGGAAGAAACTTCAGCAAATGCACTGAAACACTTTCCTCCAATATGCAGTAAAATGCATACCTTATATATATAAATGTTGTAGCAACTAATGCAGAACAAAAGAAGAAGACATTATCCAACTTTCAACAGCAATAACCATCATTCAAATTCGGCAAAAGAAGAAGAGGCTAAAGAGCACCACTTGGACACTTTATATGCTCTCATCAGTTTGAAACAATAAAAAAGGCCTAAATCATGCATAACTAAAAAGGAAATTTTGATTCAATTCGAAAACCCTAAAATATGAAAAGTTCTAGTATGTTGATCATTTATCATAAGTCGTAACATAATTTCAAAAAGCAAAATTGTGCAACATTTCTTGCCAAATGGATAGCCACACTGACATAATCACAGACCTGTGTATGAGTTATTAATAAAAGCAGAATTCAAAGTTATTTCATACCAAATAACTCTGACTCAAATTATGCACACAAAAAAGTTTGCTTCACCAAAGATGATGATTAATTGAATATAGGTATGATTATATGATTGGCAATCTAAAATATGAAAGGTTCTAGTATGTTCATCATTTCTCATAACATAATTTCAAAAAGCAAAATAGTGCAATAGTTATTGCCAAAGGGATGGCTACAATGACATAATCACAAACTTATGTACGAGGGGTTACTAATAAAAGCAGAATTCAAAGTTATTTCATACCAAATAACTTTAACTCTGACTCAAATTATGACACAAACAAGTTTGCTTCACCAAAGATAATGATTAATTAAAAATAGATATGATTTTATGATTGGCAATCTAACCTCCAGTGCATTAAAAAGGGAAAATAATAATAGTCATCCTGTGCAGCCACCAAGAGTTAAAATAAGTGAACAATGCCACTACAAAATAGAAAAAGTAGAAGAGGACATTTATTTTTGTTGGTAACATAAAGTCATACAACTACAAAACTTTTAGAACGAAAATTCACTTCACATGTTAAGTAACGTATTCAAACTGAAAGGTCCAGGCTAACACTAACAACAACTCAACAAGTTCATTCCGCTGAGACTATAGAATTGACCAACCTTTGAGCTAGGAGTTGGAATTGGGAGTACAAACTGGTCCAATGCCTCGACGGGACCTAACTAAAACTCGGAAGTTCCCTACGTGATCTTGCTATATGAAATAGGCTGACCTGCAGTAGCATTCATCGCGCTCACCTATCTCAGTACCACACCTCAACTACAAGATCTACCCTCTCTAACAGCTTAAACAACTTTTAGGGTACACAATTCTTTCAAACAACAAAAAAAAAAGGCTTAAACAGCTTGTGCTTATGAACAGGTGGTATGATTATAGTAATTTCATTTAAATCAAATGTTTATTTGTTATGCGTGGTTTATTCCATGTGTGCTCATACAAATTTTTTGTACTCAAATAGAAAGGTTTTTTTCTATTTTTTTTTTTGGAAAAAATGTAAGTATTTAGAATGAACAAATTTTCTAAGCTTAAAAAGAAACATATAGTATTATATATTTCAGAATGATACAATTTAAAACTTTAAAAAGATGGTTGCAAGGCTGAGGAATATGGCCACAAGGCTGAAATGTAAATAAGCAGTCTTCTTTCTGAGTTCTTAAGTGACTTGTTGGTTAAATCTGTTAACGAACGATATCTCAACATTCAACCAACGATTCAGCCTGCGATTTGAAAACTTCAGAAATATATTATGTTTTAAAAAACAAGAACACAACAAACATAATAAAACCCAAATTAACCAATTAACAAAATCGAAATGGAAAAATATGGTTGCATGGCGAGAGGAGCATGATTGCAAGGCTGAAACTTATGAATGATCTTTCTGAGTTCTTGAAGATAATTGTCTGGTTTATTCCGTTAAGGAACTAAATCTCAGCCTTTTAACAAAAGATACTGCAGCTCGCTTGCCAAAATATATTTGATTAAAAAAATAATACTATTAAGTAAAAGAAAATAAATTATACACATTAATATACAAATGAAACTAATTAATAAGTGGAAGGGGCATAGCATCATGGCAAGGCTGTAAAGTATGATCGCATGGCAGAAACGCTGAAACCTGAATGAATACCCTTTCTGAATTCTTAGTGCGATTTGCCTGGTTATTTAGTTAACAATGTCTCAGCATTTTGCCAAACAACACCTCAGCCTGCCAGTTACAAATTTCCGTAGAAATGAAAAATTAACAAAGACAAAGTTTTTTTTTTTTTTGTAAAAGAATGACAACAAACATAATAAAACCCAAATTAACCAATTAACAAAATCGAAATGGAAAAATTTGGTCGCATGGCGAGAGGAGCATGATTGCAAGGCTGAAACTTATGAATGATCTTTCTGAGTTCTTGAAGATATTTGTCTGGTTTATTCCGTTAAGGAACTAAATCTCAGCCTTTTAACAAAAGATATTGCAGCTCGCTTGCCAAAATATATTTGATTAAAAAAATAATACTATTAAGTAAAAGAAAATAAATTATACACATTAATATACAAATGAAACCAATTAATAAGTGGAAGGGGCATAGCATCATGGCAAGGCTGTAAAGTATGATCGCATGGCAGAAACGCTGAAACCTGAATGAATACCCTTTCTGAATTCTTAGTGCGATTTGCCTGGTTATTTAGTTAACAATGTCTCAGCATTTTGCCAAACAACACCTCAGCCTGCCAGTTACAAATTTCCGTAGAAATGAAAAATTAACAAAGACATAGTTTTTTTTTTTTGTAAAAGAATGACAAACTCATAATTACACAAAATAATGTAAATAATAAAATAAAATAAAAATGCAACAAACTTCAGTATTGATGGTAAACTACAGGACATCTTTTAAGGAATAAACACTTCATTTCAAGCTTTTAACTATATGTATAAAAGTGAAGAAGAACTTAGCTAGTTTTTAATTAATTGCAAATAGATCTAAACTTAACTGACCCATATTCCTATAAACTATATAAGTAGATCTGTAGATGAGCTATTATAGGTAAAGAAACACGTCATTATTGATGAAACGGTTCATGAAGGCTTTCAGTTAGTGAATTTTCTATTGTTCTACTTCTGGATTCACATGAACATCAGTTTCATTTTTTAATCAGTAACTTTCACATAGTTTCCTATATGTAACAATATCTCCCTCTTATCGCTTAGCTGTTACTTAAATTTGCCTTAATTTCTTAAGTGGAAAGGTTTGCAATTGAGATCTAACATGATGTGCTTGTGTGCGGATACCAAGCAGAGTTGTAGTACTAGAGTATCAAATCAGAATTGTAGTTCTAGATAAAGTATTAAATCGAGGGTGCAGAGTAGAAAGAAGACAAGATTGAATGTAAGCCCGCCTGCATATTGTATTTTTGGGTGTGTATTCATGTTAGCCTAATGGCGTCTTCAAAGTGGTAACACTTCTCTATCTACTTTTGCTGCTCAACAGACATAAAAAGTAACTTCAAACTTTATGGTTACCCAACCTATCAGCTTTAACAAAGCAATCACATGAAAATACCACATGGATCCAATGGTAAATCAAATTATTCGTCGACAATATTATTTTGGAAGGACATTACAGCATTTGAGGCAGACATTGCATCAGTATCAATCTCTCAAATAAGGAAACGGATTGCGTATATTAGAAAAAAAAATCCATAGCACTATAAGAAAGATCACCAACCATTTTATAAAACATGAAAAGAAAACATTTTATAAAACATGAAATATAAACAGAAAAATGTACAAAAGAGCAGCAAAATAGAATTAACCCAACCTAAATTACTGTTATTAGAACCTGAATGGAAAGATACAAACAGACAAATGCAATGAAAATTGGGGAACAAAATTGAAAAATCCTTCATTTCAAACATAGAGAAAAACCCTAGAATCAGACTCAGTGTAGCATAATAATTTTTAACATTTTCAAGGTATAGGAAAATAATAAAGTATTAAAAGTGGGTTTCAGGTACCACTAAATTCCAGTTCTTCAACTGCATTGCTCTATCACCAATTACTCCATAAGAGCGCCCTCCCCTGCCACTTGAGAGCATACACGACATTCCCCCCTACAAATTTACATCTTTGATCTTAAAATCAATAATTAAATAAAATAAACAAAAAAACTCACTTTCACAAAACTTTTAGGTTGCATTATGTATTGAAATTCCAATGGATTGATGAACCAAACTGTAATCACAAGAAACTGAGCATGGTTAGACAAACAAACTGTATGAGTTAAAAATTTGTCCTGGAAAGTTAAAAACTGTTAAAGAAGATAGAAATATCTTACTAATCAAAGTAACTAGTTTGTGGAAAGTTGATAAGTTAAAGAAAATTCAAGATTAACAGCTAAACTGAGATCAAGATTGTTCAAAGATGACAACGAAGAAATAAACAAAAAGATTCACAATTGTATGAAGATCATAACAAGACATTGAAAGAGAAGGTTGATGGTTGATGATTGATGTTTGAAGATAAGTGAAAAAAGAAACAAGATTATTGAAATTTGTTAACTAATCAAAACTCAATAATTAAAAATCAAATAGAATTCAATGAATTGAGACCCTTAATAGCATGAAACGAACAGAGTGGATGTTAATTGACATGAAACCCTAAATTGCATTAAAGAAACAGGTGCACATGAAACCCTAAAATTGCACGAAAGGGAGGGAAGATAACACTTACTCCAACAGTTGAAACCCTAAAATTGCACGAAAGGGAGGGAAGATAACAAGTGAAGTGAAGTGAAGTGAGCGTTCGAACTCCTCTGGCTCTGCTCATCCTAACATTTATGCTTTGCTTTGACGCTTCGCTGCTTCAAAACCTTTTATGTAACTAAAAAGTGGCGGTGGTATTCTATTTATTTCTATTTAGAAACTCAACTGTCGCTTTGCTCTTGTTTTGGCGGGGCATTCACTACGATCGTCCGATCGATCAAGAATCTAATCAACGCTCCTAAGCCATTTAATACACATTTACACGACCAACTGCTAAATTACGACGACGTGCGCTAGTCATCGTACACCCCCTACCTCCGGGCCCTCAGCACTACTGGCATCTCATACCTCCTATCAATCCACTAAACACACAAGCTCTCACTACAACTATCGGAACAAGGGTAAGAAGACTCACAAGATTACCAACCAATTTCGCTCGAATGCACGAGGTCTCCTTGGGTCTACTCCTACTAGTGAAGCGTGCCAGCTCTGCTATGGCATTGGACATTTGTCTCCCACATGTCCAATGATAACTCGATTTGCTTGACCTCAAGTCCCTGCCTCCCTGCACTCTGCATTTGCAGGCCTCCAAATTGCTCATTCACCACAGCCACAAAACTATTTCTCAGGACCTAAACACGAGTCCCTGCATGTTGCACCGTATGATTATGAGTGGTACATTGACACAGGTGCTTTCTACCCACATGATTGGCAATGCATCCATCCTTCATCAGCGTATACCATATACGGGACCAGACTCCGTGCTCCTTGGCAATGGTGATCAGCTTCCTATTACTTACACGGATAACATGGCACTTCATACTGGCTCTTCCCAGTTTCCTCTTAACAATGTTTATGTCATCCCTTCTATGCGTAAAAACTTATTGTCCATTGTTCAATTTTGTCGTGACAACCATGTATTATGTGCCTTTGATTATCGTCACTTCTACATCTTTGATTTGTCTAATGGTTGTCTTTTTTTTCCAGGGCCAATGTGTAAAGATGGTCTCTACAAATTGCCTTCAATTCCCACTTGCCTTCAGGCTCTCCATGCATCCCACCAGTCATTGCCCTTATGGCACAACAGGTTAGGTCATCCCTCAAGCAAGGTTATGTCCTTATTGGGATCAAGTAAATTATTGTCATCTGATTTTAAATACAAGCAATCATTTTGTCAAGGGTGCGCTTTGGGTAAATCCACAAATCTTGAATTCAAAATTTCTAATGAAATAAGTGTTTTCTCCCCTTTTACTCTTGTGCACTTTGATGTTTGGCAATCTCTTACAATTTCATCGTCTGGATACAAATACTATGTTTTATTCACAAATGACTTTACGCGTTTCATCTGGTTATACTTTATGAAACACAAATATGAGGTTTTTCGGTCACTTTCAAAATTTTCTTACATACATCAAAACTCAGTTTTCCTCAAAACTTCAAATATTCCAAAGTTATGGTGGTCGAGAATATGATAATAGTTCCTTAAAGACACTTCGTTCCTCACTTGGCATTCATCATCGCTTTTCTTGCCCTCACACGCCCCAACAAAATGGCTTGGTCGAACGCAAACATCAGCACATCGCTGACATGGCCCATACTTTCCTCCTCACGAGTCATGTTCCTTTGAGTCATTGGGTTGATGCGGTCTCTACCGTAGTCTACCTCATCAATCGTCTCCCTTTTCTCACCCTTCAATGGTCCTCACCTTACTCCCGTTTATATGGGAAGACACCTTCATATTTTGACTTATGTGTGTTTGGTTGTGCCTGCTACCCACATCTCGGAACTTATTTCACTAATAAACTTTTGCCTCGAACTATTGAGTGTGTTTTTCTAGGTTACAACATGCAACATAAGGGGTACAAGTGCCTTGACCAATTTACTGGCAGAATATACATCTCTAGGCATGTTCGATTTGATGAACTAACTTTTCCATTTCAGTCACAGCTTTCTGATTCGATAACTGCTCCTACTGATTGGGTTATAGTTTCAATACTTCTCCAGCTTTTGAGCAACCGACTCAGCAAACGACTATCATGTCGTCTCCTACTGAATCCACTACTACCAGTGTGCCACTTCCTACTGCACAAACTCAGTTGTTACTCCAATATCAACACAGGAGATCTCAACCGACAATTCCTTCTCCATCTGTTGATTCAGGCACTGCTCTGTCTCCACTTATGACTACAGATGGGTACTATGATCCAGAGCCGACACTCGCTAACACTAGACAACCTATGGTCACTTGCAACAGGGATGGTACCCGCAGGCCTAAGGTTCCCACCGATGGCATGGTCAGGTATCCTATTTGTTGTGTTCTTACTGCTCAGCTTCTCACTTCCATATCAGAACCCACATGTTTTACACAAGCCATTCGACTACCTGAGTGGCACTAGGTTGTGGCCGAGGAGTTTAATGTTGTTCATAAGAACAAGACATGGACTCTTGTACCTCCTACCTTGGGTAAGCATATTGTTGGTTGCAAATGGGTCTTTAAGCTCAAACAAAAACATGATAGTTTTATTGAGCGATACAAGGCTTGGTTAGTGGCTAAGGGGTTTCATCAACAACAAGGCCTTGCCTACGATGAGACATTTAGCCCGGTTGTAAAACCCACTACTATCCAGATCGTTCACAGCCTTGCAGTTTCATATGGTTGGTCCATACGCCAATTAGATGTCAAAAAAGCATTCATCCATGGTTTTCTTGATACTACGGTCTTCACGAGTCAAATGCCTGGTTTTTTCTTACCCACTCACCCTAATCATGTGTGTCGACTTCACAAATCCATTTATGCTCTTACAGGCACCTCGGGCTTGGTTTCAACGGTTGAACACCTTCCTCTCACAGTATGGGTTTATCCAGAGCCGCGCAAATCCATCAATTTTTGTCTTTCGCCGCGTTTCATAGATCATGCTCTTACTACTATATGTTGATGAAATTGTTCTAACATGGCATACTCCATCCTTGATTTCACCTTTTATCTCTCATCTCGGTGTTGACTTTGAAATCAAATATATTGGCTCTCTCTTACTTTTTGGGTATTGAGATTACCTCCACTCCTGTTGGCCTTCATCTGTCACAAACCAAGTACATTGTTGATCTCCTTCGTCGTAGCTCCATGACTAAGTGTAAACCTTGCAGTACCCCAGTTAGTGCTAAGTCTTAGCTCTCTGCCTTGAGTGGCGATCCTTTACTTGATGCCATTGAGTATCGCCAACTAGTTGGATCTCTTCAATACTTGGCATTCACACGTCTTGATATTGCATATGATGTCCATCATGTGGCCCAGTTTATGAGTGCTCCTCATACTCTTCATTTGATTGCAGCCAAACGTAATCTTCGGTACCTCAAGGGTTCCCTGGCCTTTGGCTTGGTGATTCGCCGTTCCTCTACCCTTATTGCCATTAGTACTTTTCCACCATTTTTCAAACTTCCCACCCTCAGATGGACTCCGAAATCCTTCATCTATTCCAACCTGTCATCTCTGACGCTGACAATGTTATGTTACTGGCACTCCCAAATGGTGAGCTCATTCGAGATACCCTGTTTTCTTTTGGGAGTCACAAGGCTCCAGGTCAAGATGGTTTTCACGCGTATTTTTTTCAACAATATTGGGATATCATTAAAGATGATGTTATAAAGGTGGTTTAAAATTTCTTTTCCACAAAACACATGGATTCAAAGCTCAATGAGACCTTCATAGCTCTGTTGCCCAAGGTGGGTAATCCTACTTCTTCCGACAAATTCCGCCCTATTAGCTTGTGCAATGTTATATACAAGGTGATTTATAAAATTCTTGCGAATAGACTCAAACCTCTCTTGGATAACATCATTTTCCCTAATCAGAGGGCTTTCCTTAAAGGCAGATCCATTACGAATAATGTTTCCAGAGCTCATGAGACTTCATTCCAAATGCAACACTTTAAAAGAAAAAAACACGGATGGATGACTTTTAAAATTGACATGGCCAAAGCCTATGATCGCGTTGAATGGTCATTCCTTTTACATATTTTCCGCCAATTGGGCTTATTGCCAACGATGTCAAATTTGGTAAGGGTTCATGCTCCTCTCAAGAATAGACGTGCCTTCTACCATAGCCAAGAAGAAGACACTCTTCATCCATTCTTCTTGTGCCCCATTACTAGACGACTTTGTCTTATTTCTACTATTCCTATTGATTGGTGCTCTCCGTCCCTCCAACCACTTTTTGTTCCCCACTTCTTCAAATTTATGTGGCAATCTGCTAATGCGCATCATTGGTCCACAGATGAGATACTCTCTCAATTCATAGCAACTCTCCTTTCTATCTGGAAGATGAGGAATGACATCATTTTTAACATATCTAAATTCAACACTAATGAGTTCACTTCAACCCTGTCAAAGATCTGGGCTCCCCGGGCGGCTCAATGGTTTAATCACTCCACTCCGGCCACACATTTGACACTGACATCAGCACATCAGATTGCCAGTACAGCCTGAACTGACACCAACTATCGACCTCACTCTGTCACTTCGCAACCGGCAACTGGCTCACCAACATCACTTGTAGCAAGTAGACTCCACCTAATTCAAACTCAACTGCAGTTCGCCAGGTCCCATAGAGTCAGCAGCTTTCCAGCTCAGCTCCAGTGCTTTGACATGCTTGATCCTGATACCGTGATAGTTAACTTTGATGCATGCTTTTATGACCACTCGAAACATGGCTATTTTGGTGTAATAGCAATGGATCTTGGAGGACGTGTTCTGGCTACAGTGGCGAGTCCGATTCGTGGTAAGGTTATGGATAGCACGATGGTAGAATTCTTTGTAGGAGAGGTGACCCTCATGTTGATCCAGGCCCAAAGGTGAACATGCGGTATTCTCTTTGGGGACTCAGCCAATCAACAAGAGGCGCTTGCTTCGGAGGATAGTACCTCATCTTTTGTAGTATTAGGCGCTTTTTGTTTTTGCTTAAAGATTGACATTATATATGTATATTACTCGAGACCTCAACTATGAGGCTCATGAACTTGCTTCCTTAGCAGGGAAGTTCTTGTATGCTCCCTAGTTTTCTTAATGCATCATGCTTTTAACAAACAAACAAACAAACAAAAAAAAGAAAAAAAAAAAAAAGAAAAAAAAAAAGACCTTGCATGGAGGTTAGAGTACATGATCTAGATCATCCCAAACACAAATACTCGTATTGTTGAGTTATCTCATCAGTGACATGATTAAAATTGTAAATCATGAAACATTAGTCAATGATGTGAGATGATTCTTTGTCTGATGTCTTCAGTGTCCCATGTGAAGCCAACTCATCAACAAAGGAGGAGGCCAAGGAACCTTAGTTGATTCTGTTATTGGAAACAGAATCCTATAGGTACACACTCTAGCCCTTTTCCTTCAAAGTAGCCATGATCACCCAACATTGGGACCTTATTTGGTGCTTCTCAAAACACTGACTTGTGTGAAAGTTGCATCTAATTTGGATTACATTTGTTCTTGAATCCCACTTTGTACTGCTTTATGTGACAAGTATGATAATTTAATAGGTATATCATCCAAATAATCATACTTTCTCTAAACCAAAATAAACAAAATTGTAGTTAATCGTTAGGTATCTTATGTTTCATTCATTTCAAACTGCTAATTAGTGCATATTAACACAAATAGTGAGTGTCCTCAAATTTGGTAGCATGAGCTACTTTAATCTCAGAATCTTCAATATTAAGTTAAGTTGATTATATATATATAGAAATCACTAGGATTAAAAACTGTAAAAAATCAAAGAAAAACTGTCCTGTCTGTGCTTCTATTTACTGAGAAAACATATTGTAGTTTCGACTGATCACCCAAATGGGGCCTCGGACTACTCTCTGTTATCTCCATCAAACTGAAGATAAGGTAACAAGGTTGCATTCTCACCCATAAATATCTCCCAATCAATCAGCTCTCACAGAATTCTGTTGTCTTCGTCAAGCAGTGAAAGCTGTGGAGAGAAATGATTTCATGTTGAAACATAACAACAACACCAACAACAATTGAACGAGAGAATAATAGGTAGGAAAATAAAAGAAATGGCAAGTTGCATGAAATCTCGAAATAAGGTTCACCCATGAACGTGGGCAAAGCCGCAAAAGACAACGGTTCATACATTAGACCATACACGTACAATACAAGACGTACCTATCCCATCTCATATCCTCTATAATTCATCCATCCTAAAAAGTGTAAGCCTAGAAATATCATTATTTCTGTGGTAGTGGTATGGCCAACAAGCCAAGCTCATATCGATTATGGCCGGGTTCATTTGATGTGTCCTCCATGCATGCATCATTTTTTCTTAGTCAAGGTTCAAACCATGGGGGTCCTCCTGCTGCTGCTGCTCCTTGCAATTGTAATGAATTCACTTAATGGTTTATCAATGCATGCTCTTAGGGCCCATATCTCCAACAACTTGTAGCTCCTCTCCTCTCCTCGTGAGCCACGTGAGTCTTTTTAAGGAGTTGAGAATCTCGCCATAATGGACATCTATTGGATGTTGAATTTTCTTCAAAATTGTAAAGTTTATCAGTACAACAATCTTGTAGTTTCACTCATCCTTTCTAATATGTTATGGTTTAGTGCAATAATACGAGAAATGATCCAAGGACAATCTTGTTGGAATTAAGGCAAGAAATCCATTAAAGGTAGAGTCAAGTTGGTTGGCTAAGATTGTGGTGGTTTGACGCTCACATCTTGGATTCCATACCTACAGTGACATGGGATAGAATGGGTCAAGGGTAAAGTAGTAAACCACAATCCATTATCAATCTCATTGAGTATTAGAATCTAGAATGTAGCAATGAAATGTCACTCTAACTTTTAGGATTGATCCATGTAGGGGTTAAGGCATTTAAAAAAAAAGTGCTCCTTAAAACTTGATACTAAATTATGCGATTTGATATATACGCTGTAATTATTTTTATCTCTATAAGAAAAAAAACAAAAAACAAAAATCAAATGAAGCTACTTAAAGAATAGAAGTCTACCTATGTTCTATCATTGTAGGTCTAATTGTAGGGATTGATTAAATTTCGCCTTTTTGCCCCCCCCTTATTAGGTCTAGAAATATTTTAGCGGTGCACTTTCTTTATCTTGAATCAACTAATTAATTCACATGTCTTTGTCATTAATCACTTTTAAAAAACTCTTATTCAAATTGAGCAAAATCATAGAGTGGTTACATTGTCCCTATAATTAGCTGGCAATTTGCTATAATTGCATCTCAAGTTTTGACAACCTAAAATGACGTTAATTTTGAACATTTTAATTATAATCCTATTCTTCCTTAACTTGTATGCATAAAAACCAATTTGTTTGTTTTGTGTTGATTACCGACAGTAATTGTGTAAAAATTTACCACCAAACACATATGACAAGGCAGTATTTACTATTTATTATTGGTTTTCGTGACCATCTCCATGAATGCAATGCAATTTCTCTATTGAATTAAATTTGATTCATAATATTTGCCCATCAAACAAGGACGTCCTAAATCAAAGCTCAATGTCGGACTCGCATCTAATGTTAGCACATTAAAATCAACGCAAAAATATATAGCATTGCACGCTCGTGACACCAACTTTACACCAATCTACTCTTGACACGTATAATCTACTGCAATACGGCTGCTACAAGTGTTTTTCCATCTTCTTCAAAATCAAAGTCATGGTAACATGCAGCTTCCAACTCAACTCAATTATTGGACAGTCTAAAGCGATCCAATGCTTCTGTATGTCAGGTGAATCATTCGTTCCCAACTCTCTTTTAGTCATCATCCGCGACCTTACTTGATCTCATCCGTGACCGACAACTCCCATCAGTCTTATGTTATGAATTGATCTCGCATCTTCTCATTTATAATATTAAACGTATACTTTTTTTTTTTTGTAAAGACCTCAATAATGAGACTCATAACTTGGCGACTGTTGCGAGTAGATTTGTTTGTAATAATTCTTAGTTTATTAATATATTTTGACTGAATGTAAATTATAGATTAATTGGGTGTTGTCAAGCTTCAGTATACAATAGAAGAGGTTGAGATGGGAAATTTTGGAAGTTGACATCGTGACATGGCAAACCTTTTATATTTTGAATTAATCTCCTTTAGTTGCTAAGAAATAGCTTACCTAAACTAATTGAATGGCACTTATTTAAGGAGTTGGGGACATTAATCACCGACTAATCTAATCTACAACAACTCTACTTGTGTACAACCTGTGGTCCACAATAATCTGAAAAGAAAGGATGTCGAAACTCATGAATCCATGGGCCCTAGTGGGAACACGTGTGAGATTCGTAGATGTATGAAGAGGTAACCGTAAAGATACAGATTACAGAAGAGAACCAGCTCAGGTGGGGTCAGATGGATGAAACTAGTTTGTGTGTCAGTTTTACCGTTTTTCTTAATTCCCTCTCTCAGTCTCTCTGCCTGCCTGCCTGCCTCTCTATTCAGGCAGATTTCGAATACAGCACCGAATCTGAATGTGAGTTCGAGCGACCTCTCTTTCTTCTCTCTTCACTGTGTGTCTTCTTCATTTTTTAAATAACAGAAGAAGATAAGAGGAGATAAGAATCAAGAAGAGCTTAGCAGGTTGGCGATGAATCGGTTCTCGTCGAAGGACTATTTGAGCGGAGGAGGGAGGAATGGTCCGGTGGCATCTCAGCATTGGAGAGGTCAAAGTTTAAATGGAATTATTTCCAAGAACCCTATTGGCACTGATGAGAACTTGGATCTCTTCTCAAGGAATCGCCGCAGTCTCTCCGTTGCCTCATCTGACGAAACCGAGGGTAATTTTACATCACTTTTGTTGGAATGAATTTACATCAGTTTTGTAATTGATCTATGAATTTCGTGCATTTCTATTTTGCTCAGGTAATTTACCATCCTATCCTATGTTGTTTATTACTAATTTGGCATTCCATCAAGTGTAACATCTTGTAGTGAAAGTGTAATCAAGTTTTTGAATATGAATGCAACAGTTTCAATGAAATTAGGGAAAATCTCAGTTGGATCGGCAAAGTTGTCAAGGAATGGAATGGACGATCTATTGTCCTCAGCAGAGGGAGGAAAGCACGACTATGACTGGTATTTATACAACTCGTGATCTTCGTCTAAATTTCATTTTCGTTTTTATTTATTTATTTATTTTTAGGTCAAATTAAGATTTGCATTTTTGTAGGAACGTTCACTCTGTTTAATAATCATCAAAACTTTATGATTGAACTAATTTTAACAAATCATGAATTCATATTGAGTAACAATTAGTGTCTTTCACTTTCTTCAAGTATTATATCTGATGTAGTCCGATGGCACTCCAATGTCGATTTCCTCGCTGCTTGATGACACTCTGATGCTTAAGTTAGATAAGGTTTAGGGGAGGCTTAAAGCTGTAAATTGGATTTCTGTAGCATACCTTAACTTTCGTCGATCTTATCTCCCTTTTATAATGTAGGAGTCCTTGTTCGGCTAGGTTTTTGGTAGCGTAGTTTAGGAAAGAGATCTTGATGGAGATCATTTCCTAATTGGGAGTTGTCCATGTGGATAGCTTTCCTACATGACTCGTGCTCCTAGATCTGTGGGAGAGGTTTTCCTTTCTGAGTGTTGTCCATGCAAGGAAGTTTTCTTGCCCGATTCATACTGCAGTATTTATTACCTAGTTGGATCAATGTGTTGTTCGCTTGCCAGTCTTGAGTAGATCTCTCAGTTAGTTGCCTTAGAGGTCTTACGAGTATTGGGCCCGACTGCGTGCCGTGTGGGCTTAATGGCTCATTGCAACTCGAACTCGACTGTCTGGATCCTGTCAATGATGGGCTTAGTGTTGTTTGGGCCTTGCTGGATTGAGCATGCAATCGGACCTGCTTTGTTCTGTTGACGAGATTATCATGAGACGTGTACGCTGATCAGATGACGGTTTGATGTATCATCAATATCTATGGATTTTTGTTGTAAAAATTTGTCCAATTTTCATGAAAAGAAAATAAGAAGCTGGAAAAACCGAATTATCTGAACCAAAATCCCTAATGTAACTGAGATTCTATGCGTCCAAGGTTTAAAAACTCAAAGGTGCTTGATATGGACTCTAAGAAAACTTAAATTCAGCTCAAGTTCATTAGGGAAAAATAATCTAAAAAGTATTCTGTATTCTAAAAATGAGTATAAAATCAAGGTAATATTTGAATCATCCTTTTTTAACCAACAGTAATTGCCACTGACAGAATCTAGTGGACAAAGCAAGTACTTTGCCGGTTAGTAGTTTGTGTAAAAATTGTACAGATGATACATACATAGTTTAATGGTTCTTCAACTCATAGAAATTACAAGATTGTTTATTTATTTATTTTATTTTTGCCAATAGGCTCCTCACACCTCCAGGAACTCCTCTGTTTTCGTCTTCCGAAGCAGTTGAGCCTCGACCATCTGTAGCTGCTCCAAGAAGCAACTCTTCAGTTAGATCTTCAAGGGTA
The DNA here is from genome assembly GCA_963556465.1 of Berberis vulgaris. Classification (NCBI taxonomy): domain Eukaryota; kingdom Viridiplantae; phylum Streptophyta; class Magnoliopsida; order Ranunculales; family Berberidaceae; genus Berberis; species Berberis vulgaris. The sequence goes on from OY747135.1 coordinate 473,222, forward strand.
TGTGTTCTATATTTTTGTTCACTGGCACAATTCATTTCACTTTAAGTTTCTTTATGAAATTGTTTACACGAATCTATTCCGTTCTGTAACTTCAGTTACCATTACAACATTGAAAATGAGTTAGCAAATGGTCTAACATGATAAATCAGGATCAGACAATTGCGCACTTGTCCAGTTACTATCTAACAAAAGATTGAATCTATCGCCACCTCTACAGTGACTATGAGTTCACTCAAATATAAATTCCCAGAACTTAGCTATTTAGGGCTGTGTTTGAGTTAGACTCAAGTTTCAAAGTAGTCATGTTTCATACTTTGGTTGGTCTCCCAGTGCTGCCCCAAATTTATTCTTTTCTGCAAATTGTCATCCATCAGACGATCTGATTTTGTTTATAATTGCTTCTTGAAATGTCAAAGCCAATTAATTTCAAGTTTCATAATGAAACATCAATAACTCATTTTCAATCTCTTTCACAGCTTTCAGTGACACATTCGGAGAACAGCCATTCCTCTAAACCAGCTAGAAGTAGGTCAGTAACTCGGCCTTCTGTCTCTACCATGAGCCATAATTCCTATACCTCCAACGCCAACAGATCTGCCAACATCCTTAATACAAGCTCTTCATCAGTTACGTCTATGTCTAGACCATCCACCGCTGGTGGCCGCCCGATCTCAACATCAACTCCTAGATCGGCAACTCCAACTGGCCGTTCTGTCCCATCACGACAATCAACTCCCATGAGGTCTAGGCCTTCACCCACTAGTTCTGGCGAAAAACCTCGACCTTCCCTCTCAAGATCCTCAACTCCAACTACGAGGCCTCAAATTCCTGCAAGTTTGAATTCTACTGGTAGTAGATCCAATTCCCGTCCAGCAACTCCATCTCGTCGAAACTCGGCACCAGGTCAACTTCCAGTGACTGGTCGTACAGCTCCCATAGGGCAGGGACTCCCAAATGGTCGGAACTCGGCACCATCATCTAGGGGAAGCTCACCAGGTCCACGGGCTAAACCCCCTCCCCAACCAATTGTGCCACCGGATTTTTCACTAGATACACCACCAAACCTAAGGACTACAATGCCAGACCGGCCTGTTTCTGCTGGTCGATCTCGACCAAGTGGTTCTGTTTCTGCTAGAGGGAACCCTGAGGCACTAGGGCCAGTAAATCCTCCAAGGAGGCCGTCGTCACCGATAGGAACAAGAGGAAGACTGCCTGAACTTTCTGGGAGGGGCCGCTTGCATGCTAACGGGCATAGCAGTGTTACTGAAAATTCGAGGACTCAATCAGTGTCAGAGCCAGCATCTAGGAAGACTGCAAAGCCTGCAACATCAACAGAAAGTACTGGATTCGGGAGGACGATCTCAAAGAAATCATTGGATATGGCGCTCAGGCACATGGTATGTTTACATTCTTTCCAGCATTTTGTAGTAAAAGGTAATTAATATGAGAGCATATTAAAATTGCCTAATGGTCTAACCCATGGGTGTCCTTCACCTACATAGGTAAGACTTACCTACAAATGATCAAATTTTAAGAACAACTAGCTGTTTGCAGTGTGTGATCAGAGCCCCCATTTGTTTGTCGTCAAACCTTAATACGCTAAGGAAATTAAACCTAGATGCCTTTTCACCCTCCTTGTATACCTGCTTTTATGCTGAACTATTAATAACTGATTTCTCATGATTTAGGATATCCGAAATAGTTCTGGGAGCATTCGTCCTATGTCAGGGACCACCCTCTTCCCTCAGAGTATCCGCTCCAGTACACAGAAAGGCCAACACACTCGCACGCCAGATGCTTCTGTACCCAACTATGGCAATAGAGTACCAGCCATGAGCAACAATGCCATACTAGACAACGGAAACTGTAATGATAGGCGTCCAGGCGGGGAAAATGTAGAAGATAATGGTCACCTTTTAGCAAAAGTGACCCAGTTTGACATCTATGAAAGCTCTAGATATGATGCACTTCTGCTCAAGGAAGATGCAAAGAACATGAGTTGGTTGCACAGTGTGGATGATCAGTCTGATAAGGGACTTATATTTGATCACCGATTTGAGCCACTCCCAGAACCATTTGATCCTTTGTAGTCATATCCGATGCTATTCTGATTTATTATTAAATGATTTTGTCATTACTCCCTTTGACGAAGGAAATTTGTCACTGTACCCTGACATTATTTGATCTTGGTTTTTGTGGGAATAGCTTCCCCACTATTGAGGTATAAGAGGGTATTTCCAGTTTCATCTAACACAATTGCATCTTCAACGTATTGTTGCTAGCTCGAAGCTAAAAGATTATCTTTCCTTTGCATTTTGCATCTTCAACTCCTTAAAGCTTCTGTAGTAGCAATGGCGACCTTCTTTTTCAGTAAGCATGCAGGCTTTAATGGCACAAATTGCATCTCAAATGGAGGCAAGAAAAGAGAGATCTCCTGATACAATAGTGGATAGCATCCTGCCTAGAAGGAACTATTCTCATGTCGAGCTATGCTAAGGAGTCCGTCACGTAATAGAACCCAGATTATTCAAGGAGTTGGGCTCCTGAATTTAAATTAGTTTGAGACTTTTCAAGTTCTGTTTGTGAAGTAGTGAATGTGTGATTCAAACCCGTGCTAGTCTTGCCACAACCTGCTAGTCATATAGGAAACTTTGTGGGATTTTGATCCCTATAAAATAAGCCGGTTGGTTGACGGGCTCCAGGTTCAAATCTGCTATACCTTCTCCGGTGAAATTCCTGCCTTGATCCCAAAACCAATCTATGCCATAAGGTTTGCAGTGTTTGCCCATGTAAAAGATCATGCATGTCCAAGTGAAATTGCCCTAATAATGGATGACTAAAACTCTCAGCATATAAAACTGATAATTTGAAAGGGGACTAAAATGCTTTCCAAAGGCCTCTGTGCCATACAGGCTCATGGATACAGATTTTGAAAGGAGAAATAGGAATGGAACATCACTTTTGAAGTTGGTAGGAGTTCAAAAAAGGGCAACTCAATGAGGCCATTCACTATTTTAGCTAGATCCCGTCACAAATGGGATTGTATTTTGATGGAGATCAAGTGGATGTTGTCATGCACATTGTGTTGTGTCCTTCCACATCCTTCCACCTTACAATGAATGTGTTTGGTACATGCATGATGAACTTGGAATTTAAAGATGACATTCTGAAATTCCAAATGACTAGCTACATGGGAACTTGAGATTCATTGTTTTTAGATTTTGAATGAAATTAATGTTAATGTATTGAGTGGCCTATATAAAGAAGTGTCATTCTTTGTTCCACTCCATTCCATCTCATTAGAGTGTGAGTGAGAAACCATTTGAGAGAATATTGTAATCCATCTTGGTGGTGAGAGTTGTAATCCTATTATTCATACACAGTGGAAGTGGTCCGAAGTGTCTCGTGGATGTAGACTTTGCTGAACCACGTATGTAAATATCTGTGTGTAATGTACTTTAGTTTTTCTTGCATACTTTATTTCCATAAAGGGTTGGGAAGAAATCAGATCGGCGTACACAGATCGGGAATTAGAGATCGTTATTCCGCTGCGATCTTAATTGCTCTAACCCAACACATTGTGCCCATATATGACCTGTGATTCCATCCGCTACATGCATACCATTGATACCTCACCCGAGCTGGTACTCCATTGGCAAGTTAAAGGTTATGAACTCTGCTCAGTGTGTTGAAGCTATGGTTGGCAGTTTTTGGCTGTTAGGCTGGGCTGACACCAGTCCATATACTAAAAAGCCCAATTTATTCCAAAAATCAGCCCTATTTTTCTTCTGTTGATTTCGGATCAGTATACATATTCAAAAAATCAACCATTTGGTTGGCGATTATCATCTTGCGGCCTGTTTGGTTTCGGAACGGATAGATGGTACTATTTCACACTCACATCAATGAAATTTTGTATCAAAATGTAAAATTTGTTAATACTTGAATTACGATTTATCTTGGACTAGTTAGAGTTCTAAATTTAAAATGTGCTTCATATAAAACCTGGTCAACATTGCATAATGGAACATGAACAACAATATGATATGATGAAGATGTGCTTAGTTGATAGAAGATTCTTTGAGCACTAAAATTTATAATAAAGAAATCAAAATTATTACAAACACAATATATGATGAAAAATGACTAGGCTTTTCTTATATTTTCAAATTCAAAATGAACAAGACCTATGTTCAAAATGCAATTATATTTATCAATACTGTACTTTTGTATCTCCATACTTTCTCTCTCCTTTATCATGTTATGTTATAAAATGCTTTCACATATTTTCCTCTTGGTGAAGTGTCTCATTCTGACTCCATTCATGCAGACACTGAGCACATTGTATGGGCAGCGCAACCCAATCTCCTGTACAAAACTTTGAGCACCATTGAGTTACATTCACAGTTTCACACCTTTAACAATCCGTGATTAACATAGACAAATCAAGCAGTTCTTGGTGAAGGTTTCAATAATTTTGCGAAGGTTCGAGCAATTATGGTGGGGCTTCAGTTGTGTAACATGCTGAAATTTACAAATGTGTGCATTCAAACGGATTCTAAAATTGTGACCAGTTGGTTCTATGAAGATTTTAAAATCCCGTGGCACTTGGAAAATGAATGGCGGGAGATCAAGAGCTTGGCTTCTCATATGGAAGTTAGTTGTGTTCACATTTTTCGGGAGGCAAATGCAGTGGCAGACGCTTTGGCGAATAGAGCTCAGAAGGAGGGTGTTAGTCGTATTTTCGATGATGCGAATCTCTCACGCAGGATTGCTGGCGTGATCCGTTTGGACAAGGTTCATACCGCGTATATTCATGTTCCTAAATGAGAGGTGATTATTTCTCTGTGGTTGTTTCTTTTCTAGTGTTGTTTGCTTAGTTTTTAATACGGCTAAAGTCGTAATGTACCCCCGTTTAGTTTGTAATTCTTTTTTGATAAATAATAAAGATTTGACATTCCATAATTGCCCCTCCCCACCACCGGAGGTTTAATTTAAAAAAAAAAAAAAAAAAAAAGACAAATCACTGGGACAATACCCATATTTTAATGGGGGATGGTAACAGATCATTAAATACAATGCTCAAAGTAGCATTTGGGTTTGCAGTTCCTATTGTTGGATATACTCAAAATTACGAAACATCACAATCTGAGTCCAGAGGTACCATTGAATGAACATGTTTTTTTTTTTTTGGAAAGCTTGAATGGGCCACCTCATATTCATAACTGATCTATCCATCTCAAGTAACAGAGATGAGCAATGGGGGAATTCTAGCTTGTAAGCTCTGAATTTTTTTTATTAATGAAGATGGATGGAAACTTGCTATGAGTAAATGTTTGTGTTGCCCATCACCATGAGAGAATCCCATATCCAATGTAATCATGTATTGATGCAAGGTGGGGGTTTGCTCTGGCCCCTCCAAACATCTACAATGTTAAGTAGAATGAGCTTGAGTAGTTACGATCACAAAAATTGGGAGTTGACAAACAATAATCAGCCAAAATGTTGGGTCATGATTGGGTTTGACTCATCTCTAATTGGATTTATAAGTTGATGGAGATCAGTGTGTTGATAAGTAGGGACTAAAGGAATATAGAGACTTGTAGGTGTTGTGAAGAAGAAGAATGACATACAGCAAACGACATAGCTTTTTTGTCATCTGCTCTAATACTACACAGGTGATCAGGTCCTACCATGTGAGATGGGCACACTTTTAGCTTAAACAAATTGTAGATCAAAAGAAGAAGAAAAAATGATTTCTCCAGCTCTTTGTTGGTCCAAATAAATTCAAAACTTTCCAATAATTCACTGTCACTATTAGCAGAGCTCTTCACAGTGATGAGAGGAAATTTTGGATAGAAGCTGCTAATAAAAGTACGAGTAGGTTTTGACAAATATGTGACAAGAGTGCTCTGGTCATACCATGAGAAACCAAGTATGTGGATGTATGTGATTAGGTACCCACCCTTATTTCCAATTATCTCAACAAATTTGATTTTTTCTTGCAAAAGTAGGTGATAAGGACAACTATACTATTAGATTATGTGAATAAAATGTCCTGGATATGCTTTTTACAATAAAATTCAACCAAAGAATCTGATCATATGCCAATGGTAGCCTGATTGGATGGTTAAGGCTGTGATGGTTTAACCCCCACGTCTTGGGTTCTATAGACCCATTTTATGTCTTGGTATTTAGACTGGAAAACCCATATACAAATGATAGAGCTCAAACATTTTACTTTTAACCACAGAACAGAATAGTGTGAAAGTTGAATTCTGGGATTTCAAGGGAAGATTGAATTGCATGCTCACTTCAAGAAGAAGATTAAAGCTGTATTATTTGTTTGTCATTCACATTGAGACTTGGTCATTAAGGATATGCTTTATATTCTTATAACTTAATTAGCGTAACCCAGTCATGTAACGTAATGGATCAGGAACAAGGATTAGTCTTCTTAACTGTTGAGCTAATTACAGTTATAAAATCAAACATTTGGCAAACTGCTTGGGAAAGTCGATATGCACTTGAGATGTTGTTCAAGTATTGGCCATTTGTTCCAATTAATAATATTTAATCACTCATCACCTCATTAGTTATTGTATTTAGTTGATAACCCATTTCCAGTCAGTCAAACTGTTCTAAGTCAGATGATATAAAAACAGCAGACTGATGTGCTTCTTCCCATTAAATTACTCAAAAGGAACCATTGATATTTGAAATCTCTAACCTAAAATACATCCAAGTTTGTGTATTATAAAGACTTCCCACTCATCTCCAGGAATTGTTTTATTGAAATCATGTTAATCCATCTTATTTACTAACGCATTGTACGTTAATCTCAATTGACAGCTAAAAAGCTTCATTTTTATAAGAGAGTACTTAGTTGTAACACCATCAACACCCCAAACTTTCTTCTGTTCAATAAAAATATTTGTTGGAAAGATCAATCATTTTTATCGATTCATGTATTATCGTGAAAGAAATTTAATTAATTAAGGATTCGAATGCCTATCTATACAGTTTCTTGCTCAGAATTTACTTTTATCTGCAAAGCTAAGAGAATGATTCGCTTGCAAACTTATAATAATACATTTGTCACCTTCTCTCTCAAGTCTTATTAGATGTCTTTAATGGACAGTTTTATAGTCTAACCAACTTTAACATCTCAATCTACCATTTACACTGTCGAGATTTCAAGCCTTTAAGTGTTGTAGAAGTTTAGTGAAATTAGACATCCAACTTGTATGTAGTATTCAACCTGTTCACTTAATAATAGCTTTAAATCCCTAAGCGATTATTTTTTTAAATTTTTTCGGGTTTAGAAATGTTATTTTATGCGTTGTTCAATCAATGTGCTAATAATCTTTCATAAAAAAGTTGACAAAATTTTAGTTAGGTAATAGGGTATTAATCTTTACCATGTAAAGAAGTGTCTGCAGTGTGTGTGGTTTTATAATTGCTACATAAAAATAGTGCAAAATGCTAATTTCTGGATGCTATGGTAATCACAGCCATATGACCACTTCAAGCAGAAGCAGGAAGAGGTCACACACAAAGAGAAAAAGAAGTGTACCTTAAACGGTCTGAGTCAAAGATTAGGTGAGAAATGATTTTCCAACAAAGTTCAAAATTGAAAATTGTCCATTCTTTAGACTCAAAGGGCACTTTCGTCCCACCAAAAATAATGCAAATATAAGGAAGGCATTTTATTGTAATTATTGACATAGAAAAAAAAAAACACTTGTGTTCTGCTCTGCTCTGCTCCTATTTTCACTTTTTCTGGTTTGATGAGAACCACCAAACAAAACCAAACCCATTGTGTCTATTGTCTGCCTCTCACTTCAATCACCAAAACTTGTTTCTTCTCTCTTTCATTTTAGTGATCAATAATTTTTAGCCGAAATTGTTGAGTTTCTTTTGAGTTTTGATAGAGTTGGTTCTACCAGTGGTTCTCCTCTCAAACTCTAAGAGAAGAAATCAACCCAATGTATTAGACAATCTTGAAGCAGTTGATTTCAACTAAGCTCGTTTAATGGTGACTCAGAGCTCTATCGAACAGGATTCTTGCATGAATTTTCAAAATTAAAGGTTTGAATCTCTCTACTTTCTGCCAATTCTTTGGTTTAATTTATACCAAATTTTGGAGCGAATTGTAGATTTCAAGATGATTCTTGATTTTGGAGACCACTGTTCCAAGAAATTCCGATACTGCGTCAAAGAAATTCGGATTTTCTTGTAAAAAAAAAAAAAAAAAGAAGCTTTTTTTTTTCAGTTCAGTTCCAAGAAACTGCAACGGTAACACAGAGTTGAGTGATAGTCTCAGTTTCTTGAAGGATTGTTAAGAAAAAACTCCGAATATATTTATTCAATTTTCTTGCTTAGGGTTTTACTTCACGAGATTTGCGTTTTCATTTCCACCTCTGGCTCTCACACAATGTACTTCTATTTCATGTCCTCCTCGGGTAATCTGTTTTAATGTACTTGTTTCAATTTCAGGTTTGAAGCCTTGATTGCTGTGTGAATGTGGAAAATTTACATCTTTTGGGTACAATTTTGAGAGGAAAGTTTGCCAAGGTAAGCAGATTTGATTTCTCAGCTATGGATCGAGTGAGTCTTTATTACTCAAATTTGGAATTGCAAGTTCACCCCTTTTTCGTGTCTTCGCCTCTGAGAGCCTGCTTGCTCTATATCACAGATTAGCTAAGAAGCTATAAGGAATGCTCTATATCTTTAATTCATGGATTCTCCGGGACTATCCATCAAACCATCTTCTGGTATGCCTATGTTCTCTTATGTTTTTAGCAATTCCATGACATCTTTGATTGTTGAATGATAATTTTGGTCTAAATTCTACCATTTTCAATTGGCTCCTGCTTCAATTGCATGAATGACTTTGTGTTACTTGTAATTTGGTATCAAATTCATTGACCTTAATCAATTCGGTTTCTCGCTAGTGTTGGACTTGATATTTTCTCGTATTCTAGTCAGAAACATGACTAAGGCTGCTTTGTTCAATGTAACGAATCTCATATACAACTGTTGTCACTTGTTGCATTATTTGTGTTTTTCATTTTCTTCATTGCATAATTTCTTTATTTTCATCTTTAATAAAGAGAGGAACTGTGCTTTTCTAGTTTGCTTTTTGTTCCCAAAGGCTTTGGCTTTTAGGATAACTTCATTAATTTTTAACTCATTAATGCTTAATTAACTTTTTCCAAGTGTTTGTGGCCCTATCCTGGAAAATGGGTCGTTGTTGGAGCTTTCAAATAAAGTAAGAAAAAGTCAAAGAGAATTTATCTTTTTTGAAATTGTTTAGAATCCTATGGTAGGGAATTCATTTACATATTTGATCATTATTGTCCACGACTTTTCCAGCTTATTCATCATATCATACAATGTTTGGTAAGAGAAGTATCCTTACTCAGCAAGTAGCTAAGACTTTTTTTGTTTTAAGCTTTGAAGGACACTAGTTCACATTAGTTCCTTTGAATTTTCAGCCTAAGATCAAACCCCATGAATTAAATTTGGAAGAAGCTTTTCTCTTGTGGTAAGAAAGGAATTCCATCCGGCTATTTGTTGAAAATACCGACTTCTTGAATGAGCCAAGGAGGAACAGACCTAGTCCCATTTTCTAAGATATGACTTTTGTTTGAGACTGTTTGTCTTTTAAACGTGTGTTGCTTGCTTCCCTTGGTACGGCAAGAACAGAAAAAAAAAAAAAAAACAAAAAAACAAAAAAAGAAGGGTTTTATCATGATAGGTTTATCGTTGCTTCTTCAGTATCAAATTTGATTTAGTTACTGCAAAAGAGAAATGAAAAAGAAGGTAAATTTTGGATGTCAATGAGTTCTTATTGAGATGTTGATATAAATGGGTTGACGTGATCTTGAACTTCCATTAATACATGCACAGTGACTTAGATTGATAAATATGTTTTATGTACCTTATACACCAGTGGAAAGATAAATTATCCCTTATGGATAAAACTAGTTTTGTTTTACTAGAAAAAAACAATGGTCAAGAAATAGTTGTAACTTGTCTTTTCATTGGTAATGCACTATTCTAATAACATGCTCTTAGCAGGTTTTTTCCATTAAAATCATCCTTCTGAAAGGATTCATGGCAAAGGCTTTCTAATTGTTTCTTTCTTTTGCACTTTCTATTTTGCCTCGTTTGACCTGTCACATGGGCAAAAGTTTTTTTTTTATTTGGATAAAATGTGGCTCGTTACACCACAAGATGGCTGATCCTCTTTCTTATTTGTTTTGTTTATTGCTTTCTTCTGCAATTTGGTTGGCTAATATTGTTCCATTGCTCTTGTTTCTGAATAGGAGAACAGGAACGAGAACACGTGAGACAGCATTCTCATAATCGTACTGTCTTTTATGAATGTCAAACAAAACAATTACTCATGAACCTCCTGGAGCAGAATTCTTACAGTTCTGCGAATCTCTCTCTCATTTTCCTTGTATTGTGTCTCCTTCCCCTAGCCTTAGCTGACCTCAATTCTGATAAACAAGCTCTCCTTGACTTTGCAAATGCAGTACCCCATGGCCGAAAACTGAACTGGAATTCTTCTACCCCTATCTGCTCTTCATGGGTTGGCGTAACTTGCACCCGAAATGGGACCCGAGTGCTTACCCTCCGGCTCCCTGGTGTTGGACTATATGGCTCGATTCCAGCCAACACTCTTGGAAAACTAGATGCTCTCCGGACATTGAGCCTCCGATCCAATCGTCTTAATGGGAAACTCCCATCAGACATCTCCTCCCTTCCTTCCCTTCACAACCTCTTCCTCCAACATAACAATATCTCTGGTACTATGCCTTCATCTTTCTCTCCTATGCTCAACATATTGGAGCTCTCATTCAACTCCTTAATAGGAAATATCCCATCCACAATTCAGAATCTGACACAACTAACTAAATTAAGCCTCCAAAACAATTCCTTGACTGGACTAATCCCTGACCTCAACCTCCCAAAGCTCAAACATTTGAATCTAAGCAACAACCAGCTTAATGGCTCAATCCCAGTTTCTCTTGGAAAGTTTCCCAATTCTTCCTTCGAGGGAAACTCTCTCTTGTGTGGACCACCTCTGAAGCAATGTTCTTCGGTCTCTCCTCCGCCTTCTTCTTCCATTCCTTTCTTTCCACCCTCGCCCACAGTCCCTAGGAACCGACACAGTGGATCAAAGAAGAAACTTACAACAGGAGTTATCATTGCTATTGCAGTTGGAGGCTTTGTTGTCCTATGTCTTCTAGCACTTGTTATCTTGGTTTGTTGTTTAAAGAGGAAAAATAGAGAAGGCAGTCATGTATTGAAAGCGAAGGGCCCTATTGGTGGTAGGAGTGAGAAGCCTAAGGAGGAGTTTGGGGGTGGGGTGCAAGAGGCTGAAAAGAATAAGTTGGTTTTCTTTGAAGGGAGTTCTTATAATTTTGATCTTGAAGATCTGCTGAGGGCTTCAGCTGAAGTATTGGGGAAGGGGAGTTATGGAACTGCCTATAAGGCAGCCTTGGACGAAGGAACGACTGTGGTGGTGAAGAGGTTGAAAGAAGTAGTGGTGGGTAAAAGGGAGTTTGAGCAGCAAATGGAAACCGTAGGAAGGGTTGGTCAACACCCTAATGTTGTTCCTCTTCGAGCTTACTATTACTCCAAGGATGAGAAGCTCCTTGTCTGTGACTATTTTCCGACTGGCAGCTTGTCCGCACTTTTACATGGTATATGACCTTAACATTTTCTTTTCCAATCTGTCTCTGTTTTTTTTAGTACTCATTTTAGGAGTTATTTTCTAGATGTGTGTTGATAAATGGTAAATTCTTGATAATTATCTATAATTTGACATATGTAGCACAGACCCTAAGGTGTGTGTGTATGTTTAATCTGAGTACCGCATATCTTACATAGTACATAGGTATTACGCACATAGTCAGATAAAATGAGTTAAACACTTGACCTAGGTATTCAGCACATACTATGCTCCATCTGTCCTGGCAAGTGCTATTGCTCCTGAGACGAACACACATTCAAGCCTAAATTTAAAACTGCATAAACTAGCACAACAAAACTTTTGCTCCCAGCTTGATTACTCCCACTGTTGATTGTTCTTTACATAATAACTAAGAAAAGGCATGCATGCAAGGGCGGAGCCAGAATTCTCATGGAAGGAAGGCAACTAATTATTATATGAATTAGTAGAGTAATGGATCCACCATTTAAAGAAGTGCGAGGGGTCAAAATGGGGGTGAAAGAAGAAATGCATAATTTATAGGGGGGCAATTTGTAGTATTAACTAGGTGGACCCCACTATTCTATAGGTAAATCAACAAAATTTTCAAAGTTGTGTTGGGTGGGGTGGGGGGATTGCCCCCCTTGTCTCCAACGTGGCTCCGCCCTTGCATGCAGGGAACTTCTGTGCATGCAATGCACATGAACTCATGAAGCCTGTCAGATACTTGACCTAAGTATTCCAATCTTGTTAATAGATTCAGATGGTCATTCCTAGACGTTAAGTGCAAATGATGCATGTTGAGCTCATACATGCTAAAAGCTCATTCTCTAAATAGCACGTCTCTGGCCATTTTTAGTACTTGAGCCATGCAGTTTAACTTCAGATGTAAATTCAACCAAAATTTACAAAGTTCTTTAATCTTCTTGCAAACTATTATCTACATTATGCTAGGGAACACGTGATATGTGTTAGGTCTTTACCTAGAATCTATCTTTATTTACTTTTCCTCTTAGGAGCAATTGATTATTTAGCTTAATGTAATTTCGGTGGCCCTTTGAGCCACGATGTGTTGTCACTGAAAAATTGATTAATTACTTGCAGGAAACAGGGGCAGTGGAAGAACTCCACTTGACTGGGATGCGAGAGTGAAGATTGCTCTTGGAACTGCCAAAGGAATTGCTCATGTTCACTCCACAGGCGGTGGAAAATTCACCCATGGCAACATCAAAGCTTCCAATGTTCTCTTGAGCCAAGATCTTGATGGTTGCATCTCCGATTTCGGTCTTACCCCAATCATGAATTCTCCTGTTACCCCATCTCGAAGTGCAGGCTACCGTGCTCCTGAGGTGATGGAGACAAGGAAGGCAACTCAGAAATCTGATGTGTACAGTTTTGGGGTTCTCTTGCTTGAGATGCTCACTGGTAAAGCTCCGCTACAGTCTCCAGGGAGAGATGATATAGCTGATCTACCGAGGTGGGTACAGTCTGTTGTTAGAGAGGAGTGGACAGCTGAGGTCTTTGACGTAGAGCTGATGCGTTATCAAAATATTGAGGAAGAGATGGTTCAGATGCTGCAGATTGCCATGGCTTGTGTTGTGAAAGTTCCAGATATGCGACCTAAAATGGAAGAAGTTGTTAGGATGATAGAGGAAGTCCGGCAATCTGACTCAGAAAATCGGCCTTCCTCTGAGGAAAACAAGTCCAAAAATTCAAATGTGCAGACCCCATGACTTTCAAAGATTTCCAGTTTTATGATTTCCGGGGAATTCCCAATAGGTAAAATGTGAAGTGTAGATGGTACTAGGGATTTACAAAGAGATGCTCAGATTGTTTCCATTCATTTGTTCTGAATTGTGCAGTGCGTTCAACCATGTTTTCTTGACATTCAGTGTTCCAAAATGTTGTTCTTGTAGGTTGTATTTTCTTTTCATGATTTGTTGTGAACTCAGGTTCTGTGAATTTATTGATATCAGAAATGTAAATGTAATTTCACAAAAGATTGACCATGTATGTAACTGCTAGAATGGAGAAATATATGTATGAGAAACTTCCTTTGAGGACACTCTCCCCGGCCTAAACAAGAAATATCATCTTCTTAATTGGAAGAAAGATTGCTAGCCTATAGGTATAGGAATTACGAGGTAAGAATTCAGTCAAGTTGTACCCACAAAGTGGATTGAACCCGTCTAACTGGCGAGGAAACCAGCGAGGGAGGGGGGTGCAATCCTCCATCCCCCTCGGAATGCATGCCTTCCATCTCACTTCGCGCATCCAAGGGGGATGGAGGGTTGCACCCCCCTCCCTCGCTGGTTTCCTCGCCAGTTAGAATTTCTGAAGTGGATTTGGAAATGAAGTAGATTCCCTCTAGAGAAAGGTGATTGCTGCGAAATATGGGGCGAGCCCTATGGACTGGTTTGCTATAATCCTCGTTGCCTTTCACGCCCGGGCTTTGCCCGTGTGTGTGTGGAGATGTCTTTAGCGGAGAAACTGCCAAGTCGAGTTTGGATTGACAGGGCAAATAACAGGGGTTTCTGGCAGAAGATAGAATATCCGGGCTTCAAATATTGCGACTTTTGTTCTTTGATAGGTCATCAAGAGGAGTTTTGTCGGAAAAAAATTGGCCTTCAGGGCTGCAGGGGAGGTCCGGATTCTGGGAAAGCGGAGAAGGCGATACAGCCGAAGGGTGACACCAAACCCACTAAACAACATTTCGTTCCTGTTCTCAAAAAAGCTCAAAATCTAAATCCCTCAGTTGGCCCGAGTGGAGCAAAGAATAGCCAGGGGGTGGCGATTGTTGATGCAGTCGGGGAGCAGCGACCGGTGGCTAGGGACCCGGTTCAGGTGGTCTTGTCCAACAAATTTGAATCGCTTCATGCAAATATTGAGGTCGATGACAGTGTGAAAATGTTTCATGGTAGCGATGAGCAGGCCCCAGAAACTACAGAAGAATGCCTTCTAGAGGCGGGATACACAAATTCTGAGATTGACAATATTCTTGGTACTCCAGTCTCGCTGCCACTTTCAACAAAGATTGCGTTCTCCGGGCCCGAACAGGGTCGGTCCGATGACATGACAACTGCAAACACTTGCCCGGAACCCCCCATAGTGGCTCAGCCGCAAGTTGTTCCTGGCGGTGCTCAGTTGGTGATTTCTGGTTCAGCGACAACAGATTCAGCGTCCATTTCAGCGAATGCAGGAGCAGAATCGGGTGTTCCGTCGGGCCTTTTGGATCATTCTTTGCGCTTTGCAGAGTCACCAAAGCCCACTGTTCCAGCAGGGAAAGTTGGGGTGGTCTCGATACAGCTAGCGGGTGCCGTAGGGGTGGCTTCGCCACTGACAGCGGGGGACGCCGGGGTGGTCTCGCCACAGCATGCTCTCGGCATCCAAACTGTGCACACAGCTAGTACCCGCCTAGTGCCTTCCCAGGTGCCGTGCTCTGAGTTGAATGAAGGTTCAGTCCGCATTTCGTCGCAGCCCGAATCAGAGACAGCAATGACTTCGGCTCATTCTTTGTGCTCCGCAGCGCATACTCTGCCTTGTGCTTCAGCAGGGGACATCGGGGAGGCAGGGGATGCCGGGGTAGTCTCGCCACAGCATGCTCTCGGCATCCACACTGTGAACACAGCTAGTTCCCGTCTGGTGCTTTCCAAGATGCAGTGCTCTGAGTTGAAGGAAGGTTCGGTACGCATTTTGTCGGAGTCCGAATCAGCGATAGCTTTGGCTTCGAATCACTCTTTGTGCTCCGCAGCGCACCCTCTGCCTGGTGCTCCCGCAGGGAACATTGAGGAGGCCTCGACAAAGTCTGTTTCTGGGTTCATTCAACCTGTAACCAATGCCAGTCCACGGCTGGCTCATGCTCCCAGTCTTGACACTAATGCTTTTGCATTACCTCCCCAGCCAGCTCAAGCATTGGTAGCGGTGGGTGCGCAAGCCATTAACCATGGTACGACAAGGAAAGTTGGAGCAGTTTCGGGGCAGTCGACTGTGCTGGACAGATTGCAAGAGGTCCTGAACAAGCGCGCTACAACTGGGGCAGCAAGGAAAGACAAGGATGAGGGGGAGTTGTATGATGTAGCCGTCCAATTGTTTCAGGAGAGCCGAGTTTTGCAACAACAGAAATCTTCTTTGAACTCCATTACACTTGATTGTGCCACAGATGAAAGTGACTTAGCTGCATCGGATTCAGAGTTGGGGCCTGACTCACGTGCTAGTACTGATTTAACCTTGGTGGCGCACTCTGATGTGGATCTACAGAACAAAGTCAAAACGGCGGCTCTTACGGGCAAGCGTCGTAAGACTAAGAAGGGTAAATCTTCTTCCCGAGTTTAAGATGATGGAAAACCTTATGTTTTGGAACGCCCGTGGGATTGGTAACCAGGCCACGAGGAGGAGATTAAAAAGATTGGTAGTGGACAACAAAATCAGAATTCTGATGATTGCGGAACCGATGATTGATATTAGTAGATCAATGGAGCTTGGTGGCAAGCTCCAGCTCGGTGGATTCGTCTCGAACGACTCCTTTGGCGGCAAGATTTGGCTTTATTGGGATACCTCTTTGGCTCTTTCGGTGGTGGATATGACGGACCAGATCATTCATTGCCAGGTAACGGATACTAATTCAAGAAATTTCTTAATTTCTTTTGTATATGCTAAATGTTATGTGGATGAAAGACGGGAACTTTGGTCGAATATGGTCTCTTTTGCTGCAAACCATGACGCTCCCTGGATGGTTGGTGGTGATTTCAATACTTATTTGCATTCGGGCGAAAAAGTGGGGGGGGGGGGGGGTGGAGCCATCCCGGGCAAGCATGTCTCAGTTTTCTGACTGCATTGAACTCAGTGGTTTAATTGACTGTGGTTTCTCTGGACCTCGTCTCACTTGGTGCAATAACAGGCGGGGTAGTGCCCGCATTTGGGCAAGACTTGATAGAATTCTTGTTAATTCAGCATGGTTGACAGATTTGGGCTGCCCCAAAGTGGAGCATCTCAGCAGAACCTTTTCAGATCACTCTCCCTTGTTGGCTTCCATGCCGACACAAGCAAAGTTTGGTCATGTACCTTTTCGGTTCCTTAATATGTGGACAACTCATCCGGGGTTTCTGGACCTGGTCAAGGACACGTGGATGACAGATATGGGTTCTATGCGCCCTATTGATAGAGTTGATGCCAAGCTTAAGCTGGCACGTCGGGCCCTTATACAGTGGAACAGGACGATATTTGGTAATGTGTTCAGTAGGATTCGGGCCCTAGAAGATGAAATGCAACAGTGGGAAACGACTCTCCTTGCGGGTTTTGGTAATAACAGTATTAATGGCCTAAATGCTAATGCGAATTGGGATGTTCAGGCTTGTTCCAATTTACACAGATGTCAGGCTGAGTACAGATTAGCTCTCAAACAGGAAGAACTTTACTGGATTCAAAAATCTGGTGAAAAAGAGTTCAAGGAGGGGGATGCTTGCACTAAGTTCTTTTTTGCTTCTACCAAATCCAAACAGAAGCGGCGTGCCATCAATCAGATTACCTTACCGTGTGGTAGAGTTATTTCGGAACCTGGCGAGCTTCTTGACAATGCAAATGAGTTTTTTGCTACTATGCTGTCTTCTCAAGGTGATTGTACAGAGGATGCGGAGTTGCTCAATTGCATCCCGAAGTTGGTGGAACCTGGTCAAAACACACTTTTGGTCAAACGACCTTCCTTGGAGGAAGTAAGGGATGTTGTTTTCGACATACCCAAAAACAGTGCGCCAGGACCGGATGGATTTACGGCTGAGTTTTTTCAGTTCTGTTGGGAATTTTTGGGCAGCGACATTTGGGAGGCCGCTATACAATTTTTTGAAGGGGAGGCAATGTCGTCGTTTTTTCGGCGAATTTCATGGCCTTGATTCCTAAAATTGAAAATCCAGTTTCCTTTTCTGATTTCCGCCCGATCAGTCTGTGTAATGTGATTTATAAGATCTTCAGTAAAATCCTTTGCAATAGGTTGGTGGATATTTTGCCACGGTTGATTTCTCAGGAGCAGGGGGCTTTTGTCAAAGGCAGATTTATTGGTGAAAATATTGGCCTAGCGCAGGAGTTGATGAGAGATATTAATAGGAAGGTTATTGGAGGTAATGTTGTGCTAAAAATTGACATGGAGAAAGCATATGACAGAATGGAATGGTCTTTTTTGCTCGCGGTTCTCAAAAAATTTGGCTTTCATGGTAGATTTTGCCATCTCATCTCCAACTGTGTGGCTTTTTGTGGCTTCTCGATTCTTTTACAGGGCGTATATAAAGGTTTCTTCAGATCCAGTAGGGGTATAAGGCAAGGTGACCCATTATCACCGTTTCTTTTCATTATTGCCTCTGAAGTGTTGAGTAGGGGGTTGAAAACAACTTTTGAGAATGGCAAAATAGGGTATTTTTACACTCCCAGGAATTGCAGCCCTATCTCCCACCTTCTGTATGCAGATGATACACTTATTTTTTTGAATGGCCGACAATCTTCAGTCATGGGTTGTATGGATTTTTTGCGTCGGTACTGTCGGATCTCGGGGCAGAAAATTAATGATGGAAAGAGTTCGTTTACCTTGGATGATAGGGCAGCAGCGGAGCACATAGCGGCACTAAAAAGTTATACAGATTTCCATTTTCGAGTTGGCCCTTTGAAATATTTGGGCGGGCCAGTATTCCAAGGAAGAGTCAAAATCTCTTACTTTGAAGATCTAATTTCTAAGATTCAGGCTCGTATTCAGGGATGGAAGGCGAAGTTGTTATCTCCAGGAGGTCGATTAATTCTGATTAAGCATGTCCTTAGCTCGATTCCTATTTATATTCAGAGTGCCATGTGTGTTCCACACACAGTTTTAGCTCGAATTAATAGTTTGATGGCGGATTTCTTTTGGGGGGATTGTGAAGGTCGTCTTAAGAAAAAATGGGTGTCTTGGGATACAATTTGCTTGCCTAAGGCGGAAGGTGGTTTGGGAATTAGGGACTTGGTGGTCGTAATGCAAGCATTTCGAATCAAGGCCCTTTGGAGAATGCTAACGTCAGACTCTTTATGGGCTACTTTGAATAGTCAACCTATAAAAGTTGGATCTTCTCCGTTTTTTAAAGAAATCATGCTTGGGCGACCGCTTCTTGTGAGCAACTTGCTGTGGCGTATTGGTATGGGGGATAGTAGCTTTTTTGAGGAAAACTGGAACATGACGGCTTCTTTCAAGAGATCGACGGCACTGATTAATCAAGGTGTTTGGCCAACGGTCAATGAGGTGATTTTGAACAATTTTGAATTGGTTCACCCGGATCTTAGAAGCGTGGCACGTGGTCTTTTTGCAGATAAACTACGAGGTGAGGCCCATGAGAAAGATTCGTGTGTGTGGGCTCCTAATAAGAATGGTTCCTTTTCACTTCAATCGGCCTATGAACTGTTACGGATAAAAGGGCGGGTTAATGCCATAAGTCCCTTGTTTTGGCATGACCTTCTTCCATCCAAAATTTCCGTCTTTGTTTGGAAATTACTTCGTCGAGGTGTGCCAGTGGATAGGGAATTACATAGATGTGGTTTCAGTATGGTCTCCAGATGTCGTTGTTGCGTTTCGTCAAAGCAAGAATATTTGAAGCATCTCTTTCTCGACGGGGAATTGGCAATGCAGGTGTGGCGTCATTTTGATGGGGTATTTGATGTACATATACGGAGACCAGCAAACATCTACACGGTGATAGTAACCTGGTTCAAGAGAGCTAATCGCGAGTCGCAAACAGGGGTATTATTCTTTCTTTCTCCTATGTTCATTTTATGGGAAATCTGGAAACAACGTTGCAAATGTGTTTATGAAAATGTTCCCCCAAATCCCGTCTTTGCAATTTTGAACATTAGGCGCCAGTTGCAACTAGCTAATTCTTTCCTAATCCCACAACAAGTTAGCTCTAACAAGGCCCCCCTACGGGCATTGGGGTTAGATGTGCTTCCCGTTAGAAGGAAGTTGGTCAGACTTGTTTATTGGCACCCTCCTCCCATAGACTTTGTTTCGCTTAATGTGGATGGAGCCTCCCGCAAGGACAAGGCGTCTGGCGGTGTGATTATTAGAGACTCGAGGGGTTTTGGTGTGGTGGGAAAACAATTATTTTTTGGCACAGGTTCTAACAATAAAGCGGAGTTATTGGCTCTTTTGGAGGGCCTTCGCCTCTGTCTAGCCTGGGGATTCAAGAAGGTGGTAATCCAAACGGATTCGGCACTTGTTTGCGGTTGGTTTCAGGAATATTTAAAAATTCCTTGGCACTTGGAGAACATTTTGAAAGAAATAAAGGTATTGGCAGCGACAATGACTTTAGATTGTCATCATATCTATCGAGAAGCCAATGCGGTGGCAGATTCTTTGGCGGATAGGGCACAAAAAGACCATAGGTCTGTCTCTTTCATTGGGACAGATCTGCCTAGGAAAGTTGCAGGCTTGATGGTGCTAGATAGATTACATACGGCGTACATTCGCCATGGGGAGGCGTAGATACCTGTACTAGTAATGTGGCTGCGAGGATTTGGGGTCTTCCGGGAAGCTCACGTCGGGACATGCTGCTGCTTTACTGGTTATTGCGAGGAATTGATCTGCTGCTGTGTGGCTTTGGCAAGGAACTCTGTCGCAAAACAGAGTGTCTCTGTTTCAATTTACAGCTGCTGCTTGGCTTAGGATTGGTTGTCATGCGCTGCTGTTTATAGGAAGCGGTGTACATGGTTGATTGGGCGTAAGCCATGTCGAGCTGTTGGGTTGCAGTTTATATGAACTGAATTCTGCTGCTGCGACTCTGATCATTTGTATTGGTTTATATGAACTGAATGATGTGTGGACACTTTTGCCCACATCATTTGTTTTGGCTATTGTTTTGGTTTCTGCTCGTTGATTCAGCGGATGGAATGGTATGTGGGCAGTCTTGCCCGCATTATTTGTGTTGGTTCTTGGCTCATGTCTTGGTTGGTTTCATTTTTATTGTTTGCCTCTTGGGCATATGTTCTTTTTTTAGAGGCTGTAATTTTGGTTTCTTTTGGTTTAATACGGGTAAAGTCGTCATGTACCCCCGTAACGTTTGTAAGTTTCTTTTGTTGACAAGTAATAAAGGTCTGGCATCCCATAGTTGCCCCTCCCCACTGGAGGTTATTTAAAAAAAAAAAAAAAAAAAAAAAAAAAAACTTCTCCTTGACCATAACTCCTTTGAAACTCACAAATGGAATAAAATCAGTTTCGGTGATCAGCCTCTTAAGGTGCAATTCCATGCCCGGCTTTTTTTTTTTTTTTTCCTGGTATGGTCGGCCCACGTCATTGCTTTGAAAAATAACAACAACGTGAAATGCATTAGTTATTTTTAATAATAAAAAATATATTTTAAAATTTTTAGCATTTGTATTGATTATTGTTTTTGTTAGAACTCGAGTTTTTTTTTTAATATACTTTGAGAAGCCATTTTCATTTATTTAAAAATATTAACTGGGTATTGGTCATTGATTTTGTTTTGAAATATCTTAAATGCATTTTAACAATACAAAGTTTACCCAAATACGACTACTAGGTAGATAGTTATGATAATTTTTGTTTTGAAAAAAAAAACACACACACAATACTTTCTCTCTCATGACCTAGTGATATCATTTGTCACTGCTCAACCACCGAGCCATCACACCTTTAGCAATTCACATAAGTTTATTCCACCTTAAAAATCAAACAAAGTATTGAAGTAATTTAGGTTAGTTGAATGAAAGTTTTGCATCACTTAAAATGCCTAATCATTTATCAACTATGATTTTTGTTTATTTAATTTTCATTAGGGTATCATACCAAATGGGTGGTTCCCATGTGTCGACCCTTACATGCGACAATCAAAATGTATTGGTCATAACTTTAATCTGAAGTATTCATTATGAGTAATTCTTGCTGGCCTGGGCCCCTCTGCTTGGTTGCTGCCTGGGGGGCGAATATACACTTTTGCCCCCCCTCTTTAAACACATTTTTCCAAAAAAGTGGTTAAAGAGGGGGGGGGGGGGGGGGGGGGGCAAAAGTGTACATTCGCCCCCCCAGGCAGCAACCAAGCAGAATAGAAACTAGGGGTGGACATCCCATCTCGTCCCGATTTTTCGGGTTTTATTGGGATTGATTAATTTCATCCCGATCCCGTCCCGACTCGATCTAGAATGGGATGGGATGAAGATTTTTAATCTTGTCCCGTACTGATTTTGTAATATTTATTATTACTAATTTTAATATTTATCAGTGTTCTAAAAAACGGCCTAGACGTTAGAGAAACACCCAGATTAATGGTTGGGCGGGGTCTGGACAGTCTTGGCGGAGTCTGGGCGAAATTTTTATTTATTTTTAAATAAGGCTGATTGTGTTATTATTTTATTTTTCTTTTCCATTTTTTTGGAAATAAATAATTTAATTGTTTTTTATTCAGTATATGTCTGAATGTAGCAAATGATGATTACTTAATGAAATTCTCAAAGGATCTGTCAGTACCAATTTTAATAATGTAGATTTTATCAAATATGACCGAGCTCATTCATGCAATTTGAAGAAAAATAAAGAGTAGGTTTGGATATTTTTATCCACAAATTCAACTTTGTATAAAGTACCCATCATGACCAACTTCAGTCATTTGAGTTTTAATAAATTTTGTTCACGATTGTTAATTTTTTCATGTTTTTAAATTTTGCATATGTATCTTGCCATTAAATTGGATGTAATTAATAAAGTATTATGCTTAACTTTTGTAAATTATTAAAGTTATAATACAAAACCTAAAACCGTATAGGCGCTAGGCACCTGCTCACCGCCTGCCCACTGCCTAGCGCTTTTTAGAACACTGATATTTATTTTAGAATTGCAATTGTTTGAATGCCCATATAAAGTTTGGCATAATGTTATAGGTTGTGTATTACTGTGTTACAGAATGAAGTTTATTATGTTACAGGTTGTGTATTATGTTTGTGAATGAAGTCATAACGAATCAATGAAGTCAGAATGAAGTTTATATTACATATTGTGAATGAAGTCTATGTTTATGTTACAGATTGTGAATGAAGTTTATGTTACATATTGTGAATGAAGTCTATGTTTTTTATGTTATAACATAGTAATATGTTACACATTACTATGTTTATTATGCCAGAGATTGTGTTTATTATGTTTTGTTGAAATATGTTATTGTGTTTCATGTTGTAATATGTTACAGATTGTGTTTATTATGTTATAAATTTTCAAAATAATTTATCAACAGATTGTGTTTATTATGTTCTAAACTAGTAAGTACTAATTTTTCAATCTTAAGACTATTAAGGCTCAATTTGTTAAGTTTGATTAGCCACTAAAAGAAAATGACAATTTAAAACTTTTTAATCTTAAAAAAAAATATAACGTAAATCTCAAATAAGCGACTGCAAATCTAATTAATCTTTTACCACGAGGAGTTATGGAAAATGGAAAAAAAAAAAAAAAAAAAAAGACAGTGAAGATGTGTGATATGATGATATAAATGAGTTTGGAGGAAGGCGATAACATGATCACCATTGATTTACACAGAGATACGTAGTAAACGATTAGGTATATTTATAATAGCTTATGCCTCGAGATTTATATTAGATTTTTAGGGATTAAAAATGTTTAAATTGTCATTTTCTTTTGGTGGCCAACATGAAAGGGTACCAGTGAGAAAAGAGTGTTAAATTGCCAACTTATCTAAAAACTTAGCTGAAAAATACCTAGGCAGTGTTGAGCGAGAATCGAACCTCTGACATTTTCGAACCAAAACTCTAATACGATGCTAAATTCCAACTTCTCTAAAATCTTAAGTTGGTAGAGAAGACATATTTAGCATATATCAAGGTTGGGGTCTACGAAACGAGACTAGAATTCCACTCCACCCGTTTCGTAGATCCCGACCTTGATATATGCTAGATATGTTGTCAGGACTAGTACCGTTGGTCAGGGAAATCAACGTCAGAGGCCTTTCAAGACTTTCCTAATGGTCTCAAAACTCAATGTCCCCTTTTGAAAAGTGCCCAAATGCTTAACTTCTATATTATAGGGGGAAAGTTTGAGCTCTTGACTGTGAGGACGTGTTGCCTCCATTGCATAGTCGGGCCAGACTAGGGGTGGGCACGGGACGGGATGGGACGAGATATACCCATCCCTATCCCATCCCGTTCTTACGGGATCGGGACGGGACGGGATGGGAAAAACCCCATCCCGACCTCGTCCCATCCCAAACGGGTTCGGGACGGGACGGGATCAGCGTGCCAATCTTCTTCACTTGCAGAATTAAAGAATAAACTGTTGAACTTCTTCTTCAGTATTGGTTAACAAGCAAATTTCACAATAAAACAGGCATCAACTGACTCTTTAGGACAGCAGTCCGAGGCTTCATGCCCATTTCCTTTACTAGAAAGGAATGATAATGTATTAAAAAACACTAGCAATTCTAAAGTTGCAATTTATATCTTAAAAACATCATTGGTCATATAGTCGTGCTATAACCATCTTACTATTTGGTCACATGGCTACATATGAGACCATGAGCTCTCATTCATAGAATGCAAAACCTACCACTACCAGTTTCTTCCTTTATTGAAACTTACCTATTACCACCTCCTCCCCCTCATTCACATTATACAATATGCAAGTGGGATCCTCATCTTGTTGGCTGGGTTTGTCTCACCTCTGATTTTTCTTGGCCAAATTAAGAGTGGGTCATGAGGTTTGTCAGGGACTACTATGTGATGTCATTTCTATGTATGCTGCTAGTCTGCACAAGTCCATCAGCAATCATGAGCTTCAAGCAGTTTCGGCAGGCCTTGATATCTGCCTGAAATAGAACATCTCCATAGTCTGGATATAGAGAGATTCATCTCAAGGAGTTCGAATCATCTCCAAGACATCCAAAGCTCTGTCTGGGAAGCTGGGGATAGTAGTATGCATTTTTCAAAAGCTTGACAATCTGGAATAAGCGAGAATTGAACAGTATTACAAAATACAAATTTAGAGATGTGTGAGAGATTCATTGAGATGCTAAAAAAGTAAAAATGTTATATACATCAGTATATTTGTATGGGCATCCACAATTCTAAAATAAATAATTAAATAAAAATATTAATAATTAATATTAATAAATTAGTTCGGGACGGGACGGGATTGGCGGGATTGAAAATCTTCATCCCATCCCATTCTAGATCGGGACGGGACGGGATCCAGATGAAAATTTTCAATCCCATTAAGACCCGGAAAAATCGGGACGGGACGGGACGGGACGGGACGAGATCGGGACGGGAACGGGATCGCGGGATGGGATGCCCACCCCTAGGCCAGACTGTCCCGCTAGCATTTTTTGTTTTCTTTGCATTGCTTTTCAACTTCAAACTTGTATTTCCATCGATCGATAACATCGAACTAGTCTTGAGCAACGTCCTTTCGAACGTTCCTCCCCATTGTAATCTATTGAATGTTAATGAAAGCTTTTGCTGACTATTGTGCATCATTATATTATCTACAGATTGATATTGTGCATTCTCAAGTTAATATTTGTGCCCGTCAAAGTAACTACTCATAGGCTTACTAGTGAATTGGATAGCTAGTACCGCACGGATTGCTAGTCCGTGACATATGCCCTATCTATTAGCTTATGCACTCAGAGAAGTTGGCAATTTAACAGTGGAGAGGTTCTTCTTGGTGATAAGAGGAAAGAGCAATAACAAAGTGGTTAAGAGGGATTTATGTCGGCTGCTTCTTTGATCTGCTGATCGATGGAGCTCAAGAAAAACTCTGGCATCCTTTTTCTTCTTATCAATCTGTGGTTATGTTCATCATTTTCTGTGGGGTGGTTTCTCTTTGCATGCAAATTTGTTACTGGCTCGAACAAGTGTTGCAACCAGTTTCAATGCTTTTGAGATCAAAACGGTGAGTGATTTGGTTACAATCCCATTTTGGGGATTATTTCGAAGGTGGTTTTCGACAGTGAAAAGGATTTTTCGAAGGTGGTTTTCGAAGGTGAAAAGGGGTTTTCGAAGGTGGTTTTCGAAGGTGAAGGGGTTTTCGTAGGTGGTTTTCGAAGGTGAGGAGGATCTCGCAGTGGGGTTTTCGAAGGTGGTTTTCGACAGTGCAAGGGGTTTTCGACAGTGAAAATGGATTTTCGAAGGTGGTTTTCGAAGGTGAAAAGGGGTTTTCGACAGTGAAAAGGGATTTTCTAAGGTGGTTTTCGAAGGTGAAAAGGGGTTTTCGAATGTGGTTTTTTGAAGGTGAGGGGCATCTCGCAGTGGTGAGGGGGTTTTCGACAGTGGGATCTCGCAGGGGGTTTTCGTCAGTGGGATCTCGCAGGAGCCTCTTCCTTATTCTCGATCTGCCATCACCGGGGCTTGACGGTGGTGAGCGAGGGCTTGCGACGGCGGTGAGCTATTTTTCAGACTTTGGAACAAATTTGGCATTTTTTTTGGCAAAAAGTAAGATCTTTCAGTTATTTCTAATATTCGTATTGCTATGATGCTTGTATGCTGGTGAAATTGTGCTTGTATGTTTGTAATTTTGTGCTAAATCTTGGGAGAGATGGAGTTCAAAGAAGGAAATCTTCGTTTGTTGAAAATTGATGGAAAAGAATTTGGGATTCGAAAGTCAAGAAGAAGTTTGTTGTTACTTGAATCGAGCTCGAGGGTTAGAATCAAAGTTTTTGTTGAATTGCAGATGGGAGAATGGATTGAGTTTCAGCTTAAGAAAGCTGTGGAATCAGGCTCTAATGCACTCTCAGCCAGTTGGAAAATCAACAATAGATGAGTTATGATGGTGAAAGAGGCCAATAAAGGAGGAATCTTCCTTTCTATTTTGGTGGGTTGGGGTTCAGGGTCCAAAACTCTCAGGGTGCCAGCTGGTGTGGAAGGGACAGGCTGGAAACAACTCGCCCAAGCTATGAAGGGGATGGTTTTAAATAAGGTGCCCCAACCTTATCCTAAGCAGCAATTTAGAAGATATGGGGTTTCAACTCTGCCAGGTATTAGTGTGGTCTCACCCTTGCGCAACAGAACCTTTGTGGAGGTAGTGGCCACTAATCCCTCCAGTGTGAGCCCCACCTCTATTGCCAGTAAGGGCCCCATTGCAGCAACCTCTATTCATCGGGATTCTCCCATTGATTTATTGTCCCAAGTATGGGGCAATCATCTTCCTTCAGATCCCGTTGCAAGAAAGAATTTTGCAAGGTCGTTGATAGAGTTGCCTGAGTCAGTGATTCAGTGGACACCTGTTGCTCTTCCGTTTGGACACACAACTTTCTTGGTCTTCGCTAACTCTCCACACGTGACCTCATGCGAAGCATACGACCCGCCTCCTAGGTTGCCGACACTGAGTGATCAGTCTCCCCAGCAATACCCAACGCTTCCCCATTCCCCTGCTTCTCATGTCGTTTCATCGGGTAAAGTTGGTAACTCAATGTCTGAGTCCGCTCGTCCATCTCAGCAAGATAAAGGCAAAGGTATTGTTGGGCCTTCACCTGGCAAAGGGCCCAAGTCTTTTTCGGAACATAATTTGGCCAAGTCTAATGATCAACAGACATCTGGCAATTATTGGAGGATTTTAGAAGCGGTGGAAGAAGATGTCTTCAACTTGGACCCCCTTTTGACCAAGATGTCTATGTAGGCCCGCAGGGATCGAAAGCTGGCTAGAAAAGCACAGCGTGACAGAGCCGCTGAATGGGCCAATTTTTTTGTCTTTCCAACCAGATCTAGGTTCATGCTTCAAAAGAGATCCAACAAATCAAGCTCAACCAACAAAGCGGGGCAGGTAGAACTTAAAGGATGTAGTGCCCCTGTTGGGCTGACAAGGGGAGAGTCTTCCAACCAGACCCAGGATTGTTCGATATCTCTCCCTTACCCCCGGGTTTCGAGCCACTAGCAGAACAATGTGTTGAAGTCCATGGTTTGTCTACAAAACTATGTGTTTCTCATGCGGAGAGTTTCTCATCTACACCAGACCACGTAGGCGCTCCCCCAGGCTTCGAGGTCCCACAGACAGAAAATCTTGGGTTTCTACTCCCTAGCGAACAGACTTCTGGCAAGTCTCCAGGTCTTGTTTCTAGGGTCAATGACAGCGTGGAGCCTTCTGTCTCTGACTGTCATTCGACTCAGGAAGAAGCATCAGATCGTTCGGTTTTCAAAGAAATTGGCTTGACAGTGGGAGTGGATCTTAATCAGGATGAAAACAGGGATTTAGATATGGTTCAAGCTGCAGCGCAGGGTACAGTATCTGACAAAGCAATGGACAAATGCAACAACCCCGGGGTTGAAGGTTTTTCATGAACCTCAAAATTCTTTCGTGGAACTGTAGGGGGCTCGGGAATACTGAGCGGCAAAGGGGTTGTCGTAGATTAATTTCAGAGAATCGTCCAGACCTTGTTTTCGTTCAGGAATCGAAATTGGAGAGATGCTCTAGAGAATTTATCAGAAAATTGTGGGGTGATAGCTCTTTTGATTGGGCTATGGTGGAATCCATTGGCAGCTCGGGCGGCCTTTTAGCTATTTGGGATGCTGATCTTTTGCAGATGAGGGAAGTGTTGAAAGGAGCTTTTTCCCTTTCTATTCAATTTCAAATGATCTCGGATAACTCAATTTGGTCAGGGACTAACATTTATGGTCCGTGTGATCCTTTGCTTAGAGAACACTTCTGGGAAGAACTATATGACATTGCTGGTTGGGTGCAATCGCCATGGGTGTTAGCGGGTGACTTCAATGTTGTCCGTCATATGAATGAAAAAAAAGGATGCAGGAGGAGGTCCATGAGCATGCAGAAATTCAATCAATTCATTAATGAGGTGGAACTCGCTGATTTCAGTCTAAAAGGGGGAAAATTCACATGGTCAAATCGGAGAGATCTTCCTATCCTTTGTTAACTTGATTGATTTCTAGCTTCGGTGGATTGGATTGAC
This sequence comes from Berberis vulgaris, assembly GCA_963556465.1. NCBI lineage: Eukaryota > Viridiplantae > Streptophyta > Magnoliopsida > Ranunculales > Berberidaceae > Berberis > Berberis vulgaris. Next base: position 501,875 of record OY747135.1, read on the forward strand.
AAATTTGGTGATAAAGTTGAATGGCTCAAGGGTGCAGCAGGTTCTGACCATCACGCGATTTTGCTTGCGAACTCGTCTGTTGGTGGTTGTACTCGCCTTTTTTCATTTGATAATGGTTGATTTGATCACCCTATCCTGGCAGAGGAGATGAAAGCTTGGTGGAACAACTCAGTAGTCTCTGGCCACCCTGGCTACTGTTTATGGTGGAAGCTTAAGGCTCTCAGATGCAATCTCAAAAGTTGGAGGACTAAAGTTTGGGGTAAGACAAATTTATGTATTCAAATTATTTATGCTTTAATTGCTAACATTGATGCTGATGAAGAGATCAGAGACCTGGCTGCTGAGGAGAGGTCTTGTAGAGTGCAGCTACATCAATAGTGGGCAACATTAACCAAAAGCGATGAGGAGTTTTGGAGGATCAGATCAGGAGTCAACTGGGTTCGTCATATGGATCAGGGGTCCAAATTCTTCCATACCTTGGCTAACAGACGCAGACTGTTTAACTCCATTGAAGCTCTTAGCATGGGTCAGGAGTTGGTAGTGGATGAAGTCAGTATTAGAGAACTCTTGATATCTCACTTCAAGGAGTTGTTCCATGAAAAGGAGGAGTGGCGACCTTTCTTCTCGGGGATTACCTTCAAGTCTATCTCCCAGTCTACCGCTACTGCCTTGGTAGATAATTTTTCGGAGATGGAAATTAGAGCGGCAATGGAAGAACTAAAATCTGAAGTTTCTCCAGGTCTTGATGGTTTCTCAATGGTATTCCATTTGAAAATGTGGGAGATAATCAAAATTGATTTTCTGAAAGTTGTTGAAGATTTTAACTCGAGAAATTTTCTTGATTGGCGGTTGAACACCACTATCATCTCGCTTATTCCTAAATGTGCAGGAATGCGGACAGTAAAAGATTTTAGACCTATCAGTATTTTGAATGGGGCCTATAAGATCATTGCCAAGGTGTTGGCTAACAGATTGAAAATAGTTCTTCATTCAGTCATTTCTCCTTTTCAAAGTGCAGCAGTCAGTGGAAGGCAGGTGGTTGATAGCCCTTTGATTGCCAATGAAATTATTGATTCTAGGAAAAAACAAGGTGTTCTAGGGCTCATTATCAAATTAGATTTCTCCAAAGCCTTTGACAACGTTTCTTGGAGATACTTGGATTTGGTAATGGCTCGCATGGGGTTTGACTCCAAATGGATTCATTGGCTTCACACTTGCAGATCTACAACTAATTTCTCTCTGAAAATTAATGGTCAGCTGCACGGGTTTTTCAATAGCTCGAAAGGCTTGCGCCAAGGCGATCCCCTGTCTCCTCTTCTTTTTACTATAGCAGCAGAAGGTTTAACATAAATGATTCTTAAAGCGGTTGATGCTGGTCTAGTGAGAGGGTTTTCTGTCGCTGAGGGTAGTCCGCCTGTTTCTATTCTCCAGTATGCGGATGATACTATCATCTTTTGTGATGCTTCCGCTTCTCAGGTTATTGCTCTTAAAAGAATTATGCTTTGGTTTGAAGTTATTTCAGGTTTGAAAATCAACTTTCACAAATCAAGGGTGTTGCCTATTGGAGATGTCCCTCATCTGCACCAGTTGGCGGGTTTATTGGGTTGTTCAGCGGGTCATCTTCCAATTAAGTACTTGGGCATGCCTTTGGGGGCTAGTTTCAAAAGTAAAGCTGTGTGGGATGAGACGATCGAAATGATGGAATCGAAACTAGCGTCTTGGAAACGCAAATTTCTCTCTAAAGCAGGCAGACTAGCTCTTGTACAATCCTCATTAGCTTTTATCCCGGTGTTCATTCTGTCTCTTATCAAGGTTCCCTGTTCAATATCAGCCAAGATGGAACAGATCATGCGCGATTTCCTTTGGGGTTCTACTCATAACTCTAGAAAGATGCATTTAGTGGGCTGGGAGAAAATTTGTTGCCCTAAATCTCGAGGTGGTTTAGGCATTCGTCAGGTGCTCACTTTCAATATTGCATTACTTTCTAAGTGGCTTTAGCGATTTGCAGAAGAAAATGATAATTTATGGAGATCTCTCATTATGGACAAATATGGGCGCAATAGATGGGTTTGGGAAAAGAGAACTAAGTACACTTCCTACGGATGCTCTTTGTGGAAGTCCATCTCCCGGTGCGCAAGTGGCTTCTACCCTCACACCTCTCTCCAATGTGAAAATGGTGATCTCATCTCTTTCTGGCATGATGTTTGGTGTAGTAACCAGTCTTTGAAGGATCTGTTTCCAATGTTGTTTATCATTAACAACAATCAATATGGGAGTGTGAGCAATTTTTGGTCTAACGACAATTCTTGGGATCTTTCCTTTCGAAGACCCCTCAATTCTGGGGAGCTAGAAGAGTTCGCTAATCTCATGCATCTGTTGGATAGACAAATGCTCTCAGAGGGATCTGATAGTTTGGTGTGGAAGGGTAAAGGTGTGGGCTTCTCGATGAAAGAATTTTCGGATTTGTTGGCTGCATCTCATTATGAGACCCACTTTAACCCCTTCATTTCCTTTCACAAAAATCTGGTATGGGTGAAAAACCTTTTTCCTCGGATTAATTTCTTTAGCTGGTCAGTATTGCATGAGAAGATCTTGACTAAAGATAGGTTAAGGAAAAGAGGAATCCATACAGGGAGTCTTTGTGTGCTTTGCAATGAAATTGACGAGACGCTGGACCATTTGATGTTTCAATGCAGTTTCTCCAAATCCATTTGGAGCAGTTTCTTGGCAGAATTTGGTTTGAGATTGATGTTTCAAGGCTCCATTTTAGATTGGCTAAATTGGTGGTCTCAAACTAATCCTTCCCGTCGGGGGAAGTGGTTATGGCATAGGGTCCCTCACGTTCTCATGTGGTGTGTGTGGAAAGAAAGAAATAAAAGGGTATTTGAAGGACTCAACAGATCAGAGCACTCTATCTTTATCGAGATTAAAGAATTGCTGTGGAGGATGGGTTCGGCTTGTAATTTGTTTAGGGATTTGAGTTTTGACACTTTCATGGTGTCTTGACATTCCTTGATATATGAATGTTTATCTTTGTTTTTTGTTTTGTTTTCTTTATTTAATAAACATCTTCGTGTTTAATAAAAAAAAAAAAAAAGAGATTTTGGCCAAGTTTTTTTTGCCGGTTTTAGGACATGCCTGGATTTCAAAGGCAAATGAGTCGGGATAAGGTTTACAATAAGGGGAATAAGGAGGAGTGTTTGGGCGGGGTGTGGCAGAGAGACACAAAGAGGAGAGGGAGTGGGATGTGGGCGGACCGTTGTCGATTGGTGGTGATGGTGAAGTTAGAGTTGCAAAATGTTGGGTGGGTGAAATTGGAGAACATGATGTTTGATGAAATGATTTTTTTACTAGACTATTTAGATGTGTTCTGCGATGTCTATTTAATTTTTTACATTTTGAAACAATTGATTCACCTCGAGATATTAATAATCTGAGGCCAACATTTTAACCTATGTCCTTGATCAATTTCGGGGTATTTTGGTGACCCATTTGAAAACAAACGGTTCAAGCATGTTGACCGCTGGTCTAGAGGGGGCATACGATATGTTATTTGTTCCGAGGGGTATCGAAAAAAAAACCCATCTTAAATTTTGCTATCCATTGCCTTAGAAATATCACTCGTCAATCAACTATTCTGTTAGTAGCCATGGAGATATTGCTATGCTGCTAGTTAATTGATTATAATGTTTCAATGCTATACTGCTAGTTGCCATTTACAATACTACCATCTTCCATATTGCATGAAACACTTAACTATCTACTTTATAAAGCCAATTCACCTGTCATTGTCCTGATGTGTGTCTAAATGTGTCAACATTTTATAAGTATAATTCAAAGCCTATAAATTAAGCCAATGAAGACAAAGATCTAATTGCATTTTTTATCCTCTAGAATAACATGTTTTATTGAACTAGGATAGTCCATACTCATATATAATGCTTTATTTACTTTTCAATTGGCTAAATATAGCTTACCAAATTTTTTTGTACACGACATATCTAAGAGACAATTAGATATAATCCTCACGCAATACTAATAGTTGCCAAAAAATGCATCCAAACACTCAACAATTGACTAATGGGACTTGAAACTGCAAATAATGAGTTCCTTAATGTGTATATCACCTCCCCAAACAGTGGAATGGGCTGCTAGAGTCCACTGGTACAATAATCACTATGCTAAAATGAGACATCAGCTTGATTATTTCTCTATGAATATAATTTGACGATGGGCAAACCCCATTTAGGTACAACTTTTCGTGTAATTTTTCATTTCCATGAAACAATTAAAAATCTGAGAGTGTAAGAAAATTCACGACAAAATGCAAGCTACCTGCCAGGATTTGAAGTGCTCTTGTTAACCAGATCAGCACCGCTGACGTATCTGGCAACAAATGAAATCATCCTGAAAGGAGCACCCGTCAATGGAGCATGAGATAGTGGCACATCGGACTTCTCATTAGATTCCTTGCTGTGTAACTCCACCTCCCCAGTATCACTTTCATCTAACGGTATCTGCACTACTATCTCTTCAGTTTCATCAGCTAAATAAGAACCCTCTGTATTTTCTTCATTGGTTCTTTCCGCTATGGTATGCCGCCCGTTTGGGTTATCAAGACTGGCACTTGAGTCTTTAGTTTGAATAAAAGCTGGTGACTCCATTCTCTCCACAGATTCTGATAGCTTCCCACCCAATTCTGGCATACCATTACTGACTCGTGCAGTTTCAGACATCATTATAACTTGGTCAGGTCCTTCTGGAGAATGGTCTGCAGAGGCGTTTAGTCGATGGAGCTTAATGAACAGTTCATTCACCTATGTACACATACACAACCAAAATTGGAAAAGGCTTCAGTCAAGAAATCTCTTAAATAGAAGCCAATTCAAAAGACAAAAAGTATGTTCAGCCATGCATATACCCATCTATAAGACTCAGAATCATCAACACTTGGTTTCGTTGGTACGAGTGTTATATCAGAATGCAATTAGCTGCCTTAGCATTCATTGATTACCATCCTCATTAAAGAGAGTTTCAAGTTGAATTTGTTAGTTATAAAACCATAACTTTGAAAAGACTTGGAGAGATAACTTGAGAACACAACCTAACCAAACCACATCTACATCTACCCACAAACTTCCAAGATATAATACACACACACAAAAGTGACTAATATAACTGTTCAATACTTAAATGAGAGTCAATCGACCGAAAATTCATCTTTCCATGAAGAAAGCACAGCCACTGTCATCAATTTAGAGAGGACTAAAAGAAATGACCATGTTCGTCAAAACATAATCGAGAGAGAATGCACATACTCCAAATGTTTCCATTGGTAGGAGTTTTACCTTTTCAACAAGCTCTGCATTTTCCGTGATCAACTTGTCAACCAGTGCACATGCTGCTTCAATCTGAGCGTTTGCAACCTCATCATCACGGAGAGGATGTGCCTTTTCCTGGGAACACATCATTGACATTTCAAAGGTTCAATTAGATTGCAGAGGAAAAAAGTCCCAAGGAAAAGCCATTGCAAGTAATATTTGCTTTGAAGTGCAAACGGACATCACTGTAACAAGTTTCCATGCAAACAAATCACCTTCTTGTTCTTTGCTTGCAAATATATGAAATAAAGTATTTTGATGTGGTTTGAAGTCCATGACTTGCGGAAAACTATGTGATCACTAATATAAATTCCTCACAAGAACTTTTCGAAAGTGGCAATTTCATCAAATGGTAACCTAAATTTTTTATTAGTTTTAAAATTAACCATAAAAGAAATAAACATAGGGCAAATTTTAGTGAGTTCAAACAAGTACGTATAGATGATCACTAAAATGTCAAACATCCTCGGCAACTATCCAATACTAATAACTACATACATGAGTTTGAATTAATCAAACATATATTCCTACGAGTACTCTCTAAACCAAATATATATTCCTATGAGTAATCTCTAAACTCTATAGTATTGACCAGGAAGGGTTTATATTTGATTTGAAATAAACAAAATATAAGTGTAACTGAAAGGCTTTTCAAGCACAGGATTGGCCAAGAAGCCTGGTTCCTGCTGCATATTTCAGTTTTGATCTGCTCTCAAGTGTCACATCGTCTCCATGATATGATTTGTCATCAAGTTCTGTTACATACTTGGAGACAGCTGGTGCAAGGAAAGGAGAGGTTCATGCTAGGCCATCATTACATTGGTGTTAAGGCCTTCGGTGACATCTTCAACAAAGGGAGGGAATGTAAAGGAAGAGGAATCTCAGAATGTGATGGAGAGCTTTGATGAAGTGACCAATTGGGTTGGGTTCCATTAAGAGGCTCTGTTTTTCATTTTTGTAGAAGCGAGCAGGGTGGATGGTGGGCTTTGGTAATGGACCTATTTGGTTTCTCTGAAATCTCAAGCACTCCTTGAGAAGCCAGAGGTAGAGGATCACCTCCTCCTATTATTTTGCTTTCGTTAGAATCTTTTCTCTTCTTATGCAATTACATGTTTGCCTTTTCGAAAAAACTATCATGACCTCAAAACTCTGTGAATATAATATACAAGAGATGGTACAGGAACGAATCTTACAGTCCTTGTTGCCGATGATGCAATAACAGAGCTTTCCTTCTCAAGGTGTTCAATCTTTGACTGCAGAATAGACGTGGTTTCCATCAAACGATGATTCTCTTGCAAAAGGCCATCCCTAGATTCTTGCAATACCTTCACCTGCCAGGCTTTGTTTTCAATACCCATTTCAGATACACTGATAATTTCACAGAACTACTATTAACTGACGGTAAAACGATTAAATGTCATAGGCAAACAGTTTCTGATATTTAAAGCATATGATATGTTATGAAGAATTTGAAAATTTCTCCTTAGGAGGAAATGATAAGGATAAACTAGATAAACTAAACGGTCTGAATACAAGGTTAAGACAAACTGTGGCACAAGAATGCACATGGATGACTTGCAGGAGATAGAACCACTGATTCAACATCCACTTCAGATTTTGACACTTTTGAACGTCTAAGCACAACTTGATAATTACGAAGTGCGTGTTGGAGGAACAAAACGTCTCTACATTAATGGAATAAATTTCCCACGCTCTCTAACACATCAGATACATCATGATGAGCTGTGAATCAGGTCCCAAAATACTCTGAAAGAAAGGACAGATGTACACACCTCATGTTAACATATTGGGCGGGTGAGAGAGATATCAAATAATCATAGAAAAGCTTTTCCTCCTTATTTTACTTATTCTCTAAATTAAAACTTGGCAGGGTAATATCCTCGTAGTGGAACAATAGCAAAAGTAACGTGCAGAAATACTTCTTTTGCAGGACCTTCCCTAGACCCATATCCTAGTTGCCCCTCTTTCCATTAGGTCTCGATGATTTAAGCCACACAATGGCATCTTAACAATAATTGTGTTCAGAAAATTTTGATTGTAAATTGTGATCAAAACATCCACTATAACAATTTCCATTTTGTCGTATCCTATTCAAATGATCGAGGTCGATGCATTTGCTTGTGAAAATTTACAGAAGCAGTTTAAGTGGCTGACAATGGGATTATAGAAGAAAAATGATAGCAACCAGTGCAAAAAAAAAGGTATTGGTTGGGTATTAAGTCTGAAGGTTGTTCAGGCTGATCGCAGGAGCTAGAATGACCAACATCTTGCTCTAGAACTTCTACAATGTAAAAGGCGTTATATGAGACCAGTCGCTTCTTAGTTTCTCAAGGCTGCATTTTTCTGCTTCCCACCTGCTGCTGATTCACAGATCCTGCAGAATCGGCAAACTTATGACATGTTGCAGTCTGATGCTCACCGCAGCAGTTGCTTTCCCACATATGCGGACATGGGTAATTGTAATATTTGCAGAAATTAAGTCCATGCAAAGCATGTTTAGTAAACTATGTGATCATTCAATTTCTTCAATGTATAAAAAAAAGAAATGTGAGCAATTTCAAAATGGAAAAATTGCGCTAGTGGAGCCATACCTCTAATTGTACGTCCATGTTATCTTCACTCAGTCTAGCAATTGTGTCATTCGTTGATTTCTACAAAGAAGTAAATAAATGAAGTATGATGTATTTTCAGTCAGCTTTGATTTCCCACATTTTTTTTGCAACCCACTGCCTAACAAAAACAACTGTAGCCATTTTCAACCGTTCTTTCTTTTTATATATTAAGTTTGTCAATAATAGTAATAAAGATAATGAAAAAAAGACAGTAAAACTAGGTACAACCAAATGTTTTCGTATATAAGTGTATAAGACGCAAATCCGAGTTACACGTTATATTGCATTCAGATACAACTAGTGTCTTGCAATACAAACAATGAATGGCAATACATGTATGAACAATCTGGATGCATCTATTCCTTGATTGAGCTTCATGTATGAGGTACACCAAAAGTAGTAATTATCATGATTACCATAAAACTAATGACAATATTTTCCTTATTGTAATAACTACTCTGAAGTTGCTACTATCATCCATGATGTTGTTATTATAATTATTTTACTCATCATTATTATACATTATTTTGTTGTGATGATTATTGTAATAAACATTATATTAATGAGATCACGGTTTCCATTTTACACACATAGATACAATATGATGTAATTAGGTTTCTTTTATGAAGAATATTTCTTAGTTATATTGTAATAGGATCTATTTAGTAACAATCAAATTTGACATTATTTCCTATTAGGTTTAGGGTTTGTTTTAGAAGTTAGGTTAGTTATGAATAGGGCGCAGTTTCCCACTTTGCCCATTGTTAATTAGTTGATTGATGAAAAAAAGTTTATTTCATTTATTTATCATTTGGTTTATTTATCGTTGATTTACTTTATCCGTTAGTTTATTTTATTTTATTTCTTGCATTATCTTTCAATTTCCGTTATTCCGCAAGTTTTATTGTATCACATGTAAGCATATGTAGAAAAGCAAGAGCTCCATTTCCAGATTTTCATGTAAAGTTAATTAGGAAAACAACCAAAAGAGCAGATTTATTGTTAGAGCAGTAACCTCTTTTAAACTCCGACTGGCCTTTTCATTAAGCAGCTGCTTGATATTCTCTTCCATGCTGGCCTGTGTAGAATGAGATTATGTGATGATCAACTGTAATACATCTTTCTAAAAAATTGTAAATCATAAGAATTAGAGTAAGTCTAGCCAGCCTTGTTTGCTGGCCTCTTTTGAGCATTTTCTTGATTTTTTTTACACTTTTTACCCTTTCTATTTAAAACACAACCACAACCACAAACACCACTTATAGAAGGGTGGAGTTGTAAAAAAACTAAGAAAATGCCCAAAAGAGGCCAGCAAACAAGGCTGGCTAGAATTGTTGTAAGAGTTATTAAGAAAATTGAGAATAAATGACAATGAATTCTATGAGTAGAGATACTATGCTTTCCAACCCAAGAAAGAAAAGAGATGGAAATATTTGTAGGAAAGAAAGTATCGGTATTACCTCCTTTTCGAGCCAGGAAATCTTTTCGTTCTCTAGGTCCATGATTCTCTTCCCTAAATTAGCCTGTTCATCACCCAATTAATCACGAATTAGTTTTGGCATAAAATTAGAATGTAAATTTCTGATTGAGTGTAAAAGGGAAAAATGCAACAAAAAGACTTAGCACTCCCTCATGCAAGCCTTTTTTATAAAGTATCAAAATGTGTGCCATGGAAGTTACCTCCCCATGGATGAGGGAGTTCTTTTCAATTTCTAATTGTTTAACTTTCTCTTCTAAGGTAACCTGCAAAACACCCACTCAGTTACATAGTGCTGCAACATTTCGAGAACAACTATAAATGTTGTAATAGAAATAAAAGTGCTTGTTCATATAGACTTAATCCAGTGTATTCGTATAGTGTATTTGTATAAAGCTACAGATGGAGTTGAATGTTGAACGAGTTTACATGCCACTCACCCCAGCAAACAGTAATGGTGCATTCACGATGACAATGATGATCCTCAAGTTTCCCAGATAGAGCTATGGTTATATGACACACTTCTAAAAAGTCCACATGGGTTTATGATAATGTTTACCACAAAATGGAGATCAAGCAACTTGTCCCAAAAATATGAGATGCATCAAATATTTTGTTTTCTATTTTGAGCAAAAAAAAAGAAAATCTAAAACAGGTCCTCCTCTCTTTAGTTTCCAACACAGGAGAACATGGAAACATGAGAAATTCCTCTTTATTTCCAAGTGGGCCCCAAAAGATAAAAGTATGAAGATAACAACCCCCGCGAAAAAACACGCACATACACAATCTATACATAAAAGGAAAGAGAATATAAAAAAAAAATAATAATTAGACATTAAGCTTAGATGGTTTCAAATTCTTCAAATGTAAAATTTTAGCACACCTCACCAAATTTTTTTACTCTGATTATATGGAATAATGACCGTGGTAACAGAGTGCAAAAGGGAAAAAATATGCATCCAAAAAAGGTTTAGCATTTCAGCATTCTAGTTGACTAACAATCTATCTGTTCCTGTATCTATATCCAAAAATTGATTCAATATGAATGAGACTAAAAAAGAGGGTTGAAGGTTTTCAAAAAATAATATAATCTGTATGCTAAGAAAATTACCTCCCTTTCAATGCCTAAACACTTCTCAGTTTGCAGCTGTTTAACTTTCTCTTCTAAGATAACCTGTCAAATAGCCAGTTAGTGACTTGTGTGATGCACACGTATAACTGGAAATAAACAAAACCAATGTGAATTTTTCATATGCCCATAAATGCAACGTGTCAATATACGACTAAAGTTATTGACTTCTGAAAGAGTATCCGTCTTCTGACCGGATAAAATAGAGTTGAAAACTCAGATGACTTTGCTGGTGTTTATTTTCATTCAGAATTAAAAAAACCTATAATTAGAGGTAAAACCTTGTAAGATACTAAGATACTAAGATATAGCATGAGTATACTTGGAACAAAAAATATTTTACGTCATAAAACAACAATTCTTTGCATGATATGTATCTCAAAGAGAAAACCTTGTTTTACCATTGACAAAATTTAGTACACAAGAGATCTTTGTATAAATTCACAACTTCGGTTGACAAAGCTCTGTGTTTTATGAACTTCTGTTCTGTTTGGCTTTGTTGATGCAATTTGTGCGCTTCATCAGCTTATTTTATTTCTAGACCATTTCTCATTATTACAATTGCTTAGGCACCAATAATCAAACTATGTAGGCAGCACTCCACCTGCCCGCCATGCCAGTTTACCAATAATCAAACAACATACCAATAACCAAACTATGTATCCAAGTCTCCAAGATAGTTACCTCTTTTTGGATACAGGAATTCTTTTCGACTTCTAGCTGTTTAACTTTCTCTTCTAAGATAGCCTAGGCACAAATCAAGAGAAAGTGCATCAGAGAAACATGTAGCAGTCCACCATGCTCGCCAGTTTACCAATAATCAAACTATGTATCCAAGATAATTACCTCTTTATGGTTGCAGAAATTCTTTTCAACTTCTAGTTGTTTAATTTTCTCTTCTAAGATAGCCTGTAAAACATCCACTTGGTTACTTTTGTGCTGCACAACTATCACAGCAAGTGCAAATTTGAAACAAAAGAAAAAATGTGCTTATTCCAATGTTTTGGTATCAAGAAAATGGATTAGAGGCATAGATGGTGATGATGATCCATAAGATATAAATAATACATACTACTCGAAGAAATAAAGAATATAGAGAGATTGGAGAACTGGACTTGAGTGATTCAATATCTTCCCATGTTTTTGCGGGACTCGTAGCATAGTGCCACCAAAATAGCAACAAACAAAAACAGAAAAGCAAAAAAATAAAGAAATAAATTTAGAACATTAACACTTAAAACCAAACAAAAACTCATATATTACCTCCCTTTGGTAGCAGATGTTTTTTTCAGTTTCTAGCTGTTTAACTTTCTCATCTTGGATGACCTGTTAAAAAAGCAAAAAATGCACCTTGTCAATTCTGCACTGCACAACTAAAAAAATAGCTAGAAATCTTATAATAAACAAAAAATTGTGAATAAATTTGATGTGTCATCATACAGCTAAAGATATAATAGAATGTTGAGAGAACATTCATATCGCTGATCCCAGCAAGTGGGTGTAGGCATAGATAGTGAAAATGATGATCCATAGTTATCCACGGTTATACATACTGCAAAGATTGGAAATTGAACTTAGGTGGGATATACCCATTGTGCTTGAAGCAGTGATCAAATGTTGATCTTATGCAACAGAAACTAAACCAGTATAAAATTTGATGACTGCACAGCACTTTATAACAGCATGACACGTCATCAAAATTGCAATCTGTACAGTTAGAGATGTTGCAAGAACCAACAACATTGGAAAAGACAGAGAACAGAATGAAATGTAGGACATATAACTATTAAAAACAACAACAATTTGCCGGCCTTTCACATGTGGGAAGGCTCACACCTCATGCACATGAGACAACCTAAAACTTTAAATATCCCAGCCTTGAGCTATGTACCACTTTGCATTCATCCGATATGATATGTGCAACTGTGCAAACATAATTTACAGACATTATAAGTTTTATAGGTTGACCTCACTATAACTATTGTAGATTATGTATCATGTTCTACAGGTAAAAACAAAGTAAATTTTTTAATTCCCCAATCCCTACTTTTTGTTCCCATCTCATAGCTCTCCTACCAGTTTTGCTTTTTATTTGGATAACAATCCTAAAACACAGATTTACCTCTTTTATCTACTAATCTCTGATATTAACTGGGTCTCCACAGATGAAAAAAAAAAAGTTGAAAATCAAAGTAACTCTAATAGTCTAATTGCTGGAGAAGAATTTTTTGAAAATTTCATCCCACAGTTTGAGATGCACTATACCCACATTTTTCAATTCTAAGGTATAAAGTTATTGTTTTGACAAGAGTATCCACCTCTTACAAATCCACATTTACGAACTTTCATCAGTATGACCAGGGATGGATCTGCGTGCCCACACTAAATTTTAAATTTTTTTTGAGTTATTTGTGATTTGCTGACCGTGCGACACTGACACCGCCACTCCGCCTCACCCCTTCCTCTCTCCCTTTGTTCTCTGTGACACCGACGACCTAGCTTCATCCCTTTTGCTCTTTTCTGCCCCTCTCTCTGTTTACTACGAGTCTGACAACTGTCTCGTCTCCTCCTCTCTTTCTTTCCTTCCCTTTCTGCTTGATTTATTTCCGTTTCCCACCATTGTCACTAGCAATCCTAACCTTTCTTGTCTGCTTTAAGGAAGAAGAATCTTTTAAAGTATTTCTCGAGATGAATTCATATCTTGAGGTCTAGTTTTGTATTTTATTCATAAGATTTTTCTGGAGATACCATTAATTTTTCCTCAAAATACATGTTTGTATTTTGAGGATAATCTATTATTGTTTTGAAGTGCATTTTGGTAATCAACATGGACCTGTTGACAATGAACGCATGTGAAATGCTAGTCCTAGAGGAGAATGATGGATAACCTCTAATTAGCTATAAGGACAAATTGCAAATAACCCAATTAGATGGATCAAATTTCTTCCCCATTAGATGAAGTTTTGTTTAGCAATTGATGTTTTGTATAGTTATTTGTGTATTGTTCAAATAAAATAATTATGTTAAAGTAATTAATTAATATACTATCATTGATTAAATATGATTCATCACTCCACCCCCTTTCAACAAAAATCCTGGCTCCATACTAATAATTTTGTTCAAGAAATGGACAACACTTAAAAATAAGCCATGAACTTTAGATGATAACCTTGAAATGTAACAAGAAGATAAAGAAACTTACGCAATTTGCAGTATCACTCTGAACTCTGTGGGTTTCGGTGTTTGCTTCGGAAACATGGATGCTGTTACTTAGTGCGACAGAAGAAACATGATTCTGCTGCTGCTCATCCGATGCAGATGCAATTTCATTAGGAGGTTTTACATTTTCGGATGTTTTAGCTGCAGCAGCAGCAAGTTGCTTTCCTTTCTTTTTCTTGGTTTTCTTGCTTTTATCCATTGGTAGATAGCTCAAACCCTAGAATCCAGATAACCAGCACTTAATTGTAAACCCAACTCCTCAACATACAAATTGCGAATCAATCAAGATCTCCTTTTTGGTTATTTTAATATGCGAAAAAAAATCACAGCTCCAAGAACAAGAAGGAAATGGATGAGCGTAATACCAAAATTTTCAAGAAACAAGAAGATTTTTTACCTAATTGCGGACGATTTCAGCTCCTCTGGTGCGGTGCGGGATTCAAATAAGAGCACTGAGGATGGATGTACGTGTTAACGGTGTTCGCAGATCGACCTTTCGCACGTTGGTTGATGAGGTAAGTTCCCGTTTTGTTTTTGAGGGTACCGTTTGTCCTAAAGCCCTACCCCCCCTACCTTTCGGCTTAATCGAACGGGCTCGCACGTTGTTTTGATGCTAACGAGATAAGATCACTTTGAGATTCATGTGCGTGCGTGCGTGCGTGGGGTGGAATCAATAAATTTGATTTTTCAACCCAATGTGTGCCTCTCCACCGTGGAGGAATAGGTATAAATTTTGCTGGAGGCAATGGGTTGTGTCATTTCAAATTACAATCCCGTGTCAACTTCTCAAATCAAATCCAGTATGCCTCTGAGTTGTCGTGTTGGTTTGACACATTTGATCACTCTTACAACCTTTTAGGCGGCCTTGAAGCAATTTTCTAAAGTGTTCATGTAGGTAACTAAGTGTAAGTTTGGCAAGGTTATGTATGTGTTTTGAGACCGTCCATAATCGTGTCAAAGTCATATAATTACCAAAATGCATTTATATGCTAAGGTTCTTATTGATTGCATTTACGATGGGTCGTGTCATGACATCTTTTTCCAAACTCAAACCCACCACATGTGGGTCGTATCATGTCGGGTTATTGTGTTTGGTCACTAATCACACCCCTACTTAGAGTTGTGTCAACGGTGGATTAATCGACACTTTGAAGGAAATATCTACTATTATCTCACTTTGTCTACATCCCTACATATGGAGGGAGATAAGATATTTTCTACATTAAAAGCAAAAGTTGAACAACTCATTTGACTTTTTTTTTTTTTTTTTTTTTTTTTTTTCGGAGTGACAAAATAACAAATTTTACACCCTTTAAAACCATTTCCAATGGGGATGGGCCGAATGCCAAAATAGATAAAGTTACTCATTTACGATGCGAGTTTGATCGAAGCATGCAACTAAAAGCATTGGTCATATAATTCATTCACTCATTCAAAAATTGAAAGAAGTGAAGTGAGGTCGGACGTTTAAGTTATTGTTTGCACACAAAAATGTGCATAGTATTGCATATGCTTTGCTCCCTAGTCCCTTCCCTTTCAAAAAAAAAAAGTGGGAGATGACTAACTTCACTTGATATTACCCTACAAGTAGTTTTAAATCTCTAAATATTACTTTATTGAGTTGATTGAATTTGAACGAGACTTTCAAGTAGTTCTCTGAAAGTAGAGTGCAAAAAGGACAATATTTACGATTGCTAGATTATCTCATAAAGTATTAACTTAAATAGAAGTTAATCACGGTTTGACTCGGTTCAACAATCCGATTTCATAAATTGTTGTATTGGGTTTGCTTGTCCAAATTCATAATTCATAAGTTCTCCACCACGTTTAGCAAATTGAGCGAGCTATAACCAATCAAGTGTGAGTGCAATCATCAAACATTGAGTAAGTCTAGTCAGTCATGTTTGTTATATCTTTTTTAGACTTTTTCTTTGTGTTTTTACACTTTTTATCTATTCTTTTTAAAACACAACCACTGTCTATAGAATGGGTAGAAATGTAAAAAAAACTTTAAAAAAACAAAAAAAAAGCTAACAAACATTACTGGTTAGAATTGTTGTCAAACATTTTTGTGGTGGCTATTATCAAAAGAAGGTACCATACATTTTGCAAAAATAAACTTGTCAAAATTGTGGGGTGCCAATAACCAGTTTTTAGAAACAAATAAAAAATATACAGGGTTTGGTTTTGGAAACTCTCATTTCTTTTGAAACACAGAAAATCCATCGTCTTCACATCCATTCTTCCATAATCGAAACCCAACCTCAGCGACAGATTTCATTTTCATATCGACGATGATGGTTCGCTTTGTTTCATCTTTTCTTGAATCTTCTTTATTGTAATTTTCTTTCATTTTTTTGCTTTCTTCTTCTTGTATTTTTATTTTCTTTTCTTATGTTTGATTCTTTTATATGAAACTCACTCTCTGTTATCAAGAATTGCTTTCCATGGGCTACTAAACAACCCCTTTAGCTTCTTTGATTCAGGCATAGTTTGGTGTTCATTTTTTTTGGAGAATTTTTTTAAAAGAGAATTTTTTTTCTTCTTGTAGGGTCTGTTTGGTCGCACGGAAATTAGACATCGAAAATTGAAACCATTTATGTGAATTTGATTCCCAGGATTTCCCTCAGACTTGGATTTCCATGAGTAGTGGGAAAAATTAATGGAATTACTGTCAGTAAATAGTAAATAGACAACTAGACAGCCGAAATCTGCATAACAAGGGAAATGGAATGGCCGTTTTTTTAACCGGCAAGGTGAGATATTGTTCGATTAAGGATGAAATCTAGTTCGTTAATAGAATTAACTAGACAAAGATAAAAATTCTCTCAAATTCGGAATGTCCCTGCCACTTATAATTAGTTTAACCCTTGCGATCATACTTCACCATCCTTGCGACTACATACTAATTGATTTTTTTTGTGTTGTAATATGTTTTATCTTTTCTTGTTTGATTGATGCAATTTCATAATTATGTATTTTACTTTTCCTCATTTGTTGTTGTGCTGTGAAGTATGGAGGAATTATATGTCAAAGGCTGAGGCATTGAGGGTATTGTTTGTTGAACGAATTAAAATCCAGACAAATCGCTCCGCCAACTAAGAATCCAAAAGATCGGATATTCCTTCAAATTTCAGCCGTGTGACCATATTTCACCTATACTTCACAAGTAACTTCATTGGTATTTCATTGTGCAATTGGTTTCCTTGGTTCTCCTTTGATATTTTAGAACTAAAGGTTGTATATTTTATGTCTCTTTTAATACCAATATGTTTTATTGGTTTACCTATGATATTTTACTGCTTAAGATTATTTTTATGTTTTTTTTTCAACTGTATATTTCTGATTATTAAGTATCTTAAATCACATCTTCTATTGAACTTTTTTTTTTGCAATTATACTCATTCATTCCCACCTGCGCTTTCTCCAAAATTTTCCAAATTCAACATGCGGCAGCAGAGACCAAGGTACAAGTTCTCTGCTTGCCTGTCTGATAATTGAAGGCCATAGTTGTTCTTTCACTTATATCACTCCAGAATTTTTACCACTTCTTTGATCAGTGTACAATCCAGAGGCCATTGAAGCAAAGGTGCAGATTTTCTTTGTTGGCAGTTATCCCTGTCTGTATCAAACTTACATGGAGTTCGAGCTTTCCAACCTTACTTATCCATTCCCTGACGTCAGTTGTAGATCGTTTTTTCTTTATCTCTTTCTGTTGTTTCAATTACTAATAGTTACCCTGGTTGTTATTTTTTTCATAACATCAATATCTGGTTGGAACTTCACGATTCCCCTTAACTTGAGGTACAGTGAACTGCCAAGGAGTCGACAAGCCTCAGCAGCTATTTAACTCAAGACTGAAAATGAGACTAACAGTGCAGAAACACAATGGAGGACTATCAGCAACTTCCAAGCTTAATTGATTACAAATATGAATTCCTAATAATTTCTTGCTTCAAATGAAATTCAAGCTTTATGTCAGGTAATCATTCCCCATTTTTAGGATGCTTGATTGTAGTGGTTCAAGTTTTTGGTTTTTTGATCTGGAAATCTCTATCACCTGATTTCAGCTTTGGGTTTGGATTCTGATAGCTGTGTATGCTGTTTGAATTGAAGGATTTCAACTCTGATGTAATCCATAACGCAGTAATTTTATCTAGAGTATAGGTTGATTATGGATAGTTTAAGATTACCGCTTTTCTATGACGACGAGGTGTTTGATTAGGTTTTACTAATTTTTTTCTTGCATAATATTCAATTTTTCTTGTTCAGTTATTAATAATATGGCACAACTTAAGTATATGGATTCCTAATCCAATCCAAAACTTCCAAGAAGATATTATGTTTACTGTCAAATCATTTGCTTCGATATGTTATACCCCATTGCATTTAGAATGAAGGTCTTCCACCGCTGAGGTACTGTTTATGACTATTGATTTGTTTTACCACCCTATAATCTCAACTCCTCCTTAGAGAGATTAAGATCTCGTTGTGGTACTGGATTCTGCTCTGGAGAGTTGTAAAAAACCCAGATTTATCTTCCTGTATTCACTTGTGGTAAAGTTTCCTCGTACTTTCTTATTGTGCCCCCGTGAGTTTCTTAAGCCCATCTCCCCTCAAAAAAAAAAAAGACCTGAAATCCGTTTCGATCCGTTAATTTTATGCCTAATTTAAGCATTTTATAATCTAAATCTGTTCTGTTTCAGCCGTAGCAGTTGTATATGTATGCATGCGTGGACGAGCCCTCCTGCCTCACTCTTTTTTGTTTTTCACTCCCTTTTGGTTTGAGACTAGTTTGAGTAATCACTAAATTGTGTTGAATATCTCTCTCTCTACATACATGCAGAAACATAGATAGAGAAAACCCTTCGGAATTATTAAAAATGTTCTCGTCTTGACTTTTGAATAGGAGGAATGTATGGTGGTGTTGATGATAAAATGTTTGAAATTATATACTTTGATCACATCTCCCACAAACAAATTCTTGACTTTGTTTTTGTTAGAAATACCATTTAAATATGTTCTTTGATATTGTCAAATGGGAAGACAAACTAAATTATCAACGATGATTCCAAAGCTTGTAAAAATCTCAAATGTAGTTCAAAAGTTTCTATTCATGTCTGTTCAGAACTTGATTTCTGTTCAGGTAATCACTCCACCTCATCTCATCAATTTAGCCCTCTAAATGATTTGAGGTTTAGCCAGTTCAAATTTTCCTTGCAGGAGTGGTGTTCCATCTTTACCTAACCTGTGGTTTTTTATGATGAATTCTCACTTTTTCAATCCAAAATGAGTGTTCTTTTATTTTTATTTTGACGAGTTTCATAGTTTATGCAGGTGAAAGTTTCACCTTATCTATTTTACTAATTGTGTCATCATTGTTCCATGGCGAGAAGACGTCTCTTGAGGGAGCTCAAGACATTTCAGAACGATCCTCCACCGTTTTGCAGTCTTGGTACTACAGCTTGTCTCAATTCTAATATTAAGTATTTACCAACTGTAAGTTTATTAATTATCAAGAAATCGTTAGAATCAAAGGCAAAAACAAGGTTTCCTTTGAGAATGGACCATTTATACCTTCTGCAAGTTGTCCCACGAGTGTGTCATTTTTTATTCAACAGTATGCAATGACATTTATATGTGTTTCTTTCCCAGGTACCGTGACTGAGGACATGCTACGTTGGCAAGTAACAATCACGGGACCTCCTGACTGCCCTTATGCAGGGGGACAGTTCTTAGTTGCCATTCGGATTCCTCCTTCCTATCCTAGTTTTGAACCCCCAAAGGTGTTGCTTCTGACTTTTGGGTAACTGACTAATAATGCATACGTAGAAAGTGGTATATTTTCAGTTTTTGCATTTCTTCATTTCTGATCTTTTGCTGGAATATAATGTTTTCTTTCAAGTCTACATTTATTAACAAGTTATTTGTAAAATCTCTGACGTTGATACGTTATTCCAGGTCATGTTTAGAACTAAGATCTTCCATCCAAATATAGATAGCAATGGCAACGTCTGTCTGGATATCCTTACTGGCGAACATTGGAGTGTGGTGATACACCTTTACACGGTATGTTTCAGTTCTACCTTGCAGATATGTTTGTAGCTAATAATCTTCATTTCTTTTGTTTCTTTGCTCGTGTCCCTTTTTTTTTTTTCCATATCATTTGGTCAGAACATTCAACAGTCGTATCCCAAAACATCGATATGGAAACCTCGTGGATTTCCAACGAAAGAAATTTTACGTGGCACAAAAAGAGAAACATCATAATTTCTTTGTTTCTTAAAAGAAACAAATAGAAGGTCTATGCTCCTCCTTGGATGGAGACTGGAGAGTTATTAATATAATGGCCAAGATTGAAGCTCTTAGTATTACTTGACTTTAATTCATTACGGGCTGGTCATTACTTGTCTTTAATTCATTAGTATTAGTAAAATAGGAGTACAGGAAGTCTATCATATCATATATGTAGAGAATCCAATAGATTGGCAGATTGCCTAGCTGCTTGACAAGCCCCCCCTCCTGATTAATCTCTTAGAGAAGGATTTGCATGATATTGCGCACGAGGATACAAGTCAAGTGTTGTATGCTAGGAAGTAAAGAGTATCGTGACTCCTTGTTTGTTTCATTTTGTGATATTTGGTGTTTTTGTATTCTGGATGAGTATGTCTGCCAGTTTGTTCATTTTTTCCCTTGTCCCTTCAACCCTTGCTTTGCGGGGGAAAAAAAACCCCTTCATCCAGACAACACTTCATGTTGGGACAATGTTTCTTCCTGTTACAACTTTGTAAGCAATTTTTTTTAAGAGAATCATTCTTTTCATCAAGAGTAAAAAAATTTTGAACTCATCCTTCTGATCTTGTAATGCACTTTCTTGCCTTCTTTGTTTATCTGGAGCCTAATCCTTTTGTGCATCAAGTTTGATTGAGTTGTATTATTTTAGTTGGCGAGTTTATATTATTGTTTTTTTTCAATACCTTGACTTGATTCCAATTTTGTACATTTTAATTAGTCTAATCTTTTCTTTATCAGGTAGTACTCTCTATATGCGCTCTGCTAACAGGCCCAAATTTTGATGATCCCCTTGTGCCTGAGGTTTCTGAAATGTACAGAGCTGACCGTGCAATGTATGAGGCCACTGCCCACAGCTGGACACAGAGGCATGCTATGGGTTGATATGAAAAACAATCCGGCGTGAAGAGAGAGAGGGTACAAGAAAAAGGTGGTTGTTTCATAGTCATCATGTTTGATTAAAATTTGGGTTTGAGGTGTGAAGTTTCTTTTCCTGGAGTCCTCGCAATTGTACAGCTATGTATTTCTAAGATTATTAGATTTGTTCCATCAGACTCCATTGTGTAAAAAATGTAAGGTTCAATTCCATAAAGATAAAAGTTTTTCCAAACTAGAGAGTAATATCAGTCACATCGAGCCTTAGTTCCAAATGAGCCTGCTCAGTCACCACCATCGACTACTAGTATCTTCAAGCAAGATAAGCTAACACCTGCAGTCTAGCCCCACAGATATGCGGTGCCTTTACTCATGCTCAGGGAAAGATGAATAGCATTGCTCCCAAGGACTTTTAGCAACCCCTCAATGTCGTTTACTGACAAATCCACAGATTTTAGGCTCAAGAACCTTTCAGTATGTGTAAATTTGAGTTGATCTTGACAATCGATCGATATTGTGAACTTTCTCAACTTCCTCCACCAAGCAGGTTGTTTAATATGGGCATATTGTTTATGCTGAGTTGCTGACATAGATTTCATTCACACAAGTGCTCGAGGAATTTGAGCTCCTTGAATGTCGCACTTCTATCAGATGCAAGTTCTGAGACAAGCAACATGCAGAAACACAATGGAGGACTATCAGCAACTTCCAAGCTTAATTGATTACAAATATGAATTCCTAATCATTTCTTTGCTTCAAATGAAATTCGAGCTTTATGTTAGGTAATCATTCCTCATTTTTAGTTGATTGCAGTGGTTCAAATTTTTTGTTTTTATTTTTTATTTTTATCTGGAAATCACTATTACGTGATTTCAGCTTTGGGTTTGGATTCTGATAGCTGTTTACGCTGTTTGAATTGAAGGATTTCAACTCTGATATAATCCATAACACACGATAATTTTATCTAGAGTATAGTTTTTTTTTTTTGATTTTTTTCTAAATTTTTTTTTTGAAAGGTAAGCACGGGGTGTAAATGGGCTTCCCAAACCACTAAAAATGATGAAGCGCGTTACATTAAACATTCTATCAGTATAGGTTGATTATGGATAGTTTATGATTACTGCTTTTCTATGACGTCGAGGTGTTTGATTAGGTTTGACTAATTTTTTTCTTGCATAATATTCAATTTTTCTTGTTCAGTTATTAATAATATGGCGTAACTTAAGTATATGGATTCTTTCCAAGAAGTTATTATGTTTACTGTCGAATCATTTGGTTTGATATGTTATACCCCTATTGCATTTAGAATGAAGGTCTTCCACCCCTAAGGTACTGTTTATGACTATTGATTGGTTTTACCACCCTTAGAACCTCAACTCTTCCTTGGAGAGATTAAGATCACGTTGTGGTACTGGATTCTGTTCTGGAGAGCTGTAAAAAACCCAAATTTATCTTCAACTGTATTCACTTGTGGTAACGTTTCCTTAGTTGTACTTCTTATTGTGCCCCGTGAGTTTCTTACTTTATTTCCTTTGCTTATAACTTGTCTATTGGTTGGCAATATTGCTGGAGGCTCAATTCCTTTCCCCTTGTTGTTGTCTCTCTTAAATTGGGGTTGATTCTCCGGTCGACCGACCCATCTATTTGTTTTCAAATGTATGGAATCTCATTAAATTTTTTGAGTGGCTGGTTTGGTATGTTCTTAGAGAAACAAAACAATGTTTTTTGTCGATTGGTTTCATGGACTAAGGTATTCTGGTTCTCATAACATAGAACATGTCTTCGGGATTATTAAAAATGTTCTCGTCTTGACTTTTGTATAGGAGGAGTGTATGGTGGTGCTAATGATAAAATTAAAATGTCTCGAAATTTGTTACTTTGATTACTTAACTTTGTTTTTGTTAAAAATACCATTTAAATATGTTTACTTTGATATTGTCAAGTGGGGAGAAAAACTAAATTATCAACGATGATTCCAAAGTTTGTAGGATAAAATTTTCAATTCTTACATCAACACTCAAAAGTAGTTCAAAAGTTTCTATTCATGTCTGTTCAAAACCTGATTTCTGTTCAGGTAATCACTCCACCTCATCTCATCAATTTAGCCCTCTAATGATTTGAGGTTTAGCCAGTTCAAAATTTTCTTGCAGGAGTGGTGTTCCATCTTTCCCTTTCCTGTGGTTTTTTTACGAAGAATTCTCATTTTCCCAATAGAAAATGTGTGTTCTTTTATTTTTTGATTTTGACGAGTTTGTGTGGGTTTTTGCAGGTGAAAGTTTCACCTTGTCTATTTTGCTAACTGTGTCATCATTGTTCCATGGCGTGCAAACGTCTCTTGAAGGAGCTCAAGGCATTTAAGAAAGATCCTCCACCGTTTTGCAGTCTTGGTAATACAGCTCGTCTGAATTCAGATATTTAAGTATTTACCAACTGTAAGTTTCTTAATTATCGAGAATTCGTTAGATTCAGAGGCAAAAACAAGGTTTCCTTTGAGAATGGACCATTTTTACCTTCTGCAAGTTGTCCCACGAGTACAGGTAATTTTTTATTCAACAGTATGCAATGGCATTTATATGTGTTTCTTTCCCAGGTACCGTGACTGAGGACATGTTCCGATGGCAAGTAACAATCACGGGACCTCCTGACTGCCCTTATGCAGGGGGACAGTTCTTAGTTGCCATTCGTTTTCCTCCTAACTATCCTTTTGCGGAACCCCCAAAGGTGTTGCTTCTGACTTTTGGGTAACTGACTAATAATCCATAAGTAGCTAGGAAGTGGCCTCTTTTTAGTTTTTCTTCATTTCTGATCTCTTGTTGGAATGCAATGTTTTCTTCCAAGTCTACATGTATTAACAAGTTATTTATAAAATCTCTTACGTTGATATGTTATTCCAGGTCATGTTTAGAACTAAGATCTTCCATCCAAACATAGATAGCAATGGCAACGTCTGTCTGGATATCCTTACTGGCGAACATTGGACTCCGGCGCTACACCTTTACTCGGTATGTTTCAGTTCTACCTTGCAGATTTGTTTGTAGCCGATGATATTGTTTTCTTTTGCTTCTTTGCTCGTGTGTCCCTATTTTTTTCCATATCATTTGGTCAGAACATTCAACAGTCGTATCCCAAAAATATCGATATGGAAACTGGATCGCCCACAATAGTGGATTTCCAGCAAAGGAAGCTTTTGGCACAAAAAGAGAAACATCGTCTCTTCGATAAACAAAGAAACTGAAGTTTCATTGTTTCTTGAAAGAAAGAAATAAAGGTCTATGCTTCTCCTTGGAGAGCTATTAATATAATGGCCAAAATGAAGCTCATTGTATTACTCGACTTTAATTCATTACGGGCTGCTCATTACTTGACTTTAATTCATTAGTATTAGTAAAATAGGAGTACAGGAAGTCTGATCATATATGTAGAGAATCCAATAGATTGGAAGATTGCCTAGCTGCTTGACAAGATCCCCCTTGATTCATCCATTAGAGAAGGATTTGCATGATATTGCTCACAAGGATACGAGTCGAGTGTTGTGTGCTAGGAAGTAAAGAGTGTCTGCCAGTTTGTTCATTTTTTTCCTTGTCCCTTCAACCCTTGCTTGCTTTGCAAAAAAATATATATATATAACTTCATCCAGACAACACTTCTTCATGTTGGGATAATGTTTCTTTCTGTTACAACTTTGTAAGCAATTTTTTTAAGAGAGTTAATCATTCTTTTCATCAAGAGTAAAAAAAATCTTGAACTCTTCCTTCTGATCTAGTAATGCTCTTTCTTCCCTTCTTTGTTTGTCTGGAGCCTACTCCTTTTGTGCTTCAAGTTTGATTGAGGAGTATTATTTTAGTTGGCGAGTTTATATTATTGTTTCTTTCAATACCTTGACTTGATTCCAATTTTGTACATTTTAATTTAGTCTAATCTTTGCTTTATCAGGTACTACTCTCTATATGCTCTCTGCTAACAGGCCCGAATTTTGATGATCCGCTTGTGCCTGAGGTTGCTGAAATGTACAAAGCTGACCGTACAATGTATGAGGCCACTGCCCGCAGCTGGACACAGAGGCATGCTATGTGTTGATATGAAAAAAAATCCGGCAGGAAGAGAGGGAGGGTACTAGAAAATGGTGTTTGTTTCATTGTCATCGTGTTTGATTAAAAGTTGGGTTTGAGGTGTGAAGTTTATTTTCCTGGAATCCTGGCAATTCTACAGCTATGTCAAAAAATGTAAGGTTCAATTCCACAAAGATAAAGTTTTTCCGAACTAAAGAGTAATATCAAGTCATATCGAGCCTTAGTTCCAAATGAGCATGTTCGGTCAACCCCATCAACGACTAGTATCTTCCAGGAAGATAAGCTAACACCTGCAGTCTATTCTCACATATCTGTGGTGCCTTTACACATTCTCAAGGAAAGAGCACTGGTTACAATGCCTTTTGGCAACCCTTCATTGTCGTTTCTTGACAAATCCACAGATTTTAGGCTCAAGAACCTTTTATTTAGTATGTGTAAATTTGAGTTGTTCTTGACAACTGATCGATATTGTGAACTTTCTCAACTTCCTCCACCAAGCAGATTGTTTACAATAGGCACATTGTTTATGCTGACATAGATTTCACACAAGTGCTCGAGGAATTTGATCTCCTTGAATGTCGCATGTCCATCACCTCCAGTGAAAACAACAACTTTGAAACTATGCATTAAATCATTAATCTCTTAACCTAATTGGTTCAAGAGCGTTATGAGAATAATCATAAGATTAATCAGGATTAGTTGACATTAATCAACATTTATTTTATAAACATATTTTCTCTATCCTTTTACTACAAAGATTTTTTTTTAAATTAATAAATATTGAAGTATTAAACAATCACGTCACAAATTAAGGAAAATTATAATAAAAAACCAATGTTAGATAAAGGCTCGGCTTTCCATATTCTTTAGTTTTGGTTGATAATTTTCTTCGGTTGTTTTTCTCTTAGATATTTTTTTATATATTCTCTTTGATTTTTATCTCTCACTAGCTTCTTCAGATACTCTTGGTATCGCCCTATGGTAGAGTATTGATGATACTAGAAAAAATTGTTAAAAATCACATTAATTTTTCTTGTGCATTTATAAACATATTGTCATGGATTGATTAATCGATGAGTTTAGAAAGCGATTAATTGGTAAGTCGACTAGATCATCATATGGCCATTTAGAACCGTTAATCTCACATGGACAACAATGGTGGAAGAAATCAATGGCTATAAACAACCATGTGAATGGCGGAGAGGGCAAATTAAAGCTATGTGTTCTTACAAAGAGCGAGTAAAGGCCTATTGGTGTACTTTGACTTTTATCTTTGATAAAATACTCTTGGTAGAGGCATAAAAATGCATATTGGAGATGCTCTTACCTGCCATTCATTTTGTACTTGGTTACAACATTAGATTTTAAGTAAATTAGCGATGTAATAAAACTAAAGTTGTAATTCTAAGATACCGAAGTTCAATCCTTTTATTTGGATACACATTATTGCTTGATCTCTTCGCTGGGACATGCATCATGAAGGATAATAGTCATCTTTTAAGTATCATAGGACTGTATGGTAGCGACGCTAGATTGGATCCATATGATACACTTTGATTACATCTCCCAGAGACCCAGACAAACAAACTCTTGAATTTGTTTTTTATTTGAAATATTTTTTAAATATGTTCATTTAGCTATTATCAAGTGGGGAGACATACTCAATTATCAAGATGATTCCTAAGCTTGTGGATAAATTATCAAATATCAAATATCAATTCTTACATCAAATGCATGTAGTTCAAGCTTTCTATTCATTTCTCTGTTCGAACCTAATTTTTCTAAGGCAATCACGCAACCTCATCTCATCAATTCAGCCTGCCGTACCCCCACCCCAGATGATTTTAAGGTTTTGCAAGTTTTAAAATTCTCTTGCACAAAAGATATTTCAGTGTTTTTATTTACTTGTTCACTTATTTGTTTGTTTATTTTTTCCTATATGTTCCAATCCACTATGATTGTTTTTATTTTGATTCTGAGGAGTTTTTGTGGGTTAATTTGCAGGTGAAGTTTGTATGATGGGTGCAAGGTATGTCTCGAAGGAGCTCAGGAGATTTCAGAAGGATCCTCCACCATTTTTCAGCCTCGGTAGTACATCTTGTCTCAATTCTCTGCTATTATGTATTGGACAGTGACTTTCTTCAATTATACTGTCTCGACTTCTCTTTGAGAATGGACAACTTTTACCTTATGCAAGTTAGCCCTATGACATTTATCTACAGTATAGGTTGTTTTTCATTCAAAACCATGCAAGCACATTCATATGCGTGTTTCTTTCCCAGGTACTGTATCTGAGGACATGTTACGTTGGCAAGTAACAATGACTGGACCTCCCGACTGCCCTTATGCAGGGGGGTTGTTCTTAATTGCCATTCATTTTCCTCATAATTATCCTTTCGAGCCCCCTAAGGTTCTTTCTCTGATGTTTGGCTGATTTTAGTTGTTAGATCACTTGTTTGCCTACGCATGTAGGCATAATTATAATCAAAGTTGTCAGAAGTAAGTTGTTACCTGATTCCAACCCATCTTTAATATGTTATGTCAGATCACGTTTAGAACTAAGATCTTCCATCCAAATATAAATGGCAATGGAAGCATTTGTGTGGATATCCTCGATAACAATGGTTGGACTCCAGCACTTCCAATTGAAAAGGTATGTTCAAGTTCCATTTACAGATTTTTTAAGGAGGGCATTGACAGTTTAGGGACAAAAAATCATTTTGAATGTCTAGAGGACAATACTAACTTAAAAAAATATGTTTAGTAAAATTTTTTACTGCTTACACTTAAAGAACAATACTAACTAAAAAAATATTTATTAGTTCATTTTATTTTAGAAATATTAGAGTTTAACACTAGAAACAAATGTCAAAATTAAATTTCAGCTCATTTCACATTATTAAATATCTTGATAAATGGTCTTTATGGGTGTTAAAGGACCACCCCTTCAAGCGGTCTTGGACAATGGCTTTGTTGTCCCTAAGTTGGTGTACTTCTATTATTTATTACTTCAAATACCTTGAATTGCCATTAACATTTTCTTTGTCAGGTACTGATCTCTATATGCTCCCTGATAACTGGCCCAAATTTTGATGACCCTCTTGTGCCTGAGATTGCTGAAATGTATAAGACTGACCGAACAAAATATGAGACCACCTCCCGCAGTTGGACACAGAGATGTGCTACGGGTTGATAATGTAAAGAACAACAAAAAGAAATTGGTAGTGATGATAATGTAAGGGTGGGGGGGGGGGGGGGGGGGGATGGGATCGGAGGATATTGGAGGAGATGATTGTTGGTACTCTTCCACGGAAAACCATTGTGGAAAAAAGACTATTGATTCTTGGTTCTGTGGTATTATAGTGAAAGGCTAGAAAATTGGTGAGAGGTATTTCTTTGTGTTCATGTAGTTTGTTTTGGTGTTTTTTTTAGTCCATGTTTTACTAGAATAGCTAAAAAAAAATATTTCTATCTTGTTTTAGAGGCATTTCTTTAAAAAAACTCCCAAACTAACTCCAAATAGTGAGATTTCATCTTTGAGCCAGGAGCCTCGACTAGTTAAATATGGTTAGTGTAAAGTGTAAGCAGTCACACTTTTATCCCTCCCTCCTCTAAATATCTACTATACTGTTGATGGAATCTCTTCTTGCTTGTGATTTTCAGTGTTTGTCTCTTAAATTGGGGTTGATTGTTCTTTTTCGTGGATCGGTTTCATGGAATAACATTTTCTATTCATGCTATTTTAACCTAAGAACAAGATTTTTTTAACCTAAGAACAAGATTTTTTAACCAGAAAAAAGGTTATGCCCATATTCCGTCTAAGCAACTGCTGTATCAGTTGGATGCTTTCAAAGTCAGAAACATGGAAGACATTCATTATGCTTAGTCTAGATGAAATGCCACAATGACTATCTTGAAATGTCTTGGCAAAAAATCAATATAAACACCGTTCCTTATGATACATGAACACAGTTTTGGTTCCTATACTTAGTTGAGATGAATGCTACAATGAGTATCTTGAAACGTCTTTGCATGTATTTGCACTGTCAACACTGCAATGTAAGGCGCGACGTGGAAATATGGGCTAGAGACTCGATCTGTTTCCCCTCTAATTGGGTCACCCCTGTGATTCTCCCTTTTATCAGTCTTATTGTCTTTGAATGTTTGGAAGAAATAGGCAGCCTATTTAGTTGAGGACAGCCTTTCACTTTGGTTTCCCATATGCACTACCAATCCATCACGACATACTCTAACTTGGAAAGGTAACTCAATTTCATAACTTGAAGATCGGAAAATTCAGCTGTGAGGTCCCAACTTTCACCCCGGGGACAAGTAAGATTTATTTAGATCTTCAGACGCACTCCACTATTTAGTAATGTTAAGTAGAGGTTCCCACAAAAGTTTTTTTTTCTTCTCTAAATTAGGGAACGATATCAAGTCAGGCGAGCATTAGTTCTAAATGAGCCTCCCAGTTGTCACCATGAACTTTAAGTATTTATTTACTTATTTTTAAATGTCAAATATGAACCTGCAATTAGTTACTGGTTCTTTGGGTCTGATTCATTGACATCAGATGTAAACACCTATAAAAGAAACTAGTTCATACATTTATCCATTCTGCACTGTCTAAAGGTAGATCATAACTTTGATTCAGACTCTACTCTATGTTTCATATGATTGTACTACTTGATCTTGAGAGTTTATCAGAAATGACAGCGGAGATATATAGGTCTCCGATCAATACTTTGATTAATTATGGATATAGATTTCAAATTGTTTATTTCCATGTAAGAATTTGGAATGGCTGCATGTACGTAATCTCTTAGATACGCATTTGCGGCCTTAATCAAGTCCCTTTAGGATGCTCTGCTGGATTGACGTATCAACTTTGGCCAGTAAGTTTGTGTATATATATATATAGGGGTTCAATTTTAAATTAGGATTGATTGTTGGGTTAATCGAACCATCCACTTGGTTTCAAATGTATTGAATCTCATTAGATTTTGAGTGACCAGTTCGGTTAAGCATCTATCTTTTAAAATGCCGAGTAACATTAAAGAAACACAGAAAATGAGAAGATGTTATTCCATGAAACAAACTAAAGAAAATAAAGCAAAATAATGAAAAAACAAACAAACCAACAAGTAGAGGAACGGATATATATATCTATCATGCAAGAACATAGTTATGGTTTATTATGTGATGTAAGGCACAACCATGTCTTTCCTCTGTACATGGATAGCTAGTCTGTTGGTTGGAAGTATTGCTGGAGGCTCGGTTCATTTCCACTCTCTAACTGGTTCCACCACTTTGATCCTCCCGATATCAATCGAATTGTTTTTGAATGTTGAGAAGAAATAGGCAGCCTTTTTAGTGCAGGGCAACCTTCCACTTTGATTTCTCGTATGCATGACCAATCCATCACAACACTCCGCAGCTTGGGAAGGGAACTCAATTTCATGACCTGTAGGCTGGGAAACCCAGCAACGAGATCCCAACTCTTTTCCTGGGAAAGTGTTCCACAAATTTCTAATATTTGTAGATTTCTTCCAACATCTCCAATATTTTCACACATATCTACCAGGCCTTTACACATGTTCAAGGAAAGATGATTAGCATTGCTCACCAACCCCTTCAGCATTCCCTCACTACTTCTCCTTGACAAATCCACAGAATTCAGAATCAAAGACCTTTCACCATGTGTAACTTTTAGTTGATCTTGACAACCTATATATATGGTGAACTTTCTGAATTTTCTCCACCAAGCAGATTCTGCAATACAGGGAACATTGTTTATACTGACATAGATTTCAGACAAGTGTTTGAGGAATTTGAGCTCCTCGAATGTCGCACTTCCCCCATCTGCATTTTCGTGAACCACAAACATGTACAGACTGCCTCTCATGTTCAACACCTCCAAAGATGACAATTCTGAGAATATGCCAGCTTCAATGATTTCTAGAGATTTAGTACTTGATAGATTCAAATGCTTCAGATTTCTCAGGTCTTTTATGTTTTTGGGCAATGTTACGATCTCTGTGCGAGAGAGATCTAGGGTTTCAAGTGCTATTAGCCCTCCAAGATTAGGGAAATTTTCCAACCAGTAGCAATTAGTTAGAAGAAGCGCCCGAAGATTGTACAAATGGATAATAGAAAGAGGCAAGGAGGCTATATCTGTGCTGCTTAAATTCAAGACTCTAAGTGCTTCAAAATCTTGAAGAAATCTTTCGGGGACGTTCTTAAGAAGAAAATTATTTTGTAAAAGTAATGTTGATACCTTGGAGCACCCGAATACGCAGTCAGGCAGTGCTTCAATTTTATTGTTCATGAAAGAAACTCTTTTCAGTGATTCCCATGTTTCTATCTCAGGTATCTGCCTCAACCCCATGCCTGCTCGAACCAAGAATTTTTGCTCATCTTCTAAGTTGGAAGAAATCCAGATTGCAACATCGCGAATAACGTCATGCATCCTCACAGTACCTTTCTCCTCTCCACTTTCCAACAAGCAAGAGTCCTTGAGGTGTTCAATCAAAGTAATCCCCCTATTATATGAATCCTCTAGGCATTCTTTTTTACCAATTAAACCTTCAGCCACCCAGCATTGTATGAGTTCGTTTATTTCAATTTGGTGGTCCTCTGGATATAAACAACAATACAAAAAGCATGGTCTGATGTTTGTACCTTCTAGTGAGTCGTAACTCAATTTCAATGGCAAAAATACCTCCTTTTCTATTCCTTTGATAGAAGGCATTGGGTTTGACCACCGCAGTGCTTTTAAGGCATCCTTCCACAATTCGACCTTAGACTTTCTCTTCATTGCTTTTCCCACTGTTAGAATTGCCAATGGGAGTCCTGCACATTCTTTTGCCACATCTTCTGCTAATGGTTGTATATATTCTGAGTTCACGACCTCGCCTGCACTTTGACTGAACAACTGCCAAGCTTCTTCATCACATAGAGGAAGCACCGGAAACTCCACATCTGTTGCCATCTCCCTACATACGTCCAGGAATCGAGTTGTCAATATGACCTTGCATCCACTATGGAATTCAGATCTTGGAACGCCAACCTTGTCCAAATCAATTCTCTCCCAAACATCATCCAGTATCAAGAGGAATTTCTTCTCCTTCTTCAGCCTATCAGAGAGTCTAATGGCCAACCCATCCACGCTTTCTCCACCATTGATCTGCATGTTCAGTCTCTCTGCAATTCTGTTTTGGATCCTCGTTGTGTCAGAATCCTTGGATACAGTGACCCATATAACAACACCAAAAGGTTGCTCAGCGCCTGAGCTCTCAAGCTCATTGTTCAAGTTTCTTACAAGAGTAGTCTTGCCAACTCCACCCATACCCCAAATCCCAATTTTTCCAAATTTTTCATCCCTCAGCAAACCAAGTACTTTGTCTACATTTTCTGTAGCTTTTTTCTGACTAACAGTTGAAGGCCCTGGTAGGTTCTCTACATCCTTCACTTGAAAATCTGTGAAGACCACTTCCGCCGGGGAACCACCTTTGTTTATGATCTTCTTCACCTCCTCCAGCTTTTCTTTTACTTGTTTGCTCAGCTTTCGTCGCAGGGAGAGATTTAAACAACAACCATGCAGATTTTCTTTGTTGGCACTTATCTCTGTTTGTAACAAACTCACTTGCAGCTCAATCTCTGCAACCTTGTGTAGCCACTCACAGATTTCCGGTGTGGGTGACTTTCGATCTCTTTCTGCCATTTCAATCGCTCGGAGAAAGTTATTTTTCAAATTTACCAGGGTTGTCATTTCCATTTCCAGGGCGTCAACATCTGATTGGAATTTGATGACACCCCTGATCTTATGATAGAATGAACCACAGAGGAAGCGGCTAGTCTCAGCTGCAATCGCGCCCAAGACTGATAACAAGATATCCATTTCCGATACCAAATGGAAGACACAGACAGACTTACAAGACAATGTTGAGAACTCTGTTTATTGGTTTAACAAAACTAGCAAGTTGGTGATAATATTAAGAAAGCAGGTCTTTGAATACTTTTAATTTTGTCTCATACAATATTATAACCATTTCTCTTGCTTCCCGAGTTTGGGAAGAGACAAACCCATTGGAAGACATTTTGAATTATTTAAATTAAAAACTACGCATTATGAAAGTGACAGCCCGCATCAAGTTGTACGCGAAGGTTGAAAATGTTGAGCTGGTGGATGCGTTGTACGCGGTGAACTCCTCTTATAAATCGAGGAGGTCCGAAGCACTTTGGAATATTGAAGATCAAGGATTAATTACAATTTATCAATGATCAATGTGGAAGGGTCAGAGACCATAAAATTAATTTTTTGTTGAAGAGAAATTTTAGCTGGCCCGTCCTCACAGCCTGTTCTATGGGACGGACCCTTCCAGACACGTGCATTTGAGAGGGCGTCTCACACGTGATCAAAACCAAAGTTGAAAATGTTGAGCTGGTGGATGCGTTCTACGCGGTGAACTCCTCTTATAAAAATCGAGGAGGTCCGAAGCACTTTGGAATATTGAAGATCATGGATTAATTACAATTATGAAATATTAACAAGTGAGGAGCAAAGCCAAATCAATGATCAATGTGGAAGGGTCAGAGACCATAAAATTAATTTTTTCATTTTTTTTTTGTTGAAATACAAATACACCAACAGATACTCCTGAAGATGCTGCATAGTTTTTAGATGGGGGCACTAGCAGAGATCTAGCTTGCAGACGAGGGGAAAGAAACCACAAAGTCATGAGAACTTAAAAATCTGTTTGAGCCAAGAAGCAAACCTCAGGTATCAGTGGCGGACTCAGAATTTTAGTTGGGAGGGGGGGCAAAATGACAAATAATTATTGAGCGTGTCTAGAGAGTCAGACGCACCAGAGGAGACTCTCTAACACGTTTTTAGGAAAGAGAAAGGGGATCTATTAATAGAGAGTCTTCCCTGGCGCTAGGGGTTTGACTCTTTATAATTTTTCATAATTAGTAGTTGATAATAGAAGTTATCAAGGACGAAGCAAAAAAAAATTTCAAACCTGAGCTAATAACTAATAAAAAATACAACTATAAAAAATACATTGTATATATCAAATTGAATCCAATGTGGTCCAATTTTAAGCCAAAATAATGTCACAATATCGATAATATTAGCAAGGGCAAATGAATCTAATAACTAGAATATATAAATAAAATCACAAAACAATTAGGATAAATATCTAGTTGAAGTTTAAAAAATATGAAATTTGCAAAAATAATAAGATCTTAATACAATTTCATAGAAAACAATGGTTTATGTGAGCCTCAAATTTTGTATGAGTTGGCTAATGTATATATTTTCATTTATTTATATAGTTAATATTTTAGATAAAAATTTCAATTTTTTTTGAGGTTTTATACTACTTGTGAGCAAACATTTCATTTTTAATACATGTTTAATTACGTATAAATTTGCATTGAAAACAAATACGTAGGGGTATGTCACAATGACAGAAATAGTAATTGTCAATAGCCATAAAAAAATCATATACTCCAAGAGGACAGAAAATAAGTTTTTATCAAAACAATTAATTTTTTTATGTTTGCAATTATTAATAGAATTGCATTGAAAATTTAAAAAAAAAAATCATACACTCCAAGAAGACCGAAATTTTTTTTTATTAAACTAAACTATTTTTTTATGTTTGCAATTATTAATAAAATTGCATTGAAAATTAAAAAAAAATTAGGTGAGTAAAAAGAGTATCGAACTCAGGTCTTTCGCAAAATATTGTAAACTTCCAACCACTGCACCAATAAAAACATTACAAAATAATTGAATGAATAATAATCATAATTCATTAAACATTATATAATTGACTTTTTTGTAATGCTAAATATTTATGGAGGGGGGGGGGGGGGGGGTAGCTTAGTAGATCCGCCCTCTTGATAACTATTAACTATATTTATTTGTTTAACATTATGTGATTACCAATGCAAGTCCTAGCAAATTGGTGATACTATCAAGAAAGCCGGCATTTGGCTTTTTCACAACCTCGATTCAAATGCCCATTGCATACTCTTAATTTTGTCTCATGTAAAATAACCATTTTTTGCTTTGTGAGCTTATTGTCACGCCCTGATTTTCGAGGAAAATGAAAATCCTAAAATTCACGTAGGATTATCCGTTTCCCCAAAACTCGGGACGTGAAATTCAATAACAATAGAAACATTTAGCAGCAACAACTTAAACATGATTTAATTAATGAAATAAATAAAAACTCTAACCAGAAAAAATTGACGTCGCTAGCCCCACTAGCGGAACTCCCGTAGATGTAATATCTGTGTTTTAAAAAAAAAATTGGTCAGGGGTGTACTCAGTAAATGTAGTGGGGGCACATAGCCACCCACTCTTTAAAAACAACCCCCCCCCCTTTTCTTTTTTCTTTCCAGGGAGCGAGACCCATTCGTCCTCTTCGTCTCCAGCGAGAAAATTGTCGTGGTATTTGTCGATTTTCTTCCCCCAAATCTCACATTTTCTACCTCATTTTTCTTCCTATTTCTCCTCTCTCCTTCTTGTTTCGGTTTTTCATTTAGGAAATCAAAATTTCATATTTGGGTTGGCTTATTTGGTGTTGGTTTTTTTGATCGATTTTCGTAGCTCCGATCAGCCGTTGAGGGGCCTTGGTGGAGTCATTTGGAACCCGTAGACCCGACATGCAAGGGTGATTTCGGGGTTAGCCGATTTTTTCAAAAAAATCAGGGTGCATGTTCGTTTTGAGGGTTCTTCGGCGTGAATCCGGACTTTGGGTGCGTGGGTGAGCTGCACATTCATGATTCTAAGTGTTCTTAGACCTATTTTCTGCTTGTTGTGCGGTTTGGAGGCGATCAGACCGGAGTAGGGAGGGTTTCGACAAGTTTTCGCCAAACTTTGGGTTTCGGCCGGGTGTTTGCCGATTTTTATTGCTTATGAATTTTTCTTTCAGTCACACGCTGCTTATAATTTATTTATTTTTTCAGTTTTCGGCTGTTTGCTCACCTTCGAGTCCGCCTTGCAGTTTTAAAAATTTTTGTGGTCCTGCATTCATTGTTTTGTGAGTTAGGAGCTTCGACCGGTAGGAATTGGGTTCTGAAAATCCATTCCGCCCAGGTGAGTGGAACTATAATATTTATTTTGAGAAATAATTATTTGAAATCCCGAATTTAAGTTTTACAATTGAATCCAAATTCGAAATTTGGGGTTTCCAGATATTTCGATGATTGTGTTGGTTATTTGTGAATGAATTACGTATTGGATTTTCTGAAAGCATGATATACTTGAATGAAATCGAATAGTGAATGAATTTTGGTGTGTATGTCATGTTTTACCGTAGATTGTCGAGTCTTGAGCATGTATGATAATCGACTCGAATAAATTTATCGTGGTGAATTGGGTCATGTTGGGACCCTGGCATAGTCGTGGCTTTATAAAAATTGTCGAATTGATTATGATTGCACATCTGATACCTTTGATTATGTACAGACTCGTCATTTGTACATGTGGATAAAAGTGTAAGTGTCTTTACCCCGCTATAATGTCTGTTGTGCCGATGCTTAGGAGTTTGCTCGCATCGTGAGTTGGATGGTGCTTGAGATGACTCGCAGTTGACATTGAGGACGTTATTGCATGTGGCAATCTTGCTGAGGTGCGGTGAGCTCCCACACTCACTTGCCACTATAGAGTGCAACATGACGGGTCCCAGAGGACGTGCTTTGGAGATTACTTGTTTTCCCTCCCAACGCGCTTGAGTTTGATTGTGTTAAGCCAGTCGTTCGGGATGTTTGAGTTTGTATCCTAACAGATGGCACCCCATTAGGATACAAACAAGCCCGAAGTGATACTGGTGCACGTTGTGGGATGTGTCTGGGTGAGACACATTCGTAGGTTATGCGGATACCTACGATATGAGACACTTATACATAATTTTAAAGGATTTTTGGTTTCGACTCAATTGATGTACCTAGGAGACTAGGAAGAACTATGAGATTATCTTTATTTTCATCGCTCGATATTTACTATGTTTGAATCACGTGTAATGATCGACATATATCGTAAACTTGTAATTATTGTTGAATCTGAAATGCTTGTGTTGTTGCTTGAACTTAGAACTATTATCCTTAGAGACACAGTGTGATTTAGACGTTAGAACTTGTTACTTATCCTTTATTGTCTTGCATGAATTTTCCTTGTATATTATTCTGTTATTTGTATTTAGTAAGCTCGCACCAACTAGCTTTGTGCTTTGCTGACCCCGCAAGGGGTGTGCTTCTATTGGAGTGCAGGCAATGTTGGCGTTCCTGCTGATCGTGGGGCTTAGGACCCGTTTTTCTTTGTAGGCGAGTTTTGTGCTGTTTGGTCGTGTCCACCCTGTACGGGTATGTTTTGCTTCCTCTGTGTTATCATGTGTACTATATTGTTCTACTAGATGCTTGTATATTGGTTTTGTCGCTATGACTATGGCGGGGCGAATCAACTATACTTATTTTGTTCAAATTTTTATCGTAGTTTTTATTTTCATTTCATTCTCGTATCAAGAATGTGTTATATTATGATGTTGTGGCCGGTTACGATCTGCCTGTATTACGGGTTAGTTCACGTATCGGTACACTGCGATTCCCGTGGCGGGTCGGGGTGTGACAGTAACGCTGCTCAAAAGTCTCTAAACCTGAAAGGCTAATCGGCTACATTCCCAAAGGAATTTACCCAAGAAGCAAAAGCTCAATTGGGTCAGCAATAAAGCTGGTGTGAGTAATCTTCATCCCAAAAACAATAAATTCGCACGTGATAAACATCAAGCTAAACACACACAACGAACCATCATACCAAATAGGTAATTCCTCAACGAGGCAAAGATGTCATGCAAGAAACGCAGTTCAAAGAATTTAGTTCCTCATCGAGGCCATCATACCATCATCTCAATTAAGTAAAAATGTATTTACTTGTACTTACCCTATAGGAGTTGACTATGACAAGTCTGACTTGCAGAAATATTAGTGGACTTACCATCCTGCACGAAAAGAATTAGAAACAATGCAACGTAATTTATTCATTTTTATTTGAATTTGGTTCATCTTTT
This sequence comes from Berberis vulgaris, assembly GCA_963556465.1. NCBI lineage: Eukaryota > Viridiplantae > Streptophyta > Magnoliopsida > Ranunculales > Berberidaceae > Berberis > Berberis vulgaris. The sequence continues at coordinate 540,030 of OY747135.1, forward strand.
AACGGATTGATCACTTAGACGATACCACATTCGCACCACCTCCGTGCCGAACATACATGCCCGTATGCCTCTCTCATATAAAGGATGACTTCTCCGACATCCATGCCCAAGTGGGGACACATCACATACAGACATGCATCACCGAATACTTCTAACTATATGAGTAACAAAAGCCACTCTTGGGCTATCAATACGCATAAACTCACGTCACATTTTTTACGGATAAATATCAAAGCCTATCTTAGACATAAAAATTCACCTCATTTTCGTAAGACTAACCCGAAGGTTATTTTAGTTTCTCTATAAGAAATATGTGCCCCAACTTTGCAAGACGACCCATTAGTTATTTAGTTTCTCTATATGAGATAGACGCCCCACCTCCGCAAGACGACACATTAGTCATTTAGTTTCTCTATAAGAGATAGGCGCCGCACCTCCGCAAGACGACTGGTCATTTAGTTTCTCTATAAGAGAGGGGAAATAAGAAACAAAAAGATGTGTGGTAGTTCTAAGTGATACAATTCCAGGTGATTAAATTTTCAAGAGTCAAGTTTATCAATATCATTTATTTTTGATATTTCAGTTTTTCTCTCACAATGATACTTTGTCATTTATAAATTGATTCACAACCGTATCCACCCACATTTTTGGGCAACTAACATTTTCATGTAAATTTTTTTTTTTTTTTTTTTGTAATAGAGCGGGGATCAAAACCCATCCAATAAGAGGATTCAAGTTCCCACCAATATGGTAACATCACACTGTCAATCATAGCTCATTATTGAGTTTAATTCAAGCTATGAAATAAAACATCATTCTTAACAACATTGTTAACCATAAACAATATATATATACATTAAAAAAAAAAAATACTCCAATTCTCATTATCATACATTACTACCTATAGCAAAAAAAAGTTCAAAATATTCATCACAAGGGTTGCATTTATACAAACACATAATCACAAAAAGAGATTTTCATTTTAGATCCATCAAACTGTAGAAATCGAAGCATGAAACTCAATAAAAGAAAACTCTAAATTCAGATGAAACAAACAACTTGGACTGATTCATACAACAATGTATATCAACTAGTACATCCCCCCAAATCAACTGATTAGAACATCCAAAACTCAACTGAAACGTTCGCTAAAATTGGCTGAAATAAGCTTTAAACACAGCTACAAACAACCTCGAAACTCTGCTGGAATCACCCCTTAAAATCTGTTAAAACAAATCTCGAAACAGCCCCCATTCTCGGCTGGAAATAGCCTCGAAACTCTGATGAAACAACCTGCTAACCCAACTAAGACACAACTGAAAACTGATCTCTAGATTCACTACCAAGACATATTTTACCATGTTGTGTCCTCAAATAGACTTTTTAGCTGTTAAGTGAACTTAAATAAAAATTCCTCCAGACAAAAACTCTTTTACAGTATCCTAAACTTGATTCTCCTATTTTCTGCATTCATCAAATAAAATTTCCCTTTACATTCACCTAATTCCCTTCCTTTAATTTAACTAGAAAACATAACTAAGTATAATCCATCTTCACCACCTATTCACACACATCCAAGTAATGACAACATCTAAAACATAGCAGACCCAAACAAATAGCCTTGATAAATATTTATTGTCATTGAAAAAGTAGGGGCGTTACAATATATACAACTCAAAAGGAATCTCGTCCCGAGATTCGCGAAAAGTGCTAAGGGAAGCAGAACCACTAAAAGAAAAAATTAGGCGGAATAACGCCACTCAAATATCGACATTATAGATAAATAAATATGATTACTTGTGCACACACAACTCGATAAAGTCTCATCATGACATTCACGAAGAAAATGAAACAAAACTAAAGTTTCAAGGTTCTCCATTGTCACTTCACCTTTAAGATTTGTACACTCTTACACATCCATATCCACATTTCGATGATCACCTAGACTCTACCCCAGCCTAGTCAAAGTTTTATATGATCCTTAGAAAAATATGGCCAAAGTGTGGAGGGTGAATTAAGAAATATTGTTGTGAATGAAATCAACATTCTTAGTGAATGATATTCATTCTTGAGATCATATTTATTATATTCTCGAATTTCATTTTTTTGTCTTATATGTGAACTATCTTTTATTCATTGTTTCATCTTATTCACATACATTTGAGATAAAATAGCCAAATCTCTGACTGATATACCTTATGAGATTTGAAGTTGAAGCGAATTTTCTAGAATGTGAATCAGAGATATGTCCACTTTTAAACTGAAGTTTGCAAGAAAGAAGATTATCAAACTCTTAATATAAATTTGAATGAATAATTTCTATGTCTTTTGTGTAGTGCTTACTGAAATTACTTATTGACTTAATGCTGACCAATAAGTTACAAGAATACATCTCTTAAGGCTTACGCATTTAAGTAGGAACTCTCCGATGTTAAATAAGGAAAGAGTTATTTTTGACCAATTTTTTAGTTCGAGTTCCGAGTATTACAAATGTTTGTAGGTATCATTTCTGAAAGCCCTCATGAAACTACAACTCATCCACTAGGGGAACCTAGAGGATTAAAAGCTTGTTACATATGCTAAATGTAATCATGATTCCTTTGAAAGTGAGTTAATTTTTATTTTTCTTTTGCTCGAGGACTAGCAAAATGTAGGTTTTGAGGGATTTGATAGGCTTATAAATGAAATATTTATCGCCCCTAATTCTATAATTATTATGTCCTATTAATTAAAAAAATACTCTCATTATGTGTATTTTATGTATAATACAGAAATTCAAATATTAATTTTCAAAAATACACAAAATGACATAATAAGGCTAAGTTCAACAACAAAACTCATTGAATGATAAACACGTACATTATCAAAGACTTTCAAATCTAAGGTTCATGAAGTCAAGTCCACAAAACACTATTACTTATAAATGTCGAGAAAATTAATTGGAACATTCACATGACAACTTCATAATTGTCAAAGGAAATCTCTACGTATAAAATCTCTAGTCAAAGTTTCAAAATCAAGAACAGAAGGAAGAGGCGGAGGAGGAATAAAATAGAAAAGGTAAATGTGGAGAATAAAAAAGTGCAAAAGACTTGAGAGTGAGAAGAAAGAAAGTGTAATATTATATCATAAAGCCCTGATTCTAGTTGTGTTCGTCTGGAAATTCAGAAGAAAGAAAGAAAGAAAGAAATTCAGAGATCGATCAAGTGGGTAGGGGTTGGGGATTCAACTTCAACGCGGGTGGTGGGGTTGTGTTACGTCCGTTCGCCCCTTTAAATCTGAATAATCTCTCCTCTTTCATTCAACATTTGTGTTCGAAAACCTGATTTCTCGCCAATCAGGTAAAGGTTTACCTCTATTGCGATTCAAGAAACTCTGAATTGAAGTATTTGTTCAATACTATTGAAATTTCTAAATTTTTATTGATTATGGAAAAATCTTGAATTATAATCCGAGAATTGTGAATTACTTTAGGGTTTTGAATAGAAAAAAAAAAAATTCAATGTTGGATAAAGTCGCAGCTTTCCGTATTCTTTAGTTTTAGTTGATATTCTTCTTTCTTGTATTGATGAGATTAGAAAAAAAATAACATTAAATTTTCTTGTTTATTTATAACATATATATTGTCATGGATTGGTTAATTGATGAGTTTAGAAAGCTATTAATTTGTAAGTCGGTGAGAAATCGATGATCTTCAATTGTTGGAATGTCTGTTTTGTGGTTGTTGTTCCAGAGTCATTATTACATGGTTTAAAGTGAGCTTTAGAATATTGATGTCTACTTTTGTTGTTTGAATCGAATGGACTCTGATTGAATTCCTAAATTCTAGCTAATTTTACTATACATAATATTTAGGATGAATTATAGGATTCTGTATTGGTTAAAGGATAAAGAGTCTAATTGTGTTAGATGACCAAAATTTTCTTGCATACGTCAAACCTCTTATTGTTCCGGTTCAAAATATTACTTTTTGAAGAGTCTGTGTTTGCAGGTGAAAGTTGTACCATTCTATTTCATTCTCTGTGGTATCTGCTTTTTCATGACCACTAAGCGTATCGCGAAGGAACTCAAGGACTTCCGGAATGATCCTCCACCATTTTGTAGTCTTGGTATGTACACATCTTCTCTGGTTCAGACTTGACTCAATTTTCAACATGTTTCTTCTTTCTTTGTTACTCAGTTTGATGGAACTTTCTTCGATCATGGAGGAATCAATCCTATAGATCATACAACCTTGATGAGTTCTGTATTTCTCACTGTGCACTAGAACACATTATTGAGTATTACATAGAGGCTGAGGCAAATACAAGTTTTTTTGTTTTTATTGTTTTTTTTTTTAATGAGAATGGATGATTTCTACCTTCTCGTATAGATTGTGTTTCATTCAACATCATCCTGCAATCATGATCTTATGTTCGGTTGTTTTCCCAGGTACTGTGTCTGAGGACATGTACCGCTGGCAAGTAACAATCACGGGGCCTCCTGACTGCCCTTATGCCGGGGGAGCATTCTTAGTTGCCATTCATTTGCCTGTTAATTATCCTTTTAGACCTCCTAAGGTGCTATTTCTGACTTTTGGTTGACTTAACTTGTTGTCATCGGATTAAAACTATGCAATTCTTAGATTAACATTGTTGCTACTTGCTGATTCGTTTTTTTCATATGTCAAATCATATTTTTATATTAAATAAATAAATAAAAATCGCTTACATAGGAGTAAATATTATACACAGAATATATCGTGTATATGTGATACATTAAATAAGTTTTTTCTATGTTATGTCAGGTCACATTTAGAACAAAGATTTTCCATCCAAACATAAATGGCAATGGAAGCATTTGTCTGAATATCCTTGATGACCAATGGAGTTTAGCGCTTACTGTTCCTAAAGTATGTTGAATTTTCCTTGCAGATTCCTTGTTAATTGATTGTCTTCCTTTCTTTCCTTTGTTTGCTCGTGTCTTTTTTGTTTTATTTTTTGACAATTTTTTATTCTTTTGTGTTGCATGGGATGAATGGATACTTGATTTGAGTCATTTGACTGGCAGTCTTATATATATATATATATATATATATACATACTAGGTGTTGACGCATGCTACGCGTGCAAACTGTTACTGGTTTTAACTAATAAAGCACCCCAATTGACAAAATTGGCTAAAAATAGTCGATTAAATCATCAAAAGCAATTTATTTTAAATGGGAGAGGAAGACATGGGGGATATTCATTTTTTTTTCAAAAATTAGACATGTCAATTGATTCGGACTTGAATCTCATTTTGGATTTGACAAAGGTATTTTTAACAAAATAAAAATCCATCGGATAAGCCATTGTCTTATTCAAAATATCGTTTGCAACGTCAAAAAGGAAAATCGATCAAAATCAAGCAAGAAAAAAATGGAAATAGTGAATCAAAGCATGAGTGATTCAGATTGTTAAATGAAGTTTTTTTTTTTTTTTTTTTTTTTAACAACACTATTGCAAACATCAAACCAATATTTTAACCAACAAATCTTGCAAAAAGATCTGAATTATTTACTTTTTGGCTTTGCCCAAACCAACATCTGCCAACTTGGTTGGATTGTGAGATAAAGAATGAACACCAAATGGATGCTTGCACCTAACCCTTAAAGAAAGTTCAGTATCTCACACCATAGAAGAGAGGAGAAATTGTTCCACTGTGCCATCAAGCTGAAAGGCTCCACCATCCAAACCCTGGTTTCAGACATCCTACTACTCTTTCATATAAAAATCGTGCAAGCTTTGCCACCCCTACCTCACCCTTCTGATTTTCATGAACTGAGCACATCAGTGGGCTATCTCAGAAACACGTTACATCTCTTGCAATGCTCGTCCAAGTGCATCCCCCAAGATGTTTTTTGTTACAACCCGGTTCCTAAACACTTCCCATGTGGAAAATGAACTTTTCTAAAGACAAAAAAAACTTTACTCCAAACAAGTGTATTATGCATATCTTCACTGATGACTGCAGAGTTGGTCGCTGAGAATCTAGAAACATGAATATAAAACTGCTCCTCGAAGTAATTTTTTTTTTCCTCGAAGTAACTGATCACTTATGAAGCACCTATCGTGGCCAGAAGGTCCAACGGTTTGTGATTCTATTTTTTGGTTTGTTGTTTTTTCTTGTTAGATGAAGCTAACTGTTCTTTTCCATGACAGACTAGTGAAATCAGAATTCATTCTTCTGATCTTCCAATGCTCTTTTTTTCCTTCCTGCTTTGTTTGTTTGTATGGAGCTTACTTATTTTGTGCATGAAAATTTAACTGTGTTGTATTAATTTAGTTAGTATATTTCTGTTTGTTGTTTATTCCAATATCTTCTATCGCAACGAATGGTGAACCATTAAAAAAATTATAATTAAAAGGACAATGATTGCACCGACTGAATATGGTACTCGACAGTAATTCAGTTTAATCTTTTCTTCATCAGGTACTACTCTCTATATGCGCTCTGCTAACAGGCCCATATTTTGATGATCCCCTTGTGCCTGAGGTTGCTGAAATGTACAAGACTGATCGCATAAAGTTTGAGACCACTGCTCGCACCTGGACACAAAGGCATGCTATGGGTTAAGTGTGATGCAAGAGGTTCATTGTCAAAAGAATTTGCATATAATCGTGCTCTTACATTGAAAAAAATGGTTGAAATTGTATGGATTTGAAATTGTTTGTTTTCGCTTAAGAACTCTAAACTATCTAGTCTGCAACGGTTAGTTTTACTAGTTGAACCCTCTAGTTTGAAATTGTTGGATTTACTTGCATGTCTAGTCTGTCAAACTGCAAACAAGATCTTGTATCAGTTGGATGCTTTCAAAATCAGAAACATGGAAGACATTCATTCACGGGCGAATCTACCCTTTGGCTAAGGGGATCAGATGTCCCCCTTATTTTTATGAAAAATTTCACTAAATTACTCAATTTAGTTGAGGATAGCCTTTCACTCTAACTTGGAAAGGTAACTCAATTTCATAACCTGAAGATCGGAAAATTCAGCTGTGAGGTCCCAACTTTCATCCCGGTGACAAGTAAGATTTTTTTAGATATCTTCAGACACACTCCACTATTTAGTAATGTTAAGTAGAGGTTCTATCCCACAAAAGTTTTATTTTCTCTAAATTAGGGAACGATATCAAGTCGGGCTAGCATTAGTTCTAAATGAGCCTCCCAGTTGTCACCATGAACTTTAAGTATTTATTTAATTATTTGTAAATGTCTAATATGAACCTGCAATTAGTTACTGATTCTTTGGGTTCTGATTCATTGACATCAGATGTAAACACCTATAAAAGAAACTAGTTCATACATTTATCCATTCTGCACTGTCTAAAGGTAGATCATAACTTTGATTCAGACTCTATGTTTATAAGATTGTATTACTTGAACTTGAGAGTTTATCAGAAATGACAGCGGAGATATATAGGTCTCTGATCAATACTTTGATTATTTATGGATAGAGATTTCAAATTATTTATTTCCATGTAAGAATTTGAAATGGTTGGATATACATGCATGTAGGTAATCTCTTAGATACGCATTTGCAGCCTTAATCAAGTTTCTTTAGGATGCTCTGCTGGATTGACGAATCAACTTTATATATATATAAGTTCAATTTTAAATTAGGATTGATTGTTGGGTTAATCGAACCATCCACTTGGTTTCAAATGTATTGAATCTCATTAGATTTTGAGTGACCAATTCGGTTAAGCATCTTTCTTTTAAAACGCCGAGTAACATCAAAGAAACACAGAAAATGAGAAGATGTTATTCCATGAAACAAACTAAAGAAAATAAAGCGTAATAATGAAAAAACAAATCGAACCTACAAGTATAGGAGCGGATATCTATCATGCAAGAACATAGTTATGGTTTAATATGTGATGTAAGGCACGTCGATCTGTCTTTCCTCTGTACATGGCTAGTCTGTTGGTTGGAAATATTGCTGGAGGCTCGGTTCATTTCCACTCTCTAACTGGTTCCACCACTTTGATCCTCCCGATATCAATCTAATTGTTTTTGAATGTTGAGAAGAAATAGGCAGCCTTTTTAGTGCAGGGCAACCTTCCACTTTGATTTCTCGTATGCATGACCAATCCATCACAACACTCCGCAGCTTGGGAAGGGAACTCAATTTCATGACCTGTAGGCTGGGAAACTCAGCAACGAAATCCCAACTCTTTTCCTGGGGAAGTGTTCCACATATTTCTAATATTTGTAGATTTCTTCCAACATCTCCAATATTTTCACACATATCTTCCAGGCCTTTACACATGTTCAAGGAAAGATGATTAGCATTGCTCACCAACCCCTTCAGCATTCCCTCACTACTTCTCCTTGACAAATCCACAGAATTCAGAATCAAAGACCTTTCACCATGTGTAACTTTTAGTTGATCTTGACAACCTATATATATGGTGAACTTTCTGAATTTTCTCCACCAGGCAGATTCTGCAATACAGGGAACATTGTTTATACTGACAGAGATTTCAGACAAGTGTTTGAGGAATTTGAGCTCCTCGAATGTCGCACTTCCCCCATCTGCATTTTCGTGAACCACAAACATGTACAGACTGCCTCTCATGTTCAACACCTCCAAAGATGACAATTCTGAGAATATGCCAGCTTCAATGATTTCTAGAGAGTTAGTGCTTGATAGATTCAAATGCTTCAGATTTCTCAGGTCTTTTATGTTTTTGGGCAATGTTACGATCTCTGTGCGAGAGAGATCTAGGGTTTCAAGTGCTATTAGCCCTCCAAGATTAGGGAAATTTTCCAACCAGTAGCAATTAGTTAGAAGAAGCGCCCGAAGATTGTACAAATGGATAATAGAAAGAGGCAAGGAGGCTATATCTGTGCTGCTTAAATTCAAGACTCTAAGTGCTTCAAAATCTTGAAGAAATCTTTCGGGGACGTTCTTAAGAAGAAAATTATTTTGTAAAAGTAATGTTGATACCTTGGAGCACCCGAATACGCAGTCAGGCAGTGCTTCAATTTTATTGTTCATGAAAGAAACTCTTTTCAGTGATTCCCATGTTTCTATCTCAGGTATCTGCCTCAACCCCATGCCTGCTCGAACCAAGAATTTTTGCTCATCTTCTAAGTTGGAAGAAATCCAGATTGCAACATCGCGAATAACGTCATGCATCCTCACAGTACCTTTCTCCTCTCCACTTTCCAACAAGCAAGAGTCCTTGAGGTGTTCAATCAAAGTAATCCCCCTATTATATGAATCCTCTAGGCATTCTTTTTTACCAATTAAACCTTCAGCCACCCAGCATTGTATGAGTTCGTTTATTTCAATTTGGTGGTCCTCTGGATATAAACAACAATACAAAAAGCATGGTCTGATGTTTGTACCTTCTAGTGAGTCGTAACTCAATTTCAATGGCAAAAATACCTCCTTTTCTATTCCTTTGATAGAAGGCATTGGGTTTGACCACCGCAGTGCTTTTAAGGCATCCTTCCACAATTCGACCTTAGACTTTCTCTTCATTGCTTTTCCCACTGTTAGAATTGCCAATGGGAGTCCTGCACATTCTTTTGCCACATCTTCTGCTAATGGTTGTATATATTCTGAGTTCACGACCTCGCCTGCACTTTGACTGAACAACTGCCAAGCTTCTTCATCACATAGAGGAAGCACCGGAAACTCCACATCTGTTGCCATCTCCCTACATACGTCCAGGAATCGAGTTGTCAATATGACCTTGCATCCACTATGGAATTCAGATCTCGGAACACCAACCTTGTCCAAATCAATTCTCTCCCAAACATCATCCAGTATCAAGAGGAATTTCTTCTCCTTCTTCAGCCTATCAGAGAGTCTAATGGCCAACCCATCTGCGCTTTCTCCACCATTGATCTGCATGTTCAGTCTCTCTGCAATTCTGTTTTGGATCCTCGTTGTGTCAGAATCCTTGGATACAGTGACCCATATAACAACACCAAAAGGTTGCTCAGCGCCTGAGCTCTCAAGCTCATTGTTCAAGTTTCTTACAAGAGTAGTCTTGCCAACTCCACCCATACCCCAAATCCCAATTTTTCCAAATTTTTCATCCCTCAGCAGACCAAGTACTTTGTCTACATTTTCTGTAGCTTTTTTCTGACTAACAGTTGAAGGCCCTGGTAGATTCTCTACATCTTTCACTTGAAAATCTGTGAAGACCACTTCAGCCGGGGAACCACCTATGTTTATGATCTTCTTCACCTCCTCCAGCTTTTCTTTTACTTGTTTGCTCAGCTTTCGTCGCAGGGAGAGATTTAAACAACAACCATGCAGATTTTCTTTGTTGGCACTTATCTCTGTTTGTAACAAACTCACTTGCAGCTCAATCTCTGCAACCTTGTGTAGCCACTCACAGATTTCCGGTGTGGGTGACTTTCGATCTCTTTCTGCCATTTCAATTGCTCGGAGAAAGTTATTTTTCAAATTTACCAGGGTTGTCATTTCCATTTCCAGGGCGTCAACATCTGATTGGAATTTGATGACACCCCTGATCTTATGATAGAATGAACTGCAGAGGAATCGACTAGTCTCAGCTGCTATCGGGCCCAAGACTGAAAACAAGACATCCATTGCAGATACCGAATGGAAGACTAACACTGACTTACAAGACGATGTTGAGAACTATGTTTATTGGTTTAACAGTAGGTGATTACCAATGCAATTAAGTCCTAGCAAGTTGGTGATACTATCAAGAAAGCCGGCATTTGGCTTTTTCACAACCTCCATTCAAATGCCCTTTGCATACTCTTAATTTTGTCTCATGTAAAATAACCATTTCTTGCTTCGTGAGCTTATCCTAAACTTGTATCAAATTATCAATTACATAAAAAGAATTCTATCTTTCTTCTCAAAAGCTCATTCTCCTCAGGTAAACACTCCACCTATTCTCATCTTATAGGTCTCATTTTTCGGTTTTTAGGGTCGATGATCTTCAATTGTTCAAATGTCTTTTTTGTAGTTGTCGTTCCAGAGTCATTATTACGTGGTTTTAAGTGTGCTTTAGAGTACTGATGTCTGCTTTTGTTGTTTGAATCGAATGGACTCTGATTGAATCCCTAAATTCTAGGTAATTTTACTATACATAATATTTAGGATGAATTATAGGATTTTGTATTGGTTCAAGGATAAAGAGTCTAATTGTGTTAGATGACAAAAATTTTCTTGCATACCAGATTGTTCTTTTCCTGGTTTTCTTTTTTATACGTCAAACTCTTATTGTTCCGGTTCAAAATATTACTTTTTGAAGAGTCTGTGTTTGCAGGTGAAAGTTGTACCATTCTATTTCATTCTCTGTGGTATCTGCTTTTCCATGTCCAACAGGCGTATTGCGAAGCAACTCAAGGACTTCCAGAATGATCCTCCACCATTTTGCAGTCTTGGTATGTACACATCTTCTCTGGTTAAGACTTGACTCAATTTTCAACATGTTTCTTCTTTCTTTGTTACTCAGTTTGATGGAACTTTCTTCGATCATGGAGGAATCGATCCTATACATCATTCATCCTTGATGAGTTTTGTATTTCTCACTGTGCATATACTAGAACACATTATTGAGTATTACATAGAGGCTGAGGCAAATACAAGTTTTTTTGTTTTTATTGTTTTTTTTTAATGAGAATGGATGATTTCTACCTTCTCGTATAGATTGTGTTTCATTCAACATCATCCTGCAATCATGATCTTATGTTCGGTTGTTTTCCCAGGTACTGTGTCTGAGGACATGTGCCGCTGGCAAGCAACAATCACAGGGCCTCCTGACTGCCCTTATGCCGGGGGAGCATTCTTAGTTGCCATTCATGTTCCTCTTAATTATCCTTTTAGTCCTCCTAAGGTGCTATTTCTGACTTTTGATTGACTTAACTTGTTGTCATGGTATTAAAACTATGCAATTCTTAGATTAACATTGTTGCTACTTGCTGATTCATTTTTTTCATATGTCAAATGTCTTTTTTTATATTAAATAAATAAATAAAAATCTCTTACATAGTATTGGCTTTGATAGGAGTAAATATTATACACAGAATATATCGTGTATATGTGATACATACATTAAATAAGTTTTTTCTATGTTATGTCAGGTCACATTTAGAACAAAGATCTTCCATCCAAACATAAATGGCAATGGAAGCATTTGTCTGGATATCCTTGGTGACCAATGGTGTCCAGCGCTTACTGTTCCTAAAGTATGTTGAATTCTCCTTGCAAATTCCTTGTTAATTGATTGTCTTCCTTTCTTTCAATTGTTTGCTCGTGTCTTTTTCGTTTTCTTTTTTGACAATTTTTATTCTTTTGTGTTGCATGGGATGAATGGATACTTGATTTGAGTAATTTGACTAACAGTCTTATATCTATCTATATATATATACTAGGTGTCGACGCACACTACGCATGCAAACTATTACTTGTTTTAACTAATAAAACAACCCAATTGACAAAATTGGCTAAAAATAGTCGATTAAATCATCAAAATCAACTCATTTTAAATGGGAGAGGAAGACATGGGGGATACTAAATTTTTTTCAAAAATTAGACATGTCAATTGATTCGGACTTGAATCTCATTTTGGATTTGACAAAGGTATTTTTAACAAAATAAAAATCCATCGGATAAGCCATTGTCTTATTCAAAATATCGTTTGCAACGTCAAGAAGGAAAATCGATCAAAATCAAGCAAGAAAAAAAAATGGAAATAGTGAATCAAAGCATGAGTAGTGATTCAGATTGTTAAATGAAGTTTATTTATTTATTTATTTATTTAACAACACTATTGCAAACATCAAACCAATATTTTAACCAACAAATCTTGCAAGAAGATCTGAATTATTTATTTTTTCACTACACCAAATTGGCATTTTTGTAACAATTCAAAAAATAGTAACACTTTTAAGCTGTAACAATTCACAAAGCAATTTTACACATTTTCACAAACAAAGTGATTCAATAATTGTATCACCACAAATAGAATGGGCTTACAAGTGATGTTATTCGTGGTGATTTAATTTATTGTATCATTTTTTTTGTGTAGATATTTTTCATTTTGTTGACTAAATTTAGTTTTGACTTAAAATTGTTTGGTGGATTGTAATAGTTCAAAAGTGTTACTATTTTTTAAGTTGTTACAAATATGCCAATTTGGTGTGGTGTTTGGCTTTGCCCAAACCAACATTTGCCAACTTTGTTTGGATTGTGAGATAAAGAATGAACACCAAATGGATGCTTGCACCTAACCCTTAAAGAAAGTTCAGATCTCACACCATAGAAGAGAGGAGAAATTGTTCCACTGTGCCATCAAGCTGAAAGGCTCCACCATCCAAACCCTGGTTTCAGACATCCTACTACTCTTTCATATAAAAATCGTGCAAGCTTTGCCACCCCTACCTTACCCTTCTGATTTGCATGAATTGAGCACATCAGTGGGCTACTAGGAAGCACGGATTCTCGGTAAAACCTTCCGAATTCTAGTAATACGCGTGTCGGATACGGATACACGTGCGATTCGCGTTCGATACGTATCCGACACACGATCAACGTATCGGTCAACGTGACTTGGTCAGGATACGGCCTGACCCGGTCCGGATACGGTCTGGACACAGTCAGGATACGGTTGCTAATAATTTTTTTTTCCAGAGAGATCGATCAGATCCATTGATCGATCAGAGCAGGGAGATCCATCGATCGATCAGAGCAGGGAGATCAATCAGAGCAGGGAGAAGGGAGATCCATCGATCAGAGCAGGGAGAGATCGATCGAGCAGGGAGATCGGGGAGAGAGATCGATCGACAGATCGATCGACTGGGTGGGGAGATCGATCGACTGGGAGGGGAGATCGAGCAGGGAGAGAGATCGAGCAGGAGCTTTCGCTGTTTCTTCAACCTCCTGCGCCTCCCATCTTCAACCTCCTGCGCCTCCCATCAAATTGTTGAGGGAAATGGCGAGGAAAACAGCGAAGGGGGGGGGGAGGGAAATTGCTATTTATATGGATTACATTGATGTGTTGGGTAGGGTCCAAGTTAGGCCCGGCCCATATTAGAATTTATTACCCTAATTTTCACTCATGTACCCAAACTTTTCATTCATTCAAATAATTTCATTAATTAAGCTCATTGCATTTAGATGTTTTATATATTTAGATTATTAATTATTGTTTATGAGTTATGACATTATGTTAATAGTTTTTTAATAAAATATAAAAATAAAAATAAGGTTTGACGTGTCGCCGAGTCCTAGTTTTTTTAAAATTGCCGAGTCGCCGTATCGTATCCGTGTCCGATACGATACGCGTTTCCGAGTCCGTGCATCCCAGGTGGGCTATCTTAGAAACACGTTACATCTCTTGCAATTCTCGTCCAAGTGCATCCCCCAAAATGTTTTTTGTTACAATCCGGTTCCTAAACACTTCCCATGTGGAAAATGAACTTTTCGAAAGAAAAAAAAATCTTACTCCAAACAAGTGTATTATGCATATCTTCACTGATGACTGCAGAGTTGGTCGCCGAGTCTAGAAACATGAATATAGAACTGCTCCTCGAAGTAATTGATCACTTATGAAGCACCTATCGTGGCTAGGAGGTCCAGCAGTTTGTGATTCTATTTTTTGGTTTGTTGTTTTTCTTGTTATATCACTACACCAAATTGGCATTTTTGTAACAATCCAAAAAATAGTAACACTTTTGAGCTATAACAATCCACAAAGCAATTTTACACATTTTCACAAACAAAGTGATTCAATAATTGTATCACCACAAATAGTATGGGCTTACAAGTGATGCTATTCATAGTGATCTAATTTATTGTATCATTTTTTTTGTAGTTATTTTTCATTTTGTTGACTAAATTTAGTTTTGACTTGAAATTGTTTGGTGAATTGTAATATCTCAAAAGTGTTACTGTTTTTTAAGTTGTTACAAATATGCAAATTTAGTGTAGTGTATGAAGATAACTATTCTTTTTCATGATATACTAGTGAAATCAGAATTGTCGGTTCTATTTTTTTTTTTTTTTGTATGGAGCTTACTTATTTTGTGCATGAAAATTTAACTGTGTTGTAGTAATTGAGTTAGTATATTTCTGTTTGTTGTTTCTTCCAATATCTTCTATCGCAACGAATGGTGAACCATTAAAAAAATGATAATTAAAAGGACAATGATTGCACCGACTGAATATGGTACTCGACTGTATAATTCAGTTTAATCTTTTCTTCATCAGGTACTACTCTCTATATGCGCTCTGCTAACAGGCCCAAATTTTGATGATCCCCTTGTGCCTGAGGTTGCTGAAATGTACAAGACTGATCGTACAAAGTTTGAGACCACTGCTCGCACCTGGACGCAAAGGCATGCTATGGGTTAAGTGTGATGCAAGAGGTTCATTGTCAAAAGAATTTGCATATAATCGTGCTCTTACATTGAAAAAATGGTTGAAATTGTATGGATTTGAAATTGTTTGTTTTCGCTTAAGAACTCTAAACTATCTAGTCTGCAACGGTTAGTTTTACTTGTTGAACCCTTTAGTTTGAAATTGTTGGATTTACTTGCATATCTAGTCTGTCAAACTGCAAACAAGATCTTATTTCTCTCCCTATTCCTTTGCACTTTGAGTTGGTCATAGGCTAGAATTCTTCATCAGATTTTTTTTCAGTCCACTACCCCTCCTTGTTACCATATCCAATCTTTCATTGTTTATTATGATTGATTTGTTTCCAAACAAGCAAAGCATAAGAATCCTCGCCAGATTACTAAACAAACAAACAAAAATTGATTTACCCGACTATTTGGTTCGGTTGCACCAACTTTTTTGTTGCACTGGTATTTTGGACTTGACAATTTTACTTTGTTTTTGTGATTGAAAATATTTCTTAAGTTTCCATGAGATTACTTTGTTATTTTGAAAATTTTTGGGGAGGTTGCGATTTGAGATTCGATTTTTAAGGGTTTCGATTTTGAGGGAGAGAGAAGAGATTTTGAGGGAGAAGTAAGAGATTTTCGAGGGAGAGGGAATAGATTGGCTTCAATTTTGCAAGAGAATCGAGGGAGAGGGAGAGGGGGGGGGGGGGGAACTTGAGTTTTGATTTGAATGGAAAAGGGAAAAATGTTGGTTTTTTATTTATATAGGTGGTGTCAAGGTCCCAGAGTGCGAGGCTTTTCGATATCTAGGATTTATAATTCAAAAGAATTGGGCTATTGGAGAAGATGTAGATCATATGATTAAAGCTGGTTGGTTGAAATGGAGAATGACGTCAGGAGTATTATGCGATAGAAGGATGTCTGCAAGGCTAAAAGGATAATGCTATAAGACAATTGTTCGATCAGCCATGCTATACGGTTCAGAATGTTGGGCTACTACGGGACAACATACGCATAGGATGGCAGTAGCAGAAATGCGTATGTTAAAATGGATGTGTGGCAAAACTCGTAAGGATAAAATTAGAAACGAAAGAATTAGCAGATACTTAGGTGTAGCGCTCATAGAGGAAAAAATTAGAGAAAAACGTTTAACTTGGTTTGGTCATGTGCGGAGCAGACCAAACATGGCGCCAATTAGAAAATGTTTAGATTGGCAAGTTAATGGAGGGTGTCGACGGAGGGGACGACCGTTGAAAACTTGGATGAAGACGGTGAATGAAGATATCATTGAGCTTGGATTAGGCGAGAAAATGTGGGAAGATCGCATTGCTTGGAGAACCAAAATCCATGTAGCCGACCCCGAAAATCTCGGAAATGGGCTTTGATGATGATGATGATGATGATGATGATGATGATGATGAGGTGGTGTGGAATAGTCGGTGCCTTCTTTGTTTTCATGTAGTTTTTTTTTTGTTTTCTTTTTTTAGTCCATGTTTTACTAGAATCACTAAAAAAAATTATTTCTATCTTGTTTTAGAGGTATTTTTTTATAAAAACACTCAAACTAACTCCAAATAATGAGATTTCATCTTTGAGCCAGGAGCCTCGACTAGTTAGGCATTGCAAGATTGATTATGGTTAGTGTAAAGTGTAAAGTGTAAGCGGTCTGTCACGTGCTGACCTTTTTCCCTCGGCTAACACGCTGCCCACTAGCGTCACACTCCCGTCGGACTAACTAGTCAAGGCACTTCAATGCTTGGCTAATGCTAAGTGATGCTACAAAAGCTTAAGTGAGGAAAATGTTAAGTCACAAGTGTTTAGGCTTTTTGAAAAAATGCTTTGTATTGTTTGAGAGAGTTGTACAAGGGTTTGATGTTTTGTACAAATGAATGCCAAGGCCTATTTATAGTCCCTTAAAGTCCTAGAGGCTTCTAGCCTAGAACTTTCTACAATCCTCCTTCAAAGGAGTTTTCTCTATGCTTCTAGAAAGTTCTCACCTCCAAAAGAACCAGAAAATACAAGGAGGCTTCTAGAAAATACTATACAAATTTGTACAAGGGTGTTCTAGACTCATCCATGCTAGAACACTCTAGAGAAGCTAAGCTAGAATGTCCAAGAGCACTCTAGAACCTTCCGGAGGCATCTTGAAAAGCTAGTTGCACCTTCGGGCCTTTGCGGGCCTCAAAACCCAATTCTGGCCCGTCCATTGCGCCCATATGATTCCTTGGAGGCCTTGTTGCCTTGGTGAGGGATTTTTTTGAGATGGCTCGTGACATTCTCCCCCACCCAAGTCCTTGACGACCCCGTCAAGACTGTGCCTTGAACTCCGCGATCTTGCCTCGGAATTGCCATAGGTCGTCCTCTTTCTCCCATGAGGCCTCACTGTCCGGTAGTCCCTTCCATCGAATGAGATACTCATTATAGCTTGGCACACCCCTCCGTCAGATGAGCCTCTTTGCCTCGATGCTCTCGATTTCTCGATCAAAGGAAGCCACGACCGCGGTTGGTGCCCGATGTGACTCACCCCTTGTTGGATCTTCTTTATCACCATGGTAGGGCTTGAGCATGCTCACATGGAACACCGGATGAATCTTGAGCTTGGGCGGCAACTCAAGCTTGTAAGAAACTCTCCCGACCTTCCGTAGGACGGGAAATGGCCCCTCGTACTTCCGCACTAGTCCCTTGTGCACCGAGCGGAAGACCTTGAACTGTTGTGGCAGCAACTTGACCATGACCATGTCACCCACTTGGAACTCGAGAGGGCGTCTATGCCTGTCCGCCCACTTCTTCATCTTCTTAGACGCCTTGTCCAAGTACGCCTTCGTTATATCAAGCTGCTCATGCCACCCTCGTGCAAGCTTGTATGCAGCGGGGCTGCTACCCGTGTAGCCTGACGCAACGGCTTGTGGAGTCAAGGGCTGCTGGCCCATGACGATCTCGAACGGACTTTGTTGCGTCGATTCGGACCGCTGCAAGTTGAATGAGAATTGAGCCACATCCATCAACTTGGCCCAATCCTTCTGGTTGGCACCCACAAAGTGCTTCAAGTATAACTCCAACAAGGCATTCACCCTCTCTGTTTGCCCATCGCTTTGCGGGTGAAAGCTTGTTGAGAAGTGTAGACCCGAACCCAAGAGCTTAAATAACTCCGTCCAGAATTTTGCTGTGAACCTTGGGTCTCGGTCACTTATGATGCTCCGAGGCAAGCCCCAATACTTCACCACATGCTGGAAGAACAACTTGGCGGCTTGCTCGGCCGTGCAATCGCGTGAGGCAGGTATGAAAGTCCCGTACTTGGAAAAGCGATCGACCACCACCATAATAGAGCCATACCCATTAGACTTGGGTAAGGCCGATATGAAATCCATTGATACACTCTCCCATGGCCTTTCCGGAATTGGCAAAGGCTGCAATAGTCTTGCTAGTACACGTTGCTCTATCTTGTCTTGTTGACACACAAGACAAGTCTTCACATAGGCCTCGATATCGTCCCGCATATGAGGCCAATAGTAGTCCACCTCCAAGAGTGCCAATGTCCGCTGCATCCCCGGATGGCCAGCCCACATTGAATCGTGGCACTCCTTCATGATGTCTCGCCTAAGATTATCCCACTTAGGCACATAAATGCGACGACCGACGGTGTAGAGCACCCCATCCTCTACCCAAAACCGTCGAGTCTTCCCCTCCTTGGCCATCTCCATGAGTCCATTGGCCAAGGGGTCTTGAGAAGTTCCCTCCTTGATCCGATCAAGAAGGTTGCTAACGATGTTGCTTGCGCTAGCGAGCATGGCCTTTCGGCTGAGAGCATCAGCAACAACATTAACTTTGCCTGGCTTGTACTCCATGACATAATCGAACTCCGCTAAGAAATCTTGCCACCGAGCTTGCTTGGGGCTGATCTTCTTCTGATTTTGAAAATAACTCGTAGCCACATTGTCGGTCATGATGGTAAACCGACTTCCAAGCAAATAGTGCCTCCAAGTTCGCAAGCAATGAATGATGGCTGTCATCTCTTTGTCATGCACCGGATACCGTTTCTCGGTATCATTGAGCTTGCGAGACTCATAGGCTATGGGATGTCCCTCTTGCATAAGCACCCCTCCGATGGCAAAGTCTGATGCATCGGTGTGAAGTTCGAACGACTTAGCATAATCGGGCAAGGCCAAGACAGGTTCTTCGGTGACTGCCTTCTTCAATTCATCGAATGCTTCTTGGCATTTCTCACTCCAATGCCACTGCACCTTCTTCTTCAGCAAGTCGGTCAGTGGGGCTGCTCTCGCCGAGTAGCTCAAGATGAATCTCCGATAATAATTGGCCAGCCCAAGGAAAGAACGTAGCTCTGAAACATTCTTGGGTGGCTCCCATTCATTGATGGCCTCCACTTTGTCCCGTTCCATCATGATCTTTCCAGCCTTGATGTGGTGCCCCAAGAAAGACACCTCGTCTTGGGCGAACGAGCACTTCTCCAATTTCACGTACAGCTCCCTCTCCCGCAATGCTTGGAAAACCTGTCGCAAGTGATGCACATGTTCTTCCAAGTTGTCGCTATATACGACGATATCGTCGAGATAGACGACTACAAATTTATCCAAGAAAGGCTGAAAGATTTTGTTCATTAAAGTACAGAAAGTAGCCGGGGCATTGGTGAGACCAAAATGCATCACCAAGAACTCATAAGACCCATAGCAAGTGACGCATGCCGTCTTTGGCTCATCTCCCTTGGCTATGCGCACTTGCCAATACCCCGATCGGAGATCCAGTTTAGAAAAGTACCTGACTTTACCGAGCCTATCGAAAAGATCGGCAACCAAAGGAATTGGATATTTGTTCTTGATGGTTACTTTGTTAAGTGCTCGGTAATCGATGCACATACGCAAGGACCCGTCGTGCTTACATTGGAACAATACTGGTGCACCGAATGGGGCCTTGGATGGCCGAATGAACCCCGCGTCTAGCAGCTCCTTGAGTTGCTTGCGTAGCTCTTCCAACTCTGGCGGTGCCATCCGATAAGGCGCCATGGCTGGAGGCCTAGCCCCTGGCTCCAGCTCGATCATATGATCGACTTCCCTTCTTGGAGGAAGTCTCTTGGGTAGCTCTGGAGGCATGACATCTTCGTACTCTTTCAAAACCGCAGCTACCTCCTTCGGAACCTCGCTGGGTTGAGGCCCATCTTCGATCAACGTGGCCACAAATGTTGCTTGCCCCTTTTGCACGCCTTTCTTCACTTGAATGGCTGACAACATCTTGGCCTCCACAATCTCCCAAGTGACAGGGACAGAGCATGCTTCTCGATCCTTTGCAATAGTCATCGACCCGTCCCTTTCTAATGTCCATGGCTTCACCGTATCCATGAACTCCATGCCCAGCACCAATGAGAAGTCGTCCATCGTGACGACAGTCAGGTCCACCGTCCCCTTCCATTCACCCAAATGAAGGGAGACGCCTCGTGCTACACCATGAATAGGCACCGGTGCTGTGTTGACGGTCTTCAAGGTGCCTGGCTCCTTGGTGTACTGCACGCCCAGCCTTGTTACTTCCTTCAAAGCAATAAAATTGTGCGTTGCACCCGTGTCGACGAGTGCCTTTGAAGCCTTGCCATTTACCTTGGCTTCCACAAACATAAGAGCGGATTTCTTCGAACGGGGCAGCGTACTTACCTTAGCCACGTTGCTTTGCTCCACCGTAGCCTTGACGCTGCTTAGCAAGCGCAAAGTCCCCATTTGCGCCTCATCCCCCGATGATTCCCCGGACGATCCACTCTTGCCAGCGATCATCGCATTGAGCTTCTGTCGCTGTGGGCACTCCCTAGCCCAGTGCGGCCCTCCGCACAAGAAGCAGTCACGGTTTTTCACCTTGCTATCCGAGAAGGACTGCTTGGCTTTGTCCTTCCTCTCGAATTGCTTGCTGCCGCTGCTACTGCTGCTTCTTTCGGTGGGTTTTGCTCCCCCACCTTTTCCCTTGCTACCGCCGCCACTCTTGCTGTCGCCCTTGTGGCTTTTCGAATCAGCCTTGTATTTAAACAAGGATTCGGCAACTGCGATGGCCTCCGCAAGTGATTGAACGTTGCGTCTCTTTAACTCTTGCTCGGCCCATCGTTGTAGTCCATCCATGAAGTAGACGAGCTGAGTCTTCTCCGGCATGTCCGAGACTTCAAGCATAAGAGAAGTGAACTGCTTGACATACTCTTTGATCGACCCCGTATGCTTCAGTCCACGCAGCCTCTTCGTAGCAACTTCCTCCGCATTCTCCGGATAGAATTGCCGCTTGAAATCCGCCTTGAACTCGTCCCAAGTCTTAAGCGAGCAAAGACCCTTCTTGATATCCAACTCACGCCTCCTCCACCAAAGGATGGCATCATCACCCAAGTACATGGTGACGGTGGTGATCTTGGACTCATCGTCGTCCAAACGCATCGCGTTGAAATATTTTTCAACACTCCATAGGAAGTTGTCGAGCTCCCTAGCATCGCGTTTCCCATGGTACCTTGGCGGCTCGGGTACCTTCATCCTTGGTCCCTCTCGTACAGTGGCACTACCTGCCACAGCCGCCTTGCATAGGTTGACGTCCGATTGCAAGGACTCAACCTGCTCCCGGATGGCTTGGAGCTGCCCCATCAGCGTGTCCTTGAGCTGGCCCATCTCGTTGCGCATGGCATCCGCAACTTGGTTGACGAGAAGTTGAGTCTCGTCCTTGGCTTCCACAGTGCCAAGCTCAAGGTCATGGACGCGGCTATCGAGTTGCTCGATATCCATAGTGACGCTAGCCAACGTCCCATTGAAGGACTCAACCTTCTGTTCCATCTCCCCGACGATGTCTTGGAGATCGCCCACGGTCAGCTCAACCTTGGCCATACGATCCTCAAGCATGTTGGTCCGACTAGTCTTTCTTCCGGTCTCCTCGGTCACGGACCCTCCAACAGCACTCTCTTTGTTTCCCGACATGATCAGATTGCTCCGCACCTAACCTTCGTACACACAGCAGCTAGCACAACGCAACTTCAGCAAGACCGCCCCTACGATCGTCGCTGCTCTGATACCACGAGTCACGTGCTGACCTTTTTCCCTCGGCTAACACGCTGCCCACTAGCGTCACACTCCCGTCGGACTAACTAGTCAATGCACTTCGATGCTTGGCTAATGCTAAGTGATGCTACGAAAGCTTAAGTGAGGAAAATGCTAAGTCACAAGTGTTTAGGCTTTTTGAAAGAATGTTTTGTATTGCTTGAGAGAGTTGTACAAGGGTTTGATGTTTTGTACAAATGAATGCCAATGCCTATTTATAGTCCCTTAAAGTCCTAGAGGCTTCTAGCCTAGAACTTTCTACAATCCTCCTTCAAAGGAGTTTTCTCTATGCTTCTAGAAAGTTCTCAACTCCAAAGGAACCAGAAAATACAAGGAGGCTTCTAGAAAATACTATACAAATTTGTACAAGGGTGTTCTAGACTCATCCATGCTAGAACACTCTAGAGAAGCTAAGCTAGAATGTCCAAGAGCACTCTAGAACCTTCCGGAGGCATCTTGAAAAGCTGGCTGCACCTTCGGGCCTTTGCGGGCCTCAAAACCCAATTCTGGCCCGTCCATTGCGCCCATATGATTCCTTGGATGCCTTGTTGCCTTGGTGAGGGATTTTTTTGAGATGGCTCGTGACAGGTCACACTTTTATCCCTCCCTCCTCTAAATATCTACTATACTGTTGATGGAATCTCTTCTTGCTTGTGATTTTCAGTGTTTGTCTCTTACATTGGGGTTGATTGTTCCTTTTCGTGTGGATCGGTTTCATGGAATAACATTTTCTATTAACAAGATTTTTTAACCAGAAAAAAGATTATGCTCATATTCCGTCAAGCAACCGCTGTATCAGTTGGATGCTTTCAAAATCAGAAACATGGAAGACATTCATTGTGCTTAGTCTAGATGAAATGCCTTGGCAAAAAATCTGTATAAATACCATTCCTTATGATACATGAATTTTGGTTCCTATGCTTAGTCGAGATGAATGCTACGATGAGCATCTTGAAACGTCTTTGCACGTATTTGCACTGTCAACACTGCAATGTAAATAAAAATATGGGCTAGAGACTCCCATCTGTTTCCTCTCTAATTGGGTCACCCCTGTGATTCTCCCTTTTATCAGTCTTATTGTCTTTGAATGTTTGGAAGATATAGGCAGCCTATTTAGTTGAGGACAGCCTTTCACTCTGGTTTCCCATATGCACGACTAATCCATCACGACATTCTCTAACTTGGAAAGGTCCCAACTTTCATCCCGGGGACAAGTAAGATTTTTTTAGATATCTTCAGACGCACTCCACTATTTAGTAATGTTAAGTAGAGGTTCCCACAAAAGTTTTTAGATATATAGGTCTCTGATCAATACTTTGATTATTTATGGATATAGATTTCAAATTGTTTATTTCCATGTAAGAATTTGGAATGGCTGCATGTAGGTAATCTCTTAGATACGCATTTGCGGCCTTAATAAAGTCCCTTTAGGATTCTCTGCTGGATTGACGAATCAACTTTAGCCAGTAAGTTTGTGTATATATATATATATATGGGGGTTCAATTTTAAATTAGGATTGATTGTTGGGTTAATCGAACCATCCACTTGGTTTCAAATGTATTGAGTCTCATTAGATTTTGAGTGACCAGTTCGGTTAAGCGTCTATCTTTTAAAATGCCGAGTAACATCAAAGAAACACAGAAAATGAGAAGATGTTATTCCATGAAACAAACTAAAGAAAATAAAGCAAAATAATGAAAAAACAAACAAACCAACAAGTAGAGGAACGGATTTATATATCTATCATGCAAGAACATAGTTATGGTTTAATATGTGATGTAAGGCACAACCATGTCTTTCCTCTGTACATGGCTAGCTAGTCTGTTGGTTGGAAGTATTGCTGGAGGCTCGGTTCATTTCCACTCTCTAACTGGTTCCACCACTTTGATCCTCCCGATATCAATCGAATTGTTTTTGAATGTTGAGAAGAAATAGGCAGCCTTTTTAGTGCAGGGCAACCTTCCACTTTGATTTCTCGTATGCATGACCAATCCATCACAACACTCCGCAGCTTGGGAAGGGAACTCAATTTCATGACCTGTAGGCTGGGAAACTCAGCAACGAAATCCCAACTCTTTTCCTGGGGAAGTGTTCCACATATTTCTAATATTTGTAGATTTCTTCCAACATCTCCAATATTTTCACACATATCTTCCAGGCCTTTACACATGTTCAAGGAAAGATGATTAGCATTGCTCACCAACCCCTTCAGCATTCCCTCACTACTTCTCCTCGACAAATCCACAGAATTCAGAATCAAAGACCTTTCACCATGTGTAACTTTTAGTTGATCTTGACAACCTATATATATGGTGAACTTTCTGAATTTTCTCCACCAAGCAGATTCTGCAATACAGGGAACATTGTTTATACTGACATAGATTTCAGACAAGTGTTTGAGAAATTTGAGCTCTTCGAATGTCGCACTTCCCCCATCTGCATTTTCATGAACCACAAACATGTACAGACTGCCTCTCATGTTCAACACCTCCAAAGATGACAATTCTGAGAATATGCCAGCTTCAATGATTTCTAGAGATTTAGTACTTGATAGATTCAAATGCTTCAGATTTCTCAGGTCTTTTATGTTTTTGGGCAATGTTACGATCTCTGTGCGAGAGAGATCTAGGGTTTCAAGGGCTATTAGCCCTCCAAGATTAGGGAAATTTTCCAACCAGTAGCAATTAGTTAGAAGAAGCGCCCGAAGATTGTACAAATGGATAATAGAAAGAGGCAAGGAGGCTATATCTGTGCTGCTTAAATTCAAGACTCTAAGTGCTTCAAAATCTTGAAGAAATCTTTCGGGGACGTTCTTAAGAAGAAAATTATTTTGTAAAAGTAATGTTGATACCTTGGAGCACCCGAATACGCAGTCAGGCAGTGCTTCAATTTTATTGTTCATGAAAGAAACTCGCTTCAGCGATTCCCATGTTTCTATCTCAGGTATCTGCCTCAACCCCATGCCTGCTCGAACCAAGAATTTTTGCTCATCTTCTAAGTTGGAAGAAATCCAGATTGCAACATCACGAATAACGTCATGCATCCTCACAGTACCTTTCTCCTCTCCACTTTCCAACAAGCAAGAGTCCTTGAGGTGTTCAATCAAAGTAATCCCCCTATTATATGAATCCTCTAGGCATTCTTTTTTACCAATTAAACCTTCAGCCATCCAGCATTGTATGAGTTCGTTTATTTCAATTTGGTGGTCTTCTGGATATAAACAACAATACAAAAAGCATGGTCTGATGTTTGTACCTTCTAATGAGTCGTAACTCAATTTCAATGGCAAAAATACCTCCTTTTCTATTCCTTTGATAGAAGGCATTGGGTTTGACCACCGCAGTGCTTTTAAGGCATCCTTCCACAATTCGACCTTAGACTTTCCCTTCATTGCTTTTCCCACTGTTAGTATTGCCAATGGGAGTCCTGCACATTCTTTTGCCACATCTTCTGCTAATGGTTGTATGTATTCTGAGTTCACGACCTCGCCTGCACTTTGACTGAACAACTGCCAAGCTTCTTCATCACATAGAGGAAGCACCGGAAACTCCACATCTGTTGCCATCTCCCTACATACGTCCAGGAATCGAGTTGTCAATATGACCTTGGATCCACTATGGAATTCAGATCTTGGAACACCAACCTTGTCCAAATCAATTCTCTCCCAAACGTCATCCAGTATCAAGAGGAATTTCTTCTCCTTCTTCAGCCTATCAGAGAGTCTAATGGCCAACCCATCCGCGCTTTCTCCACCATTGATCTGCATGTTCAGTCTCTCTGCAATTCTGTTTTGGATCCTCGTTGTATCAGAATCCTTGGACACTGTGACCCATATAACAACACCAAAAGGTTGCTCAGCGCCTGAGCTCTCAAGCTCATTGTTCAAGTTTCTTACAAGAGTAGTCTTGCCAACTCCACCCATACCCCAAATCCCAATTTTTCCAAATTTTTCATCCCTCAGCAGACCAAGTACTTTGTCTACATTTTCTGTAGCTTTTTTCTGACTAACAGTTGAAGGCCCTGGTAGATTCTCTACATCTTTCACTTGAAAATCTGTGAAGACCACTTCAGCCGGGGAACCACCTATGTTTATGATCTTCTTCACCTCCTCCAGCTTTTCTTTTACTTGTTTGCTCAGCTTTCGTCGCAGGGAGAGATTTAAACAACAACCATGCAGATTTTCTTTGTTGGCACTTATCTCTGTTTGTAACAAACTCACTTGCAGCTCAATCTCTGCAACCTTGTGTAGCCACTCACAGATTTCCGGTGTGGGTGACTTTCGATCTCTTTCTGCCATTTCAATCTCTCGGAGAAAGTTATTTTTCAAATTTACCAGGGTTGTCATTTCCATTTCCAGGGCGTCAACATCTGATTGGAATTTGATGACACCCCTGATCTTATGATAGAATGAACCACAGAGGAAGCGGCTAGTCTCAGCTGCAATCGCGCCCAAGACTGATAACAAGATATCCATTTCCGATACCAAATGGAAGACACAGACAGACTTACAAAGACAATGTTGAGAACTCTGTTTATTGGTTTAACTTTAACAAAACTGTATGTGATTGGCGATGTGAGTCCTAGCAAGTTGGTAATAATATCAAGAAAGCAGGTCTTTAATTTTGTCTCATGCAATATTATAACCATTTCTTGCTTCCCGAGTTTGGGAAGAGACAAACCCATTGGAAGACATGTTGAATTATTTAAATTAAAAACTACGCATTATGAAAGTGACAGCCGGCATCAAGTTGTACGCGAAGGTTGAAAATGTTGAGCTGGTGGATGCGTTGTACGCGGTGAACTCCTCTTATAAAAATCGAGGAGGTCCGAAGCACTTTGGAATATTGAAGATCATGGATTAATTACAATTATGAAATATTAACAAGTGAGGAGCAAAGCCAAATCAATGATCAATGTGGAAGGGTCAGAGACCATAACATTAATTTTTTCAATTTTTTGTTGAAATACAAATACACCAACAGATACTCCTGAAGATGCTGCATAGTTTTTAGATGGGGGCACTAGCAGAGATCTAGTTTGCAGACGAGGGGAAAGAAACCACAAAGTCATGAGAACTTAAAAATCTGTTTGAGCCAAGAAGCCAACCTTAGGTTTCAGTGGCGGACTCAGAATTTTAGTTAGGGGAGGCGAAATGACTCAGAATTGAGCGTGTCTAGAGAGTTAGGTGCACCAGAGGAGGCTCTTTGGCACGTTTTTAGAAAAGAGAAAGGGGATCTATTAATGGAGAGTCTTCCCTGGCGCTAGGGGCTTGACTCTATAATTTTTCATAACTAGTAGTTGATAATAAAAGTTATCAAAGGCGAAGCAAAAAAAAATTTTATACCTGAACTAATAACTAATAAAAAATACATTGTATATATCAAATTGAATCCAGTGTAGTCCAATTTTAAACCAAAATAAGGTCACAATATCGATAATAAAATTGCATTGAAAATAAATAAAAAATTGGTGAGTAAAGAGTATCGAACTAAGGTCTTTTCACAAAATATTGTAAATTTCCAACCACTGCACCAATAAAAACCTAACAAAATAGTTGAATGAATAATAATCATATTTCATTAAACATTATATAATTGACTTTTTTATAAAATATATATTGAAAATTGAGATAGAGGGGGGGGGAAGCTTAGTAGATCCGCCCCTGTTGATAACTATGTTTATTGGTTTAACATTAAGTGATTACCAATGCAAGTCCTAGCAAGTTGGTGATACTATCAAGAAAGCCGACATTTGGCTTTTTCACAACCTCCATTCAAATGCCCTTTGCATACTCTTAATTTTGTCTCATGTAAAATAAACATATTTTGCTTTGTGATCTTATTGTCACGTCATGATTTTCGAGGAAAATGAAAATCCTAAAATTCACGTAGGATTATCCGTTTCCCCAAAATTTGGGACGTAAAATTCAATAACAATAGAAACATTTAGCAGCAACAACAACTTAAACATGATTTAATTACTGAAATAAATAAAAACTCTAACCAGGAAAATTTGACGTCGCTAGCCCCACTAGCGGAACTCCCGTAGATGTAATATTTGTGTTTTAAAAAAAAAAAAATTTGGTCAAGGCTGTTCTCGGTAAATGCGGTGGGGGCACATAGCCACCCACCCTTTAAAGACAACCCCCCCCCCCCCTTTTCTTTTTTCTTTCCAGGGAGCGAGACCCCTTCGTCCTCTTCGTCTCCAGCGAGAAAATTGTCGTGGTATTTGTCGATTTTCTTCCCCCAAATCTCACATTTTCTTCCTCATTTTTCTTCCTTTTTCTCCCCTCTCCTTCTTGTTTCGGTTTTTCATTTAGGAAATCAAAATTTCAAATTTGTGTGGGCTTATTTGGTGTTGGTTTTTTTTATCGGTTTTCGTAGCTCCGATCAGCCGTTGAGGGGCCTTGGTGGCGTCATTTGGAACCCGTAGACCCGACATGCAAAGGTGATTTCGGGGTTGGCCGATTTTTTTCAAAAAAATCAGGGTGCATGTTCGTTTTGAGGGTTCTTCGGCGTGAATTCGGACTTTGGGTGCGTGGGTGAGCTGCACATTCATGATTCCGAGTGTTCTTAGACCTATTTCCGGCTTGTGCGGTTTGGAGGCGATCAGACCGGTGTAGGGAGGGTTTTGACAAGTTTCGCCAAATTTTGGGTTTCGGCGGGGTGTTTGCCGATTTTTATTGTCTGTAAGTTTTTCTTTCAGTCACACGCCGTTTGTAATTTATTTATTTTTCCAGTTTTCAGTTGTTTGCTCACCTTCGAGCCCGCCTTGCAGTTTTAAAAAAATTTGTGGTCCCGCATTCATTGTTTTGCGAGTTAGGAGCTTCGACCGGTAGGAATTGGGTTCTGAAAATCCATTCCGCCCAGGTGAGTGGAACTATAATATTTATTTTGAGAAATAATTATTTGAAATCCCGAATTTAAGTTTTACAATTGAATCCAAATTCAAAATTCGGGGTTTCCAGATATTTCGATGATTGTGTTGGTTATTTGTGAATGAATTACGTATTGGATATTCTGAAAGCATGATATACTTGAATGAAATCGAATAGTGAATGAATTTTGGTGTGATTAGGCTTTGGTGTAATGACATTGGACTTGTATGCTTCGTTTTCGAGTTTGCATAGTATGTCATGTTTTACCGTGGATTGTTAAGTCTTGAGCATGTATGATAATCGACTCGAATAAATTTATCGTGGTGAATTGGGTCATGTTGGGACCCTGGCATAGTCGTGGCTTTATAAAAATTACCGAATTGATTATGACTGCACATCTGATACCTTTGATTATGTACAGACTCGTCATTTGTACATGTGGATAAGAGTGTAAGTGTCTTTACCCCACTATAATGCCTGTTGTGCCGATGCTTAGGAGCTTGCTCGCATCGTGAGTTGGATGGTGCTTGAGATGACTTGCTGAGGTGCGGTGAGCTCCCGCACGCACTTGCCACTATAGAGTGCAGCATGACGGGTCCCGGAGGACGTGCTTTGGAGATTACTTGTTTTCCCTCCCAGCGCGCTTGAGTTTGATTGTGTTAGGTTGGCCGTGTTAGGCCAGTCGTTCGGGATGTTTGAGTTTGTATCCTGACAGATGACACCCCATTAGGATACAAACAAGCCCGAAGTGGTACTGGTGCATGTTGTGGGATGTGTCTGGGTGAGACACATTCGTAGGGTATGCAGATACCTACGATATGAGACACTTATACATAATTTTACAGGATTTTTGGTTTCGACTCAATTGCTATACATATGAGACTAGGAAGAACTATGAGATTATCTTTATTTTCATCGCTCGATATTTACTATGTTTGAATCACGTGTAATGATCGACATATATCGTAAACTTGTAGTTATTGTTGAATCTGAAATGCTTGTGTTGTTGCTTGAACTTAAAACTATTATCCTTAGAGACACGGTGTGATTTAGACTTTAGAACTTGTTACTTATCCTTTATTGTCTGACATGAATTTTCCTTGTATATTATCCTGTTATTTGTATTTAGTTTGCTCGCACCAGCTAGCTTTGTGCTTTGCTAACCCCGCAAGGGGTGTGCTTCTATTGGAGTGCATGCAGTGTTGGTGTTCCTGCTGGTCGTGGCGCTTAGGACCCGTTTTCCGTTGTATGCGTGTTTTGTGCTATTTGGTCGTGTCCACCCTGTACGAGTATGTTTTGCTTCCTCTGTGTTATCATGTGTACTATATTGTTCTACTAGATGCTTGTATATTGGTTTTGTCGCTATGACTATGGCGGGGCGAATCAACTATACTTATTTTGTTCAAATTTTTATCGTAGTTTTTATTTCTGTTTCATTCTCGTATCAAGAATGTGTTATATTATGATGTTGTGGCCGGTTACGATCTGTCTGTATTACGGGTTAGTTCACGCATCTGCACGCTGCGGTTTTCGTGGCGGGTCGGGGCGTGACAGTGACGCTGCTCAAAAGTCTCTAAACCTGAAAGGCTAATCGGCTACATTCCCAAAGGAATTTACCCAATAAGCAAAAGCTCACTTGGGTCAGCAATAAAGCTAGTGTGAGTAATCTTAATTCAAAAACAATAAATTCGCACGTGATAAACATCAAGCTAAACACACACAACGAACCATCATACCAAATAGGTAGTTCCTCAACGAGGCAAAAATGTCATGCAAGAAACGCAATTCAAAGAATTTAGTTCCTCATCGAGGCCATCATATCATCATCTCAATTAAGTAAAAATGTATTTACTTGTACTTACCCTATAGGAGTTGACTATGGCAAGTCTGACTTGCAAAAATATTAGTGGACTTACCATCGTGCATGAAAATGATTAGAAACAATGCAACGTAATTTATTCATTTTTATTTGAATTTGGTTCATCTTTTAACGGATTGATCACTTAGACGATACCACATTCACACCACCTTCGTGCCGAGCATACATACCCGTATGCCTCTCTCATATAAAGGAGGACTTCTCCGTCATTCATGCCCAAATGGGGACACATCACATACAGACATGCATCACCGGATACTTCTAACTATATGAGTAACAAAAGCCACTATTGGGCTGTCAATACGCATAAACTCACGGCACACATTTTTTACGGATAAATATCAATGCCTATCTTAGACATAAAAATTCACCTCATTTTCGTAAGACTAACTCGAAGGTTATTTTAGTTTCTCTATAAGAAATAGGTGCCACAACTTCGCAAGACGACCCATTAGTCATTTAGTTTCTCTATAAGAGATAGACGCCCCACTTCCGCAAGACGACACATTAGTCATTTAGTTTCTCTATAAGAGATAGGCGCCGCACCTTCGCAAGACGACTAGTCATTTAGTTTCTCTATAAGAGAGGGAAAATAATAAACAAAAAGAGGTGTGGTAGTTCTAAGTGATACAATTTCAGGTGATTAAATTTTCAAGAGTCAAGTTTATCAATATCATTTATTTTTGATATTTTAGTTTTTCTCTCACAATGATACTTTGTCATTTATAAATTGATTCACAACCGTATCCACCCACATTTTTGGGCAACTAACATTTTCATGTACAATTTTTTTTGTAATAGAGCGGGGATCAAAACCCATCCAATAAGAGGATTCAAGTTCCCACCAGTATGGTAACATCACACTTTCAATCATATCTCAT
The DNA here is from genome assembly GCA_963556465.1 of Berberis vulgaris. Lineage (NCBI taxonomy): Eukaryota > Viridiplantae > Streptophyta > Magnoliopsida > Ranunculales > Berberidaceae > Berberis > Berberis vulgaris. The sequence goes on from OY747135.1 coordinate 572,097, forward strand.
TATTGAGTTTAATTCAAGCTATGAAATAAAACATCATTCTTAACAACATTGTTAACCATAAACAGTATATATATACATAAAAAAAATAAAAAACATACTCCAATTCTCATTATCATACATTACTACCTATAGCAAAAAAAAGTTCAAAATATTCATCACAAGGGTTGCATTTATACAAACACATCCCTTAAGGCAAAGTAAACAACTAAAATGCAAGAGAATCACAAAAAGAGATTTTCATTTTAGATCCATCAAACTGTAGAAATTGAAGCATGAAACTCAATAAAAGAAAACTCTAAATTCAGCTGAAACAAACAGCTTGGGCTGATTCATACAACAATGTATATCAACTAGTACCCCCCCCCCCCCCCCCCCCCCCCCCCCCCCCCCCCCAAATCAACTGATTAGAACATCCAAAACTCAACTGAAATGTTCGCTTAAATTGGCTGAAATAAGCTTTAAACACAGCTACAAACAACCCTGAAACTCTGCTGGAATCACCCCTTAAAATCCGTTAAAACAAATCTCAAAACAACGCCCATTCTCGGCTGGAAATAGCCCCGAAACTCTGATGAAACAACCTGCTAACCCAACTAAGACACAACTGAAAACTGATTTCTAGATTCACTACCAAGACATATTTTACCATGTTGTGTCCTCAAATATACTTTTTAGCTGTTAAGTGAACCTAAATATAAATTCCTCCAGACAAAGACTCTTTTACAGTATCGTAAACTTGATTCTCCTATTTTCTGCATTCATCAAATAAAATTTCCCTTTACATTCACCTAATTCCCTTCCTTTAATTTAACTAGAAAACATAACTAAGTATAATCCATCTTCACCACCTATTCACACACATCCAAGTAATGACAACATCTAAAACATAGCAGACCCAAACAAATAGCTTTGGTAAATAGTTATTGTCATTGAAAAAGTAGGGGTATTACAATATATACAACTCAAAAGGAATCTCGTCCCGAGATTCGCGAAAAGTGCTAAGGGAAGCAGAACCATTAAAAGGAAAAATTAGGCGGAATAACGCTACTCAAATATCGACATTATAGATAAATAAATATGATTACTTGCGCACACACAACTCGATAAAGTCTCATCATGACATTCACGAAGAAAATGAAACAAAACTAAAGTTTCAAGGTTCTCCCTTGTCACTTCACCTTTAAGACTTATACACTCTTACAAACCCATATCCACATTCCGAGGATCACCTAGACTCTACCCCAGCCTAGTCAAAGTTTTATATGATCCTTAGAAAAATATGGCCGAAGTGTGGAGGGTGAATGAAATCAACATTCTCAGTGGATGATATTCATTCTTGAGATCATATTTATTATATTCTCGAATTTCATTTTTTTGTCTTATATGTGAACTATCTTTTATTCATTGTTTCATCTTATTCACATACATTTGAGATAAAATAGCCAAATCTCTGAGTGGTATACCTTATGAGATTTGAAGTTGAAGCGAATTTTCTAGAATGTGAATCAGAGATATGTCCACTTTTAAACTGAAGTTTGCAAGAAAGAAGATTATCAAACTCTTAATATAAATTTGAATGAATAATTTCTATGTCTTTTGTGTAGTGCTTACTGAAGTTACTTATTGACTTAATACTGACCAATAAGTTACAAGAATACATCTCTTAAGGCTTACGTATTTAAGTAGGAACTCTCTGATGTTAAATAAAGAAAGAGTTAATTTTGACCAATTTTTTAGTTCAAGTCCCGAATATCACAAATGTTTGTAGGTATCATTTCTGTAAACCCTCATGAAACTACAACTCATCCATTAGGGGAACCTAGAGGTTTAAAGGCTTGTTACATATGCTAAATGTAATCATGATTCATTTGAAAGTGAGTTAATTTTTATTTTTCTTTTTCTCGAGGACTAACAAAATGTAGGTTTTGAGGGATTTGATAGGCTTATAAATGAAATATTTATCGCCCCTAATTCTATAATTGTTATGTCCTATTAATTAACAAAATGCTTTCATTACGTGTATTTTGTGTATAATGCAGAAATTCAAATGTTAATTTTCAAAAATACACAAAATGATATAATAATGTTAAGTTCAACAACAAAACCCATTAAATGATAAACACATGCATTATCAAAGACTTTCAAATCTAAAGTTCATGAAGTCAAGTACACAAAGCACCATCATTTATAAATCTCAAGAAAATTAATTTGAATATTCACGTGACAACTTCATTCTTGTCAAAAAGAAATCTCTACGTATTAAATCTCAAAAAATTTAATTTGAAGATTTCAACATTCACATGACAACTTGCGATCAAAAAGAAAAAATCTCCATTCTCCATGTATTTGCCGTTATCAGTCAAAGTTTCAAAAATCACGAACAGAGGGAGGAGGAATAAAATAGAAAAGGTAAATGTGGAGAATAAAAAAGTGCAAAAGACTTGAGAGTGAGAAGAAAGAAAGTGTATATTATATTATAAAGCCCTGATTCTAGTTGTGGTCGTCTGGAAATTCAGAAGAAAGAAAGAAATTCAGAGATCGATGAAGTGGGTGGGGGTTGGGATTTCAACTTCAATGCGGGTGGTGGCGTTGTGTTACGTCCGTTCGCCCCTTTTCGCTGCCACAACCTCCGTCCGATCCTTTAAATCTGAATAATCTCTCCTCTTTCTTTCTTTCATTCAACATTTGTTTGTGTTCGAAAACCTGATTTCTCGCCAATCAGGTAAAGTTGACCTCAATTGCGATTCAAGAAACTTTGAATTGAAGTATTTGTTCAATACTATTGAAATTTCTAAATTTTTATTGATTATGGAAAAATCTTGAATTATAATCCGAGAATTGTGAATTACTTTAGGGTTTTGAGTAGTAGATCTGTATTGAATAAAAAAAAAATTTCAATGTTGGATAAAGTCGCAGCTTTCCGTATTCTTTAGTTTTAGTTGATATTCTTCTTTCTTGTATTGATGAGATCAGAAAAAAATAACATTCAATTTTCTTGTTTATTTATAACATATACATTGTCATGGATTGGTTAATTGATGAGTTTAGAAAGCTTTAGAATATTGATGTCTACTTTTGTTGTTTGAATCGAATGGACTCTGATTGAATTCCTAAATTCTAGCTAATTTTACTATACATAATATTTAGGATGAATTATAGGATTCTGTATTGGTTAAAGGATAAAGAGTCTAATTGTGTTAGATGACCAAAATTTTCTTGCATACGTCAAACCTCTTATTGTTCCGGTTCAAAATATTACTTTTTGAAGAGTCTGTGTTTGCAGGTGAAAGTTGTACCATTCTATTTCATTCTCTGTGGTATCTGCTTTTCCATGTCCAACAGGCGTGTCTTGAAGGAACTCAAGAGCTTCCAGAATGATCCTCCACCATTTTGCAGTCTTGGTATGTACACATCTTCTGTGGTTCAGACTTGACTCAATTTTCAACATGTTTCTTCTTTCTTTGTTACTCAGTTTGATGGAAATTTCTTCGATCATGGAGGAATCAATCCTATACATCATTCATCCTTGATGAGTTTTGTATTTCTCACTGTGCATATACTAAAACACATTATTATTGAGTATTACATAGAGGCTGAGGCAAATACAAGTTTTTTTTGTTTTTTTTCAATTAGAATGGATGATTTCTACCTTCTCGTATAGTTTGTGTTTCATTCAACATCATCCTGCAATCATGATCTTATGTTCGGTTGTTTTCCCAGGTACTGTGTCTGAGGACATGCGCCGCTGGCAAGCAACAATCACGGGGCCTCCTGATTGCCCTTATGCCGGGGGAGCATTCTTAGTTGCCATTCATTTGCCTGGTGATTATCCTGCAATACCTCCTAAGGTGCTATTTCTGACTTTTGGTTGACTTAACTTGTTGTCATGGGATTAAAACTATGCAATTCTTAGATTAACATTGTTGCTACTTGCTGATTCATTTTTTTCATATGTCAAATGTCTTTTTTTATATTAAATAAATAAATAAAAATCGCTTACATAGTATCGGCTTTGATAGGAGTAAAGATTATACACAGAATATATCGTGTATATGTGATACATACATTAAATAAGTTTTTTCTATGTTATGTCAGGTCACATTTAGAACAAAGATCTTCCATCCAAACATAAATGGCAATGGAAGCATTTGTCTGAATATCCTTGGTGACCAATGGTGTCCAGCGCTTATTGTTCCTAAAGTACGTTGAATTCTCCTTGCAAATTCCTAATTCCTTGTTAATTGATTGTCTTCCTTTCTTTCCATTGGTTGCGCGTGTCTTTTTCGACAATTTTTATTCTTTTGTGTTGCATGGGATGAATGGATACTTGATTTGAGTAATTTGACTAACAGTCTTATATCTATCTATATATATATATATACTAGGTGTCACACTACGCATGCAAACTATTACTTGTTTTAACTAATAAAACAACCCAATTGACAAAATTGGCTAAAAATAGTCGATTAAATCATCAAAAGCAACTTATTTTAAATGGGAGAGGAAGACATGGGGGATACTAAATTTTTTTTCAAAAATTAGACATGTCAATTGATTTGGACTTGAATCTCATTTTGGATTTGACAAAGGTATTTTTAACAAAATAAAAATCCATCGGATAAGCCATTGTCTTATTCAAAATATCGTTTGCAACGTCAAGAAGGAAAATCGATCAAAATCAAGCAAGAAAAAAAAATGGAAATAGTGAATCAAAGCATGAGTAGTGATTCAGATTATTAAATGAAGTTTATTTATTTATTTATTTATTTAACAACACTATTGCAAACATCAAACCAATATTTTAACCAACAAATCTTGCAAGAAGATCTGAATTATTTACTTTTTCACTACACCAAATTGGCATTTTTGTAACAATCCAAAAAATAGTAACACTTTTGAGCTGTAACAAACCACAAAGCAATTTTACACATTTTCATAAACAAAGTGATTCAATAATTGTATCATCATAAATAGAATGGGCTTACAAGTGATGCTATTCATGGTGATCTAATTTATTGTATCATTTTTTTTTTGTAGCTATTTTTCATTTTGTTGACTAAATTTAGTTTTGACTTAAAATTGTTTGGTGGATTGTAATAGTTCAAAAGTGTTACTATTTTTTAAGTTGTTACAAATATGCTAACTTGGTGTAGTGTTTGGCTTTGCCCAAACCAACATCTGCCAACTTGTTTGGATTGTGAGATAAAGAATGAACACCAAATGGATGCTTGCACCTAACCCTTAAAGAAAGTTCAGATCTCACACCATAGAAGAGAGGAGAAATTGTTCCACTGTGCCATCAAGCTGAAAGGCTCCACCATCCAAACCCTGGTTTCGGACGTCCTACTACTATTTCATAAAAAAATCGTGCAAGTTTTGCCACCCCTACCTCACCCTTCTGATTTGCATGAATTGAGCACATCAGTGGGCTGTCTTAGAAACACGTTACATCTCTTGCAATTCTCGTTCAAGTGCATCCCCCAAAATGTTTTTTGTTACAATCCGGTTCCTAAACACTTCCCATGTGGAAAATGAACTTTTCAAAAGAAAAAAAAATCTTACTCCAAACAAGTGTATTATGCATATGATGACTGCAGAGTTGGTCGCCGAGTCTAGAAACATGAATATAAAACTGCTCCTCGAAGTAACTGATCACTTATGAAGCACTTATCGTAGCTAGGAGGTCCAGCGGTTTGTGATTTTACATTTTGGTTTGTTGTTTTTCTTGTTATATCACTACACCAAATTGACATTTTTGTAACAATCCAAAAAATAGTAACATTTTTTAGTTATAACAATCCACAAAGCAATTTTACACATTTTCACAAACAAAGTAATTCAATAATTGAATCACCACAAATAGTATGGGCTTGTGATGCTATTCATGGTGATCTAATTTATTATATCATTTTTTTTGTAGCTATTTTTCATTTTGTTGACTAAATTTAGTTTTGACTTGAAATTGTTTGGTGAATTGTAATATCTCAAAAGTGTTACTGTTTTTTAAGTTGTTACAAATATGCCAATTTGGTGTAGTGTATGAAAATAACTATTCTTTTCCATGATATACTAGTGAAATCAGAATTCATTCTTTTGATCTTCCAATGCTCTTTTTTTCCTTCCTGATTTGTTTGTTTGTATGGAGCTTACTTATTTTGTGCATGAAAATTTAACTGTGGTGTATTAATTTAGTTAGTATATTTCTGTTTGTTATTTCTTCCAATATCTTCTATCGCAACAAATGCTGAACCATTAAAAAAATGATAATTAAAAGGACAATGATTGCACCGACTGAATATGGTACTCGACAGTATAATTCAGTTTAATCTTTTCTTCATCAGGTACTAGTCTGTATATGCGCTCTGCTAACAGACCCAAATTTTGATGATCCCCTTGTGCCTGAGGTTGCTGAAATGTACAAGACTGATCGTACAAAGTTTGAGACCACTGCTCGCACCTGGACGCAAAGGCATGCTATGGGTTAAGTGTAATGCAAGAGGTTCATTGTGAAAAGAATTTGTATATAGTCGTGCTCTTTCATTGAAAAAATTGGTTGAACTTGTATGGATTTGAAATTGCTTGTTTTCGCTTAAGAACTCTAAACTATCTAGTCTGCAATGACTAGTTCTACTTGTTGAACCCTCTAGTTTGAAATTGTTGGATTTACTTGCACATCTAGTCTGCTAGTAAGTATTTTGGCATTCTGTCAAATTGCAAATAATATCCTATTTTTCTCCCTATTCCTTTGCACTCTGAGTTTGTCATAGGCTAGAATTCTTTATCAGATTATTTTTTTCAGGATTGTTAAATTAGACTATATTGGTATTTCTAAATCAGATTAGTAGCTTCATAAATCAATTTTTTTATCGGAATATTTATTGGAATTTGTTAATCAGGTTATATGTACCTGTAAATCAGATTATTACTTAGGTTAATAATCTAAAAATACCCAGATTGTATTTATTGAAAAGAAACCAAGTTGTTTGTTTGTACTCAGGGTTTCTGAATAAGATTTGTCAAGTCATTGGTCGTCACTCCATCATGTTGATTCCTTAAAAATATATATATATTGAGAAGAAACCAGATTGTATTTATTGAAAAGAAACCAAGTTGTTTGTTTGTACTCAGGGTTTCATAATAAGATTTGTCAAGTCATTAGTCGTCACTCCATCATGTTGATTCCTTAAAAAAAATAAAATATATTTGCTATTTTCTAGGCTTTTTAGTGTGTTGATTTTTAACTTCGTATAGGAAGCAAAATGAAAGAAAAATTAGTTGAAGTAAGCTGGATGAGGTTTTTAAATATCATGATCTTGAGTAGATTAAAAGAGCGAAAAATGGCTCTGCCTCTAGGGCGATTTGGGAGTTTGAGGGCACTTTGGTCCGAGGCGGGTTAAACTATTTTTAGACATGGATTTCTATAATCACGACTCCTAGGGTTGATCCCTAGGTCAAAATAGGCTGCTCAACCATGGCGGCTCCTTCAGCCGCCGATGGTGGGGGGAATATGGGTGGGGGAGGGATCGGTTTGGCACCTCAGCCAACATGTTCTTTTGCTCAAGTCCTTGGGAACTTTCACAAGGCGGTCACCATTGAGGGAATCGTGGAATGTACTAGTTTTCGCAATGAGGGATCACCTGCCATTGCTTTTATGGGTACGGACGAAGGGAATGACGCGTATTTCATGGAGAAACATGTCTTAGTTTTGAAGTTTTCGAGCTTTAGGCCGACTTTAGAAGCGATACGGGATGAGATTCATAGAACTTGGGAGATTGCAGACGATTTTTCAATGGGTCTTCTAGATTTCAGACATGTTTCTGCCCGACTGCAATCAGAAGAGGAGGCGAAAAAGGTACTTTCTTGTGATTCTTTTTTAATTCCTTGTGTGTGTTTCAAGACATGCAGATGACATGCGAATTTTAACCTACGGGAAGATCCTGTGATAGTCCCATTGTGGGTTGAACTTCCCAATCTTCTACTTCAATTCTTTCACCGTCTGCTTTTAAAGGCTATAGGAAACTCTTTTGGTGTGTATTTGCGGATGGATGACAACACTTGATGCTTGACTAGGCCTACAGTTGCCTGTATGTGTGTGGAGATTGATTTAACTGAGCTTCTCCCCACAAGAATTTGGATTGATAGGGCGGGAAATAAAGGATTCTGGCAATAGGTTGTGTTTTCATGTTTTAAATACTGTGAGGTGTGTTCGTTAATAGGCCATGATGTGTTAGTTTTTCATAGGAAGCTTGGGACACTCCAGAATCACAAGAAACATGTAGGCAAAGGGGTTGTAAAACCTCAAGGGAAAGTAGACTTGAATGATCAAAAGAAGAAGAAGAGTGCTCAGGTTCAGAAACAAGTATACATGCCAGTGTCAAAAGCGAACATGGAGAAGGAAGGTGATTCCACCAAGGATAATAAAATTTCAACACAGATAATGGATAAAGCATAAGCTAGTGGTGCGAAAATTCCTTTGGGAGAGAAAGTGTCGAGTCAAGAAGGTTTACCAGTGAACAAAAATCCTTTGGCAAGTCAAATTGAAAATAAAAATGAAGTTTGGAGTTGGCGAACCCATTTGCTGCATTGGCTGAAAAGGAAGTTGAACCCTTGGATGCTAACGACATCGGTCAAGCATGATGAAAGTGGACAGCTGAATACGGCTGGATGGGGTGGAATTGACTAAGCAACTGTTGCTAGTGGACTCGGTGGTGGCAGTGGCCTTTTCGAGGTCGGGATGGAAAAATGATTTGGAGGAGTAGGGTATTAGAGTGAAACTATCAAATTAGTGGCACATGACAAGCAGGATTTGTCGACTAGCACCTGGGCTCAATCTAAGAAAGCCACTTAGGATAACCAAGAGAATTTGAATCAGGCTACGGTGACTGTGGGAAAGGACACGGGAAATAACATGGTGATTGTGCCGGTAGAGTCAGAACGTCATAGTGCTGAGACAAAGATCCATGAGGAGGTGGTAGATTCTTTTGAACAAACGGGACAGGTTGGCACGCCTCCTGTTGCTAGGAGAGGAAAATAAACAAAAGTTGCACCCCTAATGGTTCACATGAAGGTGGCGACTAAACAACAAACATCAATGCCTAGTGTTGTTCGGTTTTAGTCGAAGCAAGGCATTTTTGTGATTCTGATATCATTTGAGGAAAAAAAAATAAGAGATTGATACAAATAATCCGAATGTAAACAAAGGGAGAGAGAACACTCTCGGTTCAAGAACACTAGTAGGTTTAAAAAAGACTACATACTTTTAAATTACATATTCGGAAAGAAAAAATTGATAACAGAAAATACATTGGGTCAAGAACACTATGAGGTCTCTGAAGAGGAACACGAACCAAGTCTGTCAAGTGAAAATATTGCAAGAGAATCGGCTGCTAAGAGTTTTCCAAATGCCTACACTAAAAACTTTAGACTTAGTCCCCGCAGATCGTCTACAACTAAGAAATGTAACAATAAGTACATGAATTGATCCATGGGAATTGCGGGACTAGTCTATTTGGATAAAAATCATACAACATATATTCACAATTGACAAAAAAAATTTGAATCAAAATGCTAATGATGATTGGTTGCATAATTTTTGCTAGAAGCGAACATGTATATGCCCTGCATTCCACTTTGGTTTTTATGGCAGATTTTTGCATGTTTGGGCAGAACTTAAGGTCTTGAAGGGCGTCGAAAATTTTCAGTATGGTTTGGTAGTGCAGGCTTTGATTGGTAACTTTTGTGTTATGTTAGTCTTCCTAGTGTTAATTATTTCATTTTTCAAATGATTTGATTCGGGTAAAGTCATAACATACCCCTCGAATAGACTGTAGATCATTTTTTTTATATTGAATAAAGATCTAGTTGTTTTTTTTTTTTTTTAAATCATGACTTTTTAACATCACTATTTAGACTCTTTGACACCACTACTCCCTACATTTTCGTCTGCCACCGTCGTTTACTTAGTGATACCATATATATACAGTGACGGAGCCAGGATTTTTGTTGAGGGGGGGCGGGAGGGCGGAGTGATGTCATAATTAATTAAATATAATATAAAAATTAGTTACTTTAACATGAATTTTTTTTTTAAATACAGCAAAAAGGGGAGTACAACAAAGACAGTCATTGAAGATGATTACTACTATATTCATTGAAGATTATTACTACTTCTAGAAACACAACACAAGAGAAGGGTTTGAATTGTTGATTACCACTACATGAAGAAAATGAGGAAGAGATTGGGTTGCTTACGATTTTTTTGTGGAGATGACCAACACAGTGATTAATGAAGGCACCTGGTACCTAGAAGAAGAAGAATAAGGTGGTTTGGATCCTATTGGATCTTGTGAAGATTAGCTCAAATAACTCAATAGTTATCGATCTTTGAAGATGATGAAATATGGGGGTTTCCCCCATCTTATCCAATCGATAGAGTGTGAAGAAGAAACTGTGAATTTTGGTTTATTTGAGAGATTTGTTCGTTAAATTATTAAAAATGAAAACAAATCATAAGTTATCATTAAAATGGGCATTCTCCGAAATAAAGAATAAAGGATGGCATGAACTTCTAACTCCTCATAAAATTCAAAGTAAATATGAAATTTTGACATAAAAGGTTATAATTAGAAGAAGAAAAAAAGATTATTAATTCCTTTTTGTGAGGCAAATATTAAGAGTGCATTAATTAAAGCATTTGAAAATGCAACACATAGCAATATATAAATTATAGTAGTAGATTTATCTATTATATTTTGCAGTGCACTTTTTCTAAGGTGCGAAAAAATGTGTAAGAGAGGAGTGTAACCACCCATTCCCTTCGAGTTATGATTTATACTCTGAAAAGAAATTTTGTTTTTTATACTGTTCACATGCAGCTAACCTGGTCTGAACATTTATTTATAAATCAATTTCTGTTGTTTGTTTAGTAATCTGGTGGGGATTCTTTTGCTTTGCTTGTGTGGAAACAAATGGGATTTGATGACCAGGAATCATACATAATAAACAAAGATGATATGAAAACAACGAGGGGTAGTGGATTTTGAATGAAGACCAACTAAAGGTCCGCAATCTCTCTACCTCAGACAGAGACCATATTTTGTGAACGGCATAGATATATTTGCGCGTTGCCGTGTCGAACGGACTCTGTCAGTCAAAGTGTCAAGATCAAGAAGGAATAAAATAGAAAACGTAAATGTGAAGAATAAAAAAGGGCAAAATAGTGAGTGTGAAGAAAAGTGTATATTATAAGAAGCAGATTCAACCATACGTTTAGAAGAAAAAAGAAAGAAAGAAAGAAAGAGATCGATCAATTTGTTGGTGGATTGGATTCAAATGGAGTTGGGTTGGCGGTGAATTTCCGCGAAGACTTCTGTCTGTTCTTTTTTGCCGCCACAACCACCGTCCGATCCTTTAGATCTGAATCTTTAGTCTATCTTTCTTTCCCAATTTCGATTTCCATTTTGAAACCAATTTCATTCAACCCTTGTGTTCGAAAACCTGATTTCTCGCAAGGTGACCTAAATTTTGACTCAGAAACTTTGAATTGAAGGATTATGGAAAAATCTTGAATTATTATCTGAGAATTGTGAATTACTGTAGGGTTTTGAATTAGAAATATATATATATATATATATATATATATATGTTTTGTTTGGGTTTGCAGGTGAAATTGATTACCTTGTGTGATTGCTTTCGATGGCATCTAAGCGTATTTTGAAGGAACTTAAGGACTTGCAGAAGGATCCTCCTACCTCATGCAGTGCTGGTATACATGTTTTCCTCTTCAATTTTTTCATTAACGAAAGTGTCTGTCAAATTCTTGTTAGCAAACATTACAATTATGCTCTGTTACTTAATTGCTTTGTGCTCAGATTTTTCATTGTTGAACTATTTCTGGTCTTTTAATTAACATTAAATCGTCCAAAATTTTTATGGGTAATCTAAAGTGAGTCTTGTTAAGTAATCACCAATCAACAAGTCAAGAGATAAGATTCTAATGACTTGCTCATGACGAGTTGTGGTCATGGAAATTATTGGGCACAAGCTCATCTGTATTATTTAAACGATTGACTTCAAATAGCCTTGATAGGAAAATGCAAATTCAGGTCTTATGCCATTTTTGGTTGCAACGGGGGAAACACATTGACGTCCACTAGATTCCATATGGAATCTTCGTGGAAACTATAATGTATAACTCCTCGCTTGCACGACCCCCTCTCCAAATAGAACTTCCCATGAAAATCAGAAAACAATACTTGCTTGTGCATCAGTTTAAAAAATGTCAATATCAGTATATGTAATAACATTGATATGTGCCTTTCTCTCAGGTCCTGTGGCTGAGGACATGTTCCATTGGCAGGCAACAATCATGGGACCTCAGGACAGTCCTTATTCAGGAGGGGTGTTCTTAGTTACCATTCATTTTCCTCCTGATTATCCTTTCAAGCCTCCTAAGGTACTGATTCAAACTTCTGTTTGGTTTAAGTTGTTAGTTCAGTTATATATGTTGGAATGTATGTGTCACGGGTGAATGTTTATGTTTATGTGCGGAGCCCTGTTTTTGGAGCAAATAGATTTGAGGATTTCTCTGTTTTCTTACCTGAGGCTAATTTTAAGTACACATCAAATTTTGTATTGAATGTCTTTTAATTTGGTAAAAACGTTAGATTGTCTGCTGGGCTTCATGTGTCTCGCCAAGGGTTTTTGGAAAAGGATTTTTGAACTTTGAAGTTATGGATTCTCCTGTTTGGCGTTTACATGTCAAATTTAATCTTTCTTCTGGAGATGTGCCAAGAAGATTAGCAGTTGCTTTCTGTAAGTTTCCTGAAACAAACAAAATGCCATAGGAAAAATGAAAAATGTTACAGGCCAAGTCTCTAAATTGTTTCATCTTCTAGGTTATTGGGGATTCCGAGAGTATACTGAATTTGTGCATCACTATTTGTGCTTATAAAAGGGTCGATTGGTTCTTCAGAATGGAGATATGCCCTGTGATGGTTACCCATTGTATGTGAATGTGCAGCTGTTTCAATCTAAATGCTACCATGTCTGTGATAACTAGATACTTGGCATTGTTGATGTATTTCATCTTCTATTGTTTTGAGTCTTGACACATGGGTATTGGTATCAAACTGTCAAAGAAAGAGGGTTTAGTTTTTTCTTTACTTTCCTCATGGGTTAATTCTGTCTGGTCATTCATTTATCTCATGTTTCAATTCTCACTTCTGATGTCATAACATAAGCAAAAGTTTGCAAAAAAAAAAAAAAAAAAATTTCTTGACAAATCTTTTGCTTGCTATTATATCAGGTTGCATTTAGAACTAAGGTCTTCCATCCAAATGTTAATAGCAATGGAAGCATCTGTCTGGATATCCTTAAAGAACAATGGAGTCCCGCACTTACCATTTCTAAGGTATGATAAGTTCCATCTTTCACAATTTCTTGGTGATCTTCTTTTGTTTAGTTTTCTGTTTTGTTGTTCCCTTGCTCCTTTCTTTCTTTCCATTTTTTTTTCGTTATCCAAGTCAATACTTAATTTGGCCAACAATGTCTCGCATCATCTGTATTATTTATCCCTAGAATATGAATACTTGCTACGAAATGCTTCACACCTGTGATTCGCTAAGCTATATATTGTCTGGTTGGTCTGCTCCTCATTTTATCAAAGCAAATGTTTTTCAGGCAAAGTAGAGTTGTCACACTGTTTAAATGAAAATTAATGGAGTTTTCTTTTCCATACTTATACAACGCGTGCGTGGGGAGAATTGTTCCTAAAAGATTATGCTTGAATTATTCAAGTGAACCTGAATATGAAACAGACCCATGTGCCAAGAGGAAAGTATATGAGCTGCCTGTTTCTGTAGTGGAGGATAGTGAAGCAAAGCATCCTTCAGGCTAGGAATTCCACTTTTGTGTGAACCCACCTAAGGCAGAACCCCAATTGCAAGGGAGAAAAAGAGATCGAATGGAGATGAAGGATTCCCTTTAGGTAACATCTAATCCTGTGAATTAAAGATTAACCAAAGACTAAAAGAGAAATATTCTAGTTCTTAAAAAAATCAATACCTCATCTTTGCGCATTCAAGATTTAACCAAAGACTAAAAGATAAATACTTTCTAGTTCTTTAAGAATGAAATGAATAAATAAATAAATAAATAAACCTTTATAGTTCAAAAATCAACCGGTGACCCGCCATCCACAAAAAAAAAAAGAAGATGATCCTGGTTCGGATCACTTGGGGCTTCTAACACGTTGAATGTTCCTTTAAACATTGACCAATCCTCTGCCTCTTCAACACCGTGTTGATTAATCTTTGTAGAACATCCTGAAGTTTAGCATAACATATCTCTTCATTTTGAAGTCTTCTTTCATCTTCAACTTTGGTTTGGGATTTGAAACCTGGGATGCCCTAAAGCACTACTGTCAAAATAGTTATGTGAATGTGGGATTGAAGAGTCCTCTCCATGGAAAACTCTCATAGTTCAAAATATCCGAATTCAAAGGTCACATTTCCATTGTTATTGGTGAAGGTAGAAGAGTTGATTTTGAAATGATGTCTGGTTGAAGGACTCTATTCTGAAGGAAAGCCACAATGTTCTAAATGCTATATGCTTATATCCAATAAAAATAAAGATGCACTGGAAGACTCCATCACTCGACTGATCAGGGAGCCCTCATAGACATGGAATGCGTAGAGGTCTGAGAGACTGGAAAATCCAACGTGATAAAACTCATAGAGCAGCTGAATTTATTTCTTTAGGAAAATTTCTTCAGGCAAAACAGAGGATAGGTGGTGATGGGATGAGAAGACAAGTGTTTTTACAATTAGATCATGCTATAATTTCCTCCTTAGTGCTTTCATGTTGACCGCTCAATCGCATGTCAATGTTCCAACTCTTTACTTTTGTAGTGGATCTCTGTTATGGAAGAAGCAGGCTGCTCCAAAAGCAGACTTCCTTTTCTGGTGGTTGCAAAAGGAAAGGTTCAGACCATAGACAATTATGATAATAAAATTTAAAAAAAAAAAAAAAAAAAAAAAAAAAAAAGAGTTATGACCGTGGTCAATGGCTGCTACCTCTGACAGTCTATCGAAGAAACAATTAATCACCAAATGCCAATGAGCTTCAAGACTTGCTAAATCCTTGGGCAAAAAGATCATTCTCAGCAAAATGGATCAAAAAGAGAACTGGATATGGGAGTGGGACAGGATCTCAATCACAGGTCAAGGACATTGAATATGCATTTGAGTTCTAGATCACATAGGGTCCCTTACCAATGCAATTGTTTTGGCTTGCTTAAAGACTTTCCCACAATATGCAGCAAGAATTGGGAGAAGCCCTGACCTCTCCACTATGGTAATACACATTCTTGTTGCAAAGGGATTCAACTCCTCTCCTTTGTCGAATAAAGATATATTTGACATTCTTTCGACCCACTCTTGACGATGCTTGCCATCTCTCCAAGGCATCACAACTTAAACCAACATGAGCCTGACTACAGCTCACTTTGACACCTTAATTCCCATAGGCTTCACAGGCAAATCGAAGGCTTCCATTGTCCTGCTCTTCCATTACATAAATGGCTGATCTGGTGTGATTCTTGATGAAGAGGCCAAAATATGGTCAAATAATGTCTCTTGACGAGACTTGATTATCCATCAACTGTTTCTGGTAGTTTAAAGTATTATTTCAGTTATACAGAGCAAAAACCTTTTGAATGATTGACCTGGACAAAACATAGAATGAGTTTCAGAATTAGAAAATATTGTCTAATGTTAGGTTAAAGACTACGAGAAAACTATGAGGTTAATGTTCTGTTGAAATTGTAGGTAAATTTGTAAACTAAGTAAAGGCCTCAAAGATTAAGAGATACCATGGTAGATTAAACTGACAAAAAGCTAACCCTTCTTTTGATCTTGTGACTTTTTTCTGTCTTGTTTGATCTCTACGTACCTTTTCAATTTGTGCATGACGTTGGTCACTTGTTGCAATGTTTAGTAATTCAGCTGAATCTTTTCTTAATCAGGTACTACTCTCCATATGTTCCCTGCTGACCGACCCAAATCCTGATGACCCGCTCGTGCCTGAAATTGCACATATGTATAAGACTGATCGGTCAAAGTATGAGAGTACTGCTCGCAGCTGGACACAGAAATATGCAATGGGTTGAATTGATTCAAGGTATTCTCGTCAAAGGAATGTAAAGCATTGTACTCTTCCATCAAAAAGGGATTGTAGGGATTTGTGGAACCATTTTGGAGACGGGGAAAGCAAGCAAAAAAAATTAAAACAGAAAAACGAGGAACTACTAAAATAGGTGTTCTTCATTTTTCACATGTAACTCGTTTTCCAATTAATACTTTGATTAATGTTTGGCACTTATGTTTGAAGTTTATTTTCCTGTACTCTCAAAGATGTTGGCCCTCTGTATTTTCTTTTACCTTCATTATTGGTCTCACTCCTGCAAGTGGAATCCATTGATTAATTCAATGAAACCTAAGAAAGTAAATACCCTTGTTAAAACCCTCCAAAACATTTGAGCAAGATGTTACAAAAGTTTTAAAGAACCCAACTTGTTTGCTGGTTTCATCACTAGTGTTTTTCTTTCTTTTTTTTTGGCTTTTCTTCTCTTCGCTCTCATAGTCATGGGAAGATCCCCTGGTGCAGGGGTTGAGAATCCAGCACCTACATATTTATAGTAAGGGACCTCATTGGTTGGCTTGTGAGATTTGAAATTGTAGCATGTATCAGACTCTTGGGAATTCTTGTCGATGTGTTATCTTGTGTTCCTCCAATGATGAGTTATATGTTGCTAATTAATTTCTCTAGTTGGGTGAAATGTATATAAACTCTGTCAATCTTCAGGAGTCCAGTGATACTAATCCATGCCGTGAAGACAGAGCCATGACTGCCAACTTGGTTCTTCAGCTAAGAGCTTAGGTAAAGTTTTGATCCCTCCTCTCAACGTCATTGCTGTCCGTATTCTCGGTAATCTATATGTATTGTACTCTCCGCTCTGCTTAAAAATGTATTTTGAATACAATACATATCTACCTACACTACACTAGCTTTATAGTAGTTGTGTTAAAACTCAGTCAAACTTATTTAATATCCCAATCTCTCCAATTCATTGAAACCAGCTGTATTGTTTCCGCAAACTTTTGTGTCAATTTTTTAAATATTGTTTATCTCCAATAATGTTTGTTAGTGAAGAACAGGTCCCTAAACACTATAGATTAGAGACACTATGAGATGACAAACCGAAAGATATAGCAAGTGATAGTGACTCCTAGCTTCAAGTCTTTGATAAATATCACGTAGAAACCAAGTCTTCGTCTTCTTCCTTTTCTTTTTCTCTGTTTTGTTGATTTAAAACATTTTGGTTGACTGAAATGAAACCCCACCCCCACGTAAAATCTCTGAACCACATGATGCAGTGGGGATCGTTTAGGGTGGGTGGAAGTAGGTTTATGTTTTTAGACTTTTTGCTTCTTAATTCTTATTATTCTTGTATTAGTTTTGAATACGTGTTTGTAGCAGTTGTGGCTTGATTTGCAAGCAAAGAGATTCATAAACATGATCATTCACATTGCTTACTCTCTCACGTGGTGGACTCTCAAGTCATGCACGCACATTTTCCCTAAATACTTTTCTTTCATCCTTTGCTTCGTCCCCAAGCCTTATCTTACCTTTTCAAACGTTTATACAAAACCCTTTCGAGACTTATTTTATCTTGTTTTGCTTCATCGAGATGGTTGTTTTTTTTTAATAATTTCGAAGCTGAGAGAGCTCGGTCTGAATTTCAAACAATTTCAAAATAAACAAGAATATCTTTAAGGTTTGTCCAAAAAACCATTGGAAAACAAAAAAAAATCAAGAATTTTTTGTAAATACAGTGCTTTGGATTAGTTGTTGGTGAGGTGGGGCTTTTAAGGCCCCGGACACATGTGAGACTGATTGTGGAGAGGAGGTGATCATGGATGGTCGGTCAATATGGGATAAGAACACACAAGTTGCTGTTGTTGATTATAATGGCATGGCATGGCGGGCAGAGCACGTTTTTAATAATTATGAATAACAAGAATTTTTTGCGGTAAGATATATCTAAACAAAAATTCTTAAGAGTCAGGTCCTTAGCTTCAAGGAAGGCTCCCTGCATGTTTTCAAGAGAGCCCCCTGGCGCTCTAGATAAGCTCATATCTAAATGAAGATGAGATTACTCTCCTCTCCTCACCTGACAAATATCAGATAGCACATGAATAATAGCCCAAGTTCCAGTGTTCCACCCTGTGTCTGTCGCGTAAAACATCTTTATGTTGTTTGTTGTTGTTGGGCAATGGACCAGCTTCCAAACCTTCCTCTTCCGATCAGCTAGCTAGCTCACATGTTTTGGCTTCTCATACAATTTCAAATTTACCATGTTATCTCAATCAAAATCGTTGTAATAAACTGTCACACTGTTGTGACCCGTAATATGTTCCACCACATCTTACCATTTCAACAGTAGAAGGGTCAACTTACCTGTCACCTTCCCTCTCCATACGTTTGTGAAGAACATGTGCCTGTAGTTTAGGTTGACAAGTAAAGAATTTTAAACCATTTGTAATAGCATGGCAGTTTTTCAATGGGGTATTAGCTCAGTTAGTAGACTTGTAGCGAATGGTATGAGGTCCAAAGTTTAAACATTGTCAGCATATTTGGGGTGTGTTGGGGTTAAAAAAGGATAGCTTCACAGTTGTAAATCTATTGGAAAATTACAGACGTCAATTTTTCATTTTTTGTAACAGCAATCATTTGAATGAATTGATAAACCTCGATGAAACGATAAATTTTGGAAATAAATAAATAATGGAATTACAGGTATCTGTCAATCTTGAAATCGATAGAAAGTTCAATCAATTTGACCAATGCACATGAGCTTAATAATTCATCTTCAAACAATCTTGATAGATCAATAGAGAGAAGACTTTGAAAAAAGTAGAGTTTTACTTCTTAACCCCGCTCATGGTGATTGATGATTACTTTACCAATAGTATATGAAGGTTTGTTGTCACTCTCTTCTTCAAAGTCTTGTTTTGTCAACAAGTCTACCAATTTAAACGCCAGTCTTCAAATGAATGTTTTCATATGACTAACTTTTCTACGACAAGATCTCAGATTCACCCAATGTTGATATACTACTTGGTCTCCTGAAATACTAAAGTGAAAAAAGTATGTTTTGAGGAAGAAAATTTTGAGCTTATTTAGAGCTAGATCCCTAGCGTCAGATCCATGTGAGGGGAGGTTCTCCTGCGCATTTTTAGAAAAAGAAGAAAGGAGATCTCTTTCCTAAAAGAGTGATGCTACCTGTCGAGGAAACTAGCGAGAAAGGGAGGGAGGACCCTGCATCCCTCGCTGGTTTCCTTGACAATTAGAATTTCCCTTCCTAAAAACATTGGCGCGGATCTGATGCTAAAACCTGGGTCTTAAGAATTTTTGAAAAATACATGGACTCTATGTGTCTGAACTCTTCTTCTACCATTGACTATGACAAAAAAAACAAAAATAAAAAGAAGTAAAGTAGGGTGATTTTGATACTCAAGAATCAATGGACATATCGTTATTATCATAGTGAGTAGCTAGTTGGTCAATAATCAATAGACTTATTGTCCGCCAATAATGCAAATAATTTGATTAGACTAGTCGTATTTGGTCTTGTTATAGCTCATGTTGTTAGTCTTATATATAATTGAGAAACATGATAGGTTACGTGATGCCTTCAGCATGTTGTTTTCTTTATAATCCTTGGAAAAAGATGGGTGTTAAAAATATAATCGATTTTTTCATTCTCCAACTGCAAAGCCAAATGAAAAAACCAGTGCAAGGACCATGTGCTATGCACTCACCTTATTGTATTCTTTAAATACTTGAATTTGAATTCGAAACAAAGTGTAGTTCAATTAGGATTAAAAACCGTCCGACGGTTTGGTTTTTAACCTAAACCGTAAATTGAACCGACTTTGATCGGTTTCAAAATTTTCAAATCGAAATCGAATTGATCATTAACAAAACCGAATTGAAATCGAATCGATTTTAATTTATGCAAACTATAACCGAATCGATCGACTATTTTAAATATATTATATTATATTATTTTTACATAAAATATATAGTATTTATTATATATATTCGGTCGGTTCAATTTTATTGGTTAAAATCATGTACAAACCGAAAACTGAATCGACCACTTTGGTTTAGAATTTTTTAAAATCAAACCGATCGACTGATTTTGATCGATTGGATCAATTTTTTGTTCAACCCTATGTACAATACACGTGTTCAAAATGGAAGTCATTAAACGTCATGCATGTTTTTTGGTTTATATAATAGCAATAGGATCTCAAGTCTCTCATTTACACTAATATGCAATTTGCACGATAATGCATTAAATTTTCCAATTCAAACCACTAAAACTGCGCATGTTTTGCATTGTGTAACACACGTTTTTAATTATACGGCCTTCCATTATTCATTAGAGTTGAGAAAAATTAAATACCAACATTAAAAACAATGTGTTGAACGTCCAGCTCATTTTAATGTGTGTGTCTCAAGATCCACGATGAGTGGGATAAAAAAAATTCTCTATAAATATCATTAAGGGAAAGAAAGCCCATCTTAGACGTGACACAAGCGTGCATTGTCTAAAGACCACCCGCATGATAAACACATTTAGAAACGTCCCCAAGTACTGAGAAAACATGTTATGATCATGTTCAATCTAGTACAACTATGAAGTATGAACCACTTCTTTTTACGATCATAGCGAACGGCTGTGATTGAAGCGGTCTTCTACTAGGGGTGAGTGTGCGGTCACGGTCACGCTCACGCTCACCACTTATTTCAAAATACTTGCGCCCCAAGTTGAACAGTGTCACGAAGCAAGTATAACAGTAATTTCTGACGGGTCCTCATGTACCATCACTATCAGGACCTGCCACGCCCAGCTGTAAATGTACTTCTTTGGTTTTACAGCTTTACCCACTCCGTAGGTTGCTCACTTTGATTTTTTTTTTTTTTTACTGTGAGGATGGGTCCCATTTTAACTTTTTTACTCGAGCCGTGCTCTATATATACCCACCCCACGCAACTCAGGCCCCTTTAGTTCTAGTTCGCTTCATCTCTTCACTTCTTCCTCTTCTCTCCCAAAACCCCTCTCCCTACTTTCTACTGTCATCTCTTTCTCAACGTTTAAAGCTTCTTCACGTACTACTGCTCTACTCTACTCTACTCTCTTACAGTTTATAAAGACAGACAGAGAGAAAGAGAGAGAGAGGCAATCTTCCTTGTGCTTCCACTTTCAGATTCTTCAAGAGACAAAAACACTTTTGTCTTCCCACTTGCACAGAAAGCTTTTTTTATCTCTCTCTCTATAGATCCGTCTTTTGCTTTTCTTTTCCTTCTCTTTTGTTCTCTCTATATTTTCCCCAAAGGACATCCCCAAATTTAGATTCTCTCTTCCTCCTTTGATCTAGTCATTCAGATGATACTGATCTATCTTCTCCAATCCATTCACTTGTTCGTCGCTTCAAGATGAACACGAAAGTCTCCAACCCTACTGGATTCTCAGAGAATCCGTACGGCATGCCGGATATAAAGTTCTCGGAGCATGTCAAAACAATCCAGAAACTAATTGAGAAACCGAAATCCGCGGGAAACTCCATGATGATGTGTATTGAAGAGTCTCAACAGAAAATCCGGCAGAAAGTCGTCAGAATCATTTGCACAGATGGAGACGCAACGGACTCATCAGACGACGATGAGGCAGCAGGCGAATTTGTACGTAGAGTGAAAAAGCACGTGACTGAAATCAACATAAGCGTACAAGACCACGACGTAGCTAAAGTGCGCTGTGTGGGTACAGGAACTAGAGGAACAGACATGAAGAAGAAGAAGAACAAGAAGAAGAAAATGTTGAGTAAATTACTAATACTGTCCTCTGAGAAGAAAAAACCACCACCACCGCGACATCGCGAGAAGAGGTTCAGAGGGGTGAGACAGAGACCTTGGGGCAAATGGGCGGCAGAGATCCGCGACCCGATCCGTCGCAAACGGTTGTGGCTCGGCACGTTTAATACGGCGGAGGAAGCCGCCACCGCATACGACCAAACCGCCGTTATGTTATTCGGTCATAAAGCCGTCACCAACTTCCCCCTTCTCTGTTACTTGCAACCTGCTGACGTTACTGTTAGTAACGGCGATACCGAGACGGACATACAGAGTAGTAGTATTAGTACTAGTAGTCCAAAGCATTCCATTAAGTCTCCCACTTCAGTGCTTGGCACTGCTGGTGGTGGGGATTTGACGCCGTTTGATAATTTCACTTACGGCGACGTGGACTCGTTCGGGTTCGATATCGACCTGCCGTTAAGTCTAACGGAACTTGATTTGCCAAATAGGTACAACAGCGTTCAAGAAGAAGAATTCGGTGACTTTGACGTTGACTATTTCTCTCTTGAAGTCGTTAGACTGTCAAATGACGGATCTGCCCTTCAGTGTACGTGAACTGTTTCATTGTTTCAGTGTACTTGAGTGTTTAGTAGCCGATTTATACGGCGATTTTGTGAGTCTTATGGAACGAAATTTTTTATTTTAAAAAAATAGAAGAAAAAAAATATATGTGAAGCAAATATATTTATAGAGAGAGAGAGAGAGAGAGAGAGTGCTTGGTTGCAGTTGTTTCTTGATCTCCACGCCTTGACGTGGAAAAGCAACAATTTATATTTATGGAAAGAAAACGTTTTATATATTAAATATTTAAATGTTTTATTTCATTTCTGGACTCCTCACTAGTTAACCGTTGAATCTTTTGTGACCTGATACTACCGGTTGCTAAACTGGCGGCTACTTTGGATTCAGTAATTAGCTGACACGTAATGATTTTTTAGAGCACGGCCCGTAAACGCATCCATTCTTCGTCACATGTTTCTAGGCTTGTCTCATGGGCCGGTGACTGATTCGAGTTGGGCCCAGTAGGCTCACCACATATTCGGGTTTCTGGAAGGGATTAGGAATTATTTGCGAGTAATGGAAATTGTAGGTGTCATGGGACTAGTTTTGGGTCCACTCCACTCCATCCACCCCACTCTTTATAAAGTAAAATATATCAAATCAAATCTGGATAAAATGTTCTAAAGTAAAAGGGAAACAAAGTAGCATGTTTTGGGATACAAATCTTTGTTTATGAAGAAAAGTCTTCTATGTACTTTGTCACAATATTGTATATAGTATATACAGACTGAATTCAATAACATTATATTCTTATTATATCAAGAAATGATTTTTATACTAACTACATTGGTCTTGATCCAGAACTAATGTACATGTTAAGTGTGTCAAGAAATACTACGAACTACATGACCTAACGACTTGTCGAATGCACGATACATGGTATTAACACTTGTTTAGTTTTCAGCAACATCCAGAAAGAGATATATGGCACTTGAAAGAATGACTTGCAATGTAGCTTGCTATTTCATGGAGAAATTCATTCTTCAACCACCTAAGAAATGAAATTCCCATGTAGATGAACTTTCATAGATATATTTATGAGTAACTAGAGCCTAGTTTGTGAGTTGTAGCAGAGGAGGGTTTAACAATGTCAAAAGATTTTATGGTTCATGAATTCATTACAACGCGGTTTGCATTTTAAATTTAAGAGACCTGTGTAAAGAAAATAAAAAATGTAAACAGAGCTTCTACGGAGCTTGGTTCTAAAACACTGATCCGTAAGTGATCGGACTACTCTACCATTCTTTTCTTGGGTTTGGAGAAATTGAAGGATAGAGTTGATCTGATCACGTGCGAACCAACCACTCATACACAAATCAATGCTCTGTGACTTGGCTCTCTAGAATTTTTCAAATGTAAATCACGAGTGTGATATGCTTCTCCCACAAATCCACATATCCTCCATCACCTTTGGAAAATAACTAAAATTAAAAAGGAGACAAAGAAACATGAATAGTGATAAAGGTCATTTTACATTCAATAAAAAGAAAGCACAAGGACATACATCTATATACACCAAAAGTATACAATAGTGAATAGGTATTTATAGAATTACATGCAATTGCAATGCCAATTTATGGTATATAGAGGGACCACAAATCTATACTCACTCAAACACATATTACTTTGTTGTAGTGGGAATTAGACCAAAGGAAAGGCAAAAAAAAGTATCATAATAAGCAGCCGCGGCTGATTCTTCAACAAAACGCATCCAAGACAATTAATTGGCCCCAAGTCAGGGAATAGATTTGGACAAATTATTCTCTTATTGGGTGGTTCCCACTTGATTTTGATCGAAAATATCCATAAAAATTAGATGAGACCCAGAACATGGACGGTCCATGTATTTTCTTTACCACTATCAATTATTTGTTTAATTGTACAATTGGCAAACCCCGCCCGTTACGATGACCAGTCCCTAAGTAAGGGTTGGTGTTAGGTCTGTGACAGACAATCGTAAAAATCTGTCACATCTCTTTGCATGGATTTTAGTTCAATAAAATTAATGTGAGATGACCGTATTGCTTGGAGAACTAAAATACGTGTAGTCAACCCCAAGAATATCGAAAATGAGTTTTGATGATGATGATTTGCTCAATGGGCAAAAAAAAAAAAAGGTGCGGCTATACAGTGAAATAAAATGGATGATGGTTGAAGGAGTACGCTTTGGTTTGATGTATCAACCTTACTCAACACATCATTTTTAAAGACAATTGAGAAATATGTATGATGATACATCAAATAATACCAACATTTCAGTTATATATGTGGTGGAGATCATTCATCACGAGGATCAAGTATTTTAAGACCGGGTTAATTTATAAAGCCTAAAAAAGATGAATTCAATCATGAAAGCCCAAACAGGACCCGTCAGAATAAATCATAATCAGATAACCCAAAACCAGACCCGATAAAGTTCTTTCTTAAGGGGGGAGGAACGTTACATAGAAAAAGAGTCGTGGAGGGAGTTACGCCTGCGATGACGTATCTTCATAAAGGAGGAAACTGTTAAAGAGAACGTCTCCCCTCGTTGCGCCTCACATGCTTAAGTCACACAGGGAATTAATAACAACCATTAGGGGTGGGCATCCCATCCCGCGATCCCGATCTCGTCCCGTTCCGACCCGATTTTTTCGGGTCTTAATGGGATTGAATAATTTCATCCTGATCCCGTCCCGATCTAGAATGGGATGGGATGGAATGAAGATTTTCAATCCCGCCAATCTCGTCCCGTCCCGAACTAAATTTTCAATATTTATTATTAATATTTTTATGTATTAGTTTGAGTGAGTCAATTTTCGTTATTCTCGAGTTTTATCCTATCACTATTGCATTTTGTTCTCTTTATTTTTGAAAACTGTCGCTACCTGTTATTGCATATTTTCTTAACCTTATATAGACAAAGTGATTGCCTTCTGACTTTTCCATGGGTTTATAAGCTTGATACAAGCAAAACACAGTCCTGAGTACTGATTCAAAATGGTGTAGAGATTTGGTCATTGAAAAAGAAAGAGCTGCCCCAGTTTTTTTTATGCTGAAATGACATGGATGGGTTGAAGTTCCTTTTGAAACAGGGAGTTTATGTTATGTGTTGTGGTGTAAACAATCTCGGTACTTAATCAATTTAGACTTTAGGGTAGAACTGTTGTTGCATTGCCTCAATCATCTTATTTATATAGCCAATTTTCCAAGTAAATGGTTGGATTGTCGGACCCTTGTCGATGATAATCTTCGCAACTGTTACAGACAGCATGCTGATCCCGTCCCGTCCCGAACCCGTTTGGGATGGGACGAGGTCGAAATGGGTCTATCTCGTCCCATCCCGTCCCGTGCCCACCCCTAACAACCATTATAAAATGTAAAAAGAACATTCGACAAAGGTATTCAATATTAACTGAGTTCTGTCAAGTTTTATCCAATTTTAACTTCATTTCCAACTGAGTTACTAACTTAAGCCTTCAAACACAAAAATAAATGATATTTGGCAATCTAACATTTATTTTACAGATTTTACTTATTGGAGACTGAATTTTAGACGCATCGATCTATATGAGGTGGACCATCTATATTGTGGATATTTTGGGAGATCACTATGCAAAATTGAAAATTTAACACACAAACAAAGCAAAGGTTGACAGATGTCTTCTTCTTTCAAAGTCCAGGTACAAAGTATGGGACATTAATAATTTTGGTTTATTATCACTGTTTCTTGGACCTAGCTAAAATTGGTACAAATATAACTGTCCATATCAAGGATTATAATATAACGCTATATGAAAAAAAAAAAAACAAAGGTAATTGAGGGAGTTATACTTCTAAGATGTATCTTCGTAAAAAAGTAGACTGTTACAGAAAACATTTCTCCTTGTTGTGCCTCGCATATTTAAGTCACGCGAAAAATTAACAGCGACCATTATGAAAGGTAAAAAGAACATTCGACAAAAATATGAAATTTAACTGAGTTCTGTCCAATTTTATCTCTATCTCCAACTGAGTAATTAACTTGAACATCAAAATGCCTTCGACTACCAAAAAAATAGTATTTGATAATCTAACATTTATTTTTCAGATTTTACTTATTGAAAACTGAATTTTAGATGCATCAATGTATATGCGATGGACCATCTATATTATGAATATTTTGGGAGATCACTATGCAAAATTGAAAATTTAGCTCACAAACAAAGCAGAGGTTGACAAATGTCTTCTTCTTTCAAAGTCCAGGTACAAAGTATGTAACATTAATAGTTTTGGTTTTGGTTTATTATCACTGTTTCTTGGACCTAGCTAAAATTGGTACAAATATAACTGGCCATATCAAGGATTATAATATTATATACAACGGAATTTTATTTTTTAGGTATTTCAGAATGATAAAGTCAACAAGTAAAACAACTCTTACAAAGGACTACCTACTTATTGACATTGATGCCAATTAGTAACTATAGTGATGAAACTCTGATAGGGTTTAGCATAAGGTCTTAATGATTTCCGTGGTTTAAGAAATGGTACTAAAATAAGGAAAATTTTTACGCTGTCTTGTTTAGGTGCCTCTGGTTTTTTACACTTCTACGAGAAAAAAATAAAACAAAACAGATAATCCATTCTAACAACTAGTACTCTAGTGCAATTTTTAGACAATTTCCCTATGTTTTCCTCTGACTTGCAAAGCTAGATCAAGAGTTTGAAATCCCAGAACTTCTTCACAGATAAAAGGATATATATGTTGGTAAACGCACCTATGAGAATGGACATAAGAGAAAATGAGAAAACTTTCGATCCATGAAATGGACAATTGTTTATGGGCACAAATAACTGTATATAACAACAATATTGTTGCATACACCTATGAAATGAGCATAAGAGAAGACTTACCATGTACTTGTTCTTGAAGAAATGGCATGGGTAAGGTTTCAATACTGTCCTGATGCAAGTTTGATCAAGATAACGGTCCCCTATCAAAATGCCATGCCCATCAGACAGTTGTTTCTGCAGAGAGATGAGACATAACAAGTTTGAATAATCGACCACATAATATCACATGGTGAGATCTGATATGAGCCGAGCAGATTACATGACTATCCATGTAACCGCCATGAATCCTATACTGTCCTGTGTAGATAGATATCTACTTGTCTCTACCTTAAACAGAACCATCCTCCTAGAAAAATAATGCAAGGGTGTCACAGGGACCTAATACAAACAGATTCATCAACTTTGCGTCCCCAGATTTGAGAAGGTAGTATCTGAACACAGCAGGTAAGTCGCAGGCAGGCAGGAAGCCACTTATCAACACTGGTCGAGGACCACTACAACTTGAAAGACTATTACTTTAATAACCATTTTCACGGCTTGTTCAGCTCTTCTAGTGTCCTACTTGAAAACTGTTATTTTGAGTCGAATGTGCACTGTCTGAGCAATTTACGCCATCACTGCCACACGTGGTGATGGTTTGTCCTACTTGAAAACTGTTATTCTGCACTTGCAAAAATAGCAAACGATGAAAGAGAAATGACTGGTTTCAGCTATAGCTATACAGATGATGATGGCAGGTGATATCTCATTCTAGTCTCCACTATGATGCTATCCTCAGCAGTTGAGAAAATACAGATGAAGTTAATGAAAGATGACAATCTTCAGCCCACAAAGGAACAATCACCGCGCACAAAGAGGTGCATCTTACCTACAACTGCTTACCATGTCACATGTTCATACAGAGGCTCAGAAAACTGTCTACTACACCAAAGGACATGACCTAGGACTTCTTGTCATGCTTCAACAAGTTGGTGTACCAAATTAATTGATGATCTGAGCCTGAGGTATGATGAATTCGTTAACTAAAGAGGATATTTACCTCTGCCGAAATCCAGGCTGCAAGTGGGAAGAAACCGTCGTAAACTAATCCGAAATACTGACCTTAAAACGTTGTCTGACATGAATTTGCTGACCCCATAGCTTTCCAAAGCAACCGTTTTCTCACAGATTCTCATATATAATGCATGTAGCACTTGTTGACTAATAGAAGCATTATCTCTGACATATTTTTTTGTCCATACGATGGTTAATCATAATCTTGTCCAAATTGTGGCTTGTTCCAATGTAGGACAGGAATCACACATGCTTGTAGCCCTAGGAAGAACTGGAGAAAATCGCATGAAAAAGCTCCATCATTTACACATGAACTGGGAAGTGATAACTCTTCCTCCCAAAGTGAGCCACAGCGATCCTTCCACCATCATTTGCTCATCATGTCTTGCATACCATATTGACTTGAATGATGCAGAACTTCTCAACAATTGGTGCATGGGTTGTTGTCTAATGATATTTTGTTATATCTCTACTTGCAATCGACACTTAATGCTACACGTCTTTGGAATTTCATCCAACTTCATTCAAACACAGATTAAGCCAAGTGATTGTGACTACCACATAAGTCAGGGCAATAATAGGGCAAGTGGTATTTTGAAGACAGTCGAACCCAAACTGTTTTTAGACAGAAATGAAAAATGGTGATTATGGTGACACTCAGAAAACTTTCATACTCGCATCTACCATCTTCATAGGAGGTTCTGCTCTACACGAAGGTACATGCTGCAAGCTAACTTCACAGCCAACTTGAGAACTAGGCCAGCCCTTTGGAAATTTTACAGAATTCCAAAATTATACGCGAAGGGAGAAAAGCCTAGACTTACTCCCCAAGAGAAGTTTTAAGCATAGCACCATGCCGTCCATCACTTGAGATATCAAACCATCATAAAAACACCATCTTGAGGATATCTCTTTCATGCTCAAAACACAACATTTGCACATCGTCTTGCTGAAAAAAACTCATTTTTTGCATTTTGGGAGTTTCATTCAACACCATCCAAGCAATAAGACGATATTTAGGGATATTGGGTGTGAACCAAGCCAACTTAGCCCCAAGGGACATTACCTACTCTACAAAGAGCATTCAATGTGCTTTCGGGAAAGTATTTACCTCGTGTTGCCTGTCCAAGCAATAGCATCATGATGCCTTAGGGTGATTTCAATCCCATTCTAAGATCGCTATCTCCAACGAATAGAGATGCTGATAATCTTTTCAAAGCATATTTCAGATCACCGTTAAATGCACAAATAATAATAAAATACATAGGCTTGAGACATTAAATATACTCAATTATACTGTAAATTACTAAATTCCAACCTGACAATGTCAGTATCATGGAGATAACTCACAAATGCATTCAATAAAATAAAATTGTCTCCTCCTGATCGATTCATTGTCATGGTGGTATGTTGCAAAAGATGAAGTACCGGATACATCTCTCATTTCTCATCTCTCATTGCATACTTGGATAGTATAGTGCGGCACGACAAAACGAAATGTTAATTCCTCCGTAACTTCCCCAACATCCTCATGCTAATTCCTCTACTTCGCTTTTGGATTATGTTCTTCCTGCAATAGAAACACTACCCTAAGTCAATAGGAATTACAAATATGTGTGTGTGTGTTTCTTCCCTTTTGGATTCTAATATTTTGGGTGGTGACGGTGTAGGAATAACATAGTACTCCATAACAACATTTCCATATGCCGATCATAAACCCTGAAAATAGTAAATAAAACCACAATTCCCGAATATGAACACACACGGTGTGTAATAAAATCTAAGAGTCTTTCCTACGATACCATTAATTCATAAATGAAATACCTTCCAACCACATACCATCCTATTTTTCTCTACAATACAACTAAATCATAGAATTAGCAGGTGTGTTTTAAATGTCAGACACCAAAAGAATTTAAACAGATTGTCTCATTGCTAATATCCCGGATTACCTAAGAGTCCTTATCCATATGATAGGTTTTTGCTTATACAATGTTATGCCATTTCAGATATGAGCATGACAAACTCTCATACCTCATTGTATTCTTTGTTCGAATTTTAGCTTTCCTAAGCCATTGTCCAACCGTTGTTTAATCTCCAATTTCATCTATATAGCATTTAGTGTACAGTCAAGAAGAAAGATATGAAGACGTTGAAAGAAAATGAATCAGAGACTGATTTGAGTAGCAAAGATCAATTTTACTTGTCTGATACCTTCATTATAATCAACAGAATCTTAGGTAAGCACACTTGATTTATCATGGAAACCAGTGTGCAAGACACAGTTGAAACAAAAAGGAAGTGTAAAATGGTGGAGAATCAACCACCTTCAGGAACTTTTCGCTTAAAATGGTAGGGAACCACCATCGGTTAAAATAAGAGCGAGTGCAAAACGCTCGCTAGAAAGCTAATGCGAACAAATTGACACTAAAGAAAGGCCATCCTTTTGTCCAGTACGAAATCCACTTCTCTGGTTCATTGTTTATACTATAGCCACTTCCTCAACCTTCTCATATCTAAGTGGTTTTCTAAGATGTAGGTTCCAAACAAAGTTCCCACAAAATATTGCAAAATCTTGAACCCAACCCAGTTTTTATCAACACATGACGAACTCTGTGTAGTCAACTGTCCATCAAAACATCCCGAAATCCTGAACAGCTGAATCAACAGTGTTTTTCTATTGCACTCTTTATAACTTCTAGGGTAGGCAGTTTTCTCTTAGCTTTGCATGCTCTCTAAATCCTTGAAGCTAAGAGACTCGTTCAATCTTTCTTCGATATGAAATGTTTCTCACTTTCCCAATAATAAATTGTAAGAGTTTGCGTCCTCTGTACAGGTTTAGGGTGAAATATAATTTCTGTGGTGACCTTGCACCCTAGACCATGTCTAGATCTCAACTCTAATTATAAACTAACGCTTAAGCAATCGCAATAGATTTCTTGTTGGTTTCAGAGCATTAACTAACTAATGCAAACACAGAACTGGTCATTGTAGCCCTATGCAAGTAGACCAGCATAATTTCTCTCTAATAACCATCCATGCGACCCCAATATATCCACGGCGTCCCTTTAATAATAGTATTACATTAAATTATGAAGCTATGCTGATATTTATCTAAGAGTCAGGGGCTGGACCTTACTGCATTTCCAATCCACAAGCAAAGCATTGAATGAACACAGAAAAGAGTGGGAATAAGCTCCTAGATTATAGAGGGTGTTCCCCACCTCCGAAGCTTTCAACTATTCATATGGCTATGCTTATGCGCGAGAACTTGTGTACATACAATCGTGAAAGAGCATTTCGAGATGGAGGCAAATACTTACAATGAAATCAGACACAGTAACCGGGAAAGCTCTCAAGGCAAGGTAGCCTAACCGGCCCTTTTGATTTGTTAATCGCAAGTTTACGGGGGTCTTTAGGGAGGAACATCAGCTCTCACGATTCCATCTCCATCTAACAAAACTACCAAAAATGTTTCAAAAAAGTAGAATCGCAGTTGAATGGTTGATTGAATCTCCCACTCCAGGTATTATTTCAAGACGTTCCTTATAAACACTGCTTATTATTACTAATTCGATGATCCCTATAGCACGAGGTCAACGAGAATTAATTATTATAGATCGATAGACCGGTAACAGCCACGGATACTATTCTCAATCAAAAAGATGCAACTGACAATGATAAAAATTAAGTATCTCGTTCTACTAGCAGACTATCTAGATTTTGGATGACTTCCTTATGAAATTAGGTGACTAGAAACATTCTACCACAACAGCATTAGTGCGTAAACTGTAGCATACACAATCGTATTTTCTTATAAAAAAAAATGCAAATTCAAACAAATCTTGAATGCATTTGATCACTCATTATCCAAAACAAACAGTTCATTTTCTCTATAATCTTCTTCTTTTATTCTCCAAAACAAAATATAAATACCACAAACATTATCATATAATAATCTGATAAAGCAAAGCAATCATCAGAAATTCATAACTACTCACATTCATCATTTATGCCCAAAATGAGCGTAAGCTCGATTGGCCTCAGCAGTTTTTTGACTATCGACCCTCTTCCTAAACGCAATCCCTCTTCGATTAGCACTCTCATAAATCTCCTCAGCCAGCTTCTCTGCCATCCCGCGCTTCCCCGTCCGCTTATGCGCCGCATTGATGATCCACCTTGTGGCAAGCGCGTACCCCCTCCGCTCGTCAATAGGCGACGGCACCTGGTAGCTCGCACCGCCGACTCTCACAGTGGAGACCTCGACATAAGGCTTGACGTTCTCGAGGCTGTCGTTGAAGGTCTTGAGAGGGTCCTTCCCATGCTTCTCCCCGATCCGCCCGAGTGCTTTGTAGACTAACTCCTCCGCCACGTTCTTCTTCCCGTCTCTCATCACGTTGTTTATGAACTTCGAGAGTAGCACGCTGTTGTACCGCGCGTCCGGCTTGATTGCTCGCCTGTATTGTAAGGTTTTCAACATTTTTCTCTTCCCCTAGATTCACAGAGTAGATCGGTAGAGAACACAGTGGACGCGGAGACGATGAAGTGATGCTGTTGAACCCTAGAAAGTACCGAGCCTTCTCTTTAACAAGAAGGCACGTGATAGGACTGATGATACCTCGACTTGTACTTACACCACCACCTCTCCTCACTTTAATCAAGCTGCCAAATCTCACTCATTCTCTCTAACCTAATTTGCAAACGGTTTTTCCTAAGTGCACTGGTTTTTTGCACTGGTTTTTTGACTGGTGCAATTATCTCGATGCAATCCAACGGTGCCTGATTGCACCAGGCAAAAAACCAGTGCATTGTAGAAGCACTCATTTGCAAAATAGAATTAGCAATTTGTTTGATAACAAGACCCGAATTGGATTAATATAAATTGTTCGGGTCATGTTCGGGTTTAACACCTTGAACTATGTCAATCCATTTGGCCTGTTAGCTTTCCGATCACAGAGGTCTATTGTGTCAAACACGTCGAAATGCAGAGCAATTAAACACTAAGCTTAAGCTAGTTCTCGAGAGATTCCAATATCATATCATCATCAGCTCTTGGAATCTCTCAATAACTAGTTTATGCTTAGTGTTTAATTGCTCTGTATCTCGATTTTGTGTGCTTCAAGAACACCATTCTGACTTTTTCTATTTGTTAGGGAAGGAGAGGAATGTCCTCATTCTCAAGATGATTAAGCAATGGATTGGTGCCTACCAAAATCACAAGCTTCATCGACTCCACCAAGGAATCATCTGAATAACTAGTCACCTAGTGAGTTTAACTCTTACCTTAAATTTCATTGATCCATATCTTAGTTTGGCTTGGGATTTTAAGGTAATTTTTTTCACATGTGATGATGTAAGGTATGATGAAGGGATAAGTGAGTGGTGTAAACTTGATGTACCTTTATGTTTTTTATTTTATTTTTGTGGTCTGGGGAGCCCATTTATACCCTGCGTTTGCCTTTAAAAAATTGTTTTGTGTCCGTTTGTGGCGGGTTGGTTCAGGTCAAAACAAGTGTTTGTATTGAAACATGTCGGGTCAAGTCAACCAAACTCCTAGCAAGTCGACTTTGTGTTTTATTATTCAAACTCGATAATCAAATGGGTCTTGTTCGTGTCTTATATACGTGACCCAACACGACATCAAGTCGTTGCTAGGTCTAGTGCAAACCCAACATGCGTTGCTACTGCTTGTAATCGAAAGTGCAAACTAAACCACCTGCAAAAAAAAAATATAATAAGAAAAGAGCAGAGAAAAATAAATAAATAAATAAAGGAGAATAGAGGAGAAGAAAAAAAAAAGATGAAGAATAAGAGAAAAGAAGAGGAAGATAATGAAAAGAAGAGGAATAAAGGAGCGATGGTGCAGGCGACTATGGATGGGGTGTGATGGTGCGGCTAGCGGTTGCAAGATATGGTGGTGCGCCCTGAGGTGATGCTGCTCCTATGGAGAGATAAGAGAAATTGAGAGGTGGTGGTGTCCATCAGCATAATTGATCGTGTCATTAAATCATTGTCGATAACTATTTATAACACTCAAGGCTCAACCAAATACCATGAAACAACATTAAAGATAAAACAAGACATGGTACAACAATTAATGGTTCAAAAAAATGCAAACAAGAAAAATCACTATTAAAATTCCAAGGTATAAAAAAAAAAAAAAAAAAAAAAAACTTCATTACCTGTGTTGATTGCTTAGTCAATTGAATGATTGAACAACAAATCAATCGGATTAGGCGAATAAACTGAATTGACTAACCAACGACTTCAAGCATTTGAACAACATCAAAACTATAAGACCCCCTAGTCAAAGCTTAAAGATTGGGTTGGCTGCGTTTCACCAGCGGGTCGACCTGACCCGACCCATTTGTCCAGGTTCAAAAGATCTTCTGAAGCTTTCGTCGCGACCTCTCGTTCCTCATCTCTTTCGTCGAAAACCCAAAGAAACCGTTCTCTAACTTTCAAGGTTTTTAGGGTTTCTAATGGTGTAGATTTGATTGCAATTCGTCTCATCACGAGTTCAATCTAAGGTAATCTTTCAGGTTTTGGTTCTCTGTTCAAATTTCGCCATTCTTTGGTGCGATTGAGTTCGTCATTTATGGAGATTTCTTCGTTCTTAGGTTTTGTAATCGCTATCAAGAATTTGCATGAAATTATTAGGTCAAGAAATTTTTACGTCTGATGATACGTTTTCTTGATGTGTTGGTGCAGATTGAAGAAGGATTCATTCGATTCTTGCGTTTTCAAGGTAATTATTTGGTTGAGCTATCTTCACTTTTTATTCATTAATCATAATCAGTCTTCTTGGAAAGTTTACATTTCATCTTGTTTCCTTGATAAATCCGAATAGGAAGTCAGTGAACTAGTTTAGTGATGATTTATTCATTAATGAACTGTTTCCTGACTTTGAAACTAAAAAAGGAGGAGGGTGATCTCAACTTTGGGGTTGCTTGAACTTCACTAATTAAGTCGTCTGGAGATACCTACTTCTCAAACATTATAGATGTCTATGTCTCCTGTGTCCTCTGCTTAACTCTCATATTCCCTCCCATGTAAAGGGAAACTAAATTGAAAAAAAAATAAATAAAAAATGTGTTGGAAATTCCGACAGTTGGACACAAGAACTAACATTCCACGTCAGTCAGCAACTCTTCCACGTATCTCCTGGAGATTTCAATTTTTTAATAAAGGCAAATTAATATTACACTTGCAGCAATGTTGATATCCATAGTGAAAACGAGTAAGTTAATAGCTGAAAACATAAATAATTTTGTCATGTAAAGGTGTGTTCGGGTGTTTGAAATGTCTAAAACCCCGTATCCATATTGGACAATGACACATGTACACCTAGCCATATCCCTTCTTTACGAGTTACCTTCTTATACGTTTACTTGAGATAGCATTGTTCATAGAAACGTTCCTTGATGCATACTTTTTGTGGGGAGGCAGTATTCTTTTTCCACTGTTCTCTACACCCTCCTCGTTTTATATATTTTTTATTTAATACCAGTACCATACTTGCTTAAAAAAATGGTAAAATTTAGGATGATCCATGCACAATTAAAATGGATTTGCTAATAGAGGTTCATGCCAAACTCAAATAGAGAACCGAATTTCCATCATAGTTACAAGAAATTAACATCATGGGATATATTCTCTAATGTGGGAATGCTCAGTATTATCTATTTTTTTATGAAGTCAATGAAAGAAAAAGGAAAAAGAGCAAACATTTTCTTGGAATAAGCAGATATTAATAGGGTAGATTATACATCCAGACGCTACCGGGCTGCTCTATTAAGGGTCTATTTGATTGCAAGAAAAAGGAAAATATTCTATGGAACTTTATCCGAAAATATGAGTTTTCATTAGCATGTCGTTTGATTGAATGCTAATTTTCCAAAGTTTATTGTTTGATTGCTAATAAAATATCCTTGAAAATCTTTACAAAATCATATAGATCATCTTCTTCACCTCAACAAAATGCTCCTTTACCCACTTTACCCAAATCAACTGATAAAACAAAAATTAACAACACAATAGAGATGAGGTTTGTACCCATGATGACCAGATCAAATACATCAGATACCCAATAAAATTTCAAAATTCACTTGTCCGCCATGAGTTCAACACAGACACAAACTCAACTCCAAAAATCAATTTCAAATGTGTAGATTGAATTGAATTGATTTGAGTATTTCCTTGAATTTGGTAATCAAGCAGATCTCTTCATCATTGTTAAAAATAGTTGTCAAAGAAATTAAACAACGTGGATTGCATCATGGGTTGATCTACTATCTTATATGGATATTGCTTCTAGCCTTCTAGGGTTTCTGAAACTCATTTGTTCCTTGAGAAGCAAACCTGGAAACGATGGGGAAGGTGAAGGAGATAGAGAAAGAAGGGAAAGGAAGGGATTAGAGTTATTGAAGAGGGGGAGGCATACCTTTTTTCTTGAGGAGATGACAGGGATGGTGAGAAATCACCTTTGCTGCGAAGAATCAATCGAAAGGGAGTTCAAGGAGCAGATCTGTGCATAGTGGTGAAGAGGACATCAATGGAGAAAGCAAGAGGGGGAGAAGAGGGGGAGAGGAGAAGGGAAAGAAGAGAAGGGGGAAGATCTTCTTCTGAAAATGTGCTGGAAGGATTGCAGAGCTTACTGCTCTGGTTCATGATGTTGATGCTAAGAGATGGTTGAAAGAAAGAGATACTATGGGTTAACTTGATTTTATGTTTTCCTTGGGTTCAATTCCTAGGGAGGAGCTAGGAAAGATCTTGTGGAAAGGGGAAAAACACATGGGTTTGTGACAGTTTTGCTAAACAAGTGGGGTGTTAGAGAATATTTATTTAGTCAATTAAACACCCTTAACATTCGCATCGAGGCAAAATATTTTCCTTTTCCCTGAGAAAACTATATTCAACACCCTAAGTCACATACAATATATGTAAATAGCTAAACAAAATGAAGAATGTCTTTTGAATTCTATAGTTGAACGATATGGATCGGTTAGAGGAGCTCATTTTTTGTTGACCACTAGTAGCTTTCTTATTCAACTGGGAGAATTGTACTTCTCCCACCATACTTATTTATTTTTTGTTTTCCTGTTTTCAGAAGCTGCCAAATAATCATAGTTTTCCTGCTTTTTATTATTATTATTTTTTTATATTATACTCGATAGTAATTGAAGACTGTTGTAATCGGCCTTAAATTTTCCCCTTAACGTGGAGATTGTCTTGTTTCTCATTTTGCCTTTTACCCTTTTCATATCCACTTCTTTTCGCTTTGTCCATCTTATGTATATATCTATTAATGATATGATTTTTTATTTATTAGGCATTACTGTACTTCTGAAGCTGAATTCTGCTACTCAAAACTTCAATGGGAAATTGTGCGGATAAGGTAAAAATTTTCGAAGGATGTTACAGTTAGTTGAAAGAAAATCTCTAACGAAAAGAAAAAAAAAGCCACTGCAAGTATGGTTTCACCGTTGTAGTTGTTTTGATCATGTAATCCAATGGAGAAGTTGGACTCCAAACTCATTTAATTATTCTAGATGCTACTCTGCCTGCGCACTGACTATCTGCCCTGACAATTCTCGTGCTCTCAGAGTCAGCATTACCAACTTGAAACTTTGATGACATAATCGATTTTCGAATTGCAGACTATCTTGATGAACAAACTCCTACTCTTTGTGTCTTTCTCGCATTTAAAGTTCTGACTTCTGCAGATACTGAGTGTCAGTATCCCATTCCCCACTGCACATAGTGGTGTACATCCTTAGGGACCATGAAGCTTTCCATGGCATTTCAGACTAACTGTCTCTTATAAGCTCGTAAGGGATAATTTATCCACAATTCCTAGTGATCGTATTGGAAATTTGCATTCTTATTGGAGGAAAATGTTGCCGCACTTTCTAAAATTGTTGTTTGGCATTCTAAGGTCCATAGTTAGCTTGCCTGCATTTGAATTTTTTTCTTTTTCAAAATTCTTTTAAATGTTTTATGCATGCTTTAGCCAGTTGCAAAAAGAAATTGGGACAAAAAACTAATACATAAATAAACTTTGCCCTATCTTAATCCAAAAATGACGACTCTGGCTCTCTGCATCTTGAACAAAATTCTGGCTCTATAACTTTAACTAATTTGCTCTGTGGTCACTGGTCACGCATTACAATCTCGTGTATAATTTGCCAATTTTTTTGTACTTCCTGTAAGCATAACCACATTGATTGGTCTGTATACATGTCTCCCTTCCCTCTTTCAAGTCCAGCCTATAGATATTGTCAGGCTCTGTGATGTTGAGCCTTTTGTTGTAAACTCAGATCTCAGACTGCTGATGCCAACCATAAAACTATTTCATAGTTCTAGTGTTGTAATATTTAATGATTTAATTGTGCCAGAAAATAGTTCCTTGGCATGGAGAATGGTCATCGTAATGTTTTGAAAACTAAACGTATACTTAAAAGTAAGACATACCCATTCTCTATGCCAAGAAAAATGAAAAAAAAAATTCAATAGATAATTCAATCATTTGGTTTAAGAGTAAGAATTGTTTTCCTTTCAATTGCATGTCCAAAAAATCAAAATTGGACCATTTTCTACGAAAAAAGATCTTCAAAATAAACACACAGTAAGAGATATTCAAAAGTAGCTACTACAACCACCACATAGACCATAAGACCGTAAATTGATCTCATCTGTTTTGGTGGACAATTAGATTCTTTAATTATCTATATCCCTGTAATTCACGTTTTTTAACTTCTTAAATCTTGAAAACACATTATGCCGTACATTGTGCGTGCAGTGTGGCAATAATGCAGAAGAGTCAACTCATAATGTAAACTTTGCGAATGGAAATGTGCATCTTATAACCACTAAAGAGGCTTGGGATGAGCAGTTGTCGGAAGCAAGCAAGCTTGGAAAGATTGTAAGTTTTGATATTGTTTTCTCTGTTTTGTTTGTTTTTATTAACTTGCTATTTAAATGGCTTTGTAGAAATAAGCATCATAGCTCCCAAAACCTATATAGAGGGCAGAAAGTGGTTACTTAACCAGTTATCCCTGCAATTGTTTGAATAGTGAGGGGTTGAGGATTCACATCTTGGAATCTCTAAAGCATTTATCTGGTAAATGCAAACTACCTACTAGCTATATTTCTGATACATCCCCGGGGGAAAATGTTTAAGTAGACATTTGCTACTTGGTTTGTTGTAACTGATGCTTCCTTAAAATGATGTCAACTTTATGGGCTATAATATATGAATCCATGGTAAGAAGGTGTTCGAAAAACTTTAGGTGGGTACATAATGTCATTTGCATTGGGTATCAAATGCACAAGTCAAATCTCATTGAGTTCTTTGACCGGGCAGTCACATTGAATCCTGGGACCAGTTATGATGTTGAGCGATCAGAGTTGCATAAAGAACATCGTAGTATTCACAACATCAGATCCATCCTTGTGTAATGTGTTGTTAGAGTTCAGTACATATTCACGTGTTACCTAATTGGCAACCTGGAAGTTATTAAGATTGAAAGGAGACACATATTGCTGCCTTTGGGTTTACTAGAATACTGTACAATTCCAGATAAACAGTGGAACTTGGACATTAGTAGCAATATGCTAAGACCGAACCTGTCAGTTAGATGCCCAAAATTTGAGATAGTTAATGTTTCTGGTGGTTCGAGAAACTCGCTTCCAATGCTATATGTTGTTTTGTACATCGCCCGTTGAGTTTAAGTTTAAGTGGTTATTGTTGGCTATCTAATATAGGTAGTAGGTAGGTAGTGGGATGCCTTTTAATCTAACACAATAGCTTTGCATTTAAGGTTAGGAATAGCAATGTCTTTGTATTTCCACTTGTAGTATGTATTTCAATGAGAAGAAATACAAGTTTTAGAAGTTAATTTCTGCTGTAGTGAATCACAGAGGGAGGACTCTGATTCCACAGCAAGTGTATATCCTACAAGTTGAAACAATCTTTTCCTAATATTTTCT